>OZ007521.1:11812553-12433083 GCA_963931895.1 Eupithecia pulchellata
CCTCGCCCGGGCGAAACACCGCGCCAACCTACTATTACCTCTTCATCTCTAACTGATGCCACATTTTTGGGTTATCAAATGTCAAAATAAGTGTTGGTATCTACCTACTTCCACATAAAAGAAAAACTAGCCAACAGTTAGCTGTTTTTTACGCTAATAAATGACCAAATCTCTTGTCAAATAATTCACTTCGCTTCAGTTCTTTGTTATGGCAATATCCTTTCTATATCCGATGTTAACAAGAGATCGGGACAAATAGACCAGTAAACGAACAACCAGTTGTCGGATTCGTTTAATTTCTTCATAACATAAAAGTGTGAATGAGAAAAGCCACTGCTGTGCCATTGCTTATTGTTGCCTGTTTCTCGATTTATGCAAAAATTATATTTATAAAAAAAAATAAAGCATCTGGTAAAGTGGAAATCTTCGTCATCATGGCATCCCATATACAAAGGGCTATGAAATTATGTGTGCTGTATTATATAGTGTGAAAAAAAAAAGAACCTATATACTTCCTATTCAAACTCAGATTCCGAACTTCCTTGTCTAAATTATGCTAGTAGGTACAGATACTTAGGGATACTATATATATAATTAAGTCTTTCTATTTTGATATGCTTTGATTGTGTTCTGATTTTTATGCCAAATAAATAAGTAAATATTCCTGTTCGTTTATACAAGAAGATAATCAAATCACTAGATAGAATAGGTAGAGTCACCAATTTGGAGTAACTTCACCCAGCTGTAAATTCAAAATTGGTGGACTGGTTTATCAACACACTGTGGAGACACCCAATGTCAGCGACATCGGCGGGTCGGTTCGACATAACAGTGAATGAATAGTGTAGGCCGACAGCGTTTTTTTACTTGTCGGCGGCTCGCTTACTTTGGCGTATCTACTCGGAAAAAAGTATCGTCATATTTTGTTATACTTAGATGTTTTTTTTTGGTAAAAGACATCCGAGTATAACAAATCAACACACCAAGATATAATCAAAACTTCAGAAAGTCGGGCCCAGAGGCGCGAATTATATCGGCGACATTATTCATAACCATTCAGCTGATGTCTTCGAAAATTATATAATTTCATTGTGAATTTATTCCGCCTTTCTGCTAAAATGATGGCGAGTCGTGACCCTCGATTCACCCACAAGCCAGCGCTATTATCTAGTCTTTACAGACCGACAGTGTTATTTATAAAGCAAGTTAAATTAAGATTTAGTTGCATCGTAGACGTGCTCCGAGTTTCAGGGCTTGTTTGAATGCAAGATGCCTTTCTTTGGAGGGAATAAAAGGCTGGCAAAAAGAACCGTTTCTTTTGTTTTGCATCGTCGCCGTAATAAGGGTGGCGTTCTTTTGAGAGATAATTGGAAGGATAAATTTTAAGCGACGTTTTGAGCAGAATTTTTACTTGTTTTTATTATATTACAGGTAAAAGTTTGCCGACAGCTCTTCCTAGATTATCTCTATTAAAAATCCCTAAAAAACCCCTAGGTACCTATGTATATAATCTTTAAAGGAATAAGTGTCACAGTTCAACTGTCCTGCAATTGTGTCAACTTAACTTTTTTATTAGTAGCAATAACAGGGATACAGAATAATACGAGTAGCACTGTTTAATGTTCGCTCATTCGTAAATTTGGTAATTCGCCTTTGTTGCAAAACTGCTTCCATTATACGTTTGAATAAAATGTATATTCTGGCTGTTATTGTGTTTTTGTTGATAACGCAGGTAATTATTTTAATGGAAACGTTCGTTCCAAGTATACTCTTATGTGAAATTACCAATTATTATAATAATTAATTAAAATTGATTCTCATAAAGTACCTCAGCTGTTGGCTATGGCCCCACGCGTGGCCAAAGAGTCACAACGCCTAAGAACGTGTGCGAATAATAATAATGCTGGACAATTTTTACAGGATCATCTAGTCCCAAGATCTGATCTTGTGTTATGGGTGCTAGATATCTAATTGTGTAGTACCTAAATATAAACAGAAATTTTGAAATACGAGTTTTTATGAATGTAACTGTGGCAAAAGACAATCGCGTTGTGTTTTGTTTCTTGGGTAAAACTGATGAAGTTTTTCTTTCAAAAACAAAAGACAACCCGCAATTTAAGGAAAATGTACTAAAGTATGAAAGTGTAGCAGGACAAAAGCTGTGTTCTTTAAGATTTTGACAAAAAAATTATCACAATGTTAAGAAGTGATAAATATTGAAAAGGCCCATGACATTATCTAATCTTTAATTAAATTAATCATTTGTTTCCGCTGACAATAACATCAGGGTGGGATTAAGATTGTAACTAAAATAAATTGATTGTAGATGGATTATTTTGTAATTAATAACAAACCGACAAAGTGCGACTCGCACTTATCGGGTTATTATTCGATTCAATGTCGACTAGATTCTCAATGCCGTTTCAAATACTGACCAGACTCTTAGATGAGTACCTGTAGATTATTTGCAACAGTCTGCAGTTAGCTCAATTGTATCAATTGTAAATACTTGTTCTAGTTTGGTATTTTTATTTAATTGCTACTTTCTTTGTAATACATTTAAAAAGATTAAAAGATAATAATATTTTATTCTAAATTACAAGAAATGCTCTCGCTCGTTAGTGTTTATTTTATTTCACATGACGTATCATACCATAATTATTGAATTAGTGTATTTTATAATAAATTATTAATTATATAGACTACCATTGCAACACCCTAAATTGGTACCTACAAATTGTGCGCATTCTCTTGTTATATTTTTTATTATTTAATTGTAGTTTTTATTGTTATTTAAGGTTTTATTCTTTCTCTTAAATAGTAAGTTCTAAAAATATGTTTTCACCTACCATAAATATGACGCAATAAATAAATAAAGTAAGACGCATTGGTATCGTTACACCCTAAACTATGTTAGACCAGTTTACAGAAGGTCTATTTTGAAAAAGGAACGGATCGAACAACCTTTACACCAAGTGGCCTCCTTGGCGTTATTAACTGACACTTTTTGTTTTGGATCGTTTGGATCATTAGAAATTAATATGAGAATCATTTCCAAAGTAACGTCACAGACATAAAGGATAGCTCGTCCTATGTTTTGTGTGTTCCTTCCTACGACAAATCTGGTCGGCTTGAATTCGTTGTCATTAATTAACGTAAGTGTCGTTTATGATAATTTCACACATAGCTACGCTACAGGAAAGCTAAGTTCTCACCGTAACATATAGCCCCTTTTTCCTTTAATTAGATTTATCATAATACCACTTTCTTTGTTGGTCCATGGAATAAGGTCATAAACGTGACTTTTTCCGGTAGCTATTCTGGTTCAGGTATCTCCCCTTACTGTCCCATCCAATAAAATCATCGTAATTTACAGAAATTTCCGATTTCGTTTTCGAGTTTGCAGTGACGTTGTTCCTAAGTTGTAATAATATCTACAACACACACTATTTAGTGTCTACCTACAACACTGTCCGATTCGAAATCAATCGGAAAACCCACCGTAAAATTTTACTTTTTTTATGTTAGCTGTTTTATGTAGTCTTAAAATCCTTAAGAAAATAAATCATACCTATTATCCAAAAAAATTCGCTTTCGGCAGGACTCAAACCGCGACCATCACTCAGTATATATTTTTTATACCCGGAATATTATTTTCTTAGATTAACCCGAGTGCGAGGGCTTGCGCACTATAATAAAAAAATCTTATAACCCGTCTGACTGACTGATTTCATCCTGCACAAAAATAGTTCCAAATGGATTTTGCCACTTTTGAAACCAACAATTCACATTCTGCGTGCGAACCTGGAGAATGACGGCCGGCCCTAACATTGTCATTCGAACGTGCCGTAACAATGTCTTTTTATTTGACGCGATCGGATGCAAAGATACGGAACGTTTCACGGAGAATATACGAAATATTACAAATTATGTCAAATGATATTCGTTCGGTATCGAATAGTCAGAGTTCAATGTATTAAATATGCACCTAGACATTGTACGTTCCAAAGATGCAACGTTGAAGAACATTAGAGTCACAGGTGACCAGACCCATTCGGCACCAGACACGCAACGCCTCACCTCACGGTTAGTATTCTTTATATGTACATATTTGTATGGATATGCGATGACTTGCCGTGTGGTGACGGCATACTATATAATTTTACCACCCCAACTCTTCCCGTGGGTGTCGTAAGGGGCGACTAAGGGAAACACACCGGGGGGTAGGCAGCAGCGCCCTCTGCAGGACAACCACCGTACTGCGATCCCCAACCCGCATGCCCAGCGTGGGGATTATGGGCAATAACCCCCAAATGATGAATAATGTCATCTATGGCACTCATTTGGGGAGGCCTAGAGGTCCAGCAGTGGACTATTATAGGCTGATTAATTATTTTATTTTTTTATTATATTAACTCCGTGACATCACCGGATCGATCGCCTCGCTGAGTTGTCCACGTGCAGAGTGCGAGTGGTCCATTTGATGATAGCTCGTTGTTCTCATGCTTGCATCACATGGACGGCGTGATGGCGCGCAGTTCACCCGTGGCGGTGCTCCCGGATTGCCCGCGTTATACTGCTCGAAAGTTCATTGACCACGCGAGGTCCACTTCTTGACCACCCGAGGACTACATACGAGTGAACGCCAAGCGACGAGGCTCAGTGAGCTGTGACGTTTAAAGTTCGAATGCAGTTCGTGTCGGCAATAGAAGCCAAACTTCATAGTTCGGCGTCTATTGACGGTATCAAAGTTATGAAATCTGTGATTGAAACCATTCCAACTACCTTTAAGTTAAACAGGACTGAGGTTTTTTTCCTTACTTTTTTTAATTTACCTACTTACTGCAAAATTTTTTCGCGTAATTAAGTTCGTACCTTCGACCGTAAATGGTTACCTACTTATAAAATTGCTGTCTCATTAACCGTCATCCGGGTTTTTACCGAGTCAAGTAAAAACCCGGATGATTATTGGATATTGATATAATCCAATAATTATGATAATTTTTATCACAGTTAGAGTTTGCTTTAGCCACTGTAAAACGTCATTAAAAGTACCTTATTAGGGCCTTTCACATTATACGAACGATATACACTCGAGAGCAATGAATCCGGGTCACTCAAAGAATCCAAAAAATCTCGGAAAGCAAGAATGCGATTGGTCGAAAGTTATGTTCTCCGACGAATCAAAATTTATGCTCTACAAGCACGATGGAAGACACAGAGTGTATAGAAGACCAGGGGAAAGATTCAAGCAAGCATGCATCGAAGAAAAAGTAGCCTACGGTGGTGGGTCTGTACTTGTGTGGGCCGGAATTTCCTCTGAAAGTCGCACAGAGCTGGTGATCATAGAAAACGGCTCTTTAACTAGCGTAAGATATGTGGAAGAAATCCTCAACGAACACGTTGGTCCATTTATGGTCAATTTGGGTGAGGATGCTATATTTATGCATGACAATGCCCGACATCATACAGGTAGGATTGTGAATGACTACCTTCAAGAGATGAACATTACTTGTATGGAGTGGCCAGCGCGCAGCCCGGATATCAACCCGATCGAGCATGCTTGGGACGAGCTAGGGAGATGCGTAAAACAACGAAACCCTCCCCCAATCACGCTTCCTGAGCTCAAAATTGCTCTCACAGAGGAATGGGAGAATATTCCCCAAAATCGTATAAGGAACTTGGTGTACAGCATGCCAAACCGCGTAAACGCAGTAATGGAAGCACGAGGAGGTAATACGAAGTATTGAAATTCAAGAAAATCGTCATAAAGTTCAAAAATTTCATGTTTCCTATTTTTGTTTTAAGGAGAGATCAGCAGTTTTTTTTCTTTATGTAATTTTGTGTAAATAAAATGTATGGTGACTCATATTTTTTAAACTTTCATTTAAGGAGTATTAAATTGTCTATTAAATACAATTTATTGCATTAACCTAGCATTCTTACTTTCCGAGATTTTTTGGATTCTTTGAGTGACCCGGATTCATTGCTCTTGTAGTAACCTACTACATGGTACTGATTTAGAGCAATGCTGACGAGTTGCCCTTCACCTCACACAAAAGACTCTAGCTAGTCTTTACTGGGCCCAATTCTGATATCGAATCTGTCAAGTAGAATCGTTAGATGAAAGAAACTCTAGATAGCGCGTGCGGTGTTATTTGCACGGATTGATAGAACGGTTCGCTAGATCGGTTATAACCTCGACACGTTTGACGTGCGTTCTGTAATCCATTGTTTCTTTATTGCGCTGTGTAGATCATGAGACCAGAAACACCAGAACCCAGGGCGTTACACAGAAACGAGAAGACAGCTGCGTGGTATCGGGCCAAACCATATTCCCCTTGGCATATTTGTCATTTCCTATCGCGACACGATTTGAACGTCAAGACATGTTGTGATGTCACACGGTTTGGACAAGGAATCTCCTATGTCATAGAGAATCAGGTCCCAGAGTTCGGTTTGACATTAGTATCGTGACGTCCATCTTAGGGATTTGCGTAGTTTCTGCACGCTGCAAGTTCCAGAATAGATGAATGGATAAATAAGACTTCACGATGTGTGTATACGCGTACCATGGTTAAACCAAACTCATCGCTCGGTTTAGAGCGCTTGCTTAAAGCCAGCATTCGTCGACATCATAATCGTGTCGGATTGTGTGAAATGGGTTTCGATAAGTTTTTGATGAATCATTAATCATCCATTACGACGCAGACTTAGATATGCAATCACGGTAGCTACTGAATAAACTGATAAATCGACAGACTTTGTCAACATATTTTTTGAAAAGAAGTTGTAAAACGTACCTTTTTATTACTATCTGGGTGCCCGCTTAACTCCCGATCCCGTGGGATTTTCAGGGTAAAAGGTGGCCCATATGTTATTTCAGGTCATAAACTATCTGTGTACCAAGTCTCATCAAAATCCATTTAGTAGTTTTTGTAAGAAAGAGTATCCATCCATAATTACAAACTTTCGCGTTTATAATATTAGTAAGATTATAGTTATTTCAGGTCATAAACTATCTGTGTACCAAGTCTCATCAAAATCCATTTAGTACTTTTTGTAAGAAAGAGTATCCATCCATAATTACAAACTTTCGCGTTTATAATATTAGTAAGAGATACAAGGTAAACTATTTAAATCTAGAGAGGTCTTTACATTTATTATATGGTTAACTTCCTGGTTGAATAAAATATGAAAAGATAAAATTTAACTTAATACTAACCTACTTAAACTTAATAATCAACCGTATGTACATATAAGTAACTAGGTAATTACCTATTGACTCTCTTACCACAATATAACAGTTAAACATAAAGTTACCAGCACTCATTTAAATTAACATATCCTTAATTTTTTATGACTTCGTCTGGCTCAAAAATAAGCAGCAACCCTACTCGTAAAACTAAAATCGTAGTTTGTCAGTTGCATAAGATTAGCATTTACACGAAATAAAAATACATATGTGTTCAATTTCGTTTGCGATTATACAGGCTCTGATATTTAAAATCTATTGCTAACTAGCATAGCCTTGCTGTATGGCAATATGCGCTGATGCGCAGCGCCAGATACTCATCAGTTCATTAGTGCATGTTATAGAGCAGTTCACAACAAATAATTATACATATAGTTCACAACAAATTATTTTACATTTTATGCATACTATAGAACAGTAAATGAATTAAATTAGAATAAGAATTTACATAATAATAATCATGTACCCATTGCCAAAATTAATTTGAAAGATTAAATTATTGTACCAAAGATTCCAAATAATTAATTTTAGAGGGATGTATGGAACTCTAAACCTGGATTTAACCACTCATAAACATTGCATTCATTTATTTCATTATAACACAAGCTTTGCTTAGCTCTGATGGTGTGTGGATTGTCCAGCATTATTTATTTATTTAAGTCTTTTAGGTATATTTGTTTGTACCAAAATATTTTTCATAGGCGTTTGTTCATTTCTTGTAACTTTGTACTTGTACTAACTTTTACCCAAGGAAATAACTTAGAAGTACTTTCGATTTCAGCACCGGAATAATAACAGAAATGGGTACTCTTAAACTTTGTATATTGCGATTGAATAAGTTTGATAATGTTGTAAAAGCATTTTCTTATAAACGAATTTAGTTTTTATATTGTTTATGATGAATAATGCCATCTATGGCGTATTCATCATTATTAGGGGAGGCCTATGTCCAGCAGTGGACTGTTATAGGCTGGTGATGTTGATGATGATGATGAATTTAGTTTTTTATACTTATAAACTAAAACTTTCTTTATACTGAAGCGTTTGAAATATCTATTGTGATTCATGAATCTACGTCTATTTTAATGATAATTCGAAAAAACAATGATATAGCGATTTGATTTTCTTCACACATACTTTTTTATTTCCTTTGGTAGATTCCTTTTACTAGTGATTAACCGAATTCTGGTTGTTTTATATGTATAGTGAAATTGTATATCATTGTAATATATTAAATTAAGTTTATCAGTCATCTAGTAACAATAACACTAGTTCTGCTTAGCTTGGGGCTAGATGATGATGTATGGATTTTTCATCATTATTTATTATTTTTATTTACTTGATATTTGATCTAACCAGTACATATTTTTATACATTCAGAGTTTATCAATCATCAATACTAATCTATAGTGTTTCTATTTCATTGATAAAAATAATACTATTCGTACAGGATAACACAGAAAATAATCCCAGAAAAATAGCAAGCCAATAATATCGTGGGTATCATAAGACCTGTAACAATAAAGCGGAACATCCACGAAATACAAGGACATTAATGTCCACGCCTCAGATTTGTGGCCTCACGTGTGTCGTGCCCTAAATACAGGCACAATCTCGAAGTGCCCTCGCGACACCGAATAAAAGGTTCCTCGAAATCTAATGCCGAGCTACTCTCGGGGGTGTCCGACAGATTTGGGGAAGAAAATTAAGTTATGGCTTGTCTACGTTGATCTTTCTTTGCTATTTTTCTGGGAATACAAAAATAGATTTTAGCTGCATTGCAAAATGTTCATTTCAGCTAATCATATAAAAATCTATGAAGAGGTAGGCCTCTTCATAGATTTTTGATGCAACGCAAAAAGGTTCATTTTAGCTTTATTCTTCAAAATAGTTGACATCTGTCTTTGAAAAGCTAAAGCAAACGAAAAGCCTTCAACCGTCTTAAAATTGAGCGAGATCAAACTCTATAAGCTTCACGCTAATCGGCAATAAAAAAATGTAGTAACCGCTATTAGATTGATCTGATGCATGACCCTAATTTTAGAAAATAACTGGTAAAATAACCTGTTCTTATAAAGCTTATCGGATTATGAGAGGGAATAAAAAGTGCACATGTGTTTGCGCGCTCACTTTGCACTATAATGTCCTGCGCACCCATCGTTGAAACTGATCAAGGCCGTGGCCGGATCAACAACCGAAAATTCGACTAGGAGGGCATATAAAGCCAATGATAAGACTTCGAATTATTGTTAACTATCTAAGTAGATTTTTCGGGGCTTATTTTTATCTAAATTCCGTCGAATTTCTTATCCAAACTCATTATAGCGGCCATGATAGCGGTAATAAAGTAAAGCAGCATTAATTATAACTTTTTGCTAAAAATATGTAACCTTTAAATTTGCTCTGTATATCATTAGCTATTGCCGAGGTCGGGATCCCTCGCGTCTACATACAAGTTTCGAACTTAGTTAGAGCAAGGTGTTGAAACTAAGTATAGGAAACAACTTAGGTCTTATATACACTGCGTACTGTTACCACTAAGATCTTTTTGAAATTAACGTTTTTATTATTTTTTTATTATTTTTATTAATTCCGTGAGCAAATCTCTCTGCAGGAAACAATGCTGTCACTCAGTGGAGGTTATGACGTCACACCTCCGCACAGAATTATGTCTTCGACAGTACCCGTCAGTTTGATAACGATTCTATAAGAGGTACTGGCGCGAACAAAAACACTGTTTGCGATCTATATTCATGAGGATGCTCAAAGTAATTTGTAGCATGAATAACATTGATATCTTGGGCCGTGATCAGATCTGTTACGCGACGTAGTAAATGAGACTTGCTTCAGCCCGCGTATTCACGCATAATATTTTTTTTAATACTAGTATATACTAATAATAAAAAAATAAAAAAATATTAATCTGTGTTTGAATTGCGCTCCGAATCTAATGTACCGATTTGAAACATTATTTCTCCATAGAATCCTACATTATCCCTGATGAACATAGGGCCTATGTTCATCTTCACTTTCTATCACATTTTGGAAAATACTCTATAGCCTATGTCATAGGCTATAGAGTATTTTCCAAAAAGTTGAAGATCCGTATGAAAACTTCAATATTAGAATACAAAGAGTGTGAAAATTTATAACTTTTGTTAATTATTACAATTATTAATGATTTTTCTTTCAAGTGAATTTTACATTAAAAGTTCAAAGGAAATAAAAATCTTAACCCAATAACAGTTTATTTTACGACACTTAAGAATAGAAATAGAAACATAATTATTAAATTTGTCGGTGATGAATCGCTTGAAATAAACCTGCCAGAGATTTTAATATTAATAAGATTTTATATAAATTATATAAACTTATTATAATAGAAAATAATTTTTATATTATTATTAAATAAATTAGTTCCCACTCACATCCATAAGTTGAGATAGAGCCAGCGCGAAAATCTTTAAGATCATAAATAAATATTTACGTTATAGTCAAAACGATTAGTGGAATAGTCGACGAATATACATGAATTAGACATGTTGTAATGAAACTTCTTAATTTAACTCCCATCTTCCGAGGACATCCGTGAGGGCTGGTGCGGCGGCAGATTGGGATCCTTGTCTCAATCTACCGGCGCACCACCGGCCCAAGAGTCGCAAATATGCAGGTCTCGACAGAGCCTATACGCATTCAAAATAAATAATGCTGGACAATCCACACAGCATCATCTAGCCCCAAGCTAAGCAGAGCTCGTGTTATGGGTACTATACTAGATGACTGATATATGTAATACAACATTATTAAATAGATAGATATTTTTTATTATACATAGAAAACGACCAGAACCCCTGAACAAATCTGCAGATCGTACAAATATTTGTCCCGAGGCGGGAATCGAACCCGCAACCTCCTGCGTCGCAGGTGGACCTTCGCCCACCGCGCCACAGTGGTCGTCATTCGATTCGATTTCCTCCCTTTGGAGTCGAGACTCGAGACCCTAGGTTCGTAGAGTACCACGGCTCTCCAGATTAAATAAAAAAATATATCTGAGCGTCTGGTCGAAGCTACCTAGACTGTTTCCAGTTAGCTTAACTGTAAATTTAATTTAACAGTTAGCTTAACTGTAAATTTAATTTAACAGTTAGCTTAACTGTAAATGTTCGGATTTGGTTATTTAATTGTAACACTCTTTGTAACTCTCTTTGGGGAGGCCTATGTCCAGCAGTGGACTATTATAGGCTGGTGATGATGATGATGATGATGATGACTCTTTGTAAATAAAAGTTTTACGCGTCTTAATTTTAGTATCCCACAGAATTCGTATACGTTATGCAATATCCTAAAACTATATACTTACTTAACCCAAATATTACATAGACATAATTTACGCAACAGTATGTAATCTGAGCGATCCATAGCTAATACTAGGTTAGCTAGCTCACAAAGTTAGGGTAATAGGTGCAAAGAACCTTCAACAAACATGCATTTATTTTATGTATATGTTACATATTTGTACGATCTGCAGACATTTGTTCAAGGTGTTCTGGTCGTTTTCTATGTATATAAAAAAAATATCTATCTATGTAAGAAAGTTGTATTATGTATATCAGTCATTACATTATGTATAGCTTGTGCTATGGGTAGTAGATAACTGATATACAGAATAATATACGAGTACATAGATAGATATGTTTTATCATACATAGAAAACGACCACGACACCCTGAACAAATATTTACAGATTTGTCCGGAGGCGGAAATCGAACCCGCAACCTCGCCACCGCGCCGCACCACAGAGGTCATCGAAACAATAATAATTAAAAATAATTTATTGAGTTTGAGATCTTTTCTTGCCGTGTGGTGTCGGCATAGAATTTCACCACCCCATCTCTTCCCGTGCGTGTCGTAGAGGCGACTAAGGGAAACACACCGGAGGGCGAGCAGCAGCGCCCTCTGCAGAACAACTCCACCGAACTGCGATCCCCAACCCGCATGCCCAGCGTGGGGATTATGGGCATTAACCCCCAAATGATAGTTTTATTAGGTTTTGTTCTTAGAACTACTAAGGGCTTTAAAAACCATCGCAGCCTAATTTACCTTTTCAACTCTATAGTGCGAAGCGTCTTGGAGTACGGAAGTCCGGTTTGGTCTCCCAATTACAAAGCTCATAGCTACAACATCGAAAGGATTCAAAGAAAATTCCTGAGGTTCCTTTGTTATCGTCTTAAACCCGGCCGCCTATCTCTGAATTACGAAGAGAGGCTCCATAAATTCAGCGTCACCTCTTTAGAAACTCGTCGTATTTATTTTGACTTTATTTATTTCTACAAATTACTTCACTCCCTAATAGATTCCCCAAAGCTCTTATCTGAAATATCATTTAATACTAATTACAGAGCTCGTAACTCTAATAAGAAAAACGTTTTTGCTTTACACACTTTTAGAAATAATATTTCCCATTTCAATCCCCTCACAAGAATGGCGCGTCAATTTAATGAGTATCATAAAGATGACAGCAGACTCGATATATTTGTTCCAAGATTAGGTCAGTTCGTTAAAATTATAAAAGAGATCCTCCACTTCAATATCGAATCGAAACAGAGTTCTAGTACATAGTTCTACACTAATTGTTAATTATACTTACTCGTAGTATTAAGTAAGATTTATTATTTTTTTATTTATCCATTTACTTATAGCATGTTACCTTATTTTTTGCAACCGTAGTCTTAACTATTACCTTAGTCTTAACTTTTTTTTTAACTTTTCAACAACTTGTTACAGATTGTTATAACTCTACCTACTCGATGTATATTTATATTATAGCTGCACGTACATATGTTTATGTTGCAATCAAGTTTTAATCTAGCCTTATAATAACCGCATTATTGATTGTGATTGTGATGTGTTTTGTACGTTAAATAAATAAAAATAAAAAAAAATAAAAAAAAGATAGTGCCGTCTTTGGCGCTCATTAGGGGAGGCCTATGTCCAGCAGTGGACTATTATAGGCTGGTGAAACTGATTGATGATGATGAGATCTTTTCGCTCCTGCCATCACAGACTTGACAGACTTACTTCCGGATTGCTCTGTATGTGTATAGTGATATGGGCATGATGTGCTCTGTGACAAATAAATTTTTTAATTGCACTTAAACTCATTGTTTTAAATAAAATTATCAAAAAATAGGGGGGTTTCGCCAAAAACATAACGCTTGGCATTGGGATTGGCGGTCGAAGTGGAGGTGTTGAAATATTTATTTAGGTAATTTACAGCTTTACACTTTACGAGTAACCCGCTCCGACTTTGCACGGGTGCATGTTATATTATAAACTTTCCTCCTGAATAAGTCTATTACAAAAATATGCGTTATTCCCGCTCGTCCCCACGCTTCGTCTCCAGAGGGGACCAACGGGAAGTTTACTTCCCGTTTGTCCCTACATTTATAGACGTGGGGACGAATGGAAAGTAAACTTCCCGTTCGTCCCCATTTAAACATTTACATTATTGTAATGCTATAAAACTACAACCAACTCACAATCACGGCACCTAGTGATGATATCGTATCTATAGAATTGATGATAAATGGCTATGCGACTAAATATTTTTTATTCATACAAAATAGTAGGTACGTACTTTTTGTTATTGGGTGTTATCGCTTAAGATTATTTATTACTCAGGAGTGTCTATTAATTAATATGCGCACAAGGAAATAATATGAGAATACTCAGAAAACAGCATACGACATACCTAATTAAGAGATAATAGTGTCGACAATACATAATCGAAGTTGCTTCCCGCTGTCTGTCTATTTGTCTCTATGTATGCTTAGATCTTTTAAAGTACGCAACTGATTTTGATGCGGTTTTTTATAATAGTGAAACCTTCCTCGTGAATCATAACATAGTATATTATATTATATTATATTATATTATATTATATTATATTATATTATATTATATTATATTATATTATATTATATTATATTATATTATATTATATTATATTATATTATATTATATTATATTATATTATATTATATTATATTATATCAGCATTGCACGTGCGAAGTCGGGAGTGGGTCGCAAGTGTTTTATATAAATAAATAATGCTGGATAATCCACACAAGATCATCAAGCCCCAAGCTAAACAGAGTTTGAGCTTGAGGTACTGGATAACTGATATATTTCATAGAACGGTATTTTTACTAAACACACCAACGACCAGAACAAATGTCTATAGATCATACAAACATTTGTCCCGAGGCAAGAATCGAAACCGCAATCTCTTACGTCGCAGATGGAGCTTCGCCCACCGATAAAGTAGTTTGACGTTTCATACATTTGATTCTTGATGTATTTGACCTTTGGATTGCGGATTCCATCAGTTTGAAGCAAATGGACAAAAGGCTGCAGGTAGATGAAGTGATGCTACGAACGGACCAATCAACAGTCAATCGCTGAGGCTTTCACTCTGACTGGATGGATGTTCCACAACATTTCTTTTGTGAATCTGGAGGGCAAGCACGGGCTTTCTTGTCTGAGGTAGAATAGAAAAAAATTACGTCACTTTGTCATCGAATGCGTAATTATTAGAAATTAATTTCTTCAACTTCAATAATGTACGCAATGTATGGCGATGCGATGCCATTATTGTCTATTCTACCCTAAAGAACAATCCCCGTGCTTGGCCTACTGGAGAGCAATAAATATGCATTTGTTTTTCATATACCTCTACCCTACATAATTAACTTGCCTCCGAAGTCATCTGACTTTCAGCTTATATGTAATTATGTAGGGATGCCAAATAGTCTAGAGTATGCCGAGTCATAATGGACCGAGAATGATGACCGCAGACACCACCAGTACAAACGAGATTCAAAAATAGACTACTGCAGAAAGTAAATAATTTTTAGTGAATTGTATGCTTGCTTTTAATTTGGTCAACGAATAAGCATCGCTATACACTGTGGATATGGTGCCAGCATTCTGGGCACTCTGCCTTCTGGTGAAGGTTTAGATTAATAGGAATAGATTTAATAAACACTAGCAGCCCGCCCCGGCTTCGCACGGGTATTTTAAAGAATTTTAAGTTCTTACATACACACGTTAGTTATGGTAGTTTATTATTGAAGTTTTCATAGGGATCACTAACTTTAAAAATATTCTATAGCCTATGATTATCATTCTAATGATGTTTTTTTTCCAAAAAGGTTTAGTAGTTCCGGAACCTATTCAATTCAGACCACAAACAAACAATAAAACCTTTCCTTTTTAAAATTGTACCTTTACCTCCTTTATTTTTTTGGCATTGACTTTTCTCTCACACCGCTATACCTATACCGCCTACATCGATCGTTATTCTGAGCCTACATCGCATGGTTCCAATCTTGAAGTTTTTATATTTTTTGACATTGAGTTTCCTCTCGCACCTCAGTAACGAATTGTGATGTCTATGACAATCCATAACTGACACTGGCGGAGTCGTCGTAGCAAAAGCGGTGCCATAAAAAAAGAAGTTGAAGTTGAGTCACAGCAAAAGCGAGCAGCGCAAAAAAAGAAAAAAAAAAGAAGTTGATGTATATCGCTATGGTTTTATTATTGAAGTTTTTATACGGATCTCTAACTTTTTTGAAAATATTTTATAGCCTATGTTCATCACGGAAATTTTAGGATTCTTATGGTGGAAGAATGTTTAAAATTGATCCAGTAGTTTCGGAGCCTATTCAATTCAAACAAACAAACAATCAAATCTTTCCTCTTTATAATATTAGTATAGATATACACTTGCTAGTGGTCCGCCCCGGCTTCGCACGGGTAATTAACAAAAATAGAATTTTTCATACAGAACCCTATTTCTTTTGACTATATTCTATAGCCTTAATGTTCATCACGAAAAATTTATTATTCTAATAGTGAATTTTTTTTTCAAATTGGTCCAGTAGCTTTGGTGCCTATTCAATTCAAACAATCAAATATTTCCTCTTTATAATATTAGTATAGAAAACCAAGCTCTACTATCAAATAATTGCATGCTTTAAGTAGGTAATTAATTTTATTCATTGTTATATATTTAATTGCCAGAGACACAATCAATGTCCATTATGTTGTACCAGTAAAAAGTAGACATGCAAAATTTTTAATTACATAGGGTATAAAATATAATTAAGATTTGGGGGAGGCCTTTGCCCAGCAGTGGGACGAAACAGGCTAAATAAAAAAAAAGGGTATAAAATAATAATTATACAGGTACATTTCTTGTAATTACCCAGCAGGTTCAATTTTTTACCGGTAAGATTTTTTACAGTGGTCAAATTATTCACTAATAGTCATAATAGTCATAATAGTCATTTATTTATAATAATTATTATAAGTCGAAACCTAGGTAAGCATTCTTGTTTAAAAAAATACATTTAAATTAAATAGGTACCTATACATTTAAATTAAATATTTACACTAAGTGAGTAAAAGCAGCTGTCAAGTAACCGTTTATGCAACTTTGCTTTCAGTATAGTTAAATGCATATTCACTAAGTGAGTAAAAGCAGATGTCAATTAACCTTTTATGCAACTTTGCTTTCAGTATAGTTAAATGCATATTCACTAAGTGAGTAAAAGCAGCTGTCAAGTAACCGTTTGGGCAACTTTTCTTTCAGTATAGTTAAATGCATATTCACTAAGTGAGTAAAAGCAGCTGTCAAGTAACCGTTTATGCAACTTTGCTTTCAGTATAGTTAAATGCATATTCACTAAGTGAGTAAAAGCAGATGTCAATTAACCTTTTATGCAACTTTGCTTTCAGTATAGTTAAATGCATATTTACTAAGTGAGTAAAAGCCGCTGTCATGTAATCGTTTATATGCAACTTTGCTTTCAGTATAGTTAAATGCATATTCACTAAGTAAGTAAAAGCAGATGTCAATTAACGTTTTATGCAACTTTGCTTTCAGTATAGTTAAATGTATATTTACTAAGTGAGTAAAAGCCGCTGTCATGTAATCGTTTATATGCAACTTTGATTTCAGTATAGTTAAATGCATATTCACTGAGTGAGTAAAAGCCGCTGTCAAGTAACCGTTTGGGCAGCTTTTCTTTCAGTATAGTTAAATGCATATTCACTAAGTGAGTAAAAGCAGCTGTCAAGTAACCGTTTATGCAACTTTGCTTTCAGTATAGTTAAATGCATATTCACTAAGTGAGTAAAAGCAGATGTCAATTAACCTTTTATGCAACTTTGCTTTCAGTATAGTTAAATGCATATTTACTAAGTGAGTAAAAGTCGCTGTCATGTAATCGTTTATATGCAACTTTGCTTTCAGTATAGTTAAATGCATATTCACTAAGTGAGTAAAAGCAGATGTCAATTAACCTTTTATGCAACTTTGCTTTCAGTATGTTAAATGCATATTTACTAAGTGAGTAAAAGCCGCTGTCATGTAATCGTTTATATGCAACTTTGCTTTCAGTATAGTTAAATGCATATTCACTAAGTGAGTAAAAGCAGATGTCAATTAACGTTTTATGCAACTTTGCTTTCAGTATAGTTAAATGCATATTTACTAAGTGAGTAAAAGCCGCTGTCATGTAATCGTTTATATGCAACTTTGATTTCAGTATAGTTAAATGCATATTCACTGAGTGACTAAAAGCCGCTGTCATGTAATCGTTTATATGCAACTTTGCTTTCAGTAGAGTTAAATGCATATTCACTGAGTGAGTAAAAGCCGCTGTCATGTAATCGTTTATATGCAACTTTGCTTTCAGTATAGTTAAATGCATATTCACTGAGTGAGTAAAAGCAGCTGTCAAGTAACCGTTTATGCAACTTTGCTTTCAGTGTAGTAAAATGCATATAGGTAAATATCATTCGATAATGTCCCAGCTGCATTGATTATCCTGTGGCAAGTCTGGTTGCTTCCCCAAGGACGTTTGTAGGAGAGGAAAATACAGTCATTTAGATGTACAAACAAATAACGCGCACGGAATGTAGGTTAGTGAGATATGTGGGGCAGGGAAAGTATTTGTAGTGGTTCAAAGAAATATTGAAACGGTTTTTTTAATAGTATTTAGGAAGAGTTGATAAGTGGCTAAAGAATATCAGATTTATGATAACAGTGATTAGATGCGGCCGATGTAATCCACGCGCGATAAGAATGGGACAGATGTACATTAGAAATCCAAAGCTTGTCTGGAAGAAATTGCTCTTTGTGACAACGCCTTGTTTTCGTTGGGGGACGCTTCCGGTGTTGATATGATTTGGTTCTGTTATTTTAAAGTCTTTGTTAATAAAGGAAGTAAAATTCTTATTATATGGTTTTCCTCTTATACAAACAAGTGCAATCTTGTAAATCTAGGTTGAACGGTTTGTCACCTCAGAGGTAAAAAGCCCACTGACAAACTTCTGAATAAGAAAGAATCAAAGAAAAAAAGTAGGACCCAACTTATATGTATTACACATACACAACTCAAGACTACCGGACTTTCGCCACCGAGCCGGCTATAGCGGTCGTCAAATACTTTGGCTTCCATCAAAATCAAAATCAAAGTGCTTTATTTCCTTTAGACCTTACAGGACTCTTGGACACGTCACAAAATACAAGTTAAATAAGAAATAAAATGGGAAATAAAGTGATCACTTTGATTAATTGTTCACTTCAATCTTTTTAAGGTAAAGTCATGCCACGCCCATCTTCAAATGCAACCAGCTTGTGCTCCCAAAAGTTCACTGAACTGTCAAGAGTTAACCATCCATTATATTATCACAATTATCCCTTATTGCAGCTGTGGGCGTTATTCATTCAATTAATTAATGACCGCACAAACATAGGTGGTATGCAAACAGAGGTATTTCCCTTGGATATATGATTGAGTTTATTAACACGAACAAATATATTAATATATAACCAGCCAAGGCTGAGTCGAAAAACAGACGGACAGTTCCGTGCCATCATACAGTCTCGCAAAAGGAATAAAAATTCAAAAAGCCATCATGACGCTGTCTCATAATGTAAATAATGACGTTGCTTAACTTCGGTGGTCGGCACTAAGCTTAGTAAGTACGTACCCTATATTATAAAATTTATTTTATTTTTGTAGTTATAGCGACAATCTATATACAGACCCTGTCAAAAATACAACTGTCTACCAATGGTTTCAGAGATACAGCCAGCTGACAGGCACAGGCGGATGGATAGACAGATAGCGGTGGCTTACTCGTCCCGTTTTCACCCTCTGGGCACGGAACCCCAAAAAACAATTCACTTAGCATAATATAAGTGGGTCGGGGGCCTGTGGAGAATCGGTCTCGTATTTATCAATAAGTATTATAAAAGCGGAAGTTCCGATGTTTTCTGAAACTACTATAAAAAGATCGGCGTCGGTTGGGAAAGTTTGTTAACTCTACAAATACAGAGGGTATTTGTAGAGTTAACAATGTAGTGTACATTGTTAATAGACATGCGCTAAACGTGTCCACGACTGGAGCGGATCTGGTCCGATTCCAGTTGGGTGCGGACTCGTTTCCCGGAGTCGTGTCCGCGGATCCGTTTGGATCCGCTTGCAGTTTCGCTTCCTTCAAGTCCATTAGATCAGTTTGTTCCAGTGGATCCAGCGGATCGGTTAGGATCCCCTTTTAATAACAGTTCCTACATGTCCATTGTATCTGTCTGTTTGTAGGAAACGTTTGTTTCGGTGGATGTAACGAATCGAAAGAATGACTAGTAAAACCATAGCAATTCTTTCCTTAGGGGAAGATATGTTTGTTAGTTTGATCTAATCTGTGAAAAATACTAGCATATAAGTTTTTTAAGGTATATAATTACTTAATTTTTTTAGAGACTACAGTTGATTTACCTTCAATTATAATAAAGTATAATTTTACCGTAGTAGTTCTAGTTTGTTGCTTACTCGTAAATGGAACTGGATCTGTCTATCGAACACGTCCGAACCCGAATCAAAGGCCAGATCCACACAGCTCCAATCGCTCGCTGCTACATTCATTCGACTTCATGGAGCGAGACCGAAGACGCGGCCTACGTATCCGCGGACACGCCACGAACGACAAGCCGGAGCGGATCCACACGACTCCAGGAGCGGACACGACTCCAGGAGCCGTTTGACTCCGGATCTACACACCTCTAATTGTTAACTTTACAAAATTTTCGTAGCCAGCTAGTCGCAATATATGAAATGTTCCAAAGCTTCACGGTATCTTTCCTTTAGATCTTCTAAGATATTCTAAGTACAAAACTACACAATGTTTATTATCATTCTTTTAAGGTATTATTCCTTTTCAATGCCTATAAGAATACAGAGATAACCCTCTTCGTTCTTCTTTCATATATCCCGTGTTTCAATAATTATCTAAAATATAATGGGATGGTATCCTAGAATGGAAATAGGTGATAAGGAAATCAATTAAAAATGGGAAGATGATCCACGAAAAGGATGGAAGAAATTAGCTCGTGACTGATTGTGTGAAAGAAACAAGGGTATGTCGAAGTAAAAAATTACCTGAGTAGTTATTTTTTATTTGTACCATAGGTAAATAATAAAACTGACTGCTATTAAAATTACATATATACTCATGTAACTTTCCGTATCGCATCATGTCTTAGGTTGTTGCGCGCCACATCAATGCCACTGCGGTACTGCTGTCGAACAGCTTGGTCATCACAGATTATCGTGTGCTGCCGGTCGGATGTCTCGCTATGCCAGCCTTAACGACATCATCCGGCGGGCCTTTGTCACCGCTAACGTACCAGCTATTCTCGACCAAATGGTCTGTTGCGTGACGACGGTAAGAGGTGACGGCATGACACTTGTCCCATGGGAGTTGGGGACACAATTGCGCCCTCCCTTCTTCCGAGGACATCCGTGAGGGCTGTTGCAGTATATGAAGGTCTCAACAGAACCTACAAATTTCCTCCCCTTGGAGTCAAGAGCCTAGGTCCGTGTTGTACCTAGGCTCTCCGGATTTTGAAAAAAATCATCTGAGCGTCTGGTCGAATCGACGTGTGACCCGAGAGCTGGTGAGTATCTGGCGCGCATCAGCATTGCCATACAGTGAGGCAATGCAACCAGCATCTTGGGTATATTTCTAACTGCTATTACTGTGGATCAGTTGAGCTACATCTAGTTTGTTTACAACAGTCTGCAGTAAGCTCAATTGTTTCAATAGTAAATACCTACTAGTTCTAATTTGGTTAATTCATCGTGATTTTTAGTATATAATGTAATTTGGTTAGCGAATAGAGGCTTTTTTTATTAATTTACAAAGCTTTGTGACTTTACAAAACCAAGAATGAGGCAGAAATTCGTATCGTCTTTTTAATATGAATGTTTGAATGTTGAGAATTATTATCATATTTATTCTTTAACCAGGCTCGTATATCATAGTATAATTTCACGAGCAACTATGTCTGTCTGTCACCAACCATGACTTAACTACCGGCTTAATGAATGTTGCTAAAATTTTGCAACATGATAGATTTAATCCCGAAGATGGACTTAGAATAAGATAAAGATACCCTATATTTATCTTATTCTGGTAAAATGTATGCGAAGTCACGGGTAGAAGCTAACCCTAATATTATAAAAGCGGAACTTTGAATGTGGATTATGGATTCTTTTGACCTCTTCACGCTAAACCTAGAAAAAAAGAATGGAAAGGAAAGATGTTTATTTGGGTCACACTAATAAATACATATTGTAAGTACTATTTAACGGGTATTTAACGCGTTTATTTAATTTTTTTATTTTTTTTTATTTTGTTTTTCTCTTTTTAAAAACAAAAAAAAATTAATAAACGCGATAAATACCCGTTAAAATAGTACTAATAATTATGTGTTCAGATCGCGTAAGTTTAAAAATATTTATTAAGTTTATTTAATTAAGTTTAAAAATATTAATATTTATTTCTAATATGTAATATATTAGAAAAATACCTAAAAAAAATATAGATAGTTACAATTCGCTATAATTAGCATTAAGTTGAGGCAGGACCTTATTGATTCACATGCATGTGTCTCTAGCATGTGAACCAAAAACTACATAAACTACTGATTGCATTTTATTTCTGACGACCACTGTGCCTCAGGTCAAATAAATGCACGATCTGCATTTTTCAGGGTGTTCGTCTTTTTCTGTAAATAATAAAAAATCTATCTATGTTATACATTGTATTATATATTGTATTATATATGTATGTAGTATATCAGTCTAGTACCCATAACACAAGCTCTGCTTAGCTTGGGGCTAGATGTTTCTGTGTCGATTGTCTAGCATTATTTATTTACATAAAATACTGTCCCTCTAAAATAGTACTAATAATTATCTTTTGTGATTTGCCTAACGATTAGCCGCAACAAGCCGCAATTATGCGGTTCTAAAACAGAAGTTAATATAAATAAATAAAATTTTGCAAAAAAAATTAAGTGTTAATTCTTTGAGAACCGAAAAACTAAATTAAGCTGAAAAGTTGCGAAATACGTTTTTGTCCGTTGCGATGAGAAGATTGATGACTTGTCCTGCAAATCCTCAGAAATCTTCGAAGGATTACCAAAGTTAGATTTTGTTACGTGCTTGTTATAATCTACATTTCGACTCTCAAATATTTTCTTTAAAATTTAGATTATTAAGTATCGAAACCTTAGGATAAGAGGGTAAGATGAGGATCGTTCGAGGTCGTATGGAAATGATGATGAAGAAAGATTAATGTCATGTATAATATTATAAAGCGGAAAGGTTTGATTGTTTGACAATCTTTACTTCTATACTAATATTATAAAGAGGAAAGATTTGATTGTTTGTATGTTTATTTGTTTGTTTGAATTGAATAGGCTCCGCTAGACTACTGGACCAATTTGAAAATTTATTTCACCATTAGAATCCTAAATTTTCTGTGATGAACATAGGCTCAAAAAAGTTATTGAACCGTCCGCTGTATATTCAACCTCTTTTTCTATTATGGCGCGTCATCATAATAGAAAAAGAGGTTGAATATCATAGCCCACGGTGCTGGCCTTTTCTCTACGGCCAGTGTCAGTTATGGAGTGTCGATTCAAAGTCAAAAACCTCCATGCTGTTAAAAAAGGAAAGGGATCCGTATGAAAACTGTGAAACCCATCGTGTTAGTGTGTATAATTTCTGTTTAATACCCGTGCGAAGCCGGGGCGGACCGCTAGTATCTAATAAAGACATTTATTGTAACATTAACGGTCCGGCTGCGCACGGATAGTTACAAAAAAAAAAACAAAAATTATAAATTATTTAACATACACTTTGGGTTACATTATTGAAGTTTGATACGGAACGCTAACATTTTTTTAAATATTCTATAGCTATGTTCATCAGGAATAATAATCATCATCATCATCATCAGCCTATGTTAGTCCACTGCTGGACATAGGCCTCCCCTAATGAGGGCCATAGCGCCCTGTCTTCGGCTTGTCGCATCCAGCATCTGCCAGCAGTCTTTCGCAGATCGTCATCCCACCTGGCCGGAGGGCGTCCTACACTACATTTACCAAGTCGCGGTCTCCACTCAAGAACACGTTTACCCCAGCGGTTATCGGTTCTTCGCGATATATGGCCGGCCCACTGCCACTTCAGTTTGCTAATTCTCTGAGCTATGTCGATGACTTTAGTTCTCTGTCGGATGAATTCGTTACGAATCCTATCCTTCAGAGAAACTCCGAGCATAGCTACATATTTCCATAGCTCGCTGAGCGACTTTGAACTGGTGGATCAACCCTATCGTGAGTGTCCACGTCTCAGCTCCGTAGGTCATGACTGATTAAAACGCACTGATTAAAAACTTCAGGAATAATGTTAGATTCTAATGGTGAAAGGATATTTCAAATATGTCCAAACAAACAGTCAAATCTTTCCTCTTTACAATATTACTATAAATGAATGTTTGAGGGTGAATAGAGAAATAGTGCTCTATTCAATCCTAATAATTATGAATAGTGCAAATTGTAGTATAACTAATGTGATCAAGGAGCCATTAGCCAAAACTAACATGTGCTGATACATTTGAACATTAGTTCGTACCTCGTGATTAATCTCTCTGGAATAGGTAGTTAGGGCTAGGCTTAATTTAGACTAGAATGGCAGCGGCCACCGGTGCCAGTATCACCATCATCAGCCCATGTTAGGCCAATGTCCACTGCTGGACATTGGCCTGCCCTAATGAGCGCCATAGCACCCTGTCAGAATTTTATTTTATACTGGTGCCTTATTACATAAGTGATCACTAATTATTAACTTGGTCCATTTTATATAATGAATATTGGTACCTACTATTTATTTATTTATGTATCTTAGTAGTATATTTTATATATAAATATTTATCTGTGTAAGTATATGTACAGTATAGTAAGTTTTACTTATACATTTATTTATTATTTCTTTTTAAGTATTGGTAGTAATTATTTATTAATCTGGTACACCCCTGCCTTTTTTTACATCCAAATAATTCTTTTCATCCAAAGGTTGCCTGGAAGAGATCGTTTCTAAGCGATAAAGCCACCCAATATAGCTCTCCACACGCAACACACTATTCACACATATGCACACTTAAAACACACATACACCCACACACACACACACACCCTCGCGCGCGCGCGCACACACACACTCACACACTCACACACACACACACACACACACACACACACTCACTCACACACCCATACATACACATTCTCTATAATTTTAAAAAAATGTATTTAACTTTGAGTATCTAGGTATTTAACTATAGTTTTACTCTATAATTTATTTTTATAGTGCCAAGGAGGCGGGCGATGAGGCTGCTTCACAGTTTATAACTTTTGCCGTCTCATCGTTCACTTGTAATTTATGTAACCTATGTAACTTGTTGTAAATAAATTATTTTGTATTTTATATTTTGTAATATACTTGTCTTGTGTATTTCTGGTGTACAATAAAGTATTTTTGTATTTTTGTAAATTACAAAATTTTGTATTTTATAAGAGACGTGAACGAACACTCACGATAGGGCTGTTTCACCAGTTCAAAGTTCTTCAGCGAGCTAGCGAACGAGCTATGCTCCGAAGGGTAGGATTCAGTCACCATCGAAGGCTGGACCGTCCAGCCCATCCGGTGTTGTGGCCTCTTTCAATTTGGTGTAAATTGAGGATAGTCGCCGAAGCAGTGGCGATAAGTGCACTGCCAAAAACCTTAACTTCTGAAAATCACAATCAGAACCTGATTTTGATCTTAGGCTTACTTGGGCGTTATGCTTAGCTAAATTTCTTGCTACATGAATTGAGCCTATGAAAATTTTATTCGAATTTTCAGAACTTGGGATTTTGCCTTTGTCCATGAGTACTCTTTGGGCGTCAATACAAAATTTATCCAATCTATTTATAGAAATTTGAATATTGGTTGCTGAAATACGTTTTTTTCAATATGTTTTTGACACCTACACCTTTCAATCAAATATCAAAGTCCTTTATTTCCTTTAGGCCCCTACAGGACACTTGGACACGTCAGAAAATATTAATTTTATAAGTTAAACTAGGAAATATCACTTTGATATTTGATTCACAAAATTCTTTAGAGGTAACGAAAAGAAGCAAACAAAAAACCTTTACCTTCTTAGGTTATCAGTTTTCGAGTTGTAGCAAAACTCGTCCCATACAGTCAAGCTCTGCTTAGCTTGGAGCTAGATGGTGCTGTGTGGATTGTCCAGCATTATTTATTTATTTATTTATACTTATTTATCGTCTAGATAATCTAATATTTTATATTGAGCCTTTCGCAAAGAACGGTACAAGCGCATCATTGAGACTGAACTTATAATAGGTATATTATTAGTTTTACCTAGTTTTTACATGAATCTGAAAGTATAAATGTCTCTCGACATGTACTTACAATACTAAATTAACAATTTCCTACGGTAACAGTCGGCTTATAGGTCTTTTCGTTCTCTCCTATATAATATCAGACACCCTTCTGTGCATGGAAACAGTCTATTGAAATTTTGTGAGGCCGCCATTATCCTTTCCAGTGGTCGTTAATCCAATGAAAATGGCGTAAATTGTGCGAAATTAGATCTAATTGAATTTGACTTTGCAGAAATTAAGTTAAATGTTTGAGCTATCATTGCTTTTGCCTTAAGAAACCTAGAACAGATGGAGTTTGAGATAATATGACATAATGGCAGTTACTTTAACCTCCGATATAAGATTAAAGTCTTTACGCTGTCCATCATAATGTTCCTACATAAAACTGAGATTCAGTAGTTCCGCGATGAAATGGTTGGCAAATGGGAAGTAGTCACGATTTCTTAGATATTTAGACAAAATGTGCAAATAATGAAAGTTCACGAAGACCGTCCACAAATCAAAAGTAGAAAATGTTTTGATGGAATATAAGAGTCGAATGAAATTATGTTTCATAAGATCACCCACTGGATCAACGTTGACTTTTCCAATTGCCATAAAGAGCTGCCTAAGGGTTGCAAAGTAGTTATTATTAGCACCCTTACATGCAATTCTACACGTTCTAGAACTGTTATGCGATGTGCCTATTTAACGGCATATCCGTGGCTTTAGAGGTATATTTCGAGCACGACCTTCAGCAATGAAGTCGTATACAAAGAAGAAGAAGAATAGGTATATACCGAGATACTTTCTTTCTTACAACCACAAGTTACAATTTTATACGCTCTAAACCCTTTATTCAATAACTAGTTGTCCTAGTTGGTTTTCATTTACGCTTATTTCCTGATATTCAAAACTTCAAAAGCTAACTTTGCTTCCAAAATGAACGAATAAACAGAGCTAACTCATTTCACGCTCATAAACCATCCGCAGAGAGGCCAATTTATAATGCAGGTTTATCTAACTCGATCTAGTATAAAACAGTGTTGCCATCAAATATTCTGTATAAACGGCCGGACATTAAATATGCAGAACGCTCGCTTGTCCGTGATGCACTAAATAATATCCAAGGACGGAGGGAACGAGGGGTGTGAATGAGATCCCCTTTTGTTTAATATAATGCTAGTTTTTACTCGTAAAACACGTGCAAACTGTAGTTATAATAAATTGATACAGGTGGAAACACTTGACATCATCACAGCCCCAAAGTAAGTGCTCATCAGCATGCCACCTTTCATCTAGATGATGCTGGATTGTCCAGCATAATTTATTATTATTATAAAAATAAATAAATAAAATAAAAGTACCAGAGCTTGTTAGATAACTGACTGACTACCTACATTATATGCATTAAAGTGCGAGCCTAAAAACGCTTGATGTATCGAGCGAAGCGTCGGCAAATTAGTGCCGACGCTTCGCTCGATACATCAAGCGTTAAAAGTGCTGACCCAGTAACACAGTAGATTAAACATCTTCAAATAAGAAGCGTTAAGATATCCAAAGCGTAGACTGCCGTTTAATATTCACCCGGCTCGGACGTGGAAGAAGGCAGCTCTGATTTAACTTCTTTGTCCGTAATACCTAGTCTTTCAGCTTACACTTTGTTCACAGGCGTTTGTGCCGAGAGTTTATTTTGTTAAGGTAAAACAAGGTTCGTCAAGTGCGAGTGTAAGTCGCGCGCCGAGGGTTTTGAACTTTTGTCTATTAGTTATACACATACTAGAGGTACCAGTTACTTCGGAGATTAGGGAGTAGGTCGGCCTACTGATAAATATTTGGATTATTTTCAATGTATTTCAAAAAGTATAAAGATTAGCCAATTTCCCAAAGCTGTTTTGACTTCTGTATTTAAAATATCGACTTCAAAATTTATACCGAACATCCTCATTTTCATTATTTTTATATTTTTTTCTTTAAATTTTTACTTAAAGGAGCCTATATATAGGAGATATATATATTATACCACCCTGTATTATTATATAATAATAGATATATATAGTATAATAGTGTATAGGAGAGATATACCTATAGAAGGATTTTATGTGTAAAATAAAGATCAGGTGGGCGGTGCGGTACTTTTGAGTTGCCAATTTTAACTTTAATATTCACAGCCTTTTAGTTGCAACTCGAAGCTTCAATGAAGAAAGGAGAAGTTTTAGCTGGATTTAGGTCGTATTAAACGCTAAATGGCATTGAATATTAAAATTGTTAAGAGTTCTCACGTAAGCTTTGAAATTCTTTAAATAGAGTATTGATCGTTTGTTTGGATTATTCTTCTCCAATATATCCCTGTCAAATACCTACTTATTATTTATGAGTCAGAAAGAAAATTGCAATAACATAGTAAAACAATAACAACATTGTTGTGAATTCAGAGTTGAGATGAATTCAGAGTTGGAAGAAATTTTATGGACTCTGTTTTGATTGGAATGGAATATATTAAGACAGACATTCATGCATGCTTTAATTCGATGGTATACCATTAAATTTTAACTTACGAGTACTTAAGCTTGACGTGACGATACGTGACTCGTGGATTGTTGATGCGAATGCTTGTACCTACTGGTTCAAATTTCTTACCTGAAAAGAAAAAAAAAAACGTTATCATAAAGTAAATATAAATGTATTTAATGTACATAATGTGCATGTGTTATTGTATATAATGTGCACATAACATTCTCGCTGACGTTTCGACAATCTTCTTTACGTCCATACCAATGGCGCAACTTTCAGAGTTCTTCAGAAAAGCCCTCCCTCTCCTGTTCTTTACAAAATAAGAAGCCAACTTTCTAAGTAAAAGTTTAAAAAGCACTTAACCTCTATCCATTTTCGTGAATTCTCACTACCTTCGCATTCGTATCTCCGTCACATGCATTCTACACTCAGAATCATTCGGAAACGAAATTGGAATTCATATGAAACTATTTGATCGCCTTCAAACAAGGATGATAACTCTATCCGGTACTAAAAGGTCCTAAATATGTATGAAATTGAGCAAAATTATAACACACAAACTCATCGTAAGGTTGTATAATTTGTAATTGACAATTTCACGCCGAATTTAGTAAAAGCTATTAATTTTCTTAAGCGTTATACTTAATTCTTATTTAAAATTACACCTCGGGCCCTAAACAAATTGAATTTCGGAATAAGATTTTGATTTGAAAATAAAACAAGATTTCAGAAAGTGTAATCCTTCTTTTGTGAACAAACTTCATTGCCAATTTTGGAAATTACGATTTAACATCGATCCTAAGCAGCGTTGAATTGAGTTCATCATCATCAGCCCACATTAGTCCACTGCTGGACATAGGCCTCCCCTATTGAGTTATGGTGTTATGGTCAAAAATATTTGGCAAACTAATGTAGGAATTTTATTGAATATTTTTTTTGGAATGTCACAATATTTTTTTATATTGTGAGTAGACTTTTGTTTGACCGCAATCTTAGCTGGTGGTTAGACAATATGGCCTAATATATTAGAATCTTTCTGTATTGCACCATCAATAACTAAAGGTTAAAATTGAACATGATCTTAAAAACAGAAGCAGTGAGTTTCAAACCATAGCGTTATCTATATATATAAAAATTAATCCCTATTGCCCTTCGTCACAGCATCACGCGTGAAAGCTTTACCTATTTTGCCAATTCTATTTTTGTTGTGTTTGTTATCATTGAAAGAAGGTTCTTATGTAAGACTACATAAAAATCATCTACTCCTATTGACCGAGTAACGGCGCGGAGCGCAGCTGTTGTGAGATAAAGGTATCAAAGAACCGCTTGTGAGTGGAAGAAATATCCACAAGATAAGATTTGTAATGCACCGTAGGTTTCCTTATCCCAGAGTGAGATCATCTAGTATCGATAAGCTTAGCTTATTTAGCATTCGGATAATAATAAAGCGTTATTTATTATGGGATATATAGGGAACATTTCCCTTAAAGTAATCTTTAAAAAGGTTACAACTAAACCGAGTGTACGAACAGTACCAACATGCACGCGATTAATACTTATCAGATAATTAGTGATAGATAGCAGTTAATTTAGCTGATATATCACCTGATGTAAAGGCACGGCGAATGTTTATTGAGCTAGGCAATAGCAAACGTACCTGAAATTATATGTCAACGTACTAATTTTGTGTAAAATATTAAAACAAACAAATAAAAATAACACAATTATGCCATAAGTTAGCAATTAAAATAACATTGTCTACTCTAAGAATGTCTGTTTTAATTGTTCCCTTTCTTTGTGTGGTGTTATTATAAGTATTTTGTTTCCATTCTTTTATCTTTCGCAATAATTTTAAATTATTTTAACATAGGCTGTTTCCTAAAATACTTTCCACAATCCACGCTTTTTAAGAGTTCTAAAATCAAACCAAAAGTTTGCATTAAGATTAGAAAATTTGTCGTCGATCGATACCAGCAATTTTTCCAAAAATTTAGCAATATTTTTAAGCTAATTATAGCAATTTAGTGATTGCAGGGAAGATGAGTCTAAATGTTTGAGCAAACATAAAGTTGGATAAAAAGCACACTGGAGCACCAAAATTTATATTTATCGATTCAAAATATATTATATGAACTCCTCTTGCCTGATTGAAAGACTCACATAAAATGGGCTGGCTATTGAGCAACCAAAAAGCGAACATGCGTCATAAAATAATATAGCGGTCTATAGAGCAGTTTAGCCTTAAAGGCTTATAAATAATGTTAGGCGATGTCGTTTAACGGAATAACGCAATTGAAAAAAGGTGTGATAGATATCGAAAATACCTTCTTAGAAATATCAAAAATACCTATACATACATGGTTATTTATAACGCTGCAAATAATTTAATTTAAAAGGTGTATTTATATGTGGTTGTAAAGCAATACCATATTATTATCTAAGCGAGCGACCCTATTAAATGCTGCCGTAGATGCCTCGCCGCTGTACCAGACAGAAGGCCGTTGGCCTATATTCCTTCCTTATCACACCTTGCTTATTCCGATACAGCAATCCCTTTCCCCCGTGACGTCATCTCTGGTAGCGATGTGTGCGTGCCGGTTTTTACGCAAATATAATTATCGAAGTCTACCTTTCGTTACTAGGTAGCTTTAATTAAGATATTGTTATTAGTTATGAATACGAGTAATTAAGAAGATTTGTCTTCTTGTTATTCAAATGATAATGTAATCTATATTCTTTTGATTAATTCTAATTGCTTTTCGTGGATGTTTTCTATCTTGGGGAGAAATGAGACAACGTAAAGAAAAAGAAAATATTTTGAGGATAAGATTATTATAATGTTTATACCACACAAAGAAAGAAAACATCACAAACAGACATGCTTACAGTAAAGGAATTATAAAAGGCGGCCTTATCGACATGAGCGATCTCTTACAGCTAACCTTGGGATGAAACTGGACATGAAGGAACAATATAGTTTGTATGTTAACAATCTCATTGCTATGGAAATAGGACAAGTGTTCTAAATTCGAGTTTGTTCGATTCCACGCCGCGCGCCGCTGTCTTGACATTATGTATGAAACACGTTGGGATTCGCAATAGTGAAAGGCCCTGACGCAGCCAGGAATGCATTAACGCCCGTAGCAGTTAGCTAGTAACGCCGTAGCAGACGTAGGTCACGCCTACGAGACGTAGCGGGTGTGTTTGGTTGCCCTACTAAATGGTGACGAGCCTTGTATAGTGCCATCATTATCTGGCGTAGGGTGCTAACAAAGACAGGTTACGGATACAGACAGATCGGTACAGATCAGTACCGATGGGTACGGGTATAATAAAGTTTATGTTAAGTAATCTTTAGAAAGAAGTTTCATAAAGAAATAGGTTGGAACTTTTCGGTACTGACATTTTGCTTCAATCTATGCGGGTTTAAACATTTGTAAAACATGGTGGTTACTAAGAACAGTTTAACCTGTACAGATAAAACATTAAGGAGGTGAATAAAGTGTCCCCTTATCGCGAACAGGGGGACAGATCAAACTTTTTTGTTCGATCTGTCACCCCATGGGGACAGAGCAGGGGGACAGATTGGAATAATTCTTTCTAACGTCGCTTAACCGGTGCTTATGAGTATCGTAACTCATACCCACATAGTATGTACAGAATGGACTTACGAGTATACTAATATAGTATGAGTCCCGAGTCTCGATATTATCGGGAGCTAAAAACCTGTTTTTATGTTTGCACCCTATGGCACGCAGTATGCATCTAGTGTACCTAAGTACCTTAAAATTAGCTTAAAATGTCGCCATTTCTGCAATGAGTCTTGGAGAGTACTCTCCAAGAATCAACTCAAACTTTTTGAGGTTTTTTTATCTATGATGATATTCTTATTTCGTGCGTTGGGCTTTTTGTTTGAGTATGGTACTCAGGATTTTAAAGAATCTTCAATATTTTAAAGTCGTTCATTCTGAAAACAAAAATAACAAGCGCTCCATTTAAAAACTTGATGTTTTTATTTTAGGTTTCATTAAAGCATTATTTGGCTTTTTCTTGTTTGTGAGGTAATACATTTAAAATGTATTACCATTGTTCTTTTACAAAGGTTCGTTTCTCTTTGAGGTTTCTTGTTTCATAAATCGGGTTTGTGTTTGTTACAAGTTTTCGAACCCGGTATTTAGAAAGTTTAATTTTACTTTATTTAGTCTGCCTCGCTACTGGTAGTATTATGTAAGTTCTTATTTAATTGTTTTAATGTATTGATAGTGCAGGAAAATATAATATATCTAAACAATCTATCTATATATTTACCTATTCCGTTTCGTATTTTCATCGAGATCCCCATAATTCACATAGCTTGGGTAAAATTTTAAACAGGGTAGTTTTAGAAAAGTTGTGCCAATGATTTTATAGGTCTTATATCATGTATACACGAATATAGTATAAGTTACGTAATGGTTTTGAGTAAGTATACCTACATATACTCGAAACTATTTCCTAAACTTATTTATTTATTAGGTAATTTTGGAATGATTATTTATTTTGTACATAATAAATGGCTGACTGCGCGAACATAGAAATAAACATAAAAAAACTAAAAAATAAGACAGTAACATGACAAGAAGAGATTTTATTAAACGATTAAACGTAGTGTCAGAAAATTATGTATAACAAGAACGCGATTTTTAACTGATAAAAGTGTTTTATATGGTAAATAATCGCATAGTTAACACCCATGATAGTCTAACCCAGAGATGTTCAGCCAGAGCCTTTTTGAATGAAACCTCTACGGACCAAAAATTGGGATACCATTCCTCTTTACTTTATTAACATTTAGAATGGGCAACGTAAAACGTGGACAGTTTAATTAGAGCCGGCGCACAAAGCTTACACTATCCGACACTCGTGAATGTTTTGCAAATGACTTTACTTGTGTTTTGAATACAGTTCAGCGTGGCCTTTGGAGCACCGTAAAGGTTTAATCTGTGCAGTTGACTTATTAGTTAAACCATTAGGGGTCCTATTTTGCTAAACTATTCAATTTACTATGACACAAAATTACAAGCTATTCTACCTATAATATGCGGATGGAGTGACGCGTGTTAAGAGTATCAAGTCTGAAAAGTTCGATCAATTAACTCGTGACAAAACACGTTCGCTGCCTTAATTTTAAATTTTTGGTAAATGAATTTTTATTAATTAATATTTAACAGAATTTTTTATTTTTTATTTATTAATTACATTTAACAGAAATTTCGAATTTTTACCAGAAAAAAAAAACACGCTCGGTTACATTTTTAAAGTTTTCATAACTTTGTTTTAAATATTCTATAGCCTGTTTTCATGTATCAAAAATGTAGGATTCGAATGGTGAATGAATTTTTCAGATCACTCCACAAGTTTCGGAGGCTCTCAAGAGAGATACTAAAATTTTACTTCTATTATAATATTATAACGACATAATATTAGTATAGAAGATCTACCAACCGCCGGGCTGTGCCATTGACGTTGATCTATTGACACCATACGTTCCATACGACTGATGCAGAAAGCTGCAACGCGATTGAAACGTTAAACAACTGATATTTAGTTATACAATTGAGAAAATTCGTTGGAGATCGTAATCAAAATTCGCAGAGCCCACTCTTTGATCTGAGCAAACATTTGAGCATCCAATCTGAGTGGAATATTTTACCCGACTGACCTCAATCACTAAAATGTGATTATGTGACATTATTTTTCAAGAATTTCTGGAAACTTCTCCTGTAATTTCCAGTTATATCGAGTTTTAGTTAAGTTAGACTATTTCACACTATACCTATTTGTTAATTTAGTTTTTATTTATTGATATGCTATTATGTTTTGCAAAAACTCCAAAATCGTTAAATTCAACATAACACTGTTAAATAATTTATTCTTGCATCAGGTTGTACAAAAAATCCGCAATTACTTTATATTTTATTTTTTATTTGTTATCTTAATCTCTTATTTACGAAATAAAGTTAGTTTCTGGACGTTTCTGCCGTTTTATCATTTAAATGACGCGGATCAAAGCATAATTTTAAAGGAGTCTTGTTTTTTGATACAACGTTGGAGCTGTGCCTTGATGAAACGACGTAGACATTAGGATGTTCCATTCTTTCATGAAACAAAAATAGAAGTTTGCATTTCAAATCGGTGCAAATATTAGAAACAGGAAAGATGATGATGCATAAGTTGTGTTATGTGTTAGTAAAAATTTAAATTTAGAATTTTGTTAAATACTAGCGAAGTCGGAGCGGAACGCTAATACAAAACAATTGAAAACCTGTCAATATTAATTCAATTAAATTCCATAGGTAAAAACAAAACACAATCCAAGAAGACGTCACAAGTGACCACCATACGAAAAACAAAAGAGGAACGTTTATCTATTTGAAAAGTAATAAAGTTCATATTCAGAACAAACTAATCAACTGCGTCAATAAAGGCTTGATCAATGCACTGGAATGATTTATGTCGCCTCGACTGCATATCAACTGGGGTAATTTACCGCACATTAATTGTACTAATTTCAGGTCGTTACCGAAAGTGGATTCGTATGAAACAGAATAAATTAGTTTAACTGAGTAGAGTTGGAAATAAAACTTAAAAAAATAAAGGCAAGGAGCGAATTTTTTAATGAACAATATATTTTTTTTATTCTTTTTTAGCCCTCCTTCCACCTAGATCCCACTGTGGATCGAAGTGGCATAGAAATATATTAAATATTTTTAGATCCCCTTCATTGTGGATTCAAGTGGAACAGAAAAAAAATTGTAATTTTAGATCCTCTTGATTGTGGATTCAAGTGGAATAGAAAAGAAATAGTAATTTTAGATCCCCTCATAGGTGGATTGAAGAGGAAAAAAAAGTATCCTCGGATCTACATGTGGATCAAGACTGTGGATCTAAGTGGAAGGAGGGTTTAAGTTTTCGCTATTTGTTAATACTATTATTATAATATAATCTCGTGTTATTATTGGTTAGATGTAAATTTAGGACGTACGGTACGGTTAGGCTCTGTGTGTCTGGTTGAACCGACGCGTGATATTTGAACTGAGGGATTGAGTAGGTATCTGGCGCAGCGCATCAGCACTGCCATACAGCAGGGAAAGGCAGCCGGCGTTTTGGGGTTGCTTCTGACTGATCAATGCATTATGTTTTTAATTTAAAATACTAGTTCTAATTTGTTCTTTTATTTGTTTTGTATATAATTTTATAAATAATGAGACTTCTGAATGTTTAGCTACTCTATGGTTAAAACTTACTCGTATTTGTACATAAATATAATGTACTCACTACGAATCAAAAGGTTTACGTACTTTTTACGCCGCCTAGCAGAACGTACGAATTGGCACTTACTTGGTTGTTTACTCCAAGGAGACGACGCACGAATTGAACCTAATCCAAAATAACAGTATGTAATAAACAGAATATTAAAATAAAAGTAAGTTTGTTCACATAAATATCCCCTTAAAATCTCAGACTGCCTTATGGTGACAGCATGCTGGGCACTGGACCAGAACACTGGCAGCATTGGCACGTTGGATGGTGGTGCTAAATTCGTTAACAGAAATAAAAGCCATAAAATTAGATATATTAATCGATTGTAAATTTATTCTTCAATAAAGATAATAAGAAAGGATATATTTTACACAGGAGTTTATTTTGTGGTTCACAAAATACACTCCTGTGTAAAATATATAATTTATTTTCTAAATACTCTCTATTTACAAAGAAAATTACAATCAAATACCGTAAACAAATTTTATCTAGTATTTATAATTGAAACAACTGAGCTAAGCGTAGACTGCAAACAATCTACAGATACATCAACTCATCGATATTATTATGCATACTTTTGTCGCTACTCAGTGATATTTGGCCAAGCATTCACATTATGTCCTCATCTGTTGAAAATGATTTCTGCATGTACCTGCTTGCAGATAGGTATAGTTTGGTCTTATCTTAATACTCGCGGCCTTGCACGGGTATTTAACAAAAAATATGTTTTTTCATACAGATCTCTAACTTTTTTGAAAATTTGTTAAATAGGGAAAAATTAGATTTCTTATGGTGAAATAATTTTTCGAATCGTTCCAGTAGTTTCTGAGCCTATTGAATTCAAACCTTTCCTCTCTATAATAGTAGTATAGATATAGATAGAGACTGTAATTTTGTAGTGAGAATATGTCAATGCGAAATTGAGCGACATCATGTTTTCGTATGATGCCTGAGTAATAAGGGTACCATATTTGCATCCAGAGATAATATGATTATCATTTAAGTGACTGGACAAACTAATAGGTAGTTATAAACAAAGATAAAAATACTAGGTTCATAATCTATAAATCATCGATTAAACATTGTGTAAGTACCGATCTAGCCAATATACCAATAAACTGAAATGTTCGTTTATATAATTATTTAAAAAATGAATTTTTACATACTATTTGACATTTTGCTGAGATTCTCGAAATCGTTTTTGCAGTGCCCTTCCAGGGTGCGTGTACCTACCTATTCACAGCTTAACTAACTTAGACCTAAGAAAGAATGTACAGACTAAAAATGAAATATGATACATCAATACCTACTACTTACCTACCTACTAAAAGTGGGTAAGTATAAAGGTTCTTTGTTTTCGTTTTCACTCATGGGGAAAATTCTAAGAAACTGAAACCTCTCGTCAAACGAACTCAACGAAAATAACTTGAGCCTTTGAACGGGATTTGTATTACTTCAATGTTGCCTCTTTAGGTAGAGCAAGAGTGCCAAAGATTTAAGAGTAGTCCCTGACTACTCGTAAAAACGAAATATGATTTTTTCTTTATAATCAATGCTATTCTATAGATGTGTGAGGACGTATGAAGACATAACAGTTGGTTTACATGAACACGCACTCTCTACTCTGAAACCAAAAAGAGCGCAATTGGTAAGTTCATTCTCGAAGATGACAGGCTTAATCCGCAACCATTCAATCAGTCGTAGGTCACTGAATGAAAGGTTGCGGGTTAAGTCCCGTCTATGTCAAACATGTTTATTTAGCCGATAAGAATGTATTCTTAGAATAATGGGATACCCTCAAACAATTTTCGTTGTAAAAGATCAAAGTTTATCAAAGATCCTACCTCTCATCATCGCACACTCAGCCGCCCCGCCATCTTTCTCTTGTCCTGACATCAATCTCATCTTGGTTATTTAACACTTTACTTTAGTTTTGCCAATATATAGCACTACGATAAACCAAAACTGTGGGAGTCTCAGTTAAGTAACCATTATTTATACAAGTTAAAGTAGGTTATCCTTTATCGAATGCCGCTCATGTGACTGAATGTACTGATAAATGATTGGTAAACAAAGAAGGTCTTGAACCCCAGGCAGTAAATTACAGCGTGTTATAAAAAATCTGATAAAATTTGATAGAGATCTATAAAATTTCGCTTGGAATCGATCGATATACTATCTTCGTATAATCAGGTCGATGGTTAGGTATCAAAAATTAATTGAAGAAGGGGTAAAGGTTGATTAAATTCACTGTTATTTTTCAGCACCTGGGTGATGTGAAATTAGATATTATTTGTACATACGAGGGCGAAAATTGTTTAACCGAATGTTTAACCGAATGAACTTTTTCTCGATGAACGATTGGACTTTTGGAACCTCGGATTTTGTGTGATAAGCCGGCACCTACTGAATTATAATGACAAATAAACCTAAGATTATTAAAGCACATCTTTTTTGTGTTGTTGAATATAAATAGGTAGCTAAGGAATGTTTAAATAGTGTGGAAGTTACAAACTTAAAAGAGCTTTACTTTTTAAGAAACATGTTGTTTTACATTATCCATAATAATATCATAAAAACGAACGATGTCTGGAGGATAAAGGAATTTTATAAAATTTCCCAGGTGACGGTGCTCCAGGGAAAACAGGCAACATCTGATCTCGAATCAGCGCGAGTAAAGCCGCGGGTAGAAGTTTTATATAAATAATGCTGGACAACCCACACAGCATCTAGGCCCAAGCTAACCAGATCTTGTGTTATGGGTACAGTAAGCGTCAGAGAAAAGGATACACCCCTTAATAATGACATCGATCCGTTTAAGATTTTTGTTCAATGACTAATAAGAAGTGGTGGCTAAGCGGTTAAGACATCTGCTCGGCATGCTGAAGGTCCTGGGTTCGGATCCTATGAATACAACTTCACTTTTTGATGTTTTATTTTTGCTTTCAGCTTTTGTTAGTTTATTGGTGGTTATTGTAATACATATTTTCGAAAACAAATATTCAGAAGGTGTTAAGTAAGTGTATACAAAAATATGGTGTATAAACAATATTTATTTATTTCTCGAATTATTTACATACTTGTCATAATAGTCTTTATTTAATAAAAATTATTACACATCAAAAATTTTAAAACCATAATAATAATGAGTAACAAATTGATTACCTACTTATAGTAAGTAGGTATTATGCTTAGGTTATTAATTACTTAAACCTATATAATTCACAAAACCAAATCGATAGCAAAAAAAAAAATATATAGGAACGTTAGTCTTCGGTTAAATTTGTTCAAAAATAAGGTTCAAATATGAAATATTGATATCTGTGCATGTGAGAGTAAGAACCAACATGCTAACTGTAACAGTCAAGCAATTTATATCTTTCTCTTTTTGATCATCACAGTTTTTGATAACCCTTTAAACATAACATAAGAAAAATATGCGAGGTCAGATGGTGTATAGTTAACACAAAACTTCTTGAAAAAAAAAAAAGAAATAGATGGATACCTGTTATATTATAATTTCACTAAAATTTAAGTTTAAAACCATCTGACCCCATAAGTTTTTTATTGGATTTAGGTCCGGGCTTTTAGCCTGCCACTCCGTTGTTTTTCTTGGCCTTCAACCAGGCTTGGACGGTTCGGGGCCGATGAACTGAAGAATTATCCTGAACTAGGTATATTTGGCCTTCAGGATATGCGACATGCATATCCTGAAGACAAGTCCTGCTCCGGTACTTCAAGGAGCTGGGCTGGATAGGGCCTGGTTAGGCAGGGGGATAATGCACAAAACACTCCTACGCGAGATGTCAGTGCAGATCTTAGTTCCCCCACTTAGAATTAGAATTAGAATTAGATGCGACATGCATAGACGGCAGCGTTACGTCTCCTTCAAAACTTCAAGGCATTCGGTCACTGTTCATGCGGCCGCCAGTTTCTCTAGCTCGCCTGGATGACATCCGTCCACAGTAACCTACAAACAATAAACCTTTTTAGATCTGTTGCAATGATGTTAGTAAAAATGTCAACAATACTTACACCATATTTATATACATATTTATAATATGATATTTACCTAGTGTTAGGCCCCCTCAGCCTTGTTCTGAGGTCTAATATGTTTTTAGGATTTATCCTCTATCCTACTTTTCTCCATAAAAGGATGTCGTCGACAGTGCTCAGTGACACTCCAAAAGTTTCAGCACTGCAGGCGTAGTTTTGAAGGGATCCTCTGAGTGAACTTCCCTAATATTACGATGTTGCTCAGATTCATTGATATAAAGTCATTGGGCGAGGGCCTTGGCGATCACAGTTCACATCACCTTTATATCCATCTCCGAACTGTTTTTCTCTGTAATGAAGATGATAATTAGAAATACAATATAAACACAACTTGTTAGTCTCTTGTAATGTAACATGATTGCAACAATAACTTAGCAATATTTACAACAAACAATAATCTTACCGTAATGACCATATCTAGTAATATATTTTATCGTCTGTATACTGTGTTCTTGTTCAGAGAACCGCAATTTTTGGTTTTTATAAAAGTTGTTAATCAAACCATTATTATTATAACTGTTTCAAAACAGGAATAGATATCGCATAACACAAACACCTTTATTAACGACAGATTTGCACAACACTTAATGATTTGTCATGTCAATTTTAAAGTCAACCCGCAATAGCCAATAATTATTTATTTGCGTTGAGGGTGACTTTAAAATTCAATATCAGTCAATCAGTAGCAAACAATATATTCTACCATCACATCTGCTAAACAACTAAGTCTTAATTTCACCGACTGACGTAAGAATCACGATAGCCGGGTGGGTAACAAAGCGGCTTAGAGTGCAGGTGGCCCGATGGGACCCTGGTTCAAACCTTTGGTCGTAAAATAAATTTTGTTAGATTTGATATTTTGCATGTTGTCTTGGCTCGACAGTGGCGACATGCAAAGATTAATGTTTTAAAACGGGGTGAATACTTTTCTCTGAAGCTTTTTTTATTCAACAAATTTCAACGAAGACTAACGGTCTTATCTATTTTGTTTTATTTTGCTATCGTTTTGGTTTTGGTGAATATATAGGTTTAAGTAATTAATAACCTAAGCATAATACTTACCTACTATAATCAAATTGTTACTCATTTAATATTATGGTTTTTAAATTTTTGATGTGTAATAGTTTTTATTAAATAAAGACTATTATGACAAGTAGGTATGTAAACAATTCGAGAAATAAATAAATATTGTTTATACACCATATTTTTGTATACACTTACTTAATACCTTCTCAATATTTGTTTTCGAAAATATTACAATAACCACCAATAAACTAACAAAAGCTGAAAGCAAAAATAAAACATCAAAAAGTAAAGTTGTATTCATAGGATCCGAACCCAGGACCTTCAGCATGCCGAGCAGATGTCTTAACCACTTAGCCACCACTTCTTATTAGTCATTAAACAAAAATCTTAAACGGCTCGATGTCATTATTAAGGGGTGTATCCTTTTCTCTGACGCTTACTGTACTAGTACTAGATGACTGAAATACAATATATTGAATAGATAGATATTTTTATGATGTAAAGAAAATGACCAACACTGAACAAATATCTGCAGATCACACAAATATTTGTACCGAGGCGGGACTCGAACCCAATCTCTCCTCCGCCGATCGCGCCACAGAGGTCTTCCTGAATGATATTACGACTGTTACCAGACCTGTGCCTATTTACATTCCCTAATAGGTATTTACTAAAACATTATCTAGGAACCTATGTTATAACAAAATATTTTAAACATACAGGGTGTCCCGTAACTCAACGTCAACCTGAAAACGCCGGACAGGTGGGTTCATGACGACCCAGAACAACTATAAAATCATGGGTCTATCTTCAATGGTTTCAGAGTTATAGGGTTTTTACTGAAAATCATAAAATCACTGCCCGGCGTCAAACGCCGGCAAATCATTCAGGTAGCCAAAAGAAAGCCAGGATTAATTATTATTTAAATTTTTCAATTAATAATCAAGCCTGACGACCCATTTTTATACAAAGAACTGTGGCAAATAGTTTGCAAAGACTTAAAAAAGGTCTAATATTGAAGCATCTACTATCCATCTACCCATGCATGTGAAAATGTTCCTTGTGAAACTGTTTTGAATTTAGGTCTTATTTCAGAAACTCAATATTTTACTATTATTTAAAGACGAAAAGTGTGATATAATATGATACCATTTTGAAATCTTAGATAACTGCGCCAACTTTTCACAGAACATGCCAGCCTATCGTGGTGATTTTTTTTTTACAGTATGACGAGTCAAAGTTTCCCGATTGAAAATCATTGATGGAATAACCGAACCAAACAGTCTTTTTTTCAAAAACTTTACTCAATATGTTTAAATTTTGCAATTCATTATAAGACTGTGTTATTTGAGTTCGTAATACAAAAAATGTATACAAAAGTTTGACGCCGGGCAGAGAATTTATAATTTTTAGTAAAAAGCCTATAACTCTGAAACCATTGAAGATAGACCCATAATTTTATGGTTTTTCTGGGTCGTCATGAACCCACCTATCGTGGGTTTTCGGGTTGACGTTGAGTTACGGGACACCCTGTTTAATGTAGGTATTTCAAAAAGTTTGAATTTCAGACAATTTTCTGTTTTGCAATGTTCAAATACTTGATTTGATACCTCAATGACATAGTCCGTAGACCTTCGAAATTAGGTTCTTGGCCAAGTAGCTTATGTTTTACAGTATATTTTCCAATAAAATATAGACCTTTATATACAAACGCCTAGTGCATTTCAGATGGAGGTTCAATTCGTGTGTCGTCATTTTGGAGTAAACAACCAAGTAGTGCCAACTCGTGCGTTTTGCTATGCGGGAAAAAAAAGTACCCTAAACCTTTTGGTTCGATTCGTGCGTCGAGTATGTATTAATATCTTGAACAAGTAACCATCGCTCTGCAATCTTCCGAGATAAAACATAAACAAAAATGGAAAATTTTTACCGAAATTTCAAAAATGGTTTTGAGTTATACAAACCTGTAATTTGAGGTCATTTTCGTCTTTATAGGTCTCTGTAAAAATTTCGGCATCGAGATTTGTACTAAAAATCTTCGAGCACGAAATATATTATGACAAATTTTAAGTTAGAAGCTGCAGAAGTTGGTGGGATATTAAATATTTATAACAGGACAGAAAAAGGCATCGAAACCATCAAAATCCATAAGGGTTTTGAAACCGATCTTGAAACTCCAAAAAGTACCATTGAATCGAAATATAATTATAATCAAAAAATTGTGTGCGATTAGCGACAAACCACGTTCATCCCAGTTTTATTCCTTGTTAACACAAAAAAATCATAAAAATAGCAAAAATTTCTGCTAATCGATCCACTTTTATTGAAATAGGTACATTTGAATTTAAGCCTCACCTGTTTTCCCATTACCAAGAAGCACTTTGTTCTCCATTAAACACGCTTCGTTTTCCACCAAACTATCAGCTTGCATTTAAACCGTTTTGTATTGTAGTCACCACCAGAAGGATTACTGTCCAACTGCGAGAACATTCGATATCAGGGGATTAATGCACTCAGAATCGCTGTTTGTTATTTGCCGACATCAATTTATGTGCTATAAGTACCTATTGGACTGGTTATCCTACGTTATGATAGTTATCTACAGGCACTTAAAGAAGCAGTATGTTAACCGTACCACATAAGTAGGTAAATAAGGGAACAGTTTTATGGTCATCTACACTATAATATATTATCTTCTTTTATGTATAACTAAATTAGAGAAAAATAAAAACTAATATACTTATCAGAAAATATTGAAAATAAGTATTGTGAGTTAGAACGCATCGGTCGGCAGAAATCTTATCTATTTATGCCTAAATGTAAAGATAAGCTGAACGCATAATTAATGCGTTATAAATTTTATTTAAAATATTAGATACGAGTACATTATAATAAAAATTATTTACCTACTGACAACAACAGCATACAGCTTAGGTCTGTGTTTTTAGTTAATAGTTAGATACTAATGCACTCTTAAAATAAAATAAATAAATAATGTTGGTCCATCCGTACAGCATCACCTAGCCCCAAGCTAAGCAGAGCTTGTGTTATACATACAGAACGACCCTGGCAACACATTGTGAATCAATCCTTTTGACTGGAGTTCCGAACGAAACGCGTCTACGGAACCGAAGAAATTTATTTTCATACGTATTTAATTAATTTAAATCAGTTAATTAAGTAATAAACAAAAAAATAAAATTTATAAAACAGAACTATTTTAGAACCAGTATTTACAATTGAGATAGCTGCAGAGTGTTCTTCTTCTTCTTATTTCATGGCTCGCTGGCTGTGTCTATGTAGCCACAATTCTGCCAGTGTCCATGTCACAATGCAGATTGTTCACAGGCAGCTGAACTGATATTCTCAAACACCCATTCGGTAGCGTCACCAAGACGCTGATGCACTATACTGCAGATACTTACCAGCTCTCGGGTTACGCATCCCTTCGACCAGCCGCACAGATTATTTTTTGAAAAACAGAAGAGCCTCAGTTGACTTCGACTCCAAAAGGAGCAGTAATTTTATTTATAAAAGTTCTTGCCAAAAAACAATTGTTGCTCGCCTCCTGTTGAGCAATATTATGCTGAGGTCGGACCTTTTTGGTTCACACGCTGTAGCATATACTATTTTCCACTATTTTCTTATTTATAAGATTTTTTTAAACTAATCGGTGTAAGCCAAATAACGTTATCCTTTCTCATTCTTTAAGCTTACAAAATAAGCACTCAGACCAGTGCAATTTTATCCCATAAATAAGAAATAAAATGTTATACATTTTTTTCTTTTTTCTCTTGGCACGAAATAATAAAAATAGGTACTGAAGTCATTTACAGCAGGATATAGCTGCAGGCCTACTATGTTTGCTACCGGTTTTCAATGGGTTATTTACCGTTAAACTATCCAATATTACGGCGTTGTTTCCGTGATCATGGCGTATGAAACTCTGACGAAATATCGGAAAGCTCCAAACTCAAACCACGGCATATATCCCGGTAAAAGCCGGTAGCAACAGCGAAGGATAGCTTTAAGTAGAAAGTAGCGGCTTAGGTAACAGTCAGTACTAAGTTTTGTTTTAATTTAAACTGGCATCGAGTTTCTATAACGGTACCTACCTGTTTTCTTAGCATAGGCTGTGCGCAATATCCTAAGAATACGTCCTTAATTTTGAGATTCTTATACATTACGCGCCTTGCAGCGCTCCTACCTGATCGAGAACAGCTAAATTTTGTAGTATAACATCCTATAGTTTTTTATGAAATCGGTGATAGTTTTCGAATATGTTGGGGTAGTTTGCTCGGCTGAACAAGTCCAGAGCATCACTCACTCGTACTTAACGTCGTTGTCGCCTTCTTCGGACTAAAGTTGTTACGTCACCAAACGGAAAAAACAATCAATTCAATAAAATATTCGTAGAAATGCCTATGTACCCTACCTATTACTATTAATCTATATGTGTATGGTACTTACATGAAACTATAAATAAGTACTTTTCATAAATCCATGGTTACCTACTGAGTGATTGGTTTCAACTGGCAAGGCACAATTAATATGTACAAGTATACTATTATAAAATACTATAATAATAATAAATAATAAAGTGTTTATACACCAAATTATTTTAACGAATTAATGACATGCATGTGCCTTGTTTCATTTCTGCCCTAGGTAGCACAGTTTTCCTAAATGTAATTTTTTTCTTTGAATTCATCAAATGTGTGCCATACACCTTACGTCATACCCATAGCCTTAGCAGTTTCATGGGGTACTAATACATTTTATAAACAATCAGATAGATGGATAGATAATAGTTTTATTGCACCTTATAAATCAGTATAACCAACAGTAAATACTATTAAATTTAGAGTGGCACAATCGGCGACCTTATCGCCGAAAATCATATGTTATACTAGATTTCATAGTAGATACAGTTTGACTGATATAATAAATAGTAACTACTATTAAATCTAGTGTAACATAATCAACGGCCTTATCGCCGAAAATCAGATGTTGCATGTATGTCATGTCTTCAAAGACTATTATACAATGTTGATTTCAATTGGCCGTGTTTAAATCGTTTGCTAGTTAAACCAAAGCAGCCATTTTTATAATGCCTGGTATTTTGAAGATCAGATTAATATTGCTAACATATTTAATCGTTGCCAAGTAATTTTTATAGTTAGTCGCATGGGGCGTTAAATTACTTCTAAGTAATTTAATGCCTGAGCCTAAACTTTGGAGTCTGGAATTTTGTAAATATATAGTGATAATTATAGAAACAGAAAATAAGTTTTGATGTTTGTTTCAACAAAGTGGGTTTTTCTGCTTTTGATTATACATATAGTTCCTAGTACTGTAGATCAAGTTAATCTAAGATAATGTTGTATTTTTTTCGATTAACAGATATACATACCTTTTCCGTATCTTATGGTAATGCCGGCACTACCTAACGAGAAAGTGATTCCACTAAATTTGCTCTCCACTCACGATGAATAATAATATGTCGGACATATTTGTATGTTTTGATTAGAAATATAATATTTGTTGATGACTGCGTAAAAAAGAGGACTAAAATTTTTTATTTTTGAAGAGAAGTAACTCTAATAATTATCTTCTTCTTGTAGTATCTATATTTTGAACGAAAAATAAAGTGAAGTCTGTAATAATAATATTTTTTGAAATATAGTAAAAAAAAGGGGGGGGGGAACAATTTTCTTAAGGGGGGACTAAATGGGGTATCAATTGTGCATCCCAAAACAGTTTTCGAAATCCGATTCCCCCCCCCAATCTCCGATGATTGAGAGTGATTGATATAGAATGTACACATACTAAGCGTTTGTAGACTTCATCTTCATAGGCCGCCTTACATTTTGTAAGGCTTTGCGGCCTATGTACATATTGCATTTTGTAAGAGAAAATGGAAGCTCTATCATAAATGGTAGAAATCAAGAAGTGCACAAAAAAAAAGTAGCAACACCTTCAATCTAGGTTCCCGTAATTATCACAATTATTATCATGAGCTAATCAGAATTATTGATAATTAGTTCGAACACTTAAAATCGCTATCTACCAAAGAAGGTATAAGAATACTGGAGCGCTGTGAATAATTAGTAAGTGATCAAGATGCGCGCCTTCCTCATATTAGCCCTCTGCCTGGCTGCGGTCGCAGGTGAGTACATACTATGTATAGTTTTAACCAGTGCCTCTTACCAGTCATCATGAGCTACGGAGCTGAGACGTGGACACTCACGATAGGGTTGGTCCGCCAGTTCAAAGTCGCTCAGCGAGCTATAGAAAGAGCTATTGCTCGGAGTTTCTCTGAAGGATAGGATTCGCAACGAATACATCCGACAGAGCACTAAAGTCATCGACATAGCTCAGAGAATCAGTAAACTGAAGTGGCAGTGGGCCGGCCATAACAATAAGCTTTTTACCATAACGATTATTTTGTTGCTTGACATAAATGGTTTTTTTTATTATTATTTATGACTAGCCGCTCCGGCTTCGCACGGGTGTTTAACAAAAATTTAGTTTTTCATGAGGATCCCTTACTTTGGTGAAATAATTTTTCCAATTGATCTATTAGTTTCAGAGCCAAACAAACAATCAAATCTTTCCTCTTTATAATATTATTATCGATATAGATAGGCGATCATAAATATGTAGTGATGTAACTTGTCTTGCTTTGCAGCTGTCCCCAGCAACCCTCAGAGGATCGTGGGTGGGTCAGTGACGACCATCGCTCAGTACCCGACTATCGCCTCCCTGCTGTACTCGTGGAACCTGTCCACCTACTCGCAGGCTTGCGGTGGCACCATCATCAACTATAGGTCCATCTTGACCGCCGCTCACTGCACGTTGTGAGTAAAAGAATTAAATCAAACAATATGTTTGCTAAGTTGAGTAAGAGAAATAAATCAAAAAGTATATTTCCAATGGATTCCAATTCCAATGGATAAAAAAATTCAAGTTCGTAAGAATCCACTAGTAATTTGATGACGTGAATGGTACTACTATTAGAGAATTTTTACTGACGCTATCATTTTAGTCCAGGAATCAAACGCGGGTTTCGGAATATCGAGGGCAGACACAGTGTCTGAAATTTAATAAAAAAGTAATGCTAGACAATCCACATATCATCCCCTAACCCAGAGCTAAGCAGAGCTTGTGTTATGTGTAGTATACTGATATACAGTATATAAAATAGATAAATATTTTTATTGTATATGGAAATCGACCACAACAACCTGAACTGATGTATCTGCAGATCTTAAAATATTTGTCCCGAGTCGGGAATCGAACCCGCAACCTCCTGCGTCGCAGACCTTCACCCACCGCGCCACAAAGATCGTCGCAAGTAATTTTAATATCTTCGTTTGTTTCAGTGGCGACGCAGCATCCAGGTGGCGAACAAGAGTCGGCTCTTCCAATGCCAACAGCGGAGGAACCGTACACAACACTGCGCAGATTATCAACCATCCCCATTACAATTCGCGAACCTTTGACAGTGACATCGCCATCATCCGTACTGCCACCACCATCGTATTTATCAACAACGCCGTACAACCCGCGTCAATTGCTGGAGCCAACTACAACCTAGGCGACAACCAGGTTGTCTGGGCCGTTGGATGGGGAGCCACTTCTGTGAGTTTTTTTAACGAAATATATAACGTAGTCGCTCAATTATTGATACAAGCCGTGCCTCATGTAAGTACATAGTTTCCCGGTGTTATTATGTTATTTCGGTGAATTTTATCAGTTTTCCAGTTTACTTATTTTGTATCAAAAAGAAAGGGAAACAAAAGTAGCCTAGTTATGAAACCCGTTCAGCTATTGTGTGCTAATAAATACACAAGAACACACAATTATGTTATAGTGGTAGTGTGATTTTTATAAATTGACCAGCGATTCTTCCTCTATAGAGAGTGTGAATATGTGCTGAAAATCAGTAAGCGCTATACACTGAATATAACTGGTAATAAAACAGCAGAATAAAAACGGCAATTTGGCGAGAAATTCATTATTATAAATTTAAAATAAAATTCAGGTCAATGTTACCTACTGGTACGTGTACAGTACCTACCTATATAATAGGCCATATAAATAATAAGATAATCGTTGCAATAATGGTTATTTACCTAATCATTACAGGCGTGTAAACTGTGTCAAAAGTAAAATAACATACTAAATACGGTCAAACAGGTTAATCCACGAAACGTAATAGTAATGTACCTTACATAACACATTGTCTTTGGCAACTAAAAACCTTTATCTCTAAACTACGAACAGAGTATAACTTGAGTATTTTTGTTACATTACAGCACGGAGGTTTTGGTTCTGAACAGCTGCGCCACGTACAAATTTGGACTGTCAACCAAAACACATGCGCTCAGCGCTATGCTACTATAGGCGCTACCCTCACTGCCAACATGCTGTGCTCTGGCTGGTTGGACGTGGGCGGCCGCGACCAGTGCCAGGGAGACTCCGGCGGTCCTCTCTACCACATCAACGCCTTGGTCGGAGTCTGCTCCTGGGGCCAAGGATGCGCTCAAGCGTTCTTCCCTGGTGTCAACGCTCGCGTGTCTCGCTTCACTACTTGGATTCAGTCCAACGCCTAAAAGCGTAATAAATTAACTTAACAACTAAATTTGATTCTCATTTCGTTCTATTAATCCCAGTTCTGTTATGCTTTGAAAACAAAAGGACTTATTTTGTAATTACATAATATATTTTTCGCATCGTCTAATATTATGCTTTAGGTTAGTTACTGAGAACTTTCGCAGCTGACACTGACGTCACAAATCTGGCGATACTCTATCTATAACATGGTGCCAGATAGTTTGGCAATACATTTACTATTCTCCTTCACGAAATAAAAACAGTGCACATCCTTTTATTTAGATTTTTTTAAGGTTAGACTATTGACTATACCATGGGCGTGGTGACTATAGACTTGAGAAACACATAAAATTTTACCTACACCTACACCACCTATTTTCCCTTCAGCCGCGTACGAAACTGGAGCTTCGTAACCAGTTGCGATTAAATGCAACCAAAACAAATTATAATTATATTCAAAAGATTGCTTGAGCCTAGCAACGCTGCCGTTGATCCACCCCTTTTGTTATATTTTATACCGGACAATATTTTATAGGTATTATTTGTTTATTTGTGTATTGTGTATTGTATTTCCTATCGTAAAAAAAGTGTCTATTTTATATAAACACAGAAGATTTTAAAATTATATAGATAAGTAATACCGTGTACCTTAGGGGAGTTCTTGGTTTTTCCTCTCCGTTAGGTGACAGCATCAGTAAAGCTCAGATAGCTTGTTGGCAACACTCTGATTATATTATAACACCATTTATTTGAGTTTGTAGTGTATTGTTCGAGTGTTTATTGTTCACCTCACCGACCTACCCTACTACGAGCTACCTAAACCTACGTAAACTATAAGTGACAAGTTCAAATGATGCACTAATAATTAAAATAAATAGTGTTAATAATTATAGGCCTCCATTTTGTATATTTTAAGAGTTTTAAAACGTCTTAGATTTTTGAAACATTTTGAAAAAAAAAAAATAATTTTGAATTACACGAATAGGGATCATGAAGTGTTTGCAGATATAGATCTTTATTTACTAGAAAAAAAGTTTTTTTTAAATAACTACAATATGAAAAATTACTGGATACGCTAAATAGGTGGGTTGCGTGATTTGGGTCTAAAATAGGAATATCGGTCGGCTGGAAGCACAGGGGTCAAAGCCTTCCGAAAAGGTTAGGGACGCACATGCCTTGATTGATCTCGGCTCTGATGGTCCAGGTCCACAAGCGTATGCGCGCGCGCGGCACTACGGGTACGACGACGGGAACCTAGGTAGGCTCCCTCAGGAAAGCGGGTTGACTATATTATGCGGTGCGGATGCGGAGCTCCAATCGGTTTGGGGTCGTAACGAACACTCTAACACTGTCTTCCATCTTGTCTATTTGGTGTCGCCGTTGAGACGATTGTATGGGCGTCTCACTCACTCGCAGTGGTATTATGTGCGGTGGATAAGGAAGGGGTATATGGTAAGAAAAGGATTTGGAGTGCAACGCAAATTACGTTCCCACGTATGCAGAAAACTAATTATGAATGTAAAGTCGAATAAGCGCGCAACCAATTACCAAAAAGGGGTAATAGTATTCAAAAGACAAATGATAAATATTAACTTAAATATTTTTAAAAATAATATTAATAATTAACCACTACCCAGTAATCTCCAAAGTTGGCAGAGTGATCCGACTGAATCGTAATGAATCGTAAGTACCTTTTGCTACTTCATTCCTCATCATCATCATCATCATCATCATCAGCCTATGTTAGTCCACTGTTGGACATAGGCCTCCCCTAATGAGCGCCATAGCGCCCTGTCTTCGGCTTGTCGCATCCAGCATCTGCCAGCAGTCTTTCGCAGATCGTCATCCCACCTGGTCGGAGGGCGTCCTACACTACGTTTACCGAGTCGCGGTCTCCACTCAAGAACACGTTTACCCCAGCGGTTATCGGTTCTTCGCGAAATATGGCCGGCCCACTGCCACTTCAGTTGGCTAATTCTCTGAGCTATGTCGATGACTTTAGTTCTCTGTCGGATGTATTCGTTACGAATCCTATCCTTCAGAGAAACTCCGAGCATAGCTCTTTCCATAGCGCGCTGAGCGACTTTGAACTGGTGGACCAACCCTATCGTGAGTGTCCACGTCTCAGCTCCGTAGGTCATGACTGGTAGGACGCACTGATTAAAAACTTTCGTTTTCAAACATTGCGGTATGGATGACGAGAAGACTCGACGTAGTTTTCCGAACGCTGCCCAGCCTAGCTGGATCCTCCTCTTGGCTTCCTTCTCGAAATTGTTTTTACCCAACTGCAAAATCTGCCCGAGGTAAGTGTACTCAGAAACAATTTCGAGAAGGTGGCCATGTACGATCACCGGTCTTGGATCAATGTGGGCATTGATCATGACTTTGGTTTTATCCAAATTCATGCCAAGACCGATACATCGGGAGGCTGAAGCTAGACTGTCCAGCATCCGGTTCAGCTCCTCTAGCGACTCCGCCATTAAGACTATGTCATCAGCGAATCGCAGGTGTGAGATGTAGTCGCCGTTTATGTTGATGCCCTTGTCTTTCCAGTCCAGCGTCTTAAACATATCTTCCAACGCGCTCGTGAACAGTTTCGGGGATATGACATCCCCCTGCCTCACTCCTCTGCGCAGTTGGATCGGTTTAGTCTGCTGGTCCTGTACTCGGACACTCATCGTAGCGGCTTCGTAGAGACATCTCAGCACCTCGATATAACGATAGTCTACTTGGCATCGCTGTAAGGATTGTAGAACAGCCCAGGTTTCAACGGAGTCAAAGGCCTTCTCATAGTCCACAAAAGCTAGACACAGGGGCTGATTATACTCTTCGGACTTCTGTATAATCTGCCTCACTGTGTGAATGTGGTCTATGGTACCATATCCTCCGCGAAACCCAGCCTGCTCCGGTGGCTGAAACTCGTCGAGTCTCCTGGCGAGACGGTTCGATATAACTCGTGAGAAAAGCTTATAGACGTGACTTAGGAGCGAGATGGGTCTATAATTTTTAAGAAGGGTTTTATCTCCCTTCTTAAAAAAGAGCACCACCAAACTCCCACTCCACGCCTTTGGAGTTCTCCCACTGTGAAGGACGGCGTTGAAGAGGCTCTGTAACTCCTGTATAACAGGGTATCCTCCAGCTTTCAAAAGCTCTGATGTTATTCCGTCCTCACCGGGGGCTTTTCCATTTTTAAGCTGCCTCAGAGCTAACACGATCTCGTCTTGACTGATGTCTGGCAGTTCGTCGGTATAGTGGCGTATCAAGGTGGCTCTAGAATCGTGGTCGTCTCGTTGGGAACGGGGAGCATGTGCAGCGTATAAACGGCCATAAAAGTCCTCTATCTCGGCCGATATCTCCGGCTTCGACAAAACGGTCCTTCCGTCGTGCGTTGAAAGCTTCGTCAGGTGGCTCCTTCCAAGCTGCTGAGTGAATACTTTGGACCCTCGGTTTCGCTCTATCGCCTCTTCAATGAGGCGTGTATTAGAGCTCCGAAGGTCGCGTCGTACCATCTTCGCAATTCGCTTGTTCAGGTCTGACCTCTCTGACGAAGTCGCTTGGGTGGTTTCCCGTCTCTTTGTCATCAGCCCAAGAGTCTCATCCGAGAGTTTGGACTTCTTACCAGTACGCTGCTTTTTGCAAAACTTGATGCCCTCGTCCCTCAGCGTTTCTACCAGATTGTGTAGGGTCTCGTCAGCGTCATCAGTGGGTTCCAAGGCAGCGAATCTATCCCCGAGAAGCTGCTGAAACTTCTCGGTGCCCGCCATGATTTGGATTGGGTTCGGTCGGAGCGTGGACTTCACCAGACGGTTTCTTTCAAGCTTCAAATTTATATTCAGAGAGCCTCGAAGGAGTCGGTGATCAGATCCGGTATTGAACCTGTTGATCACTGAGACATCTCTGAATATATGCTTGCTATCCGTCATGATGAAGTCGATCTCATTTTTAGTCACAGAATCGGGACTCCGCCATGTCCACTTCCTTTGGGGCTGTTTCTTAAAGAAAGAGTTCATTAAGAACAGCCCCTCTTTCTCAAGGAAGTTGACGAGCATTTGTCCCCTGTGATTTCGAACACCAAAACCATGCGGGCCTATTCGGGATTCGTTGCCAGTCTGGGTTCCCACCTTGCCGTTAAAGTCCCCCATAACAACGTTGAAGTGAGCCTTGGTGGTGTGATGTAAGGCTTTGGATATGTCTTCGTACATATCCTCCACTCCACTTCATTCCTACATAGCATAAAACAAAGACGCTTCCCGCTGTCTGCTTCGCTATCATGGGCGGGTCGCTTTATTTGTTTTATTGACAACTGTTAGAAACCCTCGACGCACGAGTAACACTTGCATTTTACCCTCCTCATTTTACGCCTCAACATATGCCTCGCAGGTAGGTTACTTACCTTGATTGATGGTGCAGTATCCATCCGGCGTCATCAAAGGCGTTTCTCCATCAGCACTGCTGCCGAACATCGTGATTAGCGGACCAATATTTAATCCAATTCAATAACCATCACTGTACACTGAACACTGGGCTGATAATCCTATTCAAGGCAAGGCAAGAGGTTGGGATGTAGTCCCAATTCACTGTAATGGTTAATAGACTTTGAAATTCGCCACACCTATCGTGCAGTTCGTTTTATGGTTAAAACCGGACGTAGCAGCATGCTCTTATAAATTTTACACTTGGTAATTTTTCAGCAAGCTAGCTCAGAAAATCCTGCAGAACTTAAAGCAGTTTACTGGTTTTGTACGGAATAATACTGGGGTTATAAGAAAGCGATCGCGTTCAACCCCATAGCACGTCGGCCCGATTTGGTGGTAGAACGCCACTGCCGCCACCCCCATTGCTATGAATATACGTACCTGCCAAGCTTTATGGTGGCCTGGCACGAAATGGTTCACATGGCATTGTTCATTATAAGAGCGGTTTTCTTTTTACAGGGAGGGCTTAACGTTTTGAATTCAGCTATACTATTTTTATTTATTAATTTAGCAACTAATTCAATCCAAATTACATTAGTCAGTTTAAAAAAAATTTTAGAGAATAATAGTTGTAGGTTACGTTTAAACTAGTCAAATAAATTAATTAAATTATATATTGGATACCAGAAACAGAAAAAAGTTATTAATTAGTATCCATTTATCATGCTAACGATGGGTGTTATGTTACTGAATAATATTTAAATCCTTAGGTTAGAATAAATCCAGACTAAAATCACAACTTAGTTCCTAGTATCAATATTTATTTTAATTATTTATTTAAGGCCAGAAATCAACTGCATTAAAAAAGTTATTTGCGAAAGACATAGGAGCATCAAGTAGATACAATTATTGACTTTTCAGTCAACATTCAAGGTGAATCCAACAATAGCTTGCCGTAGCCGGCCATAGTTACCTAACCTTCATTAATAAACTAACTTTTACATTATTTACAAACCTATGGAAAAGACTTTGGAGAATCCCAATGTAGGATGCATGGTTTTAGGGCTTAGCACAGATACGAAATGATTTTGCAAGCAATTATGTTAAAAAAAAAAATTAAAAAAAAACTTTTTTTTTAAATTTATATTTAAAAAAATTGTTGATTTTTCTTTACCATCTAGTACATTAAATAAATTTCTACACATACATACACATTAGGTTAGATTATTAAAGTTGTCATACGAATCCCTAACTTTTTTGAAAATATGTTTAAGCTACATCATGTTCAATGCTTATGCTTTAAGCTACATGTTCATCAGTAGGTAATAGATATAATGTATACGGTGAAAGAGTTTTTCTAATCCGTCCAATAGTTTCGGAGCCAGTTCAAACAAACAGCTAAAGCTTTCCTCTTTATAATATCATATGCGTTTTTTTCAGAAATAAGTGCATAGGTACCTACCATATTAAAAAAGTCATAAAACCAAATGGAATGTAAAATAGCAGGTGTAGAAATAATTGTAGAGATTTCACGGCCACGGCAACCTTCGCTAATATGTTACACATTATTTCATAAAAAAATACATTCCTTATTACAAAAATTAAAAACAAAATGGAATGTAAAATAACAGGTGTAGATATAATAGTAGAGAATTCACGGCCACGCTACCCTCGCACCTTGGCCTCAGGTGGCTCACGGCTGCGTCCTTCACTTCATACCTCGATGAATGTTTAATGCCTAACTTCTGGCATGTGACCGACTAGTGACGTAGGCTGTTCCTGTCACAAAAATGTATCGATTTCTTTGTCGGCTTGGAAAACTCTTTCATGGTTTTTAGGGGTCACCGGTTGTAACAACGTTATTTTTTTAATTTCTTACCCCTCATGATACCTATCCAAAATCACGTGTAGATATTATACTTATAGATATAGAATTATCATACATTTCAATGGCTTCTTGTTTTATGTAATGTAAGTTAATAAAATAGAGTTATACAACAAACAAAAATATTTAGAAATACATGGGAGACGCGCGAGATTATGTAGATTGTTCACAACGGTCTGAAGTTAGTTTAAAAGTTCCAATTTTAAATATTAATGAAATTTTATGTATACACTATGTTCAGTCTGTTTGCTATAAGCTATCTACTAGTTAGGTATAAGTAAATAACAGTTTTTCCTTGCCTTCTGAAGAAACATTGAAGTTTCTCCGGAAAGTTAAAAACTGAAACAAGGCTAAAGTTCCCATTAAGTTCGTTTGATGAAACGTTTCAACTAACTAAAACAAAACCCAAGGAGTAGAAAGAATGTTGTGGTTTTCATATACTGAAATAAAATAATTCTATTATTCATAATTTTTTGGAAATTATTACTAGAAAGAGCAAATGAAATCGGCAAAAGTTCCATTTAAACTTAAGTTCTTCAGTGGCTCTTGTTGCCCAACAAAAGATGCAACCCCACTCCTCAGATATCACAAAACGCTTCAAAACAAAACTAACAACTACGCTTATCCAGTTTGGTCTTGAAATTGACTACGTAACCTTACCTAATGCCATGAAAGTGACCTGGTATTAAAAATTTATGTAGGCCTAGTATACCCGCACGCTACAGGTTAAGGTCAAACGTCCTATCTATTATAATAGGAAATGTAATGAATATAGAGGTACAATACCTCTATATTCATTACATTTCCTATTATAATGACATGTTGTTTTTTGAAAATGTTTTCGTGCAATCGATTTTGCTGCATAACAAAGGTACGTGTGCCAGTTTTGCCGACATGCCTCTAGAGTCATATATAATGGTCATATGGTTTCTTAAAACCTCTTGAAATAAATAAATTTTATTATTATAATTTATTTACCTATTTATAAATCTCATAAAATAAATTGACTACAAAAAATACAACAAAATTATAAAATAACTCTACAGTAAAAATATATATCAAAACGGTGGATGACCGACCTCGAAGCTAGGCTCAAACGGCCGGTGACTAGGGCGGCACTGAGAGGAACTTTCTGACGGTATGCGCAGAGTTCAGCAGTACCGCTTTTTGGATCTGACTCAACTTCCTAGCGAGAGTCTCTTACTTTATTATTATTATAATATGCGAATAGACCTCAAGCAAAAAACAAGTTTTCCTATAGTGCAATTTAAGATCAAGAAATACAGTAAATAACCATAAACTAGAGGCCAAAATAAACTGGCTCTATAAGAAATCCCACATTCCCGTTTGACAATAACAATGTGTACAATAACAAAAGGCGTGGCCGACACAGTCATTATAAAGATACCGAATCTTCCAAGCTCTGTAATCACGTAATCAGTGATGCAAATCAACGATCGACTTATATCGAAGTTAAATTGGATGAGGAAATCCCATTAGATAAGATATTTTAATCCTTTAATCATTTATTATAAATGGCTCTTTCAAAATATTGAGTGTTGCAGTGTGATTCCAAGCTCCAAAATGCGTGTTCTGGCTCTGTTGGCACTCACCATCTCTGCGGCAGCAGGTACATAATATTCTGATTCATTGACGATTATGTCGAAGATAGCCATTAACCTCGGAGTCAAGTCACGTTGACCCTTAACAAGTACAGCCTCACTTGTACAGGTCGTGAAATCTGTCATCATCTAAAATGTAGATCGGATAGATTAGCCAACATTGTAATTGTAACAGGTACTTATTATAAATCTTATTTTCTTTCTCAGCTATCCCCAGCAGTTCCCAAAGGATAGTTGGCGGTACAATCACCGATATTTCCCAATATCCAAGTATCGCCGCTCTCCTGTACACTAGAGATGGGCTCATCTACACTCAGAATTGCGGCGGTACCATCATCAACGCCAGGAACATCCTCACCGCCGCTCATTGCCTGATGTAAGTTATTTTGTAATGGATGAAATTGTTTATTTAAACTCACATATAACCAACATCGACTTAAACTAGCCTAGTTAAACTAACCCAAACTATAAACAGATCAAAATTAGCTAAACAAATTTTAAAATTTCAGAGGCGACGTTCCTGCTCAGTGGAGGACGAGAGTTGGATCTACCTGGGCTAACAGCGGAGGTGTCGTACACAATACGGAACTCTTTCGCCTCCACCCTCAATACAATCAGGATGCTCTTTATAATAATGACATCGCCATCATACGCACAGCCACCTCCATCGTCTTTAACAACAACGTGCGCGCAGGCAGCATTGCTGGCTCTAACTACAACCTCGCGGACAACCAGGTTGTTTGGGCTGCTGGCTGGGGTTCCATATCGGTGAGTGACATTACCAGTACACAGTACCAGCTTACCAGTAGACTGTTAGACCGATGCTAGAAACAATCTAACTTGTTGTTCATTATCATAACACTATATTATGCATGTATTTTAATATGGGCTATGCTTTTTAGATGGGAAGTGCATTTTCGCCTCAGCTCCGCCATGTGCAAATTTGGACTATCAACCAAAACGCATGCGCTCAGCGCTATGGTTTTGGAAGTATTACGGACAAAATGCTGTGCTCTGGCTGGTTGGACGTGGGCGGCCGCGACCAGTGCCAGGGCGACTCCGGCGGTCCTCTCTACCACAACAACGTCGTGGTCGGAGTCTGCTCTTTTGGAGCAGGATGCGCTGACCCGTATTATCCCGGCGTGAACGCTCGAGTGTCTCGCTACACTACTTGGATTCAGGCGAATGTTCCTTTGTAAAACTTTTTTTATTGAACCTCTATGTATTAACCAAATCCTTAAGATGTCTTTGATATAGGCATGCCTATTCGCAGAGTGTGATATTTTGACAAGACATGATTTAAATTGTAATGAATCGAGTTTTGTTTTGTAAATATAAATCTTAAATTACTATTGTATGTCTATACTAATATTATAAAAAGGAAAGGGTTGATCTTTTCGAGGACTAGGCTCCTAAATTTCTAAATCGATTTGAAAAACCATGTGGAACTGACATCACTGACCCAAAAAAAAAAAAATACTTCCATCTAACGACGAAAAGGTTGCAATCGGCTTTTGTTTCACTGATGATGTAAAGAATGCACAAGTGAGGCGCGCCCAATTCTCGCGATCAATAGGGGCGCGGTGCAGAAATCGAGGGTATGGATGGGACCCGCGATTGTGGCCATGTCCATCTTAATATCTATCTATTTTTTAACTGTGGAGAACCACAGTTTTAAAAGATTACAATTTACTTCTAAGTTTTATATTTTTTTTGTAATTATTTGTTTCTTTCTAATAATTAAAGACGACAAAAAATACTGCAAAAGAGTATATTAGAGACCGGTAACGAGTGGGTAACTAATCCTGCAGGGGTTTTGTGGGAATAATCAAATAAATAAATAAAAATAATCCACACAGCATCGTCTAGCCCAGAATAAACATTTGGTAGTTACAAATCCTTTATTAATGCAGTTATACAGGTGATTGAAAGGTGGGTGCAAAGCTGGTGGGGAAGGAATTTAAGTTTACATGTGTAAGTTATCTAACAAAACATGTTCTAGGCATCTGAGGCATCTGCCATTTTTTTACAGACTTTTAAAATTCACAAATATCTTCAACGACTTACGAAAACCATTTTTGAAGTTATTAAAATAACTAATGGTGCTTTTTTTGTTCGAACCTTTTAATAACATGTTTCAAAACTGATAAAAAGAAATAGTCAGACTTCGTCTAAGACAACCATGGCTTAAATCGTTCCAAATAGTCCACACTACCTTCGGCCACCAGCTTTGCACTCACCTTCCAATCACCCTGTATAATGTAACTTCCTACTCATAAAGCTGAATCAGCTGTCGACTGTATTTTATCTCAAGCAAGGCAGCTGGAAGAAACTGGCCGTATAATAAATAATGAAACACCCGCTGAGCCGGGAAATAAATAACCTTACTCAGTATATTTGTCAAGTTCTGAGCACCTCGAAGTTAAAACTAAAAGGTAGCCAAGATACGGGGCCCATAATTTACCTTGAGGGTTCAGTATATTTATTCTCTCGGGAAAATTACCTTCTGTCACAAATTAGGATATCGGTACTTTATCTCGACTTTTACAATTATCTCAATAAACTTGGACCTTGGCTCGTAAGGTAACAATTTTTTGCCAATTTCTCTTTAACAGAACATTATACAGATGGCACCTTTACTAAAAAACAATATTACAATTAAATAACCGATTTAAAACTAGTTTCAACAGAAACTTATACAGATGGCACCTTTACTAAAAAACAATATTACAATTAAATAACCGAATTAAAACTAGTTTTAACAGAACGTAATACAGATGGCACCATGGCACCTTTATTAAAAAACAAAATTACAATTAAATAACCGATTTAAAACTAGTATTTACAATTGAGTTAACTGCAGACTGTTGAAAACAAACTACAAGTAGCTCAACAGATACATATCAATACCAGTTGGAAGTGTCCCCAAGATGCTGGCTGCATTGCCTCGCTGTATGGCAATGCTGCCGTGTGGTGCCGGCATAGAATTTCACCACCCCAACTCTTCCCGTGCGTGTCGTAAGAGGCGACTAAGGGAAACGCAGCGGGGGGCGGGCAGCAGCGCCTTCTGCAGAACAACTACACCGAACTGCGATCCCCAACCCGCATGCCCAGCGTGGAGATTATGGGCAATAACCCCCAAATAATGATGGCATCTATGGCGCTCATTAGGGGAGGCCTATGTCCAGCAGTGGACTTTTATAGGCTGGTGATGTTTGATGTTTGATGGCAATGCTGATGCGCTGCCGGATACAGACCAGCTCTCGGGTCACACGTCGCGTCGACGCTCAGGTATTTTTTTGAAAACACCGATAGCTACTATCTGCTATTATGTTTTGTTTTAGATAAGTATTTGTGTGACGTCAGCTAGTAATCTTTTTATCTTACACAAAACAAACGAATGTTGTCATATCACAAACTACGTATTACGATTGTGGGATAGGTAATTAAGTAACTACTTTACTAAAAATTATCACATTAAGGCTTGTGTATGGTATGTAAAGCCAACAGACTTAAGGATCGGGGCCAAACTGTCACCCCCGTCGCCCGCCTACGGATCTGCTAATTCCATTTCATAGAGAAAAAAATATATTTTTAGAAGTAATAATAAATAACTTGATTCATTCTTCAAACGTAAAAAATTTTGTACAATGCTTTGAATAATATTTAGGTGAAGGAAAATACTCAAATTCAACTTACCGCTCACGCCATACCTAACTTATAAATGGATTGACTTGAAATTTTTCATAGATCTACTTAGGTACCTAGCTTTAAGAATTAAAATAATTCTTTCCATCCAAAGGTTGCCTGGAAGAGATCTCTTCTAAGCGATAAGGCCGCCCATTGTACTTGTCTTATTTAATGTCTTTTGTTGTGTTCAATTTCTGGTGTACAATAAAGCATTTTTGATTTGATTTGATTTGATTTAAGCCTCGAATCAAAGATATATATATATACACCACCAGATATATATATAAATATATACCAGCGACTTTTTGGTGCTTCCGACTCCTTACGACGTAGCGTCTCGCGGCAGCAACCACTGGCTTCTTCAAGAATCGACGCGTCGCGTTTTGTTCTCAGCTGATCCTTAGGTAAACGTTTCCACGGAAAAAATACAGGCAGACTAGCTTAAAATCAAAGGCAATTTAGTATAAAGATAATTTAGTGTGTGTGTTCTTCATTTAAAAAGATGCGTACAAACAGAACTTTATCAAAGTATCAGATAAACGGAATAGAACCTTATCATAAAAAAGTCTAATCTTCGAGCTGCGCCTCTTAAGAGTCAATACGTTACTTGCTTATTAGAGGGGTTTTGATGACTGATAATAACACGAGGTAATACTCCAGCTTTTCAGTGCCAAAGAACTTGCAGCATCTCCCAGCCTCACCTCACCAGCCAGTGGGCATCAGAGTGCTTAGAACGGGCTGTGCGCATTATCTTAAGAATACTTTATTCATTTTTGTGTCCTTCCACTCCTTCCAAACAGTTCATGCCTTGAAACGCTCCTGCCTGATCGAGACGACAAGGTACTTTTCGTATGATAACGGTCCAATAGTTTTATAAGGACTAGATTATAGTTATCGAATCTTTTTGAGTTTTTTTTATTGATGTCATAAAATAGAGTGCTAACAAATAAGTAGTCAGAGCACTAGCAACAGCGCTTAGTATACCATCATTCTATGCCTTCTTCTTAGACGTCATTGGTTCTCGAAAACTCATTATGTCCCGTGGTTTGTACCGTACAGATCGTCTGTCAAAACCGAATACCCGCCTACTCAGCTATGTCAGTGTGACAGACATGAGAGTGACAGCTTGGTTCGCAACATCTCAATACAGGAGATGACGTATGTAGGCCATAGCATACACTTTTGTAAAAGGAAATTATAATGTTACTGTTTGTAAGCCCATATCAATACATCTAGTTTATATATAGAGAAGTCTGACATTAGAACCGGTTTATAATTTAGGTAATCAACTAAATATAATCAATCAATTAAACCACTTGGTTTAATTGATTGATTATACCCCTTTGGATCCCCTTATATTATTATATATTTTCAAATTTGGGTATTTCAACTTGGATCAAACCATTATTTGATTTTATATTGATCCGTTTATGAAAACGACAGGATTGTTGAAGAGAAATATCAGCGTTTTCTAGTGAAAAGTCTGCTACCCAGAGACCATTTAGAGACTAGGTGGTCAACGTGACAAAATGTTCAACGGTCGGGCCTAGTGTCAAAATGTACATACTAATCATGGTCACAATGTTTTAGTGACAAATGTTACACATCTCAAAATGCAAATACAAATTAATACTTGTATTATATATTATCATATCACGATACTAAACCATAGAAATTTTTATCTATTTCACGATGACAGTGTGCAATAATGTTTTATAAGAATACCGAAATGATTTACTGCCGTGTAAATAATGATTGCGAGAGTTTAAATGATAATATCAGCAAGATCTATGGTATCTTTATAAGAGAAGAGTGAAGTCTGGTTGTCTTTAGTCACGTTAGTTTTAAGTTAAAAAATTAACATAAATTTGTTACGAAAAATAAAGTGATTCTGTGTGGTTTCATAGTTTTTGTATTGAGTTTACATTTTAATATTTAAAATGAGTCTCAATAAAGTGTATGAGAAATATGAGTTGGTGGCACCCGATGGAGGATGGGGTTATATGATTTTTTTATCTTCTAGTATAAATCTTGTAAGTTCTAACTGATAATGTAAATAAGTGTCAGAAAGTAATTCTATTAAAGATATAATTCTTTGTCCCCAAGAAGTTCCTGAATCCTTTGATTTTATTCAGATTTTTTTTGTATTAAAAACACAATCTACTGTAAATTTAAATAACAAACTTGTAAAGTGGGGTACAGTCAGCAACAAAAGTCACTTAACAAATAATAATGTTTAAAACTTTTAATTTTCATTATTAAATAGCCGCTATTCCTCACTCTCATAATTTTAATAAGAACAATCTCTCTCATAATAATAATTGTGATTTTGCAGGCCACAGCAACCATGTTCGGAAATAGCTTCGGAATGCTGTTCAATGATTTCATGGAGACATTACAAATAGGCTCAACAGGTGTTACTGTGATATTAGGAATCAACTCGATGTTCAGTGCACTTTCGGGTAATGCATCATTATTATTTAGACTTGCCTGCAAAACTAAATATCACTATTTATAAAATTATAATAACTGATTACAGAAGATATACTTTGAAAATAAAAGGACTCGAAAAATAATTAAATTTGGTATGTAAAAATTACTATGGTTCGATACTAATGCATGATGGATGAAGCCCGGCCACACACGGCTCATAGAAGAATGGGAGAATATTCCCCAAAACCATATCTGAATCGATTGTTTTCAAAGAAATCTGATATTTTGCTAAAAAACGTTTTCATTTTAAAATTGTGATACTTAGTTATGCAGCTCAGTGTATTTAAATAACTGGGGACGTTTCCCATTTGTATTGATTTTGGTTAGTTGAGTTTTTTCTGTTTTGTTTGCACGATGCAAATTGCATCAGTATGCAAATGGCTCAATTGTTTCATATAAATTTACAACCTACGTCGCAGAGGTGGGCAGTTTAAAATGAATAAACAATATTGTTGGACAATCCGCACAGCATCATCTAGCCCCATGCTGCTTAATATCTGATATTACTTACAAAACATTATGTTAATGGATAATTTTTGAAATAGAGAAAATCACAGAACACCCGGACAAATATTTGTTGATCACACTAACATTTGTCTCAAGGTGGGAATCGAATCCTCCTGGATCGCAGGCGGACCTTCGTTCGCTTCACCACATAGGTCAATTAGGTTATTATTTACATGTCAATTATTATTTGGTTACAGGATTTTTAACGCATTCATTGTTAAAAATTATAAGCCAAAGAAAGCTAGCTCTGTTGTCGGCCCTGACTTTGGACGCAGGCGTCATTGGAACTATATTTGCAAAGTCGTACGCCACGTTCGTTATTTGTCAAGGAGTTTTACCAGTAAGTATTTAAAATTAAGTTAAAAACGAAACAAAATTTGATGGCATATAGTTTTTAAAATTAATTTTTCACATTAATAATTATGTTAGCATTTATGATCTTAGAAAAATTATTGTGCTTGATCTACTGAATAAAATACATAGTTCTATCTACTGCAATTTTCAGAAGTTTTTTTTTATAATGTGCAAAAACATTTTGTTGGTTAGTTAGAGCAACTCATACGCTTTATCAATGTTAATGTACTGGGCGAGTTATTTTAGGGCTACTAAGGGCGAACCTGAAACCGTGCGAATCATCGAATAATGACCTACGCGATTTAGAAAAACTAAATTCTGTTTAAAAAAAAAGAAGTAGATATTTTAAGTTTTTGTTTTTTTTTAATTTTGACGCTTAAGTCGTTGTTTATTTATTTATTTAGTATCGATTAAAGAGACCAATGCCGTGTGGTGCTGGCATAGAATTTCACCACCACAACTCTTCCCGTGGGTGTCGTAAGAGGCGACTAAGGGAAACACAGCGGGGGGCGGGCAGCAGCGCCTTCTGCTGCAGAACAACTACACCGAACTGCGATCCCCAACCCGCATGCCCAGCGTGGGGATTATGGGCAATATACCCAAATAATGATGCCATCTATGGCGCTCATTAGGGGAGGCCTATGTCCAGCAGTGGACTATTATAGGCTGGTGATGTGATGATGTGAAAGAGACCAAAAATATTTTTTGTTTTCAATATCCATCACGTAATTCCTTAGTCTTTGATAATTCACACAGTTTGAGACTTCCCTTTATTAGCCCTGTAAAAAAACTCACCTTTATTAGAAATTATTTTATTATTTTAGGGTATATCGTTAGGGATCACATACAACTTGAGCTGTTCGATTATGAATGAATATTTCGACAAGAAGAGAGTATTTGCGTTCAGCGTCGTCCAATCAGTTATTGGTAAGATTACAAAACAATCTATTACCTATATTATGACATGCTTTATTAACAAAAAACTACAATCAAATAACTGACACAAATTTTAACTATAGCCAACTCGATGTGGCATGTTTGTCAACAAACAGTCCATACTTAACCTAAAATTCGGATTGTTATCGCGTCTTTTTAATATTGCTTACAGCTATTATCTAAAATTTGACGCCAAGCAAGTGACTTTTAGTTATTTCTACAACACACACAAAGTGTACAAGTATTCTACATGAAATTTGGCTATGGTATAGAAATTATAATTGAAAAAATTGTGCTAACAGCAGACTGTTGGCAATAACCTTTAAAGGTAGCCAATTGACCCATATCAATACCAGTAGCAATCGCCCCCTAGGGACGCTCTGGCTGCATTGCCTCGCTGTATGGCAATGCTGATGCGCCAGATACTACCCAGCTGTCAGATTTCGCGTCGCTTCTGTATCAAAATCAGATTAAACTTAGATTTAGATAGGCAAAACCAAAATTATATTATACACATAAGATATATATGACGAAGGAAGAACCCTCGTTACGCTTTTTAAATGGGTGACGTCACCAGGACTGACGTCACTATCATCATTGTCTTGTTGGTAGAAGTCTGCTCCATCCAACCGGCGACCGAGAAAGAGATTCCTGGCCCGAACGATCCCACGACACAGTTGATGACGTCAGCAGTGATGACGTCACGATTTTCGTTGTCCGGATATTCCTCGATAGAAGGTAGTCCCAATGAAACAGCAGTTAGAAACAAGAACGTTTGATTTATTCCAGGGAGGTCCGTTCCCTCCGAGTGCTCGAGCAAGACTGAATGTTTTACTCGCCCGGTGGCTTTATTTATAGCAAAAGGTTGCCTAGCGTTTTCACAATAACAAAGGAGCAAACTCGGGGCGATGTTTTTGAATTATCACAAAGTTCTTATAGGAAACCTAACCAAGTCGATGACTTGGTTAATTTTAGAGGTTTAAACACTCAGTTAATTCTTAAAACTAGATCGTAGTGTAGAAATAACGTCTTCGCGCCGACACGGCCATTCTGCACGGCGGTGCGCGCTCTGCACCAGCCGGGTCAGCGGTTACTGTAACTGTAACAAAGGTTTTGCTTTTAAGTTTGGTATCTGTGTACAACTCCATCGAGTTGCAAACAAGGTTCTCGTAGAAAGTCAGGTTTAGTTTGTAAGTTTCTCGAAGGAGTTAGTTTAGTTTGTTTATCGAAGGTTCTCGGAGGTTCTCGTAGATGGTACTCGTAGATGGTACTCGTAGATGGTACTCGGAGGTTCTCGTAGAAGGTCAGGTTAAGTTAGTTTGGAAGGTTCTCGAAGAAGTTAGTTTAGTTCTCGTAGAAGGTCAGGTTAACTTAGCTTGGAAGGTACTCGAAGAAGTTAGTTTAGTTTGTATATCGAAGGTGCTCGGAGGTTCTCGTAGATGGTGCTCGCAGGTTCTCGTAGATGGTGCTCGCAGGTTCTCGTAGATGGTGCTCGCAGGTTCTCGTAATGGTTCTCGGAGGTTCTCGTAGATAGTTCTCGGAGGTTCTCGTAGATGGTTCTCGGAGGTTCTCGAAGATGGTTCTCGGAGGTTCTCGAAAAAGGTTAGTTTAATTTGGTCATGGCTGTGTGGTTCTCGTATGTTCTCGTAGATTCTGTAACAAAGAGAAATTGCTTTTAAGTTTGGTACCTGTTTATACTACAACGAGTTGTAAGTATTACGAAAATGGGTAAGGTCTTTGGAGTTTATAGGTTCTTGGAGGTTATAGGTTTCTCGGAGGTTATAGGTTTCTCGGAGGTTATAGGTACTCTGAGGTTTCTCGTAGATGGTACTCGTAGATGGTACTCGGAGGTTTCTCGTAGATGGTACTCGGAGGTTTCTCGTAGATTAGGAGGATAAGAATAGGAGGATAAGAATAGGAAGTGAGATGTAGTTTGTAATGAAGCATGAACGCTCGCAAGTAAAAGTGGTTATCAACTTATCTGTTTATCCATCGTGTCTAGCTGACGAAGTACACAGCGCGGTAAGTAGATTGGTTTCTTCCACCGACATGGTTTATTGCACGCCTGCTCACAAAGTACAGCACGGGAAGTAGACAGTGTTCAGAGGACCTTCTGGACTGGTTTTTTCCGCCGACACGGTTTGTTGCACGCCTGTTGGGCGGAGATAATCTAGGGCCATCTTCCACGGTTGTTTATCCATCGTTTCTAGCTCGCAAAGTACAGCACGGGAAGTAGAAAGTGTTTCGAGGACCGTGTGGATAGGTTTCTTCCGCCGACATGGTTTGTTGCATGCCTGTTGGGCGGAGATAATCTAGGGCCATCTTCCACGGTTGTTTACCCATCGTTCTAGCTCACAAATACAGCACGGGAAGTAGAAAGTGTTTCGAGGACCGTGTGGATTAGGTTCTCCCGCCGACACGATTTGTTGTTTGCCTGTTGGGCGGAGATGATCAAGGGCAATCTTCCACGGTCGTTTATCATTCTCCAGGACTGTCTATGCGTTCGGCTTTTCCTGCCATAGAGGGGCTTGGTGTATCCGTGGTTGTTATACCCCGGAGTAGTGGTTTTACTGGCTGGTACGTGGTTATGAAGTTATTGAGGCAGTGATGACCTCGCTGGGTGGTTTGGATCAGAAGCGCTAGCAGGCCCTGATCCCACTTCTGATGACGAAGGAAGAACCCTCGTTACGCTTTTTAAATGGGTGACGTCACCAGGACTGACGTCACTATCATCATTGTCTTGTTGGTAGAAGTCTGCTCCATCCAACCGGCGACCGAGAAAGAGATTCCTGGCCCGAACGATCCCACGACACAGTTGATGACGTCAGCAGTGATGACGTCACGATTTTCGTTGTCCGGATATTCCTCGATAGAAGGTAGTCCCAATGAAACAGCAGTTAGAAACAAGAACGTTTGATTTATTCCAGGGAGGTCCGTTCCCTCCGAGTGCTCGAGCAAGACTGAATGTTTTACTCGCCCGGTGGCTTTATTTATAGCAAAAGGTTGCCTAGCGTTTTCACAATAACAAAGGAGCAAACTCGGGGCGATGTTTTTGAATTATCACAAAGTTCTTATAGGAAACCTAACCAAGTCGACTTGGTTAATTTTAGAGGTTTAAACACTCAGTTAATTCTTAAAACTAGATCGTAGTGTAGAAATAACGTCTTCGCGCCGACATATATAATGTACTAGTGGTTTCTTTTTCACTTTTCCACTAGTGGACAAAAAAGTGAAGAGAAATCAATAACAAATTATTTATGTTTTTATAATAATTTTCTGTATGAAATTTGACTTGCTAAGTGCTTATTTTGTCAGCCTAGAGAAATAAAGTTATTGAATCTAAATCTGAATCTTCAACAGAGACTTATTTTAAAAACCAGTAGAGCCTTAGTACCTCACGATTCTAGGGGTTGTCGAGACCCTTGATCCAACTTGAACATATTATTTTCATTTATTTTTGCTTGCTTGAACATTCATTCTTGGTTTATTTAAATGGTTATATCTGCATAGCCTCTGTCAAGACCTGCAGATTTGCACCTCTTGAGATCTTCGGGCTATATTTATCCCAATTAGAACAAGCACGCACGAGAATGTTTGTTGTCTTAACCAAAAACAAATACATATAAATTCATGAATATGAAATGTAGAACCTCTGTCTGACGAATATTTACGGAATCTGTAGAGCCGAGCTACCGTAGTCAATGTCATCATCATCATCATCAGACCACTGCATGGACAGGCCTCCCCTAATGAGCATCATAGCGCCCTGTCTTTAGCTTTTCGCATTCAGCGTCTGCCAGCAGTCTTTCGCAGATCGTCATTCCACCTGGCCGGAGGGCGTCCTATACTCGTCTACCAAGTCGCGGACTCCTCTCAAGAAAACGTTTACCCCAGCGGTTGTCAGTTCTTCGCAGTAGTCAATGTATCAACGTAAATATCATAAGGAGGTTTAAAGCAGAGAGCTAATGTTTATAAACATTGTGTTCCATCTAACCAACTTTAATTATTTATTGTTCTTTACTTCCAGCTGTACTGAGTATGGTTGCACCATTGTTCGTGGAGTGGTCGATGGAACGCTATGGTTTCCGAGGCACCTTGATTCTGATCGCCGGTGTAACTATGCACAACATTATTGCAGTGCTTCTAATGCAGCCTGTCAAGTGGCATATGAAACAAGTTCCTGTTACAGCTAAAGGTAAACGTCGCTGATATCTATACTGTTATTATGAAGAAGGAAAGAATTGATTGTTTGTTTGTTGGAATAGAATGGTTTCTGAAACCAGTGGACCGATTTGAAAAATTATTTTACCATTAGAATCCTAAATTTTCCCTGATGAACATAGGTTATAAAATATTTTCAAAAAAGTTAGGGTTACGCATGAAAAACTAAATTTTGTTAAATACCCGTGCGAAGCCTGGGCGGACCGCTAGTATTTTATAAATGCTCCAACACAGATATTCCAGAAAATACAAGTAGTTTTATGTTGTTGTGTAAAAATGTAAAATAAAAAAAAATAAACAAGGAAATAAAATAAAATATCAATGTTGCCGCCGGTTAGTAATCTGACCAAAGAAAAATGCAATGCCACACGCCTGTTCTCTACTATCATTGTCAGTTTTTTTTTATTATGCTGGACAATCCACCCTGCTTCATCTAGCCCCGAGTTAATGCTAGCTAAGTAAGATTTAAAATGGTTATTTATTTTAGAAATAAAGCCTCTTCTCCAAGAAGAAACTAACACTGTTCTGATAAAAGTGGCTGATGCAAGTACCAAAGCGAATACTGAAACTGAAAAATATGACTTCGAAATTGAAGATGAAAAGTCTAGTAATCTCAGGTAAGAAGAAACTCAACTAAAATAAAATGTTCGAAAGATATTTTTTCCTTTTAAAACAAATAAAACTGAAAAGTATGAAACAAAAAGAACTGCATTTGATCAGAGTGCAATCTAATATTTCGTCTGTGAATCTCGACCGACTCGAACTTCCATCTTCTATTTGAATAAAGTAAAATGAAATAGACTTTATTTTACAGAAAGTTTATAAAAACTTTGGTGGATATGAAGTTCTTTAAGAAATTCGTGATCACCGGTGCTTGCCTGGGAACTGCAATAGCAATATCAGCGGAAGCTATTTTTGGAATGATTCTACCACAGGCCTTGTTCGCTGATGGATGGAACCAGGTCAGTCATTACAAAAGAAAGGTTTGGATTTACATATTCATACTCAGCGATGTATAGATTTGGATGATTGAATTATGTTTCAAAGTTCTACGCTTCGAGATTGATCTATGTTTGGCAGAAGATTATGATGGTTTAAAGTAAAGTTCCAACAAACGAAACTGAATACTTGAAAACTGTTGATCCAAATGCCCCATTTTATCCTACTGGTCTGATCTTACACGTTTTCTTTCTTGCCTTAGATGATTGAATTGTATTTAAATGGACTACTGCAACGAGATTTTCTTAAATAGCTATGTTTAATAGAAAATTGATTTTTACGATAATGCAAATTGAAATTGTTTTCGGAGATTGTTTAAAGTTCACAGGATATGGTTGCTAAAGCCCTATCATTATATGGGTTTGGTGATTTTACAGGATATGGTTGCTATAGCCCTAACATTATATGGGTTTGGTGATTTTACAGGATATGGTTGCTATAGCCCTATCATTATATGGGTTTGGTGATTTTACAGGATATGGTTGCTAAAGCCCTATCATTATATGGGTTTGGTGATTTGGCGATGAGGACGGCGATGATGTTTACCAGTCAATGGTTCCTGCGACTTGGAAGTCAGGAAACGTATCTCATTGGCTTAGCAATGGCTACATTTGCGAAAATTGGTGAGTGTTTCGTTTTTAAGTTACAAGTATAATTTTTTTCATCAACTAGAAATATATTTGCTTAGATTATTAAATAAAATCGTCAAATCGTTTATTTGTAAGGAATATGTTACTCAACATGCGAAAAAGTTAATAAATAAAGCCGACCAAATGCGAGTCATGGCACATGGAGGGTTCCGTACCATCGTTCATAACTATCTCGCAAAAGCCCCGATTTTTGATTTTTCTTTAATTGAAAAATCAAAAACACAACTTAATTGACACGGTCACTTATCCCAGCACTTACCACGCCCGACGACGTTACGAATTAGGTATCAATTTAAGTATACTAGTTATTCTAAGAATGTAAAGATCTGTACTACATTTCGAAACAGCTTTTCAAATTGTCTAGGTTTCATACTTTTTTTAATACATTGAAAAGTTTGAAGCAAAAGTTCGACACCCTCGCGCCGAGCATGTGTTCTAATGAGGTTATCAACATTTCAGGTATGATATGGTCCAAGGGCGCGATACCTCGCTACATCTGCATAGTTCTTATGGGAACAGCGCGAGCTTTTATCTTCACCCTGGTAGTCTTGGTGATCTCAGACACAGTGCCCCAGGAGCAGTTCACGCAGGCAATGGGAATCTCGATGATGAGCACTGGAGTCATTATGATCGTCCTTGGACCAGCTATCGGTTAGATGTTTGCTCTACTTATAATAATAATAATGTTGGACGAACCACACAGCATCCTCTAGCCCCAAGCTAAGCACAGCTTGTGTTATGGGTACTAAATGACTGATACACATAATACAATTATTATTACATAGATAGATATGTTTTATTATACATAGAAAACGACCAAAACACCTGAACAAATATCTGCAGATCGTACAAACATTTGTCCCGAGGTGGGAATCGAACCCGCAACCTGCTGCGTCGCGGACCTTCGCCCACCACGCCACAGAGGTCGTCGTTATTAACTAATCCCTATCATAGAAATCAACACCTCTTAAGGGCCGCACACATCACCAATTCCGTTTTGGGATTATGTTTCGGAATATCGCAACGGGGTCGCGTTCATACAACACAAATATGGGTTTATTTTGGTCTGAGAGGCGCTAGGCGTTAAAACGTCATATGCACGATGATTTTCTGGTTGATTATAAAATACTAGCGGCCCGCCCCGGCTTCGCACGGGAATTAAACAAAAATTTCAGAAATTATACACACTAAAACGATGGGTTTCACAGTTTTCATACGGATCTTTACTTTTTTTAACAGCATTGGGGTTTTTGACATTGACTCGACATTCCAAAACTGACACTGGCCGTAGAGAAAAAGCAAGCACCGTGCGCTATACAACCTCTTTTTCTATTCTGACGCGCCATAATAGAAAAAGAGGTTGAATATACAGCCCACGGTTCAATTATTGAATTTTTCATGCGGATCCCTAACTTTTTTGAAAATATTATATAGCCTATGTTCATCACGGAAAATTAAGGATTCTAATGGTGAAAGAATTTTTTAACTCGGTCCAGTAGTTTCGGAGCCTATTCAATTCAAACAAACAAACAAACAAACAAACATACAAACAAACAAACAATCAAATCTTTCCTCTTTATAATATTAGTATAGAAAAGTAAAAAGAGCCGTAATATACGAGACAATTCAGAGTATTTTAAATATTATTGTAGTGTACTAAGCCTATTGGCTTATTAAGTAACTAACTTATAAAACCCAGTACGCTAGTTACTTAAGATTAAAATAAATATAATTCATAAGCAGCTTAATAAAATAAGATATAAATACTTAGAAAAAAAATCTAAAAAACCTAAAAAAAATCTATCACCGTCGAAATACTAAATCTATAACAATAATGAAAATTATAATTAAATAACAGAACTAAATTGGAACTAGTATTTACAATTGAAACAACTTAGCTAGCAGCTGACTGTTGCAAATATCTACAGTCAGCTGAACTGATCCATATCAATACGAATAACTAACCAAATGAGAGGATGAAGAGCAAAAAAGAGATAGGATAATACAGATAACCTTAAAATAGGTCATAAACGTTACCAAATGGGGCTAAACTACCTGTAGTGCAACTAATCTTCTTAATATATAAAGGAACAAGCGATTTTCTGGCGACAACGTCACGCCTAAACCGCTGATGCTAGAAAGCTGAAATTTGGAAGGTAGGTTCCTTTTACAACACAAGCACCCGTTAAGAAGGGATTTTTATAAATTTCACCCCTAAGGGGTTGAAAAGGGGGTTGGAAGTTTTTTTGGCCCTTTTTCTAACTCAGTAACCGGTGGCCCGATTTTCTTGAAATTTACAGAGAATACTAAACATATAAAAACATTGAACACATGTTTCAGGATTTTTCAAAATATTCCTGAAAATAGACTGAAATGGGTTATTCAAGTTTGAGATTCGTAGTTTGGCTCCGTATTGAAATGTCTATAACTTTTTAATATAGAATACTAATGACTTGAAACTTTCAGTATATACTCAAAAAACTATAAATCAAAACAAGTGTTTCAGGATTTTTCAAAAATGTTACTATATAAGTATGAAAAGGAATTCGAATTATTGAGGTTATGGTGGTGAAATTTATCAACCATTGACGCTATTGGCTTGATATTTACAGATAAAACTAGACAAACAAAAATATTGAATACGTATTTAAGGTTTTTTCAAAATAATCCTGAAAATAGGATAAAACGGGTTATTCAAGTTTGAGATTCGTAGTTTGGCTCCGTATTCAATGTCTAAATCATTTACTAATGACTTTTTAATAACCTAAAAAACAATACATTTAATAATAATTATGTATGGGTAAATACAGTAAATGGTTATTTTTTTAAGAAAACCCTTATAACGGGATTACGAGATACATGATATTTAAAGCGGGTTTCAGGAATTTCCGACTCTTAAAATAGGGTATTAGCGGATTTCCTCAAGGTTTTTTTACCCTAAGTCCACGCAAATGAAATTGCGAGGGGGTCAGCTAGTATTAGATAATCTAAACAGTGCTTGATTTTGATTGCTGATTTCACATGGATCTTTGACAGATATTATAATTACTCACATTATATCATTCAATCTTGTGACTGACGTAGTTTCGAAAGATTTATCAAAGACGCGAGTTTTTTCTCAGAATTTCACAATATTTTGCAAGCGGCGTGAGACGTTATATTATTCCGAGTTTTTATAAAGCTTTGTGACATTAAACCCCGTAGAGATATGGAAGATTAGGTCATAATGTACCAGTATTATTAATACGTTTACCCAGTTGCCTTAGATCTTTTCAAACACTGGCCAGATAGTAGATTTTTAGCAGCTTTTTTTCTTTTCGCAGGCGCTACAAGAGATCTGACAAACAGCTACTCTTCTGCTTTCTACCTCCTGACATCATTCTTTGTAATATCCATAATATTCTGGACTATCGAGATTATTTATAAGAAAAACAAGGATAAAAGAGAAGCACAAAGGAATAACACATCTAATAATTCTATCAAAGGAAAATGAGGATACGAGGATGCTTATACGAGTTTATTATTTCCACAATACCATGCATACCATAAAACATTTTCGACTGATTGCGCAAGGTGGGTTTTGTGTTTTGTTTTGTGGGTAGGTAACAAACCTAATAATAATTAGAACGTGTGACCAGTTATATTGAATCTATTGAATTGATTATATTTGAAACGAGTGTTATATAGTGATCTTTGCCTAATGGTGTTCAAAGCTTTACCTATTTTTTATGAAATTTGCAACATCTGTTAAATTTTTGCGTCCATGAAATAAAACTATTAATAGATGTGAATGCGTTATGTAGGCCTATGGCGCATATACTAGGTTCTAAGTTTATCTAATAATTAAAAGCTAGAAATAAAATGTTATAATAAAAAGATAATGACAAGCAATTTCGTGTCTTTAATTTAATTCAAACTAAACCTCTTTATTAGCTAGAATAACAAACACATATCTTATCTCAATTTGCTAAAGAAAAACAACCGTTTTTTACGTTCAAACAAATCTTCCAAAGATTTGTTGTAGGCTTAGACTCGTCAAATAATTAATACCTACCTGTTTAATCAAACTATGTACATAGTTATACTGTCTTATATATTGTTCCAAGTTCCAACATTGCATATCTGTCACAGCAATGCTTAAGGGTTCCGTCGGTTAGTAAGTCCGTTGACCGTGACGGGGCGGCGTCGTCGACAGAATTGACCCCTTCAACTCAGCCCGTGGATTAAAAAAACAACTAATAATAAATAAACCTGGACTTTCCACACAGCATCATCTAGCTCCAAGTTAAGCAGAGCTTGTGTTGTGGGTACTAAGTGACTGATATACATTGCATATTATGATTATAAATATTTTTTAAATAAAAAATACGAACAGAACAATCTAAAGAAATATTTGCAGATCGTTCAAACATTTGGCGGGAATCGAACCTACAACCTTCGACCACTGCACCACAGAGGTCGTCAAAAGACGTAATGGCAGCAGCAGTTTCTTCATGAGTTTTTTTAACACCACCACTGCGATTAAAAATCCGCTTGCAAACCAAGGTGATTATTATGTAGGTACTTTCCTGATTTGGCGTTCAGAAGTGTATTTGCATAGTCTATTTGCACATTTTATTTATTAAGTAAAAAAAGGGGCCACGTTTACTACCTCACTAATTAAAAAAAATCTCATTGGTTCGATTCTACTTTTCCTGAGAATAAAAATGGCTTTATAGGCAACGGCCTTGTATTAGGATAAGTAAATAATGCTGGAAAATACGGCGTCACACTAAATGAGATTTTATAGCAATAAATAAACAAAAATTTTGTGGCATAAATACGGATAATTCTGGATGCAGTGTACACTACCGCTTGGGTATGACGTCAGTTGGCTGTGTAAACAATGAACGAGTACAGAGTGCCTATAAACCCTACACTAAAGGTTCAGACTCTCTGCAGAGCAGAGTGTGGACCTTATGTAGCTATGTATTTTATTTTTATTCTTTTTATAAATAACTTATGAGTTCCTTTTTATAAACTGAAATTAAAGTTTTTAATTTTTATTATTTTATTCAATTTCATCGACACAAAATGTAAAATGCACCTCTACCTTATTTTTATGACAAGCACTACTAACTCAAATGTAAACAAAGATAGCAATAGAAATGCATCTTGAATGTGTTTAGTCTCGGTTAGAAGATTGCTAGAATGAGCGCAGAGTGTAAAGCGAATAAGAAATATGTGTTAGTGGCGCCTGATGGGGGCTGGGGTTGCATGATATGTGTCTCTTTTATTATCAACAATGTAAGTACCTACGAAAAACTATACTATATGAGATTAAATAGCAAAAAAGCCTTTGTTAACAAAAAAAATTATAATTATCTAACTAAATCAAAGCTAGTATTTACAATTGAGTTAACTGCAGCTGCAGCATCAACTGATCCATATCAATACCAGTTGGAAGTGTACCCAAGATGATGGCTGCATTGCCACGCTGTATGGCAATGCTGATGCGCTGCGCCACATATTTGACAGTTCTCGGGTCGCTATAATATGAGATTTGAAATAGCTATAATGTATTTTACGGCTATGTCATAGCGTAATAGATTCTTTTAATTAAAAATGGCTGCACTGATGAGCAGGACCCTCATCGACATAAGTCAGTTTTTATACGGTTATTATTAAATACGATGACTGACTAATAACTAATAAGTCAAATAGTTCATTGTCTTGCCGAATTGACGTTGGTAAGGATTACGAATACGCAATTTTGTAGTTTAGTTTAGTAGTTTGAGATCATCTCATACTTTGTGCCAGCCTTTATATTTTAGGAAATGGTACTACAGACTTTTCTCTTTGATTACGTGTGTTAAAAACAACATTGGTGAAAATATTCTTTTAATTTTTTATACTCGTTTTTGCTATATTTGTTTTCTCAAGAATTATATTGGTTTTTTAATTAAGTAAAAACAGTTACGACGCTAGAAAATACGGGTTATTCCCGCTCGTCTCCTCGCTTTGTCCCCAGAGGGGACCAACGGGAAGTTTACTTCCCGTTCGTCCCCACATTGAATGGGAAGTAAACTTCCCGTTCGTCCCGTTCGGTGGGAAAAAAAATATAATTTAAATAAAAATCAAATAAATCAAAAACAATTTATATAATATATCTTATTTTATAATATTTGTATGTAGAACATAATGTACATTTATTAAAATTAAGGCCTTATGGTACCTTCCTACATATTATGTTTCTGGCCAATATGTGACTATGAAAGTGATTATAAAAAGACAACATCTTTTTAATACACATTCTTATTCTGACTGAGCTCCTTCCTAACAAAACAGATCTAATGTAGAATTCTTAAACTTGACTGATATCTCGATTCACAGACAAATATTGACGTAATGAGAACGCAGCGGTATTGACACTGGTAGGCTCTGACTTTGCATTGCTTGTCTCACGTGTCAAGCTAAAGCCGGAAAAGGAATTAAACACATACATTACTATTTTAATATACTAGTGGTCCGCCCCGGCTTCGCACGGGTATAATACAAAAACTTCAGAAATTATACACTCTAACACGATGGGTTTCACAGTTTTCATACGGATCCCTTACTTTTTCAACAGCCTTGGGGTTTTTGACATTGACTCGACACTCCATAACTGACACTGGCCGTAGAGAAAAAGCAAGCACCGTGCACTATATATTCAACCTCTTTTTCTATTATGACGCGCCATAATAGAAAAACAGGTTGAATATACAGCGCACGGTTCAATTATTGAACTTTTCATGCGGATCCCTAACTTTTTTGAAAATATTATATAGCCTATGTTCATCACGGAAAATTTAGGATTCTACTGGTGAAAGAATTTTTCAAATTGGTCCAGTAGTTTCGGAGCCTATTCAATTCAAACAAACAAACATACAAACAAACAATCAATCAAATCTTTCCTCTTTATAATATTAGTATAGATATACTTAGATTACATTAGGCCCTACTGCGTGTATTGTGTAATTTTCGAGATGTTAGAGTCAAAACAACTTCTACACAACGAAAGCTTTGGAGCACACCATAGGATGATTTGTATGTGAAATACAATAATTACGAGTAGGTTAATTGTTTGCAACAGTCTGCAATTAGCTCAATTGTAAAGGTAGATTCATTGTTTGCAACAGTCTGCAGTTAGCTCAATTGTAAAAGCTAGTTCCGAATTTAGTATACAAAAAAAAATACAAAAATCTTTATTGGGAACATAACTTAATGTATAGGGTACAAATTGTGGGCTGACTACCGCAAAAGTTAAAAAAAAACTGCGTAGCGGAGCCAGCGCCCTCCTCCGCAAACAAATTAATTATTTATGTTCCATATAAAAAAAAAAAACAAAGAAGAATTAACCTAGTATGATACAAAATAATTAATTTAATTTCACTGTGTGTAGCATGTGAATGAGTAAGAGTAAGTAAGATTCTCCTGAGGACACCGGTCTCAAAAGAGTCCGGGCAACAGGATTTCCTAGGTATGTGTGTTTGTGTGTGTGTGTGTGTGTGTGTGTGTGTGTGTGTGCGCGCGCGCGCGCGTGTGTGTGTGTGTGTGAAGGTTATGGTGAATATTTTGGATGTAGTTGGATCATTTTTGATACCTTAAAATTTCCTCAGTATCCTCGTAGGAAATTGATAAGAGCCAATCAGTGCATACACATTTACATTTAAAGATGGTGAGGGGATAAATATTGATAATTTTGTTTATTTTATTGTATAATCGACTACTAGTGTAGTGATAATGGCGACCGGCTACTGCAGTTTTATGTGACAAAGTTCTGCAGACAATGTCAGAACGTCGCTTTACTATTGCTAGGTTGGGGTCAAATTGAGTTTGTGAGTGTTTGCGCAATATAGTAGAGAGTACAAAAAGTTTTCTAACGGAGAGGACTTTGCAGATTAAGTATAGACTTGAGGTGGAAAAGTCTCTTGGCTTAGAGGTCATGACTTTAAGTACCGCTCTCTGCGGTATGTAATTAGTATCTCCTTTTTTAGTAAAAAAAATGTGTTTTTTTTGTCATTTATTTCTTTTTATATTGTCTCTGTAAAAGAAAGTAAGGGCAGCCTAAAGAAAATGTCATTTCCAAACGGAAAGGCCTTGATTCTCTTTCATATGGGAATTCCTTGCGTAAATCGTGTGCCTTGGTGTGGAAACGAAAATTGTAGTTTGTAGGTATGCCAGTAGACTAGTTGTGTATGCGCCGTGTTTTGTTTTTCGATTATTCAACATCATCATCACCAGCCTATAATAGTCCACTGCTGGACATAGGCCTCCCCTAATGAGCGCCATAGATGGCATCATTATTTGGGGGTTATTGCCCATAATCCCCACGCTGGGCATGCGGGTTGGGGATCGCAGTTCGGTGTAGTTGCAGAAGGCGCTGCTACCCGCCCCCCGCTGTTTCCCTTAGTCGCCTCTTACGGCACCCACGAAGAGTTGGGGTGGTGAAATACTAGGCACCACACGCCATTTCGATTATTATATTACACATGATTAATTCCAAATTTTACATCAAATCCACTCTTGTAATACAATATAATATTTCCACAAACTTATAAAACATTGTTTAATCATCTACTAAATACAATAGCTGAGTACTGAATAACATTGCTAAAAGAAAGTTAGGGTACTTAATCAGACAGAGCCTTTACTTTCCGTGCTAGTTTTGGTATCGGTTTTATTATAATAGTATTGTTTTCAATTTTGAACTCAAGTAATAAATTTCTAAAATTATTAACTTGCTCAACATGTTTTAGTGATGTGAATCTTTAAATACATTAATAAATCTTTAAACACAAACTTTAACTGTGCAACTAAAAACACACTTAATCTGCAAGCAAGGAGCGAGCGTGTTTATTTGACAGTTCGTACCAATCAAGTTCGGAATGACAAATATGGCATAAGGAATACGGATTTCTCCGACTCCACGCCGTATACCTATGCGTAACGCGTTAAAATTTGTACCTTATAGTATTTACATTTAATTGTTATGTATTATTGTTATTATAGTATTTAAATGTAATTATTATATGAGTCATGGTACTCGAAATAAACAATTTTTATTTATTTTTATAGCGAATAAATAAATACCAAGTACTTTTCTACTTTTGTATCTACAAGTTGTTGGAAGTTTACTAACTCGTATCCAGGCAGTGGGTTTTGCAATCTGCGACCCAGTATTATACTTTAGCGGGTCGCTTCGGTTCCCATCTTTGTTATTATACAATAAGGCCGCCAATTCCGTTAACTTTTAGTTTTATCTTGTCTTAGTCATATGTTTCGAGAATAAAGAATTATTATCTTATCTTATCTTATTATACCAACTTTTACGTTCCGAAATAAAAACTACCGAAATAAAGAAGAAGATAAGACTTTTTACTTTTTTTTTTATGTACTTTTCTCCCAGTTGTCGTCCAAGGACAGGAAATGTATTTTTTTCAGGCCGCAACTACGATGTTCATGGGGAGTTTCGGTTTGCTGTACAATGACTTCATGATACAGATCGGGATTGCCTCTACGGGGGTCACTCTGCTCTATGGGTTAAACGCGCTTTCTTTATCTATATCTGGTAAGCCTAAATATATATAAAAAATGAGACTCAATAATAAAATAAACCTAGTAATTAAGACTCGTGTAAGAGCAACGAAAATTTATAAACTTATATGTTTTTTCTACATAGAGCGGGAGCGAAATTAGGGTGAGTATTTAGTAGGGATTACATTAAAAATCCCGATAGGATTACGATTAAAATGAAGTGATTTTTATCTTAGACAGCCAAACTCTTTTATTCATAATGGTCCGCAAACTTCATTAATAATAATTATTATTATCTTACCTAATCTAAAAGACAGAAATCATAGTGTTACAAACACATTTTTTCAAATATCGAACGCAGTTAATTGCAACTATCAAATAGCACAGAGAAAATGATTTAATTTAAATAAAGCCTTTACGTGTGTTTAAGTTAGCAGACCATTATGAATAAGGGGGACCGCCATTTGCCTTCCGCTGTCTAAATTCTCGACGTATTTATTCAATACTAACAATAAGTATCATAATTTTCAGGGTTCTTTGTGAGTTCCTTAGTAAAACTATCGAGTCTCCGAAAAACAGCTTTCCTAGGAGTGTTGGTACTCAACGTTGGAACCTTCGGAATGATATTCTGCAACTCCTATGTGACCTTTGTAATTTATCAAGGTATTCTTCCGGTATGTTGGTTTTACATATTCATTTATTTAGTAAGATAAGATTTATAGAAAATTACTTAGGTACTTGGTTCACAAAAATAGGCACTGGAATACCTAAATTAAAATTTTAAAATAAGTAAAGTAGGTACGAATACTTATTTAAAATTAGAGTAGATGTAGATACCTAGCCAGATAGCGAAGTACCTACCTACCTACCTACATATAGATATACCAGTGGTTCCGAGGAGAGCCAAAACCGATCAGTCTCAGCTTTTTGAAGACGAAAAAAATTTATGAAGACGAAAAAAAACTTAAATACTATTTAAATTTATTTATTTTAACTAACACACAAAATTAGGGACTACTTTCTTCCCATTCACGGTGGTGAGCCACCGTGGTGACTAACTAATTGTGGGTAAGTATATACACGTTATAGCTTCATGTGATGATGTTCTGATTTCAGGGAATCGCTTTGGGAATCTCGTATAGCTTGAGCTGCACCGTAATGAATGATTATTATGTCAAGAAGCGAATGTTCGCATACAGCATCGTCCAATTTGGAGTGGGTAAGAAAAGAGGCGGTTACTTGTTTCTTTAGTAACTGCTTGCTTTTTTCTTTAGTAACTTCGTTAGTCACTTTAGTAACTGCTGTGCGGCTTCGCACAGGTATTCAAGAAAATAATTTTAGAATATTAACACTAATAACTTATTATTACATGCAATCGGCATGTAATAATAAAAGAATAAGAATATAATATTTTGTATTGAGTTGTGCCATAAAGTATTTACCAAATTTTTCTCTCTTGACGTTCATTATTAATTTTTAGATATACGTGTAGAAAAGTGTTGTTTTAACTAACATAAACACCTAATATATTATATTAGTAAACTTAAAACGACAAAGAATCTATGTATTCATTAGGAATTTAAACAGGTTAACTACGAACCTAGTTTGTGTTGGAAGAATACTAACGTTTCACCCCTTAACGAGGCAGGTCATCAGGGGAGAAAATGTATGGGTTCAACATCATCAACAACATCACCAGCCTATAATAGTCCACTGCTGGACATAGGCCTCCCCTAATGAGCGCCATAGATGCCATCATTATTTGGGGGTTATTGGGTTGGGGATCGCAGTTCGGTGTAGTTGTTCTGCAGAAGGCGCTGCTGCCCGCCCCCCGCTGTGTTTCACTTAGTCGCCTCTTACGACACCCACGGGAAGAGTTGGGGTGGTGAAATTCTTTGCCGGCACCACACGGCAAATGGGTTCTTGATATTTTATTATTGTTTTCCAGCGGCAATAACAATGCTTGGCCCGATACTCGTGAAGTGGTCTCTAGAACAATACGGCTTCAGGGGAACACTGCTGCTGATCTGCGGAATATCCATCCACCACTTATTTGGAGTGCTACTTATGCAGCCCGTCGAGTGGCATATGAAGCGAGTTGTAGTAGTGGTTACTCCAGGTAAATATTGATGTTATGCTCGTGTTATTAAATATGCTCCTGTCTGCGGGAGCTTCAAGTTATACGGGATAAAAATTTGCACATTATAACCAGGTTTAAGTATAAATATTATAACTACATCTATGCAAAATTAGAAAAATGCGACATCGAGCTAAAATTAAAGGAAAAAAAAAAAATGATGCGACATATCAGTGTATGAAACGACGGTGTTTTGCCAACTCGTCGGAGGGCTGTTGACTTGATGTGTCACCTTTTGTTTTGTCGTGTAATATTATTACTTACCGTCACCCTGGTCAGACAACTAATGTGTCAGTCTGACCTAACCTAACCTAACCGTCACCCTGGTAAGTCGACTAATGGGTCAATCTAACCTAACCGTCACCCTGGTCAGTCAACTAATAGGTCAATTAGATGGCTACTGACCGCGGATGATAATATTTATAAGAGTATATATAGGTATATTATTGCATATTACAGATGTTCAACCTCTGTTAAACAAAGAAATGGGTAAAGATAAAGACAAAGTGACCGAAGCGACGATTGAAGCTGGAGCTGAACTTGACTTAGTTGGTGCTGTGTTAGAAAGAAATGAGACAAACGGAAGGTAGTTCTTAATTTATTGAACCAAAAATAAATTATACACCATAAATTACCAAAAATAGAAAGAATAAGTAGCTACATAAAGGCTTGTGTTCCCTCAACGAGGCCATTTCGTAAATAGTTCACCCCACTAAAAATTAAAAACACAAAAGAGCAAGTCATACAGACAAATGAGATGAGTGTGATTTTGTGACATTATCAAGACAATAAAACCGAATCGACGTAGTTTTTTAAAGTTCACAATTTTATCATCAACTTTCAGGAAGCCTGTAGAAAAAATCCTAGACATGCGATTCTTTATGAAGTTCATTAGGAGTTGCGTTTGCATCGGGCCAGCTCTCGCTAGTTTTGTTGAGATGACGTACATCGTCCTTCTACCACAAGCTCTGTATTCTATGGGATGGGACCAGGTGAGGGTTCAGTATTATTTACCGCCTTTCATCGTTACTAAGACTAGGTTTTTAAAGTATGTACATAGGTACATTATCCGTATTGAAGCGTGCGCTTTTTTCACAATCGAAAATGATTATTGCGGCGCATAGCGCATTATTTCCGTAAATACAATCATAATAGGTACCTTAAACTTGGAAAAAGTCAAATTCTTAAAATAAAAATATACATAGAAATAAAGTGATATTTTTTATTTTGGTCGCTTCGGTCGGTATTTAGATTAATGGAAAGCAGCGACAGAAACCATTAGCTTATTAGTTGTTGTTTTCTTGCGAAAGTTTTGTTTGTGAAATCACTTTTTTGTCGCCGATATTCATTGATTATCTTAGTTATTTTTGTTAAAGATTACAATCATATAATGCAATATCGTCTAATTTAAGTAACTTACTGAGTTTTTCGATTAAATTTTCAGAGCATGGTAGCTTTTGCTATATTCCTGTACTGTTTCGGCGACGTGGCAATGAGAACCGTGTTGATATTCACCAGCAAATGGATCCTCAAGCTTGGGAGCCAAGAAGCTTATATTCTTGGCGTCGTCTTGGCCACATTCGGAAAGCTTGGTAAATAATATTCGAGTCAAATACCTAATTCTATTCCATTTTGAAAAGCTCACTAACACGGCTGGTCGAAGGTTGTGGGTTCGATTACCGCCTTAAGGCAAATGTTTGTAAGTTATGCATTTAATTGTCCTGGTAGTTTTCTATGTATATAGTAGTGTATTACTTTATCTGTTATCTACCTACCCATAACACAAGCTCCTATGGGCTTGGGGCTAGGTAATGCTGTGTGAAAAGTCCAGCTATATTTATTTATTTATATATTATATATATATATATATAGCTGGACTTTTCACACAGCATTACCTAGCCCCAAGCCCATAGGAGCTTATATATATATATATATATGTACTAATAGAACAAACCCTTATTTTAAAAAGTAGGTATAACTGGCAGACCGTGAACACCATTTTCCCTTTTCTACTCTACATTTACTACTATTACTAATATGCTGCCCCCTGATTGTTGCCTAGGGTAGAATAGAAAATTACGTCACTTTGTTATAGGATGCGTAAATTATTTGAACTTTATTCCTAAAACTTCAATTATGTACGCAATGTATGCGACGCGTTGTTGTTATTGCCAAATCTACACTAGAGAACAATTTTCATGATAGAGGGTTGGGTATTATACTAATTTCTCTACAAAACTTTTGAAATACCTAAATCGTCATTTTAATTAAGCGCCTTTATCGCAAGGTATCAAAAGTTGCCTCCACAGATACGTAAATTCGTGCAAAATGGCCGCCACAGAAGAAGAGTTATTTAGGGTTACATAAATACTTCACAAAAACAAGTACGACAAGTGCGAGTGTAACTCGCGCGCCGAGGGTTTTGAACTTTTGTCGTTTAGGTAGGTACGTATATGACAACCTCTTGGCGCGGTGGGCTTACAACGCAGGAGGTGGAGGTTTGATTTGCCTGGTTTGATTATTTGTTCGGGTGCTAGTCCTTTTCAGTACACAAAAATAAATCATCTAATGTGATACTTATACTTTATTAAGTATAACAGCTATCGTAGTAATACGAATAACACAAGCTTTGCTTAGCTTGTGGGTAAATGATACTGTGAAGAGATAGGTATGTAACCTAGATAATCCATATCTAGGTTACATACCTATCTCTTCTCAAAAATTTTGAGAACAACGGTTTTGGTGCGCTGTGGAACTCCTATTACAGTTACTACAGAGATTAGTGGGTAGGTAAGTGGGTTGGTACCTACAATTTTTTTTCGGCTTTTTTCAACCTATTTCACTAAGTATGAAACTAAGACAATTTTCAAAACCTGTTTTGAATTGTCGAAATCCATACCTTTGATTTGATATTACTCTCAATGAAATAGCCCCCATTGTATGAAAATTAGTTTTTTGACCATATTTCAAAAAGTATTATATTTACAGACTTCTCTATATTTTTCCTGTAAAATATAGATCTATATCTTCAAACGCTTAGTACATTTTACATCAATCACTCTGCAATCTTCGGAGATAAGGGGGGGAATGGTAAATTTTTTGACCTTTTTCAAAATATTTCGAAAAGTATAAAACTTATCGAAATTTCAAAAACTGTATTGAAATGTACAAACCAATACCTTTCATTTGATACCCAACTCGGTGGGGTAGTCACCCCTTTAGAAAATTTTCCCGCCCTTTTTTGACCTTATTTCAAAAAGTATTATTTTTACACACTTCTCTATATTTTTCCTGTAAAATATAGATCGATATCTACAAACACTTGGTACATATCACATTGATCGCTCTGCAATCTTCGGAGATAAGGGGGGGGGGGGGGGAACGGTAATTTTTTTGACCTTTTTCAAAATATTTTAAAAAGTATAAAACCTACCAAAATTTCAAAAACTATTTTGAAATCTACAAACGTGTACCTTTCATTTGATACCACTTTTGACTTTGTACGTTACATTTAAAATTTCGTTTTCAAAATTTGTATGGAAAATCTTCATTTTGATTTTTCATTTATTTTCATTTATTTTTCTATAAATAGGTGCGGGCGCACAAAATGTATTATTATTTTAAATTTCAAGTCAATAGCTGCAGTAGTTTCTGAGATATTAAGGATTCAAAACACAAAACAGACCCAAAGCGATTTCATAAGGGTTTTGCAACCGATGGCAAAACCCTAAAAAGTATATAGCAAAATTTTGCTTTTATTCGCATTAAAAATGAGACAGATCTATTAATTCATATTTGTTTGCATTCTAATTACTTAACAATAAAGTGGATGCAGTTATGCATAGTTAGTCCAAGCGCCATTTTCAGTTTTTTGAGAAATGACATAAACGCGTTTTTATTTGCAGAAGATTTGTATCTGTATTGTCTGAAAGTAAATCTATGTCCATCGAAACTTCTATTTCTAATTTAACATTCTACATAAAAAAAATATAAAATAAGTATATATTTTGGAAGATATAGCTAAAAATGCACTTGGACTCTCGAAAAATAGGATGTTTTCATTTTACAAAATGAGTCCAAGCGACATTTATGTCGTTTGGACTCCTGATGCGTAATTCAATTCGAAAGAATAGATTGTTGATAGCACGTGTAAATAGAAAAAAAAGATACCCATTATTTACTCAGCATTTAAAACGAGGGGATGATATAGAGGATTTTGAAATATAAATAAAAACTATACAAATGGCACAAGCAATATATTATGTAATGTCTAAAAAAAATGTAATGTATCAATCAGCTTTCTTAAACAGACGGACAGACACCAACCTCAAAACATGTCGAATAAGATGGACTATTATACAAAATCTACTCTTCTTCGACATGTTCTGGATCAAAATCTAAATGACCATTAAACCCTTCAATATCATCATCAATCGTGCCGTCTGAAATTAAATTTCTGTAAAATGACATCGCATCGTTGGGGATGTATGGGAACAGTGATTTTAAATCTTTTATTTTTTTTTCTGAAACAGGCTTTCCATTAGGCCAAAGCGGTATAACCAAGTCTTTAAAACATGTTTGTCCTTTTTTACCTTTTTTCCTTTCTACATCAATTTTTACGCTTTCTTCCTCTTCATCTACAGTTGTCTTGAAATTTATTTTAAATGGATGATCTTTTGTTACTTTTATTTGCCTTATTTTCAACCAATTGACCTTCTCGCCCATGTTATCTATTTTTCTATTGACAATAGCTTCATCCATTTTTTCAGTGCTAATAAAATCCGTTTTCTCCATTTTTACGGCGCGACGGGAAGAGGAAGGAATCAGTAGTTAACTTCAATTATTGTTATGCATCAGTAGTCTATGCGACAAATGCGTGATATTATTGGTTTGCGTTAGGAATCAAACTAATGTTTATTGTTTTGCAAAACTAGTCCAAGTAACAAAATACTGTCGCGTGGACTACTGATGCATAACGCTACGTCGTTTGGGCTTGTAATGTATAAATATAAATGTGTTTTTCTATTACGTAATTTGGTTATTATTGTTAAATTGGTTTATGGGCTAGTTTTGCGTATCAAAATATATCGTTTGCTTTAGAAGGCGCTTGGACTGGGTATCAAAAAATACCACTTAGAGTGAAGCTAGCTGCAAGAGTGTTTTTCCTATGGCTAAATTATGCCCTAGTTATTACGAAAATGCAAAAAAATCCAAAAATGAAATTTGGCGCTTGGACTAATTATGCATAACTGTATCCAAGTAAGAAACTGCAAACGATGAGCCGGATACTCAAAAGTTACATTTATTACAAGAACCTAGAGTAAAAACTCAAATCATCCGAAGATTTTTAATTTAGCCGACAAGAAATAATGTTAAAAGAATGCCGCAGATGTTCGCAACGAGCTTGAGCTGCCTGATATTGCGGATACAATTTTCTACTTAAGGCTCGGGCGACGGACGAATTTCCTATACAAACGTAGTACCGAAATTTTTGTAATTTTAGAATATTTTCACCATTGCTATAATTTGTACAATCTGCAGATATTTGTTCAGGGGTTCTGGTCGTTTTCTATGTATAATAAAAAAATATCTATCTATTTAATAATATTGTATTAAGTATATCAGTCATCTAGTACCCATAACACAAGCTCTGCTTAGCTTGGGGCTAGATGCTGTGTGGATTGTCCAACATTATTTATTTATATTTATTTATTTATTGTATTATTTATATAGGTCCTGCCACTCTAACTTTATTTTAGTCCTAACATTCTAACAGTCCACGAAAGAATTCAAATCAAAATTCAATGATCAAATATCTCCTCTTTGCAATATTAAAGTACCTACCGTACGGTACCTACCTAGCGTAATAGATATGCATATCTTTATTGAAATTTATTATTGCTCTTCTCTCTTTTTTCTGACCATACCTAAAAAAAAAACAGTTTGTTTTTTTTTAGGTATGGTCAGAAAAAGATCCATTGTCAATGTTCATAATAATGTAGTATTCAAATGTTGTAAGAATTTTTCAAATCAGTTCGGAGTCTATTCAGTTCAAACCAACAAACAATCAAATCTTTCCGCTTTGTTATATTATAGTATATATATTTATTATGTTTATTTATTGGTCTCTAACCGGTTTTTTTTTTCAGGTATGATCTGGTCAGAAAAAGAGCTACCAATCTACGTGTACCTTGTGGTGATAGGTATAGCGAGATGCTTCATCTTCGTGATACTTACCGAGGTGATAGCTGATAACGTCCCATCTGAGAACTTCACCCAAGCTATTGGAACGTATATGATGGCTACTGGTGTAATAACTATCGTTATAGGGCCTGCTATAGGTAAATCTGAATCTGAATCCGTTTAATAGTTCAGTATAAGAATTTCAGCTATATGTTTTAATGATTCGTCGCCTGGAAATGGCGTGTTTGGGCAGTTCGGCTCCATAAGCAACCTAATTTGAAATTTACGTAAAATGTAATTTGAATTGGATATTCATAACTACCTATCCATTTTATACACAGCTATGTATAAAACTGGATTATTCTATTTTAATTCCAGTTTTATACATAACTATGTATAAAATAATTTTCTAAATGGGTTCAGATGTTTTGAAGCCTATTCAATTCAAACAAACAAACAAAGAAACCATCAAATCTTACCTCTTTATAATATTAGTACCTATAGACAAAAATAATAATCTTCTTACTCAAAAAAAAAGCAAATCTTTTGAAATTTTCACGATTTATTGACATATTAAAGAATATTTATCGAATATTTATCGCCTTTTCTTTTTATTTTCCCCTACGTTTAAGATCGATAAATACCCGATAAATATTCTTTAAAAAGCAAATTATTTGAAAAATCATAACAAATTTTAAATCTTAAAGCGGCCATGATTATTGGGCAGAGATCTGAGACCTCTGGGGCAAAGCGGGCAAAGATCCTCCTGCAGTACATGAGGTCGCGTGTTCAATTCTCGCCTGAGGGCAAATCCGACGTCGAGCATTATTCATTATTATTGTAAAATAATAAAATAAATAGAAATAAAAATGTTTTATTTGAGACAATACAATAGTCCATACATTTTCGAGTAGCTTAAAATTCAATCAACAAATTTAAAATATTTTTTTTATAAAAAATAAAACAACAGAGCAACTCTATAACGCGAATAATTTATCTGTTTCAGGCGCTACGAGAGACTTAACCAACAGCTACTCTACCGCTTTCTACCTACTGACGTCATTCTTCGCAATAATCATTTTATTCTGGACAATTGAGATCGTTTACAAGAAAAACAAGGACAAGAGAAATATTCAGAGAGAAACTGCTAAATCGAATCAACTGAATAAAGGGAAATGAAGAGATGTTTTAGTTTGTTGCCGCGTAACATCCATACCAATCAGGGCGAGCTAATACTCTAGGTCCGTCAACATATTAGGTAGGGGAAACGAAATCTAACTTCAATTACGCAAGCAATGCAGCCGCCGTCTGGGGGACGCTTCCGACTGGTATTAGATCAGTTAATCTATCTGTAGATTGTTTGGAACAGTCTGCAGTTAGATCAATTGTTTCAATTTGTAGTACTTAACTGTTACTGACAAAATTGTAATTTGGTTATTTGTTATTTACTTGTTAAGATTTGCGTATTGTTTTAAAGAGTGCACAAAAAAAGCGCTATAAATACCCGTTAATTACTAATCATTATGTGTTCAGATCGCGTATGTTTAAAAACAGATTCTTTTTCTCGGTCGCTTCACTATTTTCGTCATTATAATTCTTCTTGTACCGCTAATAACCTAGTAAGTAGGTATATATATATATTCTAAAACTATGAATGCGAAAGAAACTGTCCGCCTGTTACGTTTTCCAACCTAAACAGTTGTAGGTACGAATCTAAATAAAATTATGCAAAGAATCGACCTTGAGGAAGGACATTGTCTGCTTTGGAAAATAATTTTTTGGGAAACCATTAGCTAAATTTTGAGTACCCTCTAGTTTGACGCAACCAGAAATTGCACAATTTGTCAAAGCATTGTATATATAAGCAGAAGGCGATAAGCAGCTAGCTTCACGCCGAATGTATTTTTACAAGGTAACTGTTTACTACGGAATGTTGCTATATTCAGTGCGTAGACAAATTAATGCAAGATTTTAATATTTTTGTCATTTATAGGTATGTAAGCTAATTTCTATTTTTTTCTAATTTCTCCGGGTCTTCAAAAAATTATCTGAGCGTCGGTCGAAGCGACGTGTGACCCGAGAGCTGGTCAACATCTGGCGCAGCGCATCAGCATTGCTTTGTGGCAATGCAGCCAGCATTTTGGGTACACTTCCAACTGGTATTGATATGGATCAGTTGAGCTACCTGTAGTTTTTTAGCAACAGTCTGCAGTTAGCTCAATTGTTTCAATTGTAAATACTAGTTTTTATTTAGTTAGATCATTGTAATTTTATTTGTTAATAAAGGCTTTTTGCCCTCTTGTAAGCTAATCTTAGCATTTTAGAAGGTTTATAAAATTTAAGTACCTACATACAATTTTATTTTTAAGATTTATCAGGCTACAATATTTAGGCTACTTATTAAGAGTTATCTACTGAAAGAGGATCCTACAACAGTACAATAGTATTGTTTTACAAATTGTTGTTGCGTAAAATTATAATTATTGTGTATTGTACAATATCATAATTTTAAGTTAATTTTGTGAACAGATTTCGGTATCGGATTTCAGTAACTTTATTTCGTTAGGTAAGCAAAAAAAGCACTATGACATGTGAAATTTTATATCATTAATAATTTTTATGTATAAAATAAAGTATTATTGATTTTCTCTTTATTTTATTTTAAGCAATTGTTTCATTCTGTAAATGTTAATTTATTTCTTGACATATTTGTTTGTTAGAAATAAATTAATTTTGAATAAATGACCTACCTATCTTTCATACTACTTTTTATCCCGGAAAACGCGTGCAAACCAGCAGGCAAAAGCTAGTTTAAAGTGGAACTATTAAACAAACGCTCACATTTACGAGTTATTTATCTGATCGAATCAGCTATAAATTAAAACTCTATAAATTTTATTTATATGGTTGTTTTTATTACGTAAATATGTTTACGCTTTGAACCAGATTTCCTTCGGAATTTTTTTAGTAATGGTAACTGCCAAATTTTTGCAACAGATTTGCATTAGGTCAGTGGGAGCGTAAACAAATTATATATTCGTCGTTTATAAGGACATCCTCTGAATTACTTACTTTCCTTCTTTTATAGACGAAGTGAACTCTAAACCACTTTCTTTTTGTGATTAGTCCTTGTTTTGGCAGAATCCTAATTCTGCTAACCAATTGATAAATTGTCGTATTTTTGGCTTAGATTGAATTCTAGAAAGTCCGAGGGGATTCGCGCGGACAGTTCGATATGATGGTTTCGATCTTGACACTTCTGTTGCGTCCGTTCATCTAATGATTTTTAATCTACCGTAAAATACACCATCGTCGTAGTAATGCGATAAATGTCAATAACGAGACAAAAATATTTTATTAAATATAAGACAAAAATTACAATTGAATAACCAAATTAGAACTAGTAGGTATTTACAATTGAAACAATTGAGCTAACTGTAGACTGTTGCAAACAAACTACAGATAGCTCAACTGAACAATATAAATACCATTTAGAAGTGTAGGTACATAAGATCTGCATTGCATCTATGGTAATGCTGAGAAATTAAGTTAATGTATAAATTAATTATGTAAGTACCTAATATTTATAATAATTTTATGCTGCCATCTTAACAAAAGCTTAAAGAACTTATTCTAGGGCCCATATAAACAAATACCTACCTACATATAAAAGTTATTTACCGGACACAGTAACTATGGCGACGTGTAACGCGACGCGCCATGGTGTATGACGACTTTGCATGGCGGTGTCTCTTGCATATTTATCTTTCCATTATACTCGTATATTATAATAAGTATATTAGTCATCTAGAAGCCATAACACAAGTTCTGTTTAGCTTTTCAAGCAACTAAAAGAAGGTCCTAGGCCTTAGGTATCATTTATTTCATTAAAAGCAAGAAAAAGTAAGGCCTTGGTCCATGTCCTGGGGCACAAGCAATAAGGACCTCTCAAAGCTATTCACTGAGTCCACAGGTGATCGAATTGGTGATATATTTCGGTGCTTAAATATTTCGGTCAACAAATTAGCATCGTCATCCAACGTCGCCATGCTGCCAGCATTCATAGATTTAAATACATATTATGTGTATATCCTAGTTGTAATTGTTATATTATCTTAAGTACTGTGTTTGTTTGTTAGTTGTAAAGTTGAATAACTAATGTAGAACTAGAAGACCTGTCCGCCACGAGTCGAAATCAGTTTGTAAGTAAGTTAGGAACTTCCCAGTTTCATACCAAGTTGTGAGTCTACTCCGAGCCACGGAATATATAACTTATTCTCGAGGTAAGGATGTAATCAGAGTTCAAATAGTTAAATTGCTGTTTAACTTTGAACTAGCTGGTTTTTTTTTTACTGAAAACTCTTGACTAGTGAGTAGGAGTCAGGCTTTCGCGATACATCGTTGTCCACAGTCAGTTTCACTCAGGTAAAATTGTGGGCAAACGATGGTCTATTCTTTATCTCCTACTAGCGGTCCGCCCCGGCTTCACTTTTTATTCTTAAATACTCGTGGTATTGAAGAAAAAAAAGTATTATAATTTTTTACACACGTTGGATTTGATTATTAAAGTTTTCATACGGATCCCTAACTGTTTTTTGAAAATATTCTATACTTATGTTTATCAGGGATAATGTCATATTATATTGGTGAAATAATTTTTCAAATCGGTCACGTAGTTTTCAGATTCAGATTCAATAACTTTATTTATTTAGGCTTACAGTCCAGTAGTTTCGGAGCCTAGTAAATTCAAACAAAGAAACAATCAAATCCGTCCTCTTTGAAATATACCTAACCTATAGATGTAGATAATAATTATTCAGTGGGGTATCATAACATGCTCATCTTTTCAACCAAACGTTTTACGAAATGAGCTGAAAGAAAATAATTTTAGAATTTTGTGGCACTCATAATCATAACAAATCTTTACAGAAATTAATTTTAGATAGGTATAGGTACTTTAGATGGTATACTTTGCAAAATGAGCTTACAATAGTTATCTCCGTCTAAGTAAAAAACTATATTAGGTTTTTTTATGAATATTAGCGGGTAAACTACGAACCTATTTATTGTTAAAGAATACCAAAGTTTCATCCCTTAACGAGGAAGGCTTCATGAGGGTGAAAATGACGTCACACCCACTGCGGAGAAAAGCGCGCAAAAGTTCGTAGATAAATTAATAAATAAATAATGTTCGATAATCCACACAGCATCATCTAGCCTACTGCTACTACTAGATGACTGATATCCCTAATAAAATATATTACATAGATAGATATTTTTTATTATACATAGAAAACCACTAGAACACCTTAAACAAATATCTGTAGATCGCACAAACATTTGTCCCGAGGCGGGAATCGAACCCACAACCTTTTGCGCCGCAGGCTGACCTTCGCGCCACAGAGGTCGTCAGTTAATCCTAGCATTCATAATGAATTCATCAATCTACGATTATAGTAAAACCAAACTAAATTATCTGGAAAGGCGACGACTCGGTGACATTCAATGGCATAATGATCAATATTTTTAAATAATTACTTCAAAGAAAAGATCTATGGAACACAAATTTGCAGAAAAATAAAATAACAATTGAATAACAGAAACAAGTTAGAACTAGTCTTAATTGGAGCAATTGAGCTCACTGCAGACTAATGCAAACAGGTAGGTCAACAAATCATCATCAGCCTATAAATAGCCCACAGCTGGACCTCTAGGACTCTCATAATGAGTGCCATAAAATGACATTATTTATCATTTTATATTTATTTATATATATATATATATATATATATATATATTTATTTATATTTGGGGGTTATTGCCCATGTCGCCTATTACAACACCCACGGGAAGAGTAGGGGTGGTGAAATTCTATGCCGGCACAACACGGCATCTGGTCAACTGATCCATATCAATACCAGTCGCAAGCATCCCCAAGATGCTGGCTGCATTGTCTGTAACGCATACAAATATTTTAAATGTCCGGGAATCGAACTCGCAACCTTCTGTGATACATGCCTTCGCCGGCGCCGTTCATTTCCGCCAAAGAAGTTATCGAGGAATCATTTTATCATACATATTTGTCGATATAATATTATTTTAAGATACTCTCCTACATATTATAAATAGTTATGTACTTAAGGCTCCGGCGATGGTTGAATTTCCCATACAAACGTAAACCCAAAATGATTTGAAATTTGAGCATATATTCATTCAGCCTTAACTGCATTCGTGCTAATCACCAACCATTTTAACTTGCTAAGTACCAACCAAACAACTTGTAGATTTATAAATGACAAAAAAACAACAAAAAATACTTTCGCCGTTGATGAATGGACTCAAAGCCGGTGATCACTTATGAACAATTGACTCACCTTCAACAAAAGGCTAAACTAGTAATAACCAGTTTGAATCTGAATTCCGTAACGAATATCTCGCTAGCATAACTAGTTTAATGAAGCTATAGAAATTATTGTTTAATATTGTGAAATATATAGGAAGAATTGAATTGCTTAAAAATTGGTGAAGTTTTGGAGAATTTAGATTGATAATTTTCGTGTAGATACCCCGACACAAAGCTCTCGAAATTCTCTGCTGTAAGTGAGTAAGAGTTTGGTAAGAGATGTTTTTATAACTAGTATACTGATGACAAGTAAATTGAAAACTACAAATAATATAACTCCGTTTTTTCGTTTATTTAAAGCGTTACTTCAATGTATAAAGCCCTATCAAGCAAGACCTACACAATTTTAGCTTAGTGTCCGCAACCACATTATAAATAACTAGAGGTTTGGCCTCTTCTCACAAGTAATAAATTACCAAAATTATAAATTTATACACACGTAAAATAATTAAATTATTGATGTTCCATACCCTTACTTTTTTGAAAGCACTCTATATTATACATTATCCCTGCAAGCATAGCCTATGTTTCCAGGGATAATGTAGGATTCTAATGATTAAATATTTTTTTAAATCGGTCTTTTAGTTTCGGAGCCTATTCAATTCAAACAAACAATGAAATATTTCCTTTTGTGTTCATAGAAACATTTAAAAAATCTAACACAAGATCGCGGGTAAAATGAACACAACTTCACTGAATATCTATATCTATACTAATATTATAAAGAGGAAAGATTTGATTGTTTGTATGTTTGTTTGAATTGAATAGGCTCCGAAACTACTGGACCGATTTGAAAAAGGATTAGAATCCTGAATTTTCCGTGATGAACATAGGCTATATAATATTTTCAAAAAGTTAGGGATCCGCATGAAAAATTCAATAATTGAACCGTGCGCTGTATATTCAAACTCTTTTTGTATTATGGCGCGTCAGAATAGAAAAGGAGGTTGAATATATACGCACGGTGCTTGCTTTTTCTCTACCGCCAGTGTCAGTTATGGAGTGTCGAGTCAATGTCAAAAATCCCAATGCTGTTAAAAAAAGTAAGGGATCCGTATGAAAACTGTGAAACCCATCGTGTTAGTGTGTATAATTTCAGAAATTTTTGTTTAATACCCGTGCGAAGCCGGGGCGGACCGCTAGTTTAAAATAAACAAAATACCTTCGACGAATTCGATAAATATTTTGAAAACAAAATAAAATACCTGATTTCCGCTTTTGTTTTTCGCATAAGTACTTGAAGCCGGGATTCGTGGATTTAATTTTCTACGTTACAGTAATATTATTTCTTACTTATTCACCTATTTAAATTCATTTCCATGGAATTCACAACAGTGAAGAAGAAGACTTAACGAAGTCTTCTTCACACATTCTAAAGTCCGGTAACGCTGTCATGGCCATCTGCGATCAACAGCTTTATACCATTCGGAAAAAAAAACACAAATTACTTATATGTCGGTATAATCGCGAGTTCGGAACCTAATACCGGCTCAAACAAATATTTGTACTATCAACAGAAATTTGCTCCGGGCGTTTCCGATTAAGGCGCATACAGGAGCGAATGACCCTGAGCAATTTCGGCGGGGCTATGGTTTCGGCCCGCACCCTTCCGCGCGCCCCCCGCCGCCGGCGCCGCATAGCCAAGAAAATGAAATAGATTTCGCGCGTAAGCCGCAAAAGATAAGTAGAAATCCTTCATGGCCGCGTGGTAAACCAAGCCGGCTGACACGCGATAATTGCGGGTTCAATTCCCACTGCGGGATATTTTTTTACAAATTATCTATCTTTATTTATGTCTGTGCTGTTCTTGTGAAGCTAAATAAATGTATCTTTGTCTTTAAAATTCTGCAAGTATTTGTTCTTGGTCTGAGAACAGAACTCGGTACTTTAGGTAAGTAATAAGTATGTATGCTACCGCCTTACCGCCTCTTGTTACTACCCGCGCGGCGCGGGGCGTTCGCGTTGTAGGTAATTTCCTTCTAAACTAGCCTATATTCCAATCATTCGAAAGTTTTATGCAAATCAGTTTAGTAGTTAGGTACATGGTAACAAACATTCATACAAGCTTCTCTAATTTTCAATGTTTGTAGGATATCAATGATAGGTAGGTTATACGGGTGGAATAATTTGAAACAATAAATCTCTGAGCTAAAGGAAAAAGGTCATAATGGACCAAGAGAAAGAAATTACCATTACATGGTATTTACATATAGGTTTTTACACCTATTCAAAGAAATGATGCCAGAGATCGGATGTAAAGATTTGATAAAACAGTAAATTTCTAAGCAAGAGGAGAAAGGGCATCCTGGACCAAGAGACAAATTTACTTTTATATAGTAGATTTTTTTCTTTTATTTTCTTTCTGCTGTTTTTTAGGGGTTTGAAACCGAGGTTGAAACCCTAAAAACCAGCAGAAAGAAAACAAAAGAAAAAAAATCTACGATATATAAATTTTGTCTCTTGGTCCAGGGATCCTTATGACTTTGATTCTGTTTTGTGTTTTGAATCCATAATAATTCAGAAACTACTGCAGCTATTGACTTGAAATTTGAAATAATAATACATTTAGTGCGCCCGCACAGATTTATAGAAAAATAAATAAAAAATTAAAATGAAGATTTTCAGTACAAATTTTGAAATCGAAATTTTAAATGGGACCTACAGAAATTAAGGTGGTGTGAAATGAAAGGTACTGATTTGTACATTTCGTTTTGGAAATTTTGATAAATTTTATACTTTTTGAGAAAAAGGTCGAAAAAATTACCATTCCCCCTCCCCCCCCCCCCCACCTATCTCCGAAGATTGCAGAGCGATTGATGTAAAATGTACCAAGTATTTGAAGATATGGATCTATATTTTACAGGAAAAATATAAAGAAGTCTGTAAAAATAATACTTTTTGAAATATGGTCAAAAAAGGGCGGGAAAAATTTCTAAAGTGGTGACTATCAGAGAAGTCTGTTAACATAACTACTTTTAAAAATTATGGTCAAAAAGGGGGGGGGGGATTTCTAAAGGGAAGACTACCCCCGTCGAGTGGGGTGGGGTATCAATTTGCACATTCCAAAACAGTTTTTGAAATTTCAAAAGGTTTTATACTTTTCGAAATATTTTGATAAAGGTCGAAAAATTGGCCATCCCCCCCCCCTATCTCCGAAGATTGCAGAGTGATCGATATAAAATGTACAAAGCGTTTGTAGATAAATATACAATGTGTCTGGTCACCGGTGTCGGAGACTTTGGGGGGGGGGGGGGTGAAATACGGTAAATTTTATCTTTTTTCTACATACCTCCATTGCAAAATGGCAGTCATTTTGTTTTCTTTTGCCTCGAAGCACGGGTGCTTGTACTGATTTAGCTATAGCTACCCATGTAGAGGTCCTAGGAAGACGATAGAGGGCTCATTTGATAGCCAATAATGTGGACAATAAAGCAATGATAACATTATTTCCATTTCCATTTTATAGTAGAGGAGGAAAAAAGAATTTACAAAACAAAAAAAAAAAAGATTTTTTTCAAAAGATTTTTTGAATAAACTTCTAAACTATCTTACTTATAGCTAAGATACAAGACTTATTTTGAAGCACACAGTATTTACTATCGTTCAAAAACAAAAAACATGTAGCTTGACAGTTTGGATTCTATGAAAAAGCTAATAATTCAAAAATTTTTTTTCAAAACTTCTTTTTAGGTTTCATAAATTCTTTTTTCCTCTATTATAAAATGGAAATGGAAACAATGTTATCGTTGCTTTATTGTCCACATTATTGTCTATCAAATAAGCCCTCTATCGTCTTCCTAGGACCTCTACATGGGTTGCTATAGCTAAATCAGTATAAGCACCCGTGCTTCGAGGCAAAAGAAAACAAAATGGCTGCCATTTTGTCATGGAGGTAGAAAAAAAATAGGAATAGTGATTTGTCGATAAAATTTACCGTATTTCACCCCCCCCCCCCCCCCAAAGTCTCCGACACCGGTGACCAGACACATTGTAAATCTATATTTTACAGGAAAAACATAAAAAAAATAAAAAAATAAGTGCGTTGGTACCAACGCACTTATTTTTTTTTTTATTTACCTATTATATATACCTTATTTTATTACCTACCCACTAATCTCTGTAGTAACCGCAACCTCCTGCGTTGTAAGCCCACCGCGCCAAGAGGTCGTCAATAAACGTAACAACCTAAACGACAAAAGTTCAAAACCCTCGGCGCGCGAGTTACACTCGCAATTGTCGTACTTGTTTATCTAGAATTCTAGATAATTATGTACAAGTACAAAGGGTGGCCGTCGCGAAGAAAACCCGTAAAAAATACTCGTAAATAAAAAATACCCGTAAAAACACGATAAATACCTACCCGTTAAAATAGTAATAATAATTATGAGTTCAGATCGCGTAAGTTTAAAAATATCCGAGCTCTAGGAGATGAAAAAAGGCTATGTACCATTTTTACCCAGTCTCCTTTACATTTTGAATCCCATTCCCATTTCATAACAGTAAGTAAGGTGGGGGTGTACCTACCTAGTGCTTCACTTCGGAGAGTCATAGAACTGTTGCAGCCATACTAGAATTCTGAAGACGATCATGAACCGCGTTAGGATGAATGCCGTACGTACATATGTTATTTCGTCGCATAATACATCATAGCTACCTACCTAATATTAGCTACCTACCTAAGCGTAATGGATGTTTTACCTGTAGCAAAACATTTTCACTCCAGTTTCAACTTGTCCGGTCACTGTAAATCTATAAATAAATAATAATGTAAGAACAGTAATAAAACAAATAAATGGGTAGGTCTAAGGAGTATTTACTTACATTGTCGTTCATTTGTTCCTACCTAGTTTAGTACCTACCCGATCTCCTAAAATAAATATACAAATATGTAAAATCTACATAAGATTGCTAATAGGTAGTTACAATAGCATAAATTTTCTAAAATAACGAGCTTTCAGAGCTCTGGCTTTCTTCAGCTTACTGATCTTCGGAATTTTCAATATTTTACAAACTGTCTTACACCAAATAAAGCGTCCATGCGCGGATAACTTTGAATAATAAATAAAGCGTCTATGTGCATCAATATAGCATTATAGTAAAAAAGCAAAAGTACGCCTCGCGCTCACCTAGAGCGCGAGGCAGACGAACACAATCTCCCCGTACGACCAGGGTTTCACTGCCGCCCGTCGCCCGCGCAGACTACCTGCAAAGGTTATCGCCCACTAATCATACGCAAAAATTTAAAATAATGATTTTCTTTGTGAAAAACCGTCGTATCACAAAATCATACGTTCAGTTTGAAGATAAAGTCTTTGCCGACATGATGGTGAAAAAAAAAGTATAAAATTCTAAGTAGTTTAGAAGTAGATACACTTTTTCAGTCAGAAACAGCTCCACTTTGTGACTTTTTTTCACCAGGTAAACGAGCACGTAGAACATTTTTGTACGTTCACTTTACAGATAAAAGGTCAATGTATAACATATATTTTTTTCAGCCCATAAAATTGACTACTCTAGGAGGAGAAAGCCTCCAAAGAGGAGCAATCAGCTACTGTATGCGCCTTAAGTAAATCAGTCCTAACACCTACCACACAAGCTCAACTTAGCTTGGCGCTAGATGATGCTGTGTGAATTATCTACAAAAAGTATTGTAGTTATTTAAAACAAAAGCGAGAGTATATCCGTCTGCCTGTTTGTCACCTTTTTAATGTTTTTGTTTTATGGTTAAACAGATTTTAATGAAACTTAGCAAGGAGATAGCCGAGAGGCCCAACCTCAACTAATTTAGACTGCACAGTGCAGTGGTGACATATTGTAGTGCACAAGTGTGTGCAAACACAAGTGCACTCACTCCTAGCTCTAAAATCAAATGTTTAATTGTATTATTCTCTTAAGTTTAACCAACCCTCTAACTAAATCCCAATTTGCCGGACTCGGTGGCCAGTGTGGATTAACCATCTCCGCAGGACATATTGTAGTACACAAGTCTGTGTGCAAACACAGGTGCACTCACTCCTAGCTCTCAAAATCCGATGTTTAATTATCTTATTCTCTTTTTTCTCTTCTCTCTTTCATCTTGCGAAGTTACCACATGAGCGAGGCCAGTAAGTTAGCTTGACATAATTTTTAGTAATTTTGTAAATTGATTAAAACAAACACCGGTTAAAACCTGTTTAAGAGTTATTTTCGATAACTATTTCAATGTCAAAGCAATTAAAGGGCTATGTAAAACAAAACGTCTACGAATAGTTTCGTCCGAAATAGCTAGTTGTTAAATTGGTACTTATGTATCTTATTAATAAATGTATATTTCCTTGTACCTAAATATTTTAGATGAAGGTGGTCATCATCACCATCATCACCAGCCTATAATAGTCCACTGCTGGACATAGGCCTCCCCTAATGAGCGCCATAGATGGAATTATCATTTGGGGGTTAATGCCCATAATCCCCACGCTGGGCATGCGGGTTGGGGATAGCAGTTCAGTGGAGTTGTCCTGCAGAGGGCGCTGCTGCCCGCCCCCCGTTGTGTTTCCCTTAGTCGCCTCTTACGACACCCACGGGAAGAGATGGGGTGGTGAAATTCTATGCCGGCACCACACGGCGATGAAGGTGGTAAAACTTTTAAAATAACTTCACCTTTTATATTTGTCTATGTCTCAAAAAGGGGCATGTTGTAGTCTATGGTCTTAATGTATAAATGTCAGTTTCAAAGACAGAGGTTCTGTCACAATCTCACTCGCGTTTATGCTAAGGTGTAATTTCATGTTGCTCTCAAAATAAAAGTATGGTTTTCAGTCATTGTCTTTTCATGGAAAGTCCCAACCTCGGCCATCGACATTAGGAATAAATAATCAATTCCTAATGTCGTTACGTGTTTCCTTCTAAAATTTGGGGTTCAGAAACGAATAAGATTTTTTCGGTTGAGCTCGCACAGCAAAAACGTAATTTTGTCGGAGGCTTACTATCATTCTATGCCTTCTATGACGTCAATGGTTCTCGAAAACTTTTATCGTAAGGTATTTGCGCCCAGTGGTAGGTATTAAGCATACTGCTTATGGTAATAGGTACATACGCTCTAAATCCGAATTTGTCCAAATCCCGAATTTGTGAAATGCCACGGTGGCCAGTATCAACGGAGATTAAGGCATCTGCGCAGGACGTATTGTAGTGCACAAGTGTGAGCGCAAACACAGGTGCACTCTCCCCTCACTCTCATAATCCGATAGGTCAGCCTCACCGGGGTGGGGGGTCCGGCGCAGGACCAGCGGCTTAATGTCTTTTTGGCTGTCTATGCTTTAAGTACTTGTTTATGTCCGCAAAAAGAGGTGCAGTCTCCTTTCACTCTCAAAATCCGATGCCTCGACAAGCAGACATGACCAGTGTGAAGTCAGGCGCAGGACCAATATAGCCACAAGGATAGACAGACGTTATAATTATGTTTGGTTGTCTTGTTGTGCGCAAGTGTGTGCAGACACAGATGCACTCTCCCCACACTCTCAAAATCTGATGTTCAGTTGTTTTATTATCATACTATGAACTAGCTTTTGCCCGCGACTTCATCCGCGTAGAAGTCGAAAATGGTTCGAATAGTATTTTTAACTAATTTTTGACGTAATTAATTTGGTTAAATATTATTAAAAATAGTATTCGATCCGCGGGAACATGACACTATATTAAAAAGTATCCTCTGTCATTTCTCCCGGTCTAGACAACGTCTGTGCCAAATTTGTTCAAATTTGGTTTAGGCGTGAAAGACGGACAGACAGACAGATAGCCATTTAGAGAAGAGTTAATTTCACATTTATAATATTAGTAAGGATTGTAATTTTCTTTGTTAATAAACTCTCAATCTATCTACGTTATACTTTTTAATAATTATTAGTTTATTTTGGGCTTTGGAAAATATTTGTGAAATAATGCTAAGCCCTAGATACGTTAAAATTCATGCACTATACAGGAAGTTAAAAATCTATATATGACCTATAGGTAATTTAATCTCTTCCTTGCTGCCACTTTATGTTAGTATTCGGTGAGAAGGTATACTTTTTGCGATTCTTGGCAAACAAGAAAGCCACAAGCTTGCGTCTAATGAGTAAAGCTATGAACATTCTGAACCCACGGCACGCAACATACATGACGCATTATGTATATTATGTGACTTGAACCCCTATGTACGGACACAGATGACCTCCCAGCTTAACATGCGTGCATTGTTTTGTCTCGCTTTTTTTGGTACGAATATAAAAAAATGCACGACAAACAGTCCTCGCGGTGCGTAGCGTAGCTGGAACACAGTTATCGAACGTCATAATCAGACGTTACCTTTTTTCAACAGGTACGTTGGCTCAGTCTATATCTAGCTTGAAATAGAATTGAGGTAACCTTACAAGACTTAATTTATGACGTAATTTAAGTTCAAAACGGACATCGACTTTGAGATTCACAAATCAATGAACGAATTTAATCCAAAGGTTGCCTGGAAGAGATCGCCCATAGCGATAAGGCCTTCTTTTATACTTCATCTACTTTGAGCATGTCTGTTTGGAATGTTATCATTCTCTGTTTGGTATAGTAAAGTTTTTTATTTATCTTCTATTTATCTAAGTGATGCTAGTCCTAAACAATGCATTTAAAAATTCTAAATAGACTAAATAATAGTAAACCACGGTGAAAACATTTTCAAGTTACAAATCATTGTGGTACTACGTTTGGATGAGACGTCGTCGCCGGAGTCTTAAGTTAGCAGACCATTATGAATCCCCTTATTTACTTAACTTAATAGAGCTCTTTAATACATTTACAATTAAAAACTCGTTAGTAATTTACAATCAAACCAAGTATGAATGGAAATTTACAAATGGCTTTCACAAAACCACTCTAAAATTACATAATGTTTATAAAAACTTGAAATGATACTGACACCACATCAACAATTTATCTGGTAACTTATCAATGTCACAATTAATTATGGTAATACTCGTAGTAATCTAAGTTTCTAGATTTTTCTATAATAGGTATGTAGATATTAGTTTTTTCCTACAGTATGAAAAATTCTAGTAAATTTTTACAAATATTCAAAAATGGTACCTACTTTATAAGCTCATAATGTAATCCTATCCGAGGGCAAGTGATTATTGCCCTAATGACATAAAAAAATTCAAACCAATTCAAACTCAAAACTAATAATGAAAATTTTAATCTTCGAAATTTGAACTTACCTCTGTTCAGAAAGCAAGCTGCCCGTCACGTACCACTGTATCCCCTTGGTAAATAAATCTACTATTATTAGTTGATAAAGTTTTTCAAAGTGATTCTTATAACCTACAACTTGATTCCTTGGAAGATGGGTCAGTATTTAGTTTGAGGTGCCTTATGTAGACCTAGCACCTAGCACCTTGACATCTTGCAGGGACATCGGTAAGGTCCGGTTACGCAGGGGATAATATCGGGGGAGTCTCTCACAGCGAAAATACACTAATTTTGACCGTGGTTACTTGTTTGAGCCCTTTGGGGTGGTAATTCTATTTCTTTTGGATCCTGGGCGCACACAATAAATAAAGACCTCCCAAAACTACTTATAGAGTCCACTGGGGATCAGAATGCTGGGTCGGTCAACGAATTAGCATTGCTATCTAACGTGACAATGCTGCCAGCATTCTGGGCATTCTGCCTTCTGATGACGTCTTAGATTTTTAGAGAAAAGACATATAATATTGTATATACTAGTTAATTAAATAATAAAAAAGTCTTTACCTTAACCACAAAAACTGTATAAGGTACATACTTAATTAGTTAATATTAACTTATTAGTAAATCAAATCATAAGATATATTTCGGGCTTAATTTAATACTTAACAGGTATTTAACAGATAAAAAACATTGTTTTACTCTGTTATGTAACTACTGTAATTTTCTTTGTCAACAAATAATAAAAAAAACCTACAATAGTTTGTTTAACCTACAAGTGTTTGTAAGACGTGTTATTTTCCACCACTGCAGCACACTGTTGAGCTATTCGAAGATTAAGATAACTGAGACAACAGTATGTACCTACCCCCCTAGCAGGCGTCATGAAGATAACTAAACAAATACCTAAAACAATATAAAACAGAATAAACTCATTAAAACTTTAAGCTACTACTGATGATGCAAATCTTAGGGAAGGTATGTGGCATTCAGAACGAGAGCACTGTCCCACCAAGTGCTTTTATCCTATCGGCAGAGTCATCGTAATGACATTACTTTCGTTTTAGTTGACAGCCTTTACCTGATGATGTCTCCTAGCCAAATTACGGCCACAGGCAATCAGTCCAAGACTAGCCATGCACGCCAGACATATTAAAGTGCATAAGTGTGCCCAAACAAACATGATGAACACACCGACACAACCGGCGTAAGGCCATGCGCAGGACCAACGGCTCAATGCTTTCAATACACGGGGAGTAACGCCACTTACTCCGGGCTGCTACTGTTATTTTTACCTAAAAAACAGCACTATATGTAGAGGTATAAGAGGTAACGGTGTAAAAATTTAAACCCAAAAGGAGCCCATTCGTGGTGTTGTTAGAGCTGAAGCAAGCAGAGGCAGTAACTCCCATCTGTATATTTTACCATCAACTATTTTCCGTTGACAAATTATTATGTGGAAAGGATTAAATTTCAATAACTTTATTTCTTTAGGCTTACAAAATAAGCACTTACGCAAGTCAAATATAAATTTAACAGTAAATTAAAACTAAATAAAATATTCGATGTTATTGCTTCGCTTTACTTTGATTCTTTATATCTCTTTGCATTTCTGAAGAAAGTAAAAATAGATAGACATTCAATAATCTCATTTATAAAATCAGCATTTGTAAATCAGGAACCCTGTTATGAAAGATTGACTTGCTATTCCATTATGCTGTTTCTTATTATGTTTTCGTATTGTGATCGTAAATAAGATAAGGTGGGGAAAACTGAGAATACAGTTTGTTATTTATAGTTTATAAGGCTTCGTACAAACTATGAGGTAGCTTTTGTGCTGTTTAAAAAATGTTTGATTTTAATGTACTTAATTTACATGCTTTCGATAAACATTTTTATCTCATAATCAGTTATTAGCCTGATCATTAATAACTTTCAAAACATAGCCAACTCTTCACAGCATGAATTTTGTCTTTATAGACCTTCGTGATACATTGCCTTTAATATTACATAAGATTGTGTCAAATCAAGGTCTAGTGACGATAAGAAAAGTTAAAGTACCAAATGAATTTTGTAGACCGAGTCAAGTGGGCCACTTTAGCGGCCTGAACGTTTGACCGTAAAAAATTTTGGGCCGCTCTTGTGGCCTGAACGTTTGAGTGGTTACAACGGGGTGTCTTAGAAAACCGGGATGACTTTGATGAATCCTTTTTATTTTGTTTTAAAATTTCTCCGTAAAACGAAACCAATGAATATTTTTTTTGTTTTGGCAATACTGAAATTCTGAATATCATTTCCCAAAGGTTAATGATTTTTATTATTTTTCATGAAAATCGTCTTTAAATAAAAATGACGGGTAAACCAATGTCAGCTGTGGAGTGGTGAAAGCTGTTGCGTGAGAGCAGAATAATAATATTACTCAAATTATTCGTTAGTAACTCAACCTTAGATTATACAAAGAAGCTTAAGGGTAAAAAGCGAACCCAAAGGGAATCGGTGAGATATGCAGGTCAAGGGCGATTTATTCCGCCCTAAATCGGTCAAGCGAAATGTTAAGTGAAACATGATCTAATAATGACACTTCGCAAATCTCATGACCCAGGCAATTTTGTAAATAACGTTTACTTCTATTTTTACAAAAAATTTAACAAACTTTACTATTAATAGATGTATAGATAGCGTTTATTGATAAAAATTATGTAAATTTTTTAGAGTAAGTAGTTTTAAACAGTAAGTTAGGTTTATCTAGACACAAGAGTTCTTTTATATTACGAATAATGTCCGACCAAAAACAAATAGAGCTAAGAAATTTATATAAGGACAAAACTCTACAGCTACACCAAACATATCAATTTATACATATTAGATTAATAATCGTAAAAAGTATAAGAGGGCGCTACCCCAAAATTGCTATTATATGAAAAACGTAAGCGAAATCTAGTCTACCGACATTCCATTAGCCAGATTACATTAGCCTTATGCCTTGACACCGATAGGTAGTGTAATGTAGATCAGAAATCGATGCAATAGGACTTGTTACTAGATTAGGCGTTTTAAATTGCTAAATAAAACTACATAATGTACTATAGGGTTAATCATTAATAGTCTATTTTATTTTACCCTAGCAAGTAATACATTCCAAATATCAACGTTTTAGCACAAAACATAACATTGCCTACCAAAATAGGCAGCTCATTGTCTTCTAGACTATAAAAACTTGTTTGTTACGGAGAAAATAACCTACTGGTGACCGCCCATTTCTTTCGTAAAAAAGCAGGTCTTGCGAGTTCATGCGAATCTGATAGTCGAAGTGCCTGACAGTCGTAGACCAAACGGAGACGTGATAATGACCCCACCGGTCTTTACTTCGACGCGCCGACCGTTAGCAACCATCCTCTTTCTGACAGTGCATGTTGAATGACGTGTCGACAAAAAAAAAAAGAAATTGCAAAAATTCAAACTTCGAATATCGTTCAGAATTCTAAATTCATTTGTTTTCAAACCGCACAACAAAATGTTGCCATTGTAATATGGTTTTATCTTATTTGTCGATTTGCTTGTGGGAAAACCGAGGGTTGTGTTTGCAGATAATAAATTATATCCTCAATTTAAGGTGTAAGCCTTAAAATAAACAGCACCGTTTACGATAACAGAGGATTTTTAGACTACCAACTGATTAGTGTATATATGTAAGGTTGTTGGTCTAAAAGTTGATCAAAAGGTTCGCGATAGTGAAAATGAGTGGAAAAGAAAAGGATAGTGTGTCCAGTGACGAATATGAGATGGTCCCACCCGAGGGGGGGTGGGGATATGCGGTGTGTGTCGGCCTTTCCGTCATCTTTGTAAGTATTTTTTTGCATCCATGTCAATCAACGTATTGATATTTTTGCTGATTTACTTTCGGTTAATACGAGTATTTTGAAAAAGGTACAGTAAAGTATTCGAAATAGTCAAAAATATTTTAGAGAAAAATTGATCAGTTGACCGTGTTTTATACCCAAATCTCTATTTTACTTCTGTTTTACCCGCGTGGCCGGATAAATAATTTTTCTAGTGTTTTTAAGTAATCGGCAAACCATATTTATTACTTCAAAGCATCAAAAAAGCTTATTTCCATAAATAAGACATCAATATAGGCCTCCTATATTGACTTTATATTACTATTTGCTACATTTTACACAACTTTACGTAAAAGAGCGAGGATCAAGTCGGGTATTTTAACTGTATCAAATTAATTACTTGTCAATTATATTGCACTGATTATACACTGTTTGAATATGTTAGCGTTCTGGAATTTAGTAATTGCAATTTGCTGACGTTTTTTATTGAATACGTCATATTAAAATAAGGTCACGTTTAGTTAGTATAAGCGCAAACCTCGACTATATTTTTTAACATCATCATATGATATTAATGTTTGGGGAAATAAGCTATGGGTTACTAGCGGTCCGCCCCGGCTTCGCACGGGTATTTAACAAAAGTTGCATTTTTCATGCGGATCCCTAACTTTTGTGGAAATATTATATAAGTACTAAATTTAATTTAAAAAAATCCCTGATGAACATAGGGTTTATCAGGGAAAATGTAGGATTCTAATGGTGAAAGAATATTTGAAATCAGTCTAGTATTTTCGGAGCCTATTCAATTCAAACAAACAAACAATCAAATATTTCCTCTTTATAATATTAGTATCATCATCATCATCATCATCACCAGCCTATAATAGTCCACTGCTGGACATAGGCATCCCCTAATATTAGTATAGATATAGACTAATCAAGATGACTGACTTCTTCTGGAAGTATTCAGAATATTGTTTCCAAAACTTACTTTTTAGCAATGCAATATAGCGGAACAAATAACAGCAGATTATTACTGCGCATGTGGACATTCACCCCTTGCTCTAGAGGCACATGTTATTTCCTCTGAAATGTTTACAGCATAGAAGTCAAGTCAAGTCACGTTTACACTGACACTCATTTTTAATTGACGCACAGCATCAATCTATTGTGATTTGTTACCGATATTATTTATTGCCTTGTTATTTTCACTGTCGTCCAAGCGCGTAGGAAACAAAGCGTTTTTTATCAATCAGGTCATTTCACTTGCACTAATAAATAAAGTTATTGATAACTTTACCAACTTATCTGAGAAGGTAGGTAGACCACCTACCTTCTCAGATAAGTTGGTAAAGTTCAATGCTGTACTTACTCTTTGGTAGATACCAAAGAGTAAGTATAGCATTGAACTCCATCCATAACTAGATAGTTATGGATTTAATTCTCAAGTAATAGGTATAATCAATCATAAAGTAACAGTTTGAAGAATACGTCATAGAAAACCTAATTGATTTTTTTATACTTATTTCCTTGTTTTAATTATGTGGTTAATAGGCACGGTAATTTATTATTTCATGTATTTACATAAACTCATGGCATTCTGATGTCAATTCGTGTTCGTACCTTGGAGTTTTATGATCATATTAATTAAATAACGACGGAAAGTTCTACTACGTAAATAAATATATATGTTAATTTGATGTTATTTTTATTCGAGAATGCTCTTAAAACCCTCTTTTAGATGATAAAAGTGGTTTTTTAAGAGCATTCTCGACCAGACAACATGAGTGGAATATGATAGGTACATGTTGTCTGGTAGTAATTGTTCTTCAGTACCTACTACCGTCGCCAATTTAATTAATTCTTACCTTGTTTTACATTTCGATCCATCGGTCTAAAAATATGTGACTTATAAGAAGTTTTATGTCTTGACTAGTCGATAAGTTTACCTACAGAAAAGTTTTTCTCAATATTTTTTAGATCTTTTCGAAATATCAAGCTTACAGCTTGATGTTTCAGCTTACAGGCTTTATTCACTAAATTTATCATTGGATTCTTAAACTTCTCTAAATAAAATCAGTATTCTTGGACAAAGTTTTTCCTCCTCAATTTTATTGAAGAGGAAATCCCGACAGCTGGCTTTCCCTACTTGCATTTTAATCTTTACTTACGAGTATGTAGGGCGATTCGTAATATGGGTGATTATGATAATGTCACCTGCATGCGATTAAGCTATTCCTAGGTTAAGGAAAATGCTAATTCTCAGCGCAATTTTTTGTTCAAACCATTCACTGCCCAGGCTTGGCAGTACGATGCGTGTAAGACCTACAAATGGAAATGTGCATCGTGGGCCGTGAAAGTGCTAAAACAGTCCATAGGAGATTGAATTCACACCTAATTAGTTCAGAAATTTTCATCCATTAAGATATGTGTACAAGCGAGGCGCTTGTCTGACAGATCTGCTTCGAAGATTATACCATACCTTATCATTTCCTTATAAAAAGGTGTTTTGTGGTTTCATTGACATACTCGCATGGAAATTTTGAAACAAATCAAACCATAATAATTTTATATCATTAGGCACGAGGCAGAAGCTCGTTTACTATATTAGAAATATTTTTACGAATATAATCCATTTCGCCACATACCGTGGTTCAGAGCAACCTTTCATTGAATCCCTGTGATCGTCGCTCCATAGAGTGGATGTTCGGTCTCTTAGATTTATATATATTTCATAGATTCATATATTTATTTGCATCAAATATGGTATACAATAATAATTATAAAAATTATTTAAAAATAAAAACTAAAATCAATACAGTTCTAATGTAAGATTTAAAAATACATTTATTTCATAGAAATTCCTGTCATTTTGCCATTTAAAGAATCTAATTTAATTTAAATAATTATTAAATAAATAAACAAATGTATCTCAAGACTAGGTTTGCGTCGCGTTCGCCACTTCCCCGTAGAAAACGTCAAGTGCAATGTCTGTATTTTGTTTCAGATTGCAGGCACAGCGCACCAGCCAGTGTTCGGATTCATCTACAATGATTTCCTAGACGAGCTAGGTGTGGGCACGGCCGCGGTCACGCTAGTATATGGAGTCTTCCAAGTCACATTGGCAATAGCCGGTCAGTTGACCTTTTGTAAAAAAACCACATAAACTATAATAATGCAAAATTTTACTGCGACATCTTGACATATAATACCTTTGTGTCTTAAAATTTAACGTCGTATGATTTAAACAGAGACATAAAATCAAATATTAGTAGATTCCATATGATAATAGAACATTTTATTTTTCTAGGTAAATAAGATCAGATAGAGATATTAGATATAATTTATAAAATTAGTTTGTTTGTTAAGATATCAAGATAAATCGTTTGTCTTGTCTCATTGGGAAAATACTTAAGTTTAATTTGTTGATTTGATTGTTAATACCAGTTCAAATTTATTTATGATAATAATTGTTAAGTTCCTGATTAATAAGTTTTGGATGTGAATATTTTTATTTCTTATTCGAAAGAACATAGCGGATTTAACTATTATTCTATTCTTTTTTGTCACGAACCCTGGCTTTCCTAATTATTTCGTTATAATTCATACAAATCAATTATAAAACTTTAACCGATTCATATTTTATATATACGACGAAGCACTGAATGAAGCGGATTTATTTACACGTGGATTAAATACAATTGACTTGTTTATGAACGATACTCAATAAGTAATTGATCTATTTTCTCGAACTCAAATAGCCAAGGACCAATTACAATAATAATTGCCATTAAGTTGCACCTTACGGCTTTTTAACGTTTTATTTGTAGTAAATGTACCTAGTTTGCCGTGTGGTGCCGGCATAGAATTTCACCACCCCAGCTTTCCCGTGGGTGTCGTAAGAGGCGACTAAGGGAAACACAGCGGGGGGCGGGCAGCAGCGCCTTCTGCAGAACAACTACACCGAACTGCGATCCCCAACCCGCATGCCCAGCGTGGGGATTATGGGCAATAACCCCCATAATGATGCCATCTATGGCGCTCATTAGGGGAGGCCTATGTCCAGCAGTGGACTATTATAGGCTGGTGATGATGAATGTACCTAGTTAGTTTTATTTCAATCGCAATAAAAATACTTTATCGACTATTTATCTTCATCTACTTTTAACTTTTTTCAGGGTTTTCAGCGAATATTGCACTTAAAAGGCTGACACTAAGACAAGTAGGCCTCATAGGAGCGTCTATTTACACTCTAGCATCGTTCCTAGCCATTTTTGTAGTGTCCACAACACAACTCATTATTACAAATGGATTCCTCCAAGGCCTCGGAATGGGACTACTAATACCAGTATCCTACACCAGCTTCAACAGTTACTTCACAAAGAAAAAGATCCTCTATCTCAGCTTGTGTAAAGCTTCCATCGGGCTGGCAACAATGTTGTACCCGCTATTCATAAAGTTTACGATCTCCGAGTTCGGGTTCAGAGGGACTTTGGCGATACTTTGTGCGATATCGGCCCACACTATATTCGGGGCTCTAGTCATGCACCCTGTGCAATGGCACATGGTGAGGCGAATGAAACCGTGTGAAAAAATAGTTTGTAAGTAACAGCTTCTTCCCAACAATGTTATTTTACCCTGACGTATACACAAAAACAATGAACAAACTTACAAGCGTGTTTTTTTGCAGTAATACCTCCAACGCCAATGGTCGAGCAAGACAAAAGTGAATTCGACTTCAAGATCACAAACAGATTGACTGTTGCGGATAACACCGCCATATCAGTGGAGAATATCTATCAAATCAATAGAAAGGCCAATCCTCAATCGGATTTACTGTTTGTGCCGAAATTAGGAGATTCCCGTCGATTGAGCATTCCTGTGGTTTTAATCTCCGGAGACGCAAAATTGAACACTAAGTTCCATTCAAGTGACGATGTTTACATTGAAAATATTTACAAAGCCGCTTCCGTTACAAGTTTGGGAAATTTCGGAAGCATAGCAGCAGAACCAATGCCAATAATCAAAAACAAAGATGGAAAATGGTAAAGTACTTTTATAAAATAGCTTATAATTTTTATTATTAATTTAGATAAATATAAATTTAGCCTAATATTATTAGGTATGAAACGTATTTATTGTTGCCCAAGACTGAGACAGAATAAATTACAAATACATATCATAAGACAATTTGATAATCTTTACTTATGTTTCTTAATTTAAAATATTGATTCTTACCTACTCTTTTATCAAAATTTTTGTTTTATTTTATTATTTCTGGAATAAGTGTCCTGTTGTAATATTGTAATCACTAACGACACCTAGGTACCTAATTAATAATATAAGTTTACTTTATTTTCTAGTTTATTTTTAAGCTGTCTATGTTTGTGAATGTGTTTCGATGTATCTCTCTATCTTGTCATCCATCATGCATAATTTTTTTACTTAATAGCAATATCTACATTGACCTCTAGTATTGCAGATATAAATACTTTGCTTAGGTTTTTCCTTATGCTTGTTTACATGTTTACTTATTAATGTCATTCTTACGAACTATACCACTACAAATGTTTTTGTCTTTCGCAGGCAAACAGTAGCAGAATTTTTAGACCTGACAATTTTAAAGGATTGGATTTATGATAATATAATCGTCGGAATGTCGCTATCATTTTTCGCCGACTTGACGTTTTTTACATTGGAACCTCTGTTTCTTGATAAAGCAAATTTGAGTCGGGTAAGAATCAGATTTATTGTTCTTAGACATTTATTTTAGTAATATTTAGTTATTATGTAATGCTACCTTATACAAGTGAAATGATTTTGATGTTACTTGCGCTCACAATCTGTTCTGGTACTAAGTTGTAATATTCTTTCGTAATAAAGAATTTATTAGAATATTCAAGTAAGATAAATATTTACTTCTAGAATTTAAACTTAAACCTATGTTTTTTCTAAAAATCTAAGCCAGAGCGCAGTGTATGCATAAACGTATTAGCAGCATTGCCACGTTTATGGATCATAAAGTTATTTATGTTTTATATTGAGTACTCACTTAAAGAATTACGTATTTAACTTATATCTAACTACATTAGAGCTAGTATTTAAAATTGAAACAATTGAGCTAACTTCTATTATTATTTATATAATAAACTAACTTATATCAGGTTCAAGTCCCGTCGTGATCGTAAATTTTTGTGATATAATATAAATTCGTAGAATTAATGTTCTTTTATATTTTTCCAGTCTGAAATAGCCGTGATAATCGCGGTCGGAGGAGCCACGGACATGTGTGCTCGGCTGTTCCTCGGCATCGCGGGACAGTTCTTCGTCATGAACAGCCGATACATGTTTTACGCTGGAGCTCTCCTCTCTGCCATCTTCAGGCTTGGTAAGTCTTTAATTTATGTATAAATGTAAGTATTTAATTTAATTTTAGAATTATGTATTAAATATTTAGCAAAGAAACTTAACAAGTTATAGATCACTTTGCTGTTAAATAATTGAGAAATAGAAAAAGACATTTAAATTTACTTTTTATATCATCTCTGACCCGAATTTATCCACTGCCACTAATTTCTCCAAGCTCTTTAGCTCTTTCCACAGTCCTATAATATTTTACTTCAAGGTTTTAATATTATTCAATGAATAATAGAAGCTTTAAGCTAAAAAAAATTGAGACATATTCGCTAACAGGTATCTCTTAATTTACATTTTTCTTAGAACTTAAAACGTATTAAAATAAAGTAGGTATTAAACTAAATTTGCTTTTAGAAACCTATTAGCTTAAACCAAATGTAATAAAATTGGAAATAGTGTGGTAGCTTATTCCCTTTACTTATTTCTATTCCGAATGATGTGGAAAGAATCCGTTCAGTTTCCAACACCACATTACCCGTCTTTGGGTCTGTATTTTAACTAAAAGTGACTTTGCAAAACCTTGAAAACCTTGTTTGTTAATTCCCGACTAGATGTAATACCAAGATTTATTTATAGCATAATTTGCTCCGATGCGGGTTGTCTATTTAACACTTTTTCAAGCAAATAACACAGAGCTGCATAGTACGAATGCTTAATGAGCACATTCATTGAATATTAATGGGATCTATATTCATTCATATAGATTTGCTTGTGTGTTTGAGTTCGTGATTGTGAATTTACATCGAAGAATCTATGTTTATGAGATCAAAAAGCTGGGTATATTTACAAACTAGTGTTGCCACCTGTTCCAATTTATCAGAGTGATAGGAGACGAAAAATATTATAGCTAGTAGGGCACGCAATTATTACCTGTTAGGTTTTGTACTATGTTTGAAACGCAATCTGTTACGGCTTGTTGAATTGTAGACATAATGTTAGAACTTTCATAACTTAGAGAATAAACTTCGTCTAACAACGATGTCTCTCCTCCAGTTTTCATCCAATTCACCGCCTACACCCCTCTGCTGATCCTCACCGGGATACTGGGGGCGCTGCGGTCACTCGTCCATATAGCTCAGCCAATCGTGATGGCAGAACACGTGCCCATCGAGCGGTACCCGTCAGCCTACGGACTCTACATGCTGCTGGCTGGAGCTATCAGCCTTAGCGTTGGACCTTCCATCGGTAAGCATAGCATGCATGCCTCGATAGTTTCAAGTCTGTCCTCCATGTTGACCTAGTTATTATATGACTTTAAGGAAACCTGTGACAAACTGAAACGAGCGACGATGACTAGGCGAGTCTTTGGCAATGTGGTGCACGTCCCATAAGATTATAGAGACTTCTATAGTTTAGTTTGTACCTAGGTATTAATAGAATGCTTTTCGGAGTCAATATAACTTAGAATTAATCCAGTCAAATTTTACAGATTTTCTTTTTGTGTCTCGATATTTTCTAAATCTGTCCCCACCCCATGTTGGCCTAGTTATCGTACATGAATAAGATTACACTCAATCCTTTCATGGTCAGAGAACATTTGTACAGTTTTATTTTTTTGCATTTATGATACATACATTGGTAAATAAAATTTCGTTCAAAAATAATTCACTTCCGTGGTCCACACGAAAATCGTAGGAATTTCTAAGGTCGTGAATAAATGGGTAGACCTTCAAGTCCAGTTTATTCGGAAGGCAATTTGTGAATGATATGATATCCAAGTTATAGGTCCAAGTTTAACAAGTTTCTTCATAGACGTCAGCCGAAATTACCGATTGCACAATAATTTAAAAAGAATTCGAATCCCTAGAAACAAGTCAAATTAAACGATTTATGGCTTCGTTGAAAAAAGTTTTTTGGTACACCTTTCTGGAAGTTCAAAAGTTGTTTTGTTCCATAGAGTTTCATATCATAAGAAACTTTTGTTGAAATTGTTCGTTATAATTTATATTTATATTTTGATCATACATAGTATGCACTGAAACTAGCTTAGAGTTACCGTAGTTAGACTCATGTCATGTGTTAGTATAATTATAGGAGAAGACGCGAAAAACTAGTTCTAATTACAAAAAAAATCTTTTAGTAAACTTTAGTTTGCATCATCTCTAACGACTCTACATCCAGATAATAATTGATAACTGATCACAGCCAAACAAACCTTGCTTACTAATCATGTCGTGCCCTCGTCAATCAAGATTATACCTGTGATTCAAGATCGCTTCTGTATACATACTTTTAACTTGATTTCTTTGCTAATGGCGGATACTTTTGAAATTATCATAAAGCTATTATCGCATCTTTTGACATTGACATTGTTTGAACAAGAATACTGATTCTATTCAAAATTATATGTATAAATATTAATCTAAAATTATTCATTCCATTTAATAAAATGATTTAATCTGTTTTAATTTTATTGTGTCGTTTATGGAAAATTCACATTAATACCAGAAGAACTTTTGACATAATATTTTAAAGTGACTTTAATGTGACGAGCATGAGCCCGCGGCTTTCCACGTTTTTCGAATTAAAAAGTAACCTTTGACATAGAATGAATGTTATTTCAGGCGAAACTTTGTGTCAAAATATTCAGTTAACGCCATTCTATATTTTTATTGTCTATGGTCCATCATTCGACAACGTCACGGTAGAAACAGATGCGTATAATATGTATATTACACATTAGTAGGACGCGAGGTGCCATAAATAAATTGCTGAAGGCACTATACTACCTCAGATTTCAAATTTATAAACATATCTTAAAAAATACTGCACCTTATACTTTTACTTAGATGGTGAATTGTTACTCTAAAACCTATTCTAGACGAAAACAATATTCTGTGAAATCCTCTCTTTAAAAAAACAATCTCGAAGCTAACTCAAATTTAATTTTAAGACTTTTTAAATGAATTGAAAAAAGGCTTAATTTTTTTTTAAATAGGAACTTGAAACAGTTCACGATTTTTGAGCTTTATAAAAGGAAGGTGTTGTGTGAGCTTTAAGGTACTTATTATTGACATGCAATCTGACAGTGTTAGTATAGATTATGTATTAGAACAATTTGCAACAGTCAGTGCAGTTAGGTCCATTGTTCATATTGTTAATATTACTTCTAATTTGATTATTTAATAGTAATTATGTTGTTTATTAAAATATACACTTTATAAAAACTGTTTGTACTTTTAGGAATCGTCCGAGACTACACCGGCAGCTACGCCATAGCTTTCTCAATGCTTGCCATCTGCAACTTCTGCTGCGTGATCCCGTGGACTATCGAAGGAGGAATCCGATATATGAAGCACAAGAAAGAAAAGACTTTGCAGACTTGATCTTCTTAAACAAATGACCGTGTGTCTGAGATATAGGGTTAATAACTGTGATATTAGCTGTACGGAGGACTTTCCACTAAATTGTTTTGTACCTAATAGATATAAGTTGATTTACTAAAATTGTAGACGAATCCTGCCATTTAAGTTATTAATTATATCTAGGATAATAATAAACGTGATGAGATCAGTGATTGATTAGTAAGTTAAGAAACTAAATATACTAAAGTTTAGGTTTACCTACAACGCGCAGTCTTTTGTATTGCTTCTGATTGTGACATCAATTCAAAGCTTTGGATTTTCAGCTTGAGAGAATCTATGCAAACACTGCCGCCTTATTTATTTTGTAGAGTGAGAGACTTATCCTGCAGCTAAAGCGTAAACAGGCGTTGCGTTGAACTTGGTTGTGTTCGTAGACTGAAAATTGGATAAAAATGTTGGCTGCCTTCCAATAGTGTCTTTTGGCGAACCCAAGAGAGGTGACAATGTTGTATATTTTAGAAGTCAATTTTGGTGTATTCGCGCGACTATGTAACTACAAAGTCAATTTATTGTTCATCGTTATGCATCATTATGTTAAAGTTATGTTATTAAAAAATATATTCATGCAAATTTTATTAATAAAATTGAAACAAAATAATTAAGTCTTTTTTTATAAATTTTTAATAGGCGTCAAAGTTGAATATCTGGGTTTTGCTAATGATACGGAATGTTAAATAAGTAGTTTTAACGTGTTTTATATGCGTAATTCTACAACTCGTTATCATTCAATGTTTTTTTTTATATCCCGTAAATATTAGATGTGATAAGAAAAAGAGTTTTCATGCAAGAAGTCGGTACTTTCATTGTTTTTTTTTTAATTTATATTTGGCAAGTATTTGTGAACATCTAAAAGTATTATACATAATAATAATAATGACGGACAATCCACACAGCATTATCTAGCCCCAAGTTAAGCAGATCTTGTTTTATGGGTACTAGATGACTGATATATGTACATAATTCAATATTATTATGTAGATATTTTTTATTATACATCTTGACGAACTCCAAGCAAAGAGCTAACCTACTTGGATTTTAGTCTAAGTGCGTTTTAATAGGTCAAGCCCATGTAATGGAAGTCACGGTAGCGAATTGTACTACTGAACCTAGCTTTCAAATTAGCAAAGTACCTCGTATCATTTGAGCCCAAGATATTAAGCTCCCAATATAAAAAGGAGGAAATAGGAACGATAGATAGATAAAAACAGGCACTTATTGCAGAAGATAAAGCGACAACGCTTGCCCGACTTTTCTATTGAAAGCTGCCTAAATAACTTCAACTGTCCAACGTTTTTCTGAGGTCCAACGTAAACGCAACAGGGTCACAATCAAAATAATGTCACTAAAGTAGATAGGTAGGTACGTAAAACAATGTAAACTTACAATTAGGTCACACCAGCTTCGAATATAGGTTAACAGCAGTTATATATACACCAGTGCGTTTCCATTTTCATACGAAGTAGGCAATTTCATTATGTAGATTTGCACGAGCAATAATACATTCAAAATACCTGTAGATGGAATAACAATTTGTCTAATATATCAATGACGATTGATGAAATAAGTGTTTTTTGGAGCATCTCGAGAAAATTAAGAGCATTTACATCTGCTATTATTAGAACGCATAATTTTGAATGAATCGAGGGAGATTTTGTGCTTGAAATATGAATTGAAACTCGAAGACGTACACGGCTAGACATCATCCGACTTATCATCATCAGGTAGCCTCAGCAGCGCTAGCAAAGAACACTACTCGCTTTATAATAATGTATAGGTATATTAATATTTACTCACACGTAGGTGCCCAATAGAATGAATCGTTATTACTTTATCGGTGGCATCCGCCAGTGCTATCACAGGGGCGTCACAGTGCGCATGTTAGAATGAATGACGAGAAAACGATAAATGAAAATGACAAAAGAAAAGATTGTTGGGGCTATGCTGTCTGTTTTGGAACCGCTATTACATTTGTGAGTATATTTTTAATAGCTAGGTTGGATTGGCATTTATTAGTCTACGTCAATAATGGAATGTAAATAGATCGACTTTTTATATTAAATACATTAATGTATAGTGTTGTGACATTATAGTGTAAAAAAAATGTTATATTCATCCAGTAGGTATTTCCATTTTCGCTTTGTTGAGTTTTCGATGAAACAAGGCAGCTCCATAAATAACAGTTGATTGTTGTTTTGATTATTTTCAGATTGCTGGAATCGGTCACGTGAATTCTTTTGGTCTGATATACAGAGACTTTATGGTTGACACACACTCTTCAGCGAAATCCTTGACAACGGCGCATGGAGTGTTTGCCATGATGTTAGCAATAGGAGGTAAGACACTAATCTACACTAACCAATTATCAAATCTATGTATAAAGAAAAACTTCCGCTCCGCTTCTTTCAAAGGAAGTTCCTCATCCAAAACTATATTATTATATTAATATTTTCAGGAATAATACTGAATCTGTTGAAAAAAAGAATAACTCTACACCTTGGGGGCTTACTTGGAGCGATAATATTTACGCTCGGGTCTTTCACAACAATTGCTATATCCAGCACGAATCAGCTGCCACTAACGTTCGGAGTTCTACAAGGCATTGGGTTCGGCATGATGTTACCAGTCAGCTATTCCACACTGAACCATTACTTCGTAAAGAAAAGGACAACAGTAATGAGCGCTATAAAAGCCTCGCAAGGAATAGTTTTGATGTGGTATCCACAACTTTTGAAGCAAATAATTTTCTACTACGGATTCCGAGGAACTTTGCTAATAATTTCCGGAATATCACTGCATTCGATTCCAGGGATGCTAGTTATGAAGAACAAACCCATGGTTTCGCGTAGAGAACAAACAGCAAGTATTTTTAGCTCTTTTTTGTGTATGTTTGTAACAAATAATGTGATATTAATTTTATATTCAATTTGCAGAAAATGTAGAGACAGGTTCAGCTGAGAATGAAAGTGATGATCTCTTAAACAAACAAGGAATAATCAGATGTGAAGAAAATAACAATAACGCTCCGAAAAATCTAAGGTTTGTTTACACCTATATTCATCAAGTACCTATTAAAAAGACAAAGAAGAAGAAGAAGAAGAGTTAAGTCCGTAAGAATTTTCTGAAATAGAGTTTCTAATATTAATCCGTACAATTTTAATTGCAGAACGACTCTTGTGGACTTTTTCAACCTGACGGCATTTAAAGATCCAGTATTTCGGAACATTTGCATTGGCCAGAGCTTCGTGAATTTCTCTGATCTTACCTTTTTCATTTTACAACCAATGCTTCTCTTTCAATATGGATATGAAACGGTTAGTAACATATTTTATCAAAACAACGTTATTTTGTATTGCTTTATCATATAAATAGCTCGATATCCACTTATAAATATAGATTACATTAATAAGTGGATATCGATATTATTTATGTTTTGTTGTTGTAGAACAGCTACAAACAAAGTGATAGTCTAATTTACGAGCATACTTTTCCTTAATGTAAACTAGTTTATTCATTGGGCTACTGTTATACAACGGCTACTACGTAGTAACTTCCGGAGAAATCCGTGAATAATGTTTTTGATTGCATATTTTTTAGAAACACATAAATTAAGCACATTGTACACCTATAATTGTTTTTTGTCCTGGATAAGAATGAAATAAAATTTCTTAATTTTATTACAATATATTATTAAAAAATTTACATTACTCAAAAAGTTAAATTAGATAAGTTAGCTGTTTTCTTCTAGCAAACCTTACTGGGATATAAAAAACATCATCGCCAGCCTATAATAGTCCACTGCTGGACATAGGCCTCCCCTAATGAGCGCTATATGTGGCATAATTCATCATTTGGGGGTTATTGCCCATAATCCCCACGCTGGGCATGCGGGTTGGGGATCGCAGTTCGGTGGAATTGTTCTACAGAGGGCGCTGCTGCCCGCCCTCGCTGTGTTTCCCTTAGTCGCCTCTTACGACACCCACGGGAAGAGTTGGGGTGGTGCAATTCTATGCCGGCACCACACGGCATTATATATCATAAAAGACAAGCGAGGAGCAATCAATATTCTAAGAATTTTGCCTGAGTTTCTGTAAACAAAAATAATTAACTACTCATTTAGTTTGAAATCGTTGTGTACTGTTACAGAGTGCAGTAGCTACTTGCATATCGATATGCGCAGGCGCCGACGTCGCCGGTCGCTGTGCCCTAGCCCTCATCAGCAGTATTACCCCAACAAACACAAGAGTATTATATTTCGCAGCTACGTTATTGACATTCGTATTTAGGATAGGTAAGTTTCCACTGTTGATACTGAGTGATACCAGTTTATCATTTATTTAAGGATTTGTTGATTTATGTTATGCAATTAAGATTGCGTCACGATACGTGGAAAGTTGATCTCGTTTGTTTATTTGTTATTTATTTAAAACAGGTTGGTACCTGAAGTTTCCAAAATATTCAAGATAGCAAATTTTATTCAAAGAAAAATTTCTTTTCTTGTAAAAATTACCATAACCGGCGTTGTCTGATTTACTGATTTAATAAATAAGAAGCGATTTATAAGAAGGGCTTAATCCGCTCATCGGATATATAATCCACTAGAATATAATCTTAAAAAAATATATCATAAAGTAATACTTAGACGAAGTGGGGGCTGTATGTACGCCAAGGCGATTGCTGTCACGCCAAAAAAAGCGTTAAATAAGTTTAGTATGAATAGGGATATATCTACATCCAGTAGCCGGCTATTATAAGCTGACGGCTGAGGGCAAGCGTGATGTTTCTTTACTGATTGCTTTTCCATTTCTTTTACAGTTATACTTCATATCCGCAGCTTCACCTGGGTTGCCATAGTGACTGGCTGCCTGGGCGTGCTGAGGTCCTTGCTTCACGTGACCAGTCCTCTAGTCATCTCAGATCATGTGACTCATGAAGACTTCCCTGGGGCGTACGCGCTGTTTATGCTTTGCGCTGGTGTTGTCAATGTCACCTTATCTCCTTTCATCGGTAAGGATTAACATTCTGAATCTTTTTCGGAATGATACGTACACAGGTTGGTCAAGTCATCACTCATCACAGACAAGTGACAGTCAAGACTTGCCATGATCCGATCGTCATTACAAAGCACTTGAGTATTTAAAGACAAAAAATCCACCAGAATTAACCTCGTGGTTTATTACGACGGTCGTGGCGAACAAAACTAACATTGATTTTTTGGAATAACTATGTAATTCATGTCTAAGTGACGTTTAGACATGCCTATTGTTGAGCTTTGATCGTTAAGTTATCGGGATAGGCATTTAATTGAATGGTGACGTTTTGTTAACCGCTTATCCATTCTTCAAACGGGCTGATGAATCACCATTGACATTGGATTGTGTAGAAATAATAGTTTGACTCCACCCTTATGGATTGTGTAAAAACAATCAAGTTTGACTCCACCCTTATTCTAGATAAGTTGTTCACTGCTGTATGACACGGACATGGACTGTCAAACTTTATGGCTTTGCGGGAAGGAGGCGTAACACGGACGATTGACCCACTCCAGATAAATTTTATTGTTATACAAAATGCAGGTTACTGACCTTTTCATAATCGCTCTTAGATAGTTGTGTCTGGATATTAATTAGGTACCTGGAACAAAACAAAGTTATAAATTGATTGTATATATTTTTATCTTATTACACACTAGCCATTAAGCTCATAATAAGGTACTGATTACGCATAGGTGTTAAGGTCAAGTTTGGTAAAATATCAGTCATAAGAAGTTATTTTGATAGCTTTAGTAGCTAATTAACGAACCAATTAGGTATAAGTAATTTTATTGTAAGTCGGAGCCGAAAAACACCATAAATTATTTATTATACACCTAAGATCCAAAAATGTTGTTAAAACAAACTTATTCTTGCTCAGCTAACTTCGCTCAGTTTCATTCGTAGGTAGAGACTTCTACAATTCTAAATTCTCTATACCCCTATATTATCCCAATACTTTATATCCCCGAAATAAAGGAGTCATGAGCCGACTTGGCCCACGCTACCGTTGATAAATGAGGATCTAAATCGACAGAACACAATGACAAATTAGAAACGTTTTTTTTGTTTTCTACGGAACCCGCGATACGGTTTCTATGATGCATGATCGGCCTAAGTGGTTTGCGAAATGTTTTGATGGAAAATAACGACTAAATTTGTTTAACTGAACCCTTGTCATCACAAGGGTTCAGTTAAACAAATTTAGTCTGAGCCGAGATATTTTCAAGTTGTTTTGGATGAAAGTCAAATAACTCAGTTCAACTTTCGCCTTATCTCTTTGGAGATGAAAGATAAGAAGGTTCATTTTGTTTTATAGCTTTTTATGTTTACCAAGGGAAATCTTTACCTACTGAATTTATTTTTCACTTAGCTTACAAAACAGCTGCTTTTGTTAAAATTTTTAGTCGAGAAACCCGAGATTACAGCCAAATTGAGAACTTATAATTAAAAAAAAAATATTTGATTTAGTCCACAGCTGGAGATTGGCCTCCCCTAGTGAGCGCATTGTTTAGCTGTTGAAAATAAATAAAGCCAGAAAATACAAAGTTCTTCAGTAAAACTATCGAACAAGTTAAGTAAATTGTCCGATAGTACTTTCGAAGGCCAAACTGTGTATGTGTGAAATTTGTGTGCATAGTAGTATATTAATCTGGTTATACACCGAACAATAATTAATTTAGTGGATTTTCAGTATAACATTATTATAATTATTAATTATTTATTTTATTTAAATCTTAACCATCACGGTAGCAGGACTTAAACTTTAAAAGAACTGGTTTTATAAGCTCATATTAGTCCACTCAATGTTTACTCAAAATAAGGGAAAGTCAAAAGCAGATTGGCTTTGAAGTCAGCTTGACTTTTAAGGTCAAACTTCTGCTTTCCCACATTTCCATTCAAAATCCTCCTTCCTTTGTCGAGTGAACAAAAAGCCTTGTTCAGTTATAAAACAGAAAGAGAAATCATAAAGAATTCCTTTGATAACTATAAGATCAGTTGAGCAACTTATAGGTTGTTTGCAGTTAGCTAAATTATTTCCATTGTAAATACTAGTTCTAATTTGGTTATTTGACTGTAATCTTCTTTGTAAATAAAGGTTTTATACCATAAATATCTTGTGATGACTCTTGCAGTTACTATTTTGATACTTCAGTCGACTAACGACAGTTAACCGATACTTCAGTCGACTAACCGTTAACTAACTGGGAAAACACTGGCCGCGAACATGATTAAGTAAAGAATGAATCACATGGTATTACTGTGTCGTATATCTTCATTTACTTTTACAAGTAAACGTTTACATTTACATTTACATTTACAAGGCCGTGTGGTGCCGGCAAGGCCGTGTGGTGCCGGCATAGAATTTTACCACCCCAACTCTTCCCGTGGGTGTCGTAAGAGGCGACTAAGGGAAACACACCGGGGGGCGGGCAGCAGCGCCTTCTGCAGAACAACTACACCGAACTGCGATCCCCAACCCGCATGCCCAGCGTGGGGATTATGGGCAATAACCCCCAAATAATGATGCCATCTATGGCGCTCATTAGGGGAGGCCTATGTCCAGCAGTGGACAATTATAGGCTGGTGATGATGATGATGATATCTTCATTTTACGGGTTAATTTGGCGAGACGCTCGATTACGACAAGAGATGGACGGATCTCTCGTCGTTTGTGCAGTACCTAGCACTGGCGCACCATAAATAACATAACGAGCTACACCAAAATAGGAAATAAAATAAGCTTCTGCTTGCAGCTTCGCTTACAACACTATAAAAACTAACCTCTATTCCAAAAATTCGCGTTTTCAGGATCAGATTTAGCGTTGTCTTCGGCTAAATATCTTCACGACGGCAAAAACTTTTGCTTTTATAATGTTATGTATATTTTCTCACGTTTCAGGTATTCTGAAAGATGTGTATGAAGACTACGTCCCCGCTTTCTACGCGTTGTCTGTATGCTGCTTGCCCTGCCTTGTCGCGTGGCCGCTCGAATATATATACAAAAACAAGTTTTCACAAAGCGACTAATTTTAGTTGTAAATCCAATTATTTATTACCATAATTATACTCTTATGTTAAATATTAGATTTATCTGGATTAAGTTTTGATAGAAAATATGAAAGTTATTCAAGCTATTCTGGTATTTTGCTTAGGTATTCTGCACTATTCTATAATATTTTAAATGCTAAAGTTTGAATGGACGGATGTTTGTTATCGCGTCATGCCAGAACTTCTGATGAGATTGGAACATTTTGCACTCATGTAGTTCTAATCATAGAATAACAAAGAGGTTATTTATCTCTGAAAACGCATGCTAAAAACAGAAAGGGTAGATTTTTATAAATAAACAAATATTACTGGACAATCAACACGCATTATAAGTTTGTCATTTTCGTTCATGTAGGTACGTTCTTACGACACGTTAATGTCACAACTAACAACTCAATATAGAGGTCGAGATCACCAGTAAGATTCTCTTCAATAAATTCAACTAAATCCTAACGCATCTAAAAAATACGTAGGTCTGATCTCTACCTACGACTTTTTGACAGATTTCAATGAAAATCCTCGCCTACCCTCAAAATACAAAAAATACGGAGGCAGGTGAAATATCGGTCTCTTTTTCAGCGTTACCGAGCGCCTCGAGGGTCCATCATTATTAACCCTTGAGCTCTCGAGAGCTCCAGAAAAACCTGAGGCTGAGCATTTATCTTTGTAACAATTTGCAGGAGCTACTGATCTACCTACGTCTTTGATAGCAATTCTTATCTGTAAGCACGTTTTTCTCCCCATAATAGGTAAAATCTTGTCTTAAATATTTATCTAAAGATAGTAATTTTGTAACTGAAATAGATTGTAATACTAGACAGTGATAGTACTATCAAGGATTACATTGACCCTTGTAATTTGAACTTCAAGAGACAGATTATGAATTTCGATATTTGGACTTCCAGATAATCAGTTTTTCCAATTTAATTTTTACTTATAACAACATAATGTTCTGTACACACAACATACCGCCCATGGGCACATTATTATTCTCGGAATTGCTTATTGAACGATTCAGATTTCAATACTTCGGGATAAATTCGATTTGAAAAGGTCACAAAGTTTACATTGCTTCTTTGGGTCTGCTAGATTTGTAGTTCGAGTGTAGCGTGTAATTATTTCTAGATATAGGATCCTTAACTATAACTATAACATAATAACTAACTATATATAGGAGATAACTTTACACTTGAAAATGGAACAATCAATTACTTTGTTTTTCAGAAGATTTCATGTTCCCGTGGCTAGAATCAAAGAGGTTATTCTGTATTAAGAAATACCTACTCCTTTTTCTTTTCCATTCAAATACTACTTTCTATTTTTTCATAGGTACTCATTTTCTTGGAAGGATTCCTTTTATATAAATGCCGTAAATAGGTACTTAGATAGGCAGTACCTACGTAAGTATTTGCAAACTTTAGATTAGTCCATAAAGCTCCCGGGTAAGCCGCTTACGAACATCTTGATCTGCAAGAGGCGTTCGCCGGCCGAGTATAGGTATTAAAGGAGTCTGCCCACTACACCAATCCGCGGCTTATGTTATTTTCAACATAACAAGGTAAAAGATAGACAAACAAAATAAAGAATCGACATAACAGAAAATACTCCGCCGCAGTTTATGTTATTTTAAACATAACAAGGCGAAAGATAGACAAACAAAATTAAGAATCGACATAACAGAAAATACTCCGCCGCAGTGTATGTTATTTTAAACATAACAAGGCAAAAGATAGACAAGCAAAATAAAGAATCGACATAACAGAAAATACTCTGCCGCAGTTTATGTTATTTTTAACATAACAAGGTAAAAGATCAGACCCATTAAAAAGAATATACCTATTACAGAAACAACTCCGACAATAGTAAATTAGTTGTCCGCTATAGGCATGCTATAGGTATCATATAAAGCAAGGAAGTCGATATTCACATAGAGTTAGGTAGATTTTTGAGTTGAGTTAAGGAAGAGCGAAACCTCCTAGTACATAATAAGTATTCTATTTAAAAGGAGGCTTCCAAATATTATCTGTTACTCTTGAGTTTTGTGAAAGAAATAATCATCATCATCACCAGCCTATAATAGTCCACTGCTGGACATAGGCCTCCCCTTATGAGCACCAATGATGGCACTATCATTTGGGGGTTAATGCCCATAATCCCCACGCTGGGCATGCGGGTTGGGGATCGCAGTTCGGTGGAGTTGTTCTGCAGAGGGCGCTGCTGCCCGCCCTCCGGTGTGTTTCCCTTAGTCGCCTCTTACGACACCCACGGGAAGAGATGGGGTGGTGAAATTCTATGCCACACGGCAAAAGAAATAATAAACATTTGTATTTGTATTTGTTGAATAATGTCCATTTTCGCCATATTGTCATACTCGCGAAAAATATCTGTAGGCCCAAGTAGGTAGAGTTATAATAACTACAGGCTAGTAGGAAGGCTCCATTAGCGGAGCTATAGTGAAATTTATTCATAGGATCTTTTAGAGTTCTCTAAATCTCCTGAGGCTGATCTCACAGACCTATTTTGTTACGCGATACTAAGGAATGCATTAAATTTTCAACTATTCACTTATATTTCGCACCCACACTTATATAACATGGTAACTATCTACGGTTGTGAGAAGACTTCATAGTAGAAATTATTTGTATCTTTGAAGCTAATAGTGAAGAAATATATGTAAGTTTGCTAAATCACCCTAGGATGATCTTACAGGCCTTATAAATAAAATAAAATAAAATGTTTTTATTTCAGACACAGATCCATATTATTGTTAGTACAAACTTATACTACGGCTCGTTAGCTTTTCACGCCTAAACGGCTGAACAGATCTCAATGAAATTTGTCAGGGAGGTACGAGTAAATGGTATCAAGGGGACAAATATGGGCTTTGAGAACATTGAAGTACTATTTTTGAGAAGCTTCCCTTAGAAGCAGCTTGTATTATGTATGTTAGTAGGCATAACAGATTATAAATTTCTTGCTAAATTAGATAGGTAGCACACCCGATGTTTTTGACACTGCAATTCGAATGCTATTTCAGCATTGTTCGAATACAGTGTCTCAACATCGGACTGTCCCATTTATCGGACAATGAGCTCAGGATGCTGTTGGAGCTCTCGCGCCACCTGCGCAGCATTGAGGCTGTTTTCTTCCGCATGCAGGCGTGGAAGCCGTCGGTGCGCGCTTCGGCGAACATGCCGGAACATGCCGGCAGAACCGCGGAAGCCTCAGCAACATTATGATTTGCTACGCGTTACAAATGCGTTAAAGTTTTTATTCATTCGCTTATCATTATTTATGAGTATTTTTATAACTCGAGAAGGCCATGAAACAACATTTTTCTCAATACCAATTTCCTAGCAATATCATTCAAAAACATTTTCGATGTAAAATTAAATCACACAATTTTATCTCGCGATATCTATCAAATGGAGATGGGAAATATCCAATCGACTGAGTTATCTACCGGTGAAATAACTTTAGCGAAAATACGAGGGCGAGGAACGATTCTGTAGCATTCGATAAAAAAGTTTAGGTGATTATACCTAATGCAAATTAGAAGTGGGATGACAATGCCCAACTTGGACAAGCTTCTCGTTCTGAAATGGTAACGAAAAATTTTTGAAAAGATTTTTTAAAACAAAATCTGGTCTTCTAAATTACACAGATACGATATTCGTACCAGTCCCTCCTCACTCTTAATTTTCAAGCGTAAAGTCAAAGAGTCTATTTTCATGACTCAGTTGTATCTGTATTTAAATATGAATTAATGATTTATGTATGTATTCGTATTATTTATACTTGTGTTTATTATATAATCTCTTAAGAGCAACATAGATTACACAATTTTATGTATCTTATTGCATATAATAAACTATGTAAGTTGTCTTTAAAATGAGTTGGAAAAAAATAACTTTTATGCACATATACCGACGTTTATAACTTTATCTCTCTCTCCCAATAAGGTTTCCTGGAAGATAACTTTTTTTAGGGTTAAGTCGCATTTTTTTACATCCTATGTATTTTGTACATTTTATCGTGCAATAAAGAATTAAGAAATAAAAAAATAATGTTGAAGAACGTCGAATTGATTAAGTGCCTTTATCAAGATTATTTTTTACTAAATCGTTTTACCTATTATCATAAGAATTCAGCAAGCTGGGCTATATGAAATTGAAAACTTTGTTAGGATTCGGTAAAATATTTGAAATTTATGTTGATTTGGCTTTCATAGAATATCACTGTAAATCTGGCCTATTTTACCTGCCCGGGGGAAATACATATACCTACCCTGATTGACAACGGTATTATTTGCCACGTCAGATTTGCATTGACGGTTTCGAGTGACATTTTGATAGAAAGATAAAAAAGACAAGTTTATCTTCTATAGATAAGATTACTTATCAAAAGGTTAAGCGGATAATAAATCCTTATCTATGTTAATTTAGTCTATTATACAGTTTATAAATCTTGTCGATAGAATATTTCAATAGGTACCAGCAACTAGATACCATAATACTAATATTAATGAACGAACATTCTCGATTTCAGTTCAAACCAGATTGAGCTAGACGTAAATATTTACTATCTTTTAAATACAAATACGAGTAATTTATCTTCTATTTATTTTGCTTACATCTACGAGTATATGTACCCATTATCCAACTCTACCCAAGAATTTTACTTTGAACGACGTTATGAAACAGAACATAATCACGTTTACTGTACATCTTCTGTACATCTACATTTCATTTCATTTATTTCTCAAATAATTTACATTGTGTCGAAATTTTTCAGATAGGAATATGTTATCTTAGTATGATAATAATATATATTTTCTATTACCTTTGGTACACCCCCGGCCTTTCTTAAATACAAATAATTATTTCCATCCAAAGGTTGCCGGGGTGATCGCTTCGAAACGATAAAGTCGCCCATTGTACTTGTCTTTTGTAATGTATTTTGTTATGTTCATTTTCCGGTCTAAAATAATGCAATTTTTAATTGTATTGTCAATACAATACGATACAAAAATGCATTATTAAATTAATTAGGGCATTATTAGCATTGCGCCAACAATGAAGACAACTTGTTAGGGAACAACTCAACTATTATCGGTTGGGGTACTTTTAGTTCCTGGACTCTTCCGTCTCTATTTTCTTAGCCGTTCTGTTTCGGATGTTTTTAGAGATCTTTAGTACTTTTCTAAAAAGCGTTTTCGGCTTAGGGATTTTACTTTGACTGTATTGTATTTATAAATCGATAGATGATTACATTCATGATAATAATGCTTGGCCTGATATCGCACTATTCAGTATTACAATAGCATGTAAGATATTGAATGTTGTGCTTAGCTTTAGGTACCTATTTAAATAATTATTGACATGTATCTAAATCACATTAAACTTAGATTAAGACAGGCAAAACAAATATGTATTAGACACATAAAGAGATTTATGAATGAACTAGGGTTTCTTTTTCACTTCTTCCACTAGTGTCCAAAAAAATTTGAATGAAGAGAAAATCAGTAACACCTTATTGCTTATTTTATAATAATCGACTGTTTCATTTGACTTGTCTAAGTGCTTATTTTGATTCAAAGCAATAAAGTTATTGAAATCTGAAATCTAAATCTGTCAATTTTGAGTGAAATCCTAATCCTGAGTGATGATAAGGTATTTCGATTGCAAAATAAATTAGTCAAGTTTTTCTATCTATATAACATTTCTTATCAAAAGTTTAAGCGGATTATAAATCCTTATCTATGTTAATTTGGTACATTACACATTTTAGAAAACTTGTCTATAGAATATTTGAACAGAACGTACCAATAGCCTAATATTGATAAACATTCTCGATATCAGTTCAAAACAGATTGAATATTAAATGTAAAAGTTGATATAAGAATTTGTTATCTATTAAACATAAATACGAGTTATACTAATACTAATTTATCATCTATTTATTTTGCTTACGTGTAGATGTATCCAACTCTACCCAAGAATTTTACATTGATCGACTTTATCAAACAAAACTTAATCACGTTTACTGTAATTCTAGATTTCAATTCATTTATTTCTCAAACAAGTATGATGATAAATTATATATTTTTAACAACCTTTGGTACGCCCCCTGCTTTTCTCAAATACAAATAATTATTTCCATCAAAAGTCTGCTGGAAGAGATCGCTTCGAAGCGATAAAGCCGCATTTTGTACTTGTCTTATGTAATGTATTTTCTGTTATGTTTTTTTTCCGGTGTACAATAAAGCATTTTTGTATTGTATTGTTAGGTATTAATAAGTAAGATAATAGACTTAAGCATAGCTATTTCATTTCAGATTATGATATTTTAGACCCAACTCTATAACATATCATAATTAAAGTTTCTACATTGTAGAAAAAACCTCGTCTTTAACGTAAGAACAAAGATTTTTTGCGCTGAGAAATGTTGATAACAAGTTTATTTCGCCACGCTATGTTGACTGGGGTATTGCTTACGCCAATAATGAAGACAACTTGTTAGGGAACAACTCAACTATTACCGGTTGGGGTACTTTTAGTTCCTAGACTCTTCCGTCTCTATTGTCTTAGCCGATCTATTTTATGAGACTGTTTTTAGAGATGTTAAGAACTTTCCTGAAAAGCGTTTCCGGTTCATGTTTAGGAACTTTTTCGTTGACGTATTTATAATCTAGTTATCTACTTTTAATAAGTAAGCAAATTTAATTTATACTTGAGCCAGCTCCACACTGTTACAAACTACAGTTAGCACATCTGATCAACAACCAATCGGATTGATTAGCTCAATGATTCAATTGTAAATACTATAATTTACTAATAGTTATAATTTACTTGTAATTATATTTCCTTTGTTAATAAAGTTTTACACCTAGGTTTTTTTATAACTGATAGACCTCCGTTTGACCACGATCTCACCTGATGTAAAGTGAAGATGTGGTCAACGGTGGATGAAGATACCTTTTCACTGTAGTTTTGATGAGAGGTTAAACTCCTTTTAGATATTCTATCGCAAACAATAGAACTAGTAACCTGGTAAAAAGGCTCTTACAATTTTAGCTATACCTAATATTTGCATTTACGTATACTTACACTGATATATTTTAGCAACTAGGCGTCTATTTAGACAAAAAATATAGGTATCTGGATTGGAACTTTGATTTTATTTTTTATGTTTATGCCATGTTTGACGAACTTTGTGGACAGAGGTGGAAGGTCTTCGAGTTTCCTGGTTTGATTCGGTAAATTTTGTTTGCGGTATATTTGTTTGTACACGATCTGCAACTGCAATATTTCAGTGTTTTATGATAAAAGGTGCTGTCTTTGATAAAATATATCTGTTATAAGTAATAACCGTATCTCATCGCTTGGGGCTAGATGATGTTGATGAATCGAGTAGGTATTACTATTGATATTTATTTTAGGTTTTTCCTTTGTTATCGCTATTTGTTGAAATTTATCTACATAGGTTTGAGATTGACTACTATTTGTTCGATCGTCTAAGGTAAATTAATTAATAATAATAATATTTAAGAACGAGATAATACACACTAATGGGTAACATTGATATTGATACCAAAACACAAAAAAATATACGACATCGAGATATCGTATAACTATAAATTTATTTAGCAATTTTATAGCCCGTGATTTAACAACCTAAGTAAAAGCTGTACTTAGTTCACCCAGGTGCATTAAGTCTACCCTGCGTAGAATGCAACCAGGTGATTTACTTCAGGTGAATTGAGTCTACCGGGTCGTATTTTGAAGATGGAAAACTATTTGCACCAAATAAAGTATGCGAGATTTGAGAAATAGCTTACATAAATAAAGCTCTATAATGGTGGATTGCTAAGTACTTCTCCATATAATAAAGATAGGTGCGCTGTAGGCTTGGGAAAAGCCTAGTGGGCCGACGGGAGGCGACGACGGTCGATATACCGCTATTCCCCTTGTGCCTCCTTCAGCGTACCTACGCCCAAAGCATAATATTCAAAACCTTAAAACCTCGTTTTTAAAAACCTTAACCGTGCATTCTTAAATAAAATAAAGAGAAGACATTTTCCGGAAACTGTATAGAACCTCTATGAATTTCGAATTGATGAACTTTGTAAAAAAGCATTTTATTTGTAATAACTTCTACAGAAACACAAAAATCACTTAACTACCTAAAGTTAAGTGATTTTTGTGTTTCTGTTTATTAAATTACTAGTTAGTTAATTTAGATAATTAAATGAATAAAGCTGGACAATCCACACATTGTCCACACAGCATCATCTAGCTCCAAGCTAATCTGAGCTTTTATTAAGGGTACTAGTTCAATGATAGACTTAATACACCAGGTATAATATAAAAAGATATAATTTTTATAAAACATAGAAAATACTCCGGATATCCGTTAAAAATATCTGTAGATCGTACAAACATTTATCCCGATGATATGAAACCTCGCACAGTTCGCTGAATTTTCAGAATTAATTTTACTCAATTCGATTCCCTTAGTTCCCTCGGTCGGCGTAAAATTATTAAAACATAAAAGCCCAACCACCATACTAACGATAAGTTTTACAGGATTTTTGATAAAATAATTTTATAATCAGCCAAGTTCTAGAGGCTTTATTAAACTTTAAGACTATAAAAGTACGAAATTCCTTGAAGCAGACCAAAAACTCTTTATCTTAAATTCACAACACGCGTCACGTACAGGGTGTATCAGTATTCTGAGGGCTTAGGCTCGCCCAAGCGGAGTGTAGGGTCATACGAGGGGAATCTAGCTTCATTGTTTATGGAGCTAGATCATAAGAATCTCGATATAATTTTTTGATTAAGTTGCTTTTGTTTCAGAAAAGATTTTTTGTTCAGGTATTCATAAAGGTCGTGAATTTATTTTTGTATAATTCAACTTCTTGTATCTAGATCGCATTAGGTATATTTCGATTGGTAAAAACAATGTGTACAAGAAACATAAGTGATAATATATACACTTACACATAATATACTAGTGGTTTCTTTTTCCCTTCTTCACTAGTCTCCACTAGTGAAAAATCATAAAGTGGAAAATCAAAACAGCATAACCTTTGTAGATAGGTTAATTTTTACCGAATTTTACCGCCACAAGCCATCTACCCGTCACCGTGGTAACATCAGTAACTTGGTAACAAAACATAGAACGGAAAATCTAAAAAAAATGGCAGAGAAATATCCTTATAAAATTTATTAACATTTTACTTCCACATGCCTTATAGGCGTCGAAACAACTAGGTAGTTAAAATGTATGGAATTATCTTCTTGTTAGGTAAAACTTCTGCTTCAGTAGATACCGGAAACTGCGATGAAGTTGTTAAAACCATTCAGCAATATCGTTAACCTCCTCACTCATGTGGAATGCAGGCAAATAGTTATTTCACGCTGAGATGAACAAGCGCTTATCGTTACTTAGGATGTGCTTTATGATCGAGCTTTGACGGAAAATTCTTAATTCTATACTACGCGATAATATTACAATAATCATTTAGATGTAAACTAATTAGCTGAGGCGAGCATAATCCTGAAAAGAGGTCTCTTCCAGAAAACTTTATAGGGAGATAAAGTAATAAAGAGGGCATGTGCATAAAATAATTAAATAATTTTCTTTTATGTAATTCGTTAAAATTATTTTTCCACGACATGTTTCGAAATCACAACCATAGATAAAAGTTGTTAACTTGACTTTCTGCTGAGGCATGATAGAATATTAAGGTAGGTTAACATGTGTTTTACTTCCTGAACTCTCAAAAGGTTATGTTCTATTTTTGAATGAAAATTGGAAGTTTGACATGCGATCGAGACGTTCTCCTAATTGCAGGCACAAAATAATGTAGGCATATAAAAATAAAGTTATTGAAATCTGCCCAATTTCGTTCAGAAATAAAACATGGATCGTATGTGTAGAAATCTGACAAAATCATCATCAAACCCAAAACCAAATATTAATATTTTGCTTTGGGTTCAGATAAAAAATGCAATACTTCTCATGTATCTACACGTTTTCGTAAAAAGGGAAAGCCAAGCTTTTCGAGAATATTGTGCCGTAAATCATTGTTGTCCCATTTACGACTTTTTTCGCAGGCGTCGAGCTCTGACCGGCTTGGATGGAAGCCAAGAGATGCGCGTCGAACTAAAATTATGTTAGATCAGGATTGTGTGAAAAATCTGAAAATCAGATATAGCAGGACCACAAGGTCAGGTGAAATGAAATGGAAAAACAAAAAAGAAATAAAAAACAAATGAAACGGTTCAGCATTTTAAAATTTTCATTCTACCGAAAGTTGATTTCTGTGACGTACGAGTAGGTTGGTATGATTCGGTCATGTTAATACATATAAATCAAATTATAGTAGGCTACGCTAATAGATCAGCGGTTTAGATTTATGCATTAGAACATAGGAATGCATTCTTATTTTAAATCATTTAGGAATATTTTATATTATCCTATGCTATTCTTCATAGCCTACCAACTAGGTACTACCCAATTAAACTAGGTACCATGATCGTGCTCTTCAAGAATACTTACGCCATCTTTTGTTAGCGTAATAAATTAAATATTGTACAGCCATCTAGCGTCTTTTTAAACAAACGCTTATTGCTGCTTAGTCCACAGTTGCCTGTGTTTAAAACTGGAACCTTCAAGGCAGCACATAGTTTGCTAACATTTGAATAGATGGCGCTTGTCGCAGCAACCGGAAAAGTAATCTTCGTAGCACCCTACTAGAACCTGTACAGCGAAGCTACACAGTTACAGTAGTACCATGTTATTCAAAAATGTCAACCGTCTTCACAAAGAACACCACTATAATGAGTTATATTCATACTTGGGTAACTTGGAACCTTTACTTCACCTATTTTCGAGTTCCCTTAGGAAGTACAAGATTTAAGGAGTAGGGAATAGATGGCGCTCGTTTCAAACACAGAACATAATTTATTCTTCGAGTATGTTGTATGAGCTACGAGAAACACGAAACGTCTACGAACTTCGTAGAACCGTAGACACAAACTTCAAACGCGCGTAGCAAGTCTTGCGCGCATAAAAGCTTAATAAAAAAGCATTAATTGGTAACGATAAAATCATTCAACAAAGAAAACTGAAGTTATTTACGAAAGTCGAATGCTCCAGTCACACCATATTCCTATTGGGCCCCTACGCCGACAGCGCCCTCTATTCAGTCGGGAAAATGCCATCACAACTGGAACCACAACCACAACATTGTTTATAAACCCCTGTCGGCATTGTTAGTGGTAAAAGGTTTGCACAGTTTCGAATAGATGGCGCTTCAGTATAAAGACGGTACGGTATTCTTACCATCAGAGTTCGTAGTTCAGAACATCGTAGCAAGTGCTACGCCACGCTAGGTGGTTAAAATACACTCGAGAGCAATGAACGAGAGCAATGAATCCGGGTCACTCAAAGAAAAAAAAAATCTCGGAAAGTAAGAATGCTAGGTTAATGCAACTAAGCGTTACTTTCCGAGATTTTTTTTTTCTTTGAGTGACCCGGATTCATTGCTCTCGAGTGTATTATATCAGGATTTGTTCTAGAACTTATAAAATTGTAAAACCAGATAATATTGTATAGGCAAGAGTGTAGCTCAGGTATAAGTTGGCGCCACGACCAAAAGTAAAATTTACTCAACCAACATCAGCTGGGGTGAGGGGAGACGTGTTCTTGAGTGTAGACCGGAATTCGAAGAGAAAATCAATAACATCATAGCATATAATAATTTACTGTACGAAACATGTCTGATTTTATAACCTGTAATGATGAAATACTGTTTTCTAAATAAATAAATTTAAAATAAAGTTATTTAACCCGCTATCTATATCGGCAAACTCCGCTCGATCGTCCTGCGAAAGGTCCGACCAGAATGCTACAACAGGCTAAAATTTTGTAAGTTGAAGACAAGGCAAGGGAGGCCTATTTCCCCCAGTAGGCTAGTAGACGATGGTTTGGAACGATGCCGCCACACTGCAACCTAGATTCTAGATATGTTTTTGGAAATGAGCTTAATGGATATCTATGATATTTTTTTTAATGCTGGACTATTCGCACATCATTATCTAGCTAAGCAGAGCTTGTGTTATGGGTACTAGATAACTGATATATGTACATAGTAATATACGTACATAGATAGATATTTTTATTACACACAGAAAACAACCAGAGCACCCTGAACAAATTTTTGCAGATTGTAAAAATATTTGTCCCGAGGCAGGTATCAAACCCGCAACCTCCTGCATCGCAGCGGACCATCATCCACCGTGCCACAGAGGTCGTCAACATGGATAGTTTTGGAAGTAATCTTGAGTCAGTGCGGTCAGGCAAAATAGAAGATACACGCTTGGCCGTCAAAGCCCGTCAACCAACTATCCTGAAGCGCCCGTGGGCCTTACCGTCTTAGGTATAGTCAAAGTCATATATTTATTTGCCAGAGACATATGTGCAAACAATAAGGTCTTAATATAAATTATTGTCCATAACGTTTCACCATAAAAAATTAGGCATGCATTTTTTTTTCTAAAATACAATTAATACAGTAGTTAGGTATGTACATACATTAAACAATCATAACGGGTAAGTAATTTTTTATAAAATTAAAGTTTTATTATAAGGGTTTATTGCATGTCATTTCCCAGCAGGTAAATACATCAGATTGGTATTTTTGCAGTCAAAATATTCACTAATTGAGTTAAAGGAGCAGCAGTCCAGTAACCATTTACCTATGCAACTCAGTTTTTAGTTTGTTATAAACAAGTTTCGATTTTTTCGCTGCAACCGGCACAGTGACGAGTGAATTTCGTGAGATTCGATGTCGGTAGGGGTAAACAGCAGAAAAGTTTAAGAGCTGATAATTACCTACCTATTTTATCTAAATTAAAATTGTCGTGAGAGTCGATGTCGGTAGAAGTTTGAATACATTGCAGAAAAGTTATCGAACTTATAATACCTGCTCATAATATCTAACAGTACAGTAATAGTTACTTTTTGTTAAATGAGCTAAATACCAAATAAAAAAATTAATCAGTTAAATTAGAACTAGTATTACCAATTGAAACAATTGAGCTTACTGCAGACTGTTGCAATCAGAATCCTGATGAACATTCTAGGCTATGGCTAAAAATTAAGGGATCCGTATGAAAACTTTAATAATGTAACCCAAAGCGTATGTAAAAATATATTTTTTTAAATTTTTGATAAAGTAAATCCCGGTCCAGCCGCAAGTAGAAAATAAACGATTCACTTCTGAAAGCAAACACAACAGTGTTTCAAAACACAAATCAAGCAACATGACAATCCAATCAACAATTCATACAAAACTGATAGAAATCAAAGCGAATGAAATTTCAGGTTCAAATCAACTGGAAATAGCCGTCTGGGTCGGGTTCAAGGTGGCGCAGGAATAAACTACACTCAATTATGCACTCTATATACAGGCAGTAAGGTTCAAGTTTATGTGGGTATTGATGGGCTTGATATTTTATGGTCCTTGCATTTAATAAATCAATTCAATGACAGATAGATTTATTTTATTCATTAAAAATTTGCTAAATAGTTAGCAGCCCATGTTAGGTGTCTCAGGTCTCGATTATCATCCATTTTATTTAGAATTTATTAAACTTTTATTTAAAAAACAATATCTACATAATACGTAGGCGTAGGTCCCGTCTGTGATGATTGTACGGTTTTTTGTATTTATTTAAAGATTATACATAAAAAAATACGTTATACATAAAAGAAGTCGACAGAATTAATTTCAAATAGGTTACACATTCGATGGCAAAGCTATGTAATTTTCATAATTTAGGGGGTAGAATTCCGAGGAATGGGATGGGATGGAAAATATTTCATAAACAAAGAGAACATTACAAACAGCCACGCATCAAGTGGATAAAGTATTGAGGGCGGCCTTATTGCCTACGTGTTATTCTGAGTCTGTCGTGCTTATATATCTACGCAAATTTCACAAATAGTAACTGAAATCCATCCATTCATATACAAAAACGTTATAATAATGTTATTTTTGATTTGAAACGGTTTCCTTGGTTGGTATACGTATAAAAACACATAAAAAAATGTATATTTAGCATTTTCATATTATGGTTGCATTGAAGCCTTCAAACTTCGATTATACGAGTGCAACGTCAAATTATAGTCATTTGAATTTCAAGGAAACGGTTTCAAGAGTTCGCAAGGTTATGTCTATGACGAGTTTTTACGACCTGCTTCTAGTAGCTTATGTTTTTAATAGAATTAAGTATCCTCTATTTTACTAGGATATATTTTAATGTTTTACTCTATAAAATGTAATTTTTTTTTATAAATTTTGCATTTTTTAACTTGCACCAGAAATATGAAGGGAATTAAATTAAATTTTGATTACCCCGGGTTCGCTGACTCACAAAATATTTAATTTGCAGAAACTAAAATCTGACTTCAAATTTCTTACTTTTTCATTGTAAAGTTTTATGGGACTACTGATATTAAAAATACAAATCAAAAAATCTTTTACGGGACATCCTCGGTAACATTTTCTATACGATCTCATAATTGATTTTTGATAATTTAGAAATCGTCGTGCAGTAGTGTAGTTAAAAAACCTTGTTTAAGCCAAATCGTCTCCTTTTATCGAAGAAGCTTAAAAAACATTAATACTTAACGGAAAACGAATCAAAGATCACGATTAACTAACATACCTACAACCGAATTGAGTGCATGATCTTTTGAAGTTGGTTTGAAACAGCAAAAACTTTATTAGCACTCTATGAAAATTCTCACCATCGACACAGCTAGTTCCTCTAACAGTTGTATAGATGGAAACAAAATTCCATCCAGGCAACTGGTCCCCGAGGAAACATCTTTCCACGTAGACAACTAGCTGTCTAGTTTGACTGTCGTAGCGGAATAAAACATTATAAGAAACGTTCAACATTGTTGCTCTAACCAAAAATAGCTATGCAAAATCCATTTAAGTCCCTTTATAAGCAAACTACTTTAATATCCTTCCCAATCTATCTACTTCCGGTACAGAATACATAATCGTACTTCCGGGCTCATCAAGTACCGATAAATCATAGGGCATCAATTCGACCCTTTCTGGACCTTTTCAAATATGTTTTTTTTTGTGTTTTACACGATGGAAAGTAGCTACTACTGGTTGAAGAATGTAGAAAGTTTATGGTATGGATCCTTCCACGAGAACAAGGAGATAAAGCGTTAATCTACTCTGCAATGAGTACTACCGTATGCCTATTTAAGCCTTATAGGTATATGCTACCCATAGCGGTAGTAATGACAGATGATGTAAAAATATGTAAACTAATTATGATGGATAGGTCTGTGTAGGTACCATGTATTATTCCTATCTTGTTTTAACCATCATCAAAATGAATACCTAAATATAATTATGTTATGTTATAGTGAATCTAAAAACGTATGTAAAACGTATGTTTTGATATACCTAGCTACAATATGATCACGAAAGTGGAGCTCACAAAAATAATGGCGAACTCTCAAAGCGAGAAAATAACTTAGGAAATTACTTATTTTACCCCGACATGAACTGACAAGGTGCGGGTCGACATATTTTCGTGTTAGCTACGAAGAAAAACGTAAATAATCTCTTTCTTTTATATTTTCTTAGAACATCGGATACCTAGTAATAAGAACTAAAATACATTTTCAATGTTCATGATACGTTTAGAAACACAGTCCTGTTCAGCTTGCAGCGATTTCCGATATATCGCTTAGAAGTGATCTCTTCTAGGCAACCTTTAAATGGAAATAATTATTTGCATTAAAGGCCGGGGTACTAATAATTATCTATAATATCTATACTGTGATATTATACTCGTAAAGAGAAAAGGTTTGTTTGAATAGAATAGGCTCCGAAACTACTTGACCGATTTTAAAAATTCTTTTTAGGGATCCGCATGAAAAATTAAATTTTTGTTAAATACCCGTGCGAAGCCAGGGCGAACTGCTAGTGGAGCTATAAGATTAATGTTTGTAATAATATTTAAAAAATAAAACCTAAACGTTTACTATGAATGCCTTTTCGTATATAACTACATTCCAATTTTTTACATAGAATCTGTATCTCAGATAACCAGATAAGGGCGTTTACTTAGTTGACACCTAGGTACTATCAACTAAGTAAATTACCTATATTATAATAAAAAGGAAAGATTTGATTGTTTGCTTAGTTTGAGTGGGCTCAGAAATTGCTAGACCGTTTGAAAAATTTCCCACATTATACCCGCCCCGGCTACGCACGAGTGCCATAGTGATACTAATGCACACTAAACCTTCATTTTGAATCACTATCAATAAAAATAAGCATCAAAATTCGTTGCGTTGTTTTAAAGATACATAGGGACAGATAGACTTTGTTTTAAACTATGAAGTGATTAGGTACAATCTTCGGTCAGTTTAGCGTGGTAAACACAATCCTAATGATATTACTTAAAAAGCAAACCAAAGTTCTGGCTTATGGAGCAATGTCACTATAATACGTTATATTGATAACGTATATAATCAACTAAACTTTACTTTATAAACACTAAGCTATCAGTTTAACATTTCTCAAACTTAACAGTGATTTTCAAATGAATTTAATTGTTTCAAACAACGAAGAACAAAATGGTCTTGAAGTTCAATTCCTACGGCTTTTTATAGCCTTGTATCGGAAACCTATACGTTCAGCTTAAAAAAAAAAAAAAAATTAAAAGTACAATCGGGGATATCATTATTTACCTCCGAGGGTATGTCTTCGCGTTTTTTTTAAATATACGCGTTTGTATAAATGTGGTTGGATCTTAATTATCTCAAAGCAACAAAACGGTATAGACGATTTAGATAAATGTCATATCAATACACTTCTTATTCCTGCGAGCGTTCCTACATTTTAAGGCCTTTAGCAAAACAATAAATGAAAAAGCGTGTTAGATATCTATAGTTTTCATTAATCGGGTATAAGTCGCACCTACGGAGACTAGGGCTTACTTCGACAAACTAAACTGTTACAACTTTGAGTAAAGTTCTCGTCATTTCTCCTCCTCCGTCATCAATCATCCTCGGGCCCGGCGGGATCGTTAAATGGATGTGGCTCTAGCTACTGTAATCCTATTGTTCTTAGCTCGAAATGCGATATTAACTTAGTACGTCTGTCTGCATTTTTGCGACCATATTATGGTGGTACTTGTCTATATCTATACTGATATTATAAAAAGGTTTTATTGTTTGTTTGATTTGAATAGGAACGAAACTACTGAACTGATTTGAAAACTCTTTCACCATTAGAATCCAAAATTCTCCCTGGTGAACATAGGGTATAGAGTATTTCATAAAAGTTAGGAATCCGCATGATAAATTCAATTTTTGTTAAATACCCCTACAAAGCCGGGCGGACGGCTAGTTATGCATATTTTTATACCAGCTTCTACTAGTGGGTCCGCTTGTTTTTCTTTTATGAAAGTATATGCATCAATCCTCATAGCTAACGCGGCTATAGAACCTAGTCCTTTAGTTAGGCTATATGGTATTTCTTTATTGTTATTCTTAGTTTTGACGTTGTACCCTAATGTCTTTACAAACTTTCGACTCTATGATATTACTATTAGTTGGAGAAAAATAAACGCTAATGTTTTTCAGGAAAACCGTAAATTAAACAGTGTGGATGAGAGGTAGGTATGAGAGTAACTTTAACTTAGTTACAGCACTTAGCTACTTAAGGCTTCGGCGACACGGATAAATTTCCCAAATACCAATATATAAACGTAATACCAAAATGATTTTTAGTTTGAGCATACATATTTTCACCATGATCTGCTTATTTGTATTAAAGTTGTATTTATCTAGGTTCCTGCCGCAAATTTTATTCAAAATACTTTACTGAAATGAAATTAAACCAAATCGGATTTTTAACAGAAATAAGGCTTTCTTATTATTTGTATAGATAGGTGTTTTCAAAAAAGCTTGTGAAAACCTTTATAAATACTACTCCAATACAATGATAGCAGATCATGGTCACAATATGCTCAAATTACTAATCATTATGGTATTACGTTCGTATGGGAAATTCATCCTAGTAAGAGCGTGCCATACCTCAGCCAAAATTCAAATTTCGAGCAGAATGACAAGATATGATTTTCGTATGAGTGAGAAGCACAGAGCGATAGACGTGCTCCGTATTTTATATTTCCAAAACTGTTATGCCTAATTACAAGTTATTTACACAACTAATCGAAAAATTAAAAAGACGAAAACGAAGAAATTCTACTACCTTTCTTGACAAAACAAAAATCCAACAAAAAAATTAGGTGGTTCCTGAGATAAATAGCAAAATGTGTGCAAAACATGTATTTTTCAAAAAATAAAAGTATAAAGAAAATTTTCACCAATCGTGTTTTTGAAAAGACGGAATCCAAGATAAAAGTTCGAATTATCATTTACCTAAATATGAAGGTGGTAGCTTTCACAGATTCTGAGATAAATAACGATTTCTAACTATAAAATTACATAAGGTACACTCCCTAACATCCTAGACAAGTTTAGTAACAACTTCCCCACTACCTACGAACTAATAATCCGTATCAGCCCTCAGTAAGTGAGAGTTCATAGTTCATTAGTTTGAAAGAGCACGTTACAAGGTAATAAATTGCTTCAATACAGAATTATGTCTAAGAATACTCTCAAAATGAATACTCAAATGGCTTTTACAACTATTTTTCCTGTTTGTACCTTATGTTTTTTTTGAGATATTGTCAAATGTGGAAACCACGTGAAAACATGAGCTCTTGGAAGGCTTAGACATCATAGTGAAGAACACGATTTTGAATATCTATTTGGATGAAAAAATATGTCCGCAGAACTCCTTGCCTGTCAAATTGGGAGGCTTAGGTATCCCAAAAATTTCAAGTGTAGCCTACCAGTGTATCTGTCTTCCGTCTACAGCACTACTTCTTTATTAAAAAAAAAATCCAACCGGAATTTCATTCAAAATTTCATATTTAGACGAAGTTCGAAATATTAAATTATGGCTTGCCCCGATGCTACTCTACTGCAAGCACTTCCTTCATATAACAGTGGCACTTTATTGGAGCCCGTAACATTCCGTATAACATGTCTTCGGTTGGGTACAAGGAGTTGCGCGCCTCATCATTGCCAGTTTCGTACTGATGTAGACCAGCTTGGTCATCAAGGATTATCGTGTACCGGCCGGATATCTCACCGTGTGGTGAGATATCCGGCCGGTACACGATAATCCTTGATGACCAAGCTGGTCTACATCAGTACATGCGCCGCCGGCGGGCCTTTGTCACCGCTAACTCACCAGGTAATTCTCGAACCTAGTATTAATATGGTATTGATATGGATCCGTTATGGAGCTACCTGAAGTTTGTTAGCAACAGTCTGCTGATCTGATAAATGAGGTGTCCACGAAATCGTCTTAATGCTGGCTTTTTTAAATAAAGGATGGCCTGGCCATGTGTTTTTTAACGAACTTCGAAAAATGACCGGTTCACGGTTCAAGATATGTATGCCAGTCGATTTCTCTGGCGATTAGTAAAATTTAATATTGCTGGACAATTCACACAGCATTATCTAACCCCAAGCTAACAGGGCTGATGTAAGGGTTATCTATTAATGACTGACAAACTTAATACACTATGTTTATAAATATTTTTTCGTCTTACGATCGATCGATTGCTAATTATGAACCGATTTTGAAAATTCTTTTACTTTTTTATGGAAAAAAATCCCAAGAATGGGATTGAAAAAATAATTCAAAACTAAAAAACAACGTCGAATTAAGGGTAAGGTAGGTTTTCAGTTTAAGTTATAATTATTATTAGTATATCTGCGGTGGATTTCAAGATACTTATGGCGCAAATGCTGAAAAAAATACACATCTACGACTGTACGTCTCTACCCTTGACATTAAGCCCTAGAACGAAAATGTACAGTGATTTGGCGAATGTTCTCGCATCCACCAAACGAGCTTGTGTCTCCGGCGGCTTATCTCCGCCATTCGTGTAATATCAGCGAATATATGCGTAATGGCTTCAGCTGTTAAATTACTGCGATCGGCTTGATGAAACTGGTATTATGTTATATTACAGGGTAAAGCGTTTTAACTTGATTTTTAAGTGCTTTATTCTGTTCCAAAAGGTGACGAAACAAAAAAGGTGTTTGTTCTGTCAGGATTTATTTTAGATTTTTTTATATCGTGAACTAGTTGTGTTCTGCGGAGTTACCCGCGATCAATTTGATTTACGTTTTTTTTTCTCAGAACCTACCACAACAACAAACGCAACAAAAAAGAAGCAGCAAAATAGGACCAGCCGCTCACGCGTGATTACGTAACCAAGGAAAAAGTAATTTATTTTTATATACATTATATGTAATCTATACATAGACTTAATGTAATCTATACATTTGATGGCAAGTTACAATAAGTTTTAGAGCGTAAGATTCCATGTATAAAATAATCAAATTATCGCATTTTGTCGTATAAAAATCTTTTCAAATATATATAGAATACATTAGGCCAAGCACGGGGATTGTTCTTTAGGGTAGAATAGACAATAATGACATCGCATCGCCATACATTGCGTACATTATTGAAGTTGAAGAAATTATTTCAAATCGTTTACACAAAGTGACGTAATTTTCTCTATTCTACCTTAGACAAAAAAGCTCGTGCTTGCCCTACTGATCCTACCAAAAAAGTGTTGAATAAATTGGAGTTCTTATCAAAATAAAAGTCCTTTTTCATATAGCAGGCTTTTAGGAAAAACGGCGAAAGCAATTCAATAGGATAGGCGCGAGCCCGCGAGCGTTCTAAAAAACAAAAACCCATATCCTGCGTAACTCTATTCAGTTTGTGGAATGGTATCGCTAATTTACTTACACGTTACATCGTTTTAATATTTTGTATTCATTTTAGTACAAACGAACTATAAAAAATACTATTGAAACTATAAACAAGCCTTTAGAGATGGTACCATAATGAATATACTCGTAAACAAAAGAAATAAAGTTATTGAATCTATAATTACCATTATTGCAAATAGATAACATAATTTATTACCCAGCCTAATAGTTGGGTAGGTAATGACGTCAGACTAACTGTTGAACTAGCACTCGACATTGATAATGGTATCAATATAATATCAACCTATCTACAATACAAGTTCTTTGCGGTACATTCAAGAATTGGCGGTAGTATTAATGACTACTCAACTCGACTTAAATCAAATTCAAAGTAAGGCGACATACTACACCGACCACAGAACACGACGCGTGAACTTTTTAATGACTAGCGGTCTGCCCCGGCTTCGCACGGGGATTTAACTAAAATTTAATTTTTCACGCCGTTCCCTAACATTTTTGAAAATATTCTATAGCCTATTTTCATCACAAGAAATTTAGGATTCTCATGGTGAAAGAATTTTGCAAATCGACTCAATTAAAATTTGGTTGTTTTTTTATGTCAATCGCCCCTCGAACCATCCTTCTGTAGTAGTGTGGCTTTCAAAAGGTTTGGCTTAAATAGACGATAAATATAACTAGTCAATAAATAGATAAATAGGGATTAAACAGGGAATGTTTCTTTGCTATTACTATTTTCCTGATATTGTACAAAACGGTTTTTTAAGGGCCAAATTGCCGTTCGATTCGGAGCTTTTTCATTTTGACTGTCGGCAACACAGGAAATATTTTTTTTATCTGTGTGTTTTGCTGCATCTGAGCAGCTCATTGCTTTGCATTTTTCCCGTGATACTACATATAAAATCCTGATAATAGATAATATTATTACTAACAAATACCGAACGCTTAAATATGTAGTATAAGCGATATCTTTTCCCAAAGTCAGAGCCAAGAGCAACACCGATCGATCTCAACCAGTTTAAAGAGCGAGTAGTAGATGGATTGCCAGCTATTACTAGACGGAAATTGTGTCAGCGCTCCATCAGTGCATGGGCCGAGTAACTTAGTTAATATACAAGTTATGCAGCTTCCGAACGAAATATAGTAAGCTGAGCGTTAGTTGGTTCTGGTACCGGAAACTGTCGGCGGTCCGGTGACCATGAAAGTTACGTCATTAATTGAAATCTATTTAAAAAGCGGATTAGGTCCTAATTTTTTTTAGAAAGATAACAAAGGCCTATAACATTTTCCTTAGATATAAGACGAGGCGAATATTTTTTTACATTATTTATCAAATTTTAGCTCCTTTGGATGCTTAGATATACTTTCGGAGCAGTAGTTTTAGTCTTTTTATGACTAAAATTAAATTTAGATATAATACTAATTTATGTGTCCTCTGATGTAGTAGCTAAAAATACTGCTTAGCGTAAAGCTTACTTTGATAATTAAGCCGAAGACTCAAATAAATGAATTATTTAAAATGAAGTCCAGCATTATTTATTTATTTATTTATAAGTACGTATTTTTAAACTGGACGATTGGTGAATAGCTAAATCCTATGCCTCTGGTATCGGCCAGACTGTTGTTGTTTTTTTCTCGAGCACCTAAATCCCGGATATTAAAAATATCTCAGTAAGTACACGTGAAGAGAAAAGTCCAATAAAGCCCTGACAGGTATTATGAATACTGCTATGCCTTTATGAACATTCTTGAGAAGTGGAAGGAATGCGTTTAATATTCTACTAGCTACGTATGAAACTTTCTTATCTGGAACTAAGTTACTTCCCTTCTCTTGTTACCTGCAACTTTTCTCGTACATATTTACTTTTATATTGTATAATAATAATATAATAATAATAATAATCGTTTATTTCAGGCACATACTTAATACAAAATTAAGGACCCATATTATAGACAAAAAATTACAAAAATACACAAAGGATTCAATAAAATTAAACACAGAATACTTATCTAGTAAAATGTAGAATCTAAATATACCCTGAGCAAAAAGCTGCAGGGTCGTCACTTTTTGTTACCATTATTGTATATTAGTAGTTTATTGAGGTTGAAGCAGAAACATATATCAATTAAATCTTTCCTCTTTATAATATTCGTGTAGATAGGTATGATTATGCTTACTAGGTCTGCCCTTCTTATGATAAACAGCGTAGGTGACATTTTTTGCGAAAATGAGTTATTAGCATATTTGGAATCAGCTAAGCGAGATCTATCTGGATCAATGACCCATTTTTCTGTATGTTTGATAGAATTTAAAATAAAGATAAGCATAAACATCGTATGTGCACAATATTCATCTTCTTTCTAAACATAAACAACGTATAGTCCACTACGCTCAGCGATTCTAATCAATCTCCTAGTCATAAGTATCGTGCGAGCCACCTACGTTGATTATGATTAGTAGTACCTTCGACTGTCCGCTCTACTTACAAAACATAATAATTATATGAGCCTCTTACTTCGTTTATGCCTTGTATTTATTTGAGAAAGTTTGACAATATATTATAAATAAACATAGTACTATCTCCTACGCTCTTGATTTTTTGCATAAAATCTTTCTTTCATTCCGTTATCCTTTATACATACAACGCAAGTAGCGCACATACGATGTTTGAATCTGGTAATATTATGTACATGCGAGACTTTCAACAATTACATTACTCACAGAACATAATGATGATGATGATGTTGAGATTGCAGCAGAGATAACAACTGACATTTTTTACTCTGCTGATTTACAGAAAGTCATTATGCTGCCTAGGATAGACTAGTTTAAATTAAAGCCGCTATATTCTGCCCACGGATTATAGCATTTAATGAGAGTTTTTTTCCTCTGGGTAATACAACATTAGAGGATTATGAGATACAGCGCTTTATAACGAGTCTGTGTCAGGCAGAAATCAAGAAGATATCATTTCCATATTTCTTCTGTTCCTGTTACACAAACGATATAAATATTTGGTTGACAATTGTTCAGCACAAAATAAGAAGTGGGCTTTCTTATAATTTTTAGTAGAAATTGTAAACAGTATCGTAATTATAGCAAAAACAATTACCTACTCTAAAATATTTTGAGCCTGGACATTCATTCATGTCTGCTAACTCATTTCATCCTCAGGTCGAGCGACCGCTGAAGAAGAAAGGGAAAGTGTACGATTTTTCTGATTTCCTACATTTTGTTCAGGTGACATACTCTGGAGAGAATGTTGTGAAAATTATGAAAATTTCCGACTTTTTCTATGACTGATTTATCTCCGACTCCTTAAAATGCTTTATAAGACTTGTCATGCCGAAGAAAATTTCACTGAGCTTGATTTTCTTCAAGTGAAGATATTCAAATCAATGAAATTTGCTCGAGCGATTGCTAAAGTAGAGCCATGGGGTATTCATAAAGAACGCAAAGAGGCAATAGTAACAAAACTTGTTCCATTAATCCGTCAAACTTATGGTATAATTTACCTATTTCAAGTTCACCTGTAATAGTAAACTAAAAGGCTGAAGATATTTTAATTTTAACAACTAATAATTATTTAAACAGTGAAGTGTTTGGAAGATTTTTAAACAATAATTTAAGTTTGTCTTATTCTAAATATAACAATTTTGATTATAACTTATTGGGTATACGTTTTTCTACTTAGATAGTTTACCTATAAGTAATAATATAAACTTATAATATGAAGAACTGATTAATGTTAATATTTGCGACTGTGTCGTTATAATTCGTTCTCGTTGCATTTAGTAATTGTCTTAAACAACAGTAAAACATTTAAACTAACTCTTTTTGTTTATTTACTATTACTATCAGTACTAATATTCAAAAGAGTAATACACAATATAAATATAAACGTACAAACTTTCGCATTAATGATATTATTAGAAATAACTTTACTTAGATCCAATCAAAACTTTGACTGTCCTAAAGTTACAACCCTAATAGCTTTGTACTTCTTAGAATTGACTTAAGTACTGGTCAATCATATTCAACGTATGCGGTTGCTTAGCATTATTTTTTTTTGAAAATTATTTTGTTATTTTATGAATATACTAGATATAAACATCGTATGTTATGTTTCCTGGTCATATTGAACGTAATTGTCCATTTTACCTAGTCATAAACATCGTAACTGCTGCACATGCGATGTTTATGTTTAGTATCTCAAATAAGGTGAAATTACTTTTACTAATCATTAATAGTTTTTAGGTTATAATAACTCAGAAATAAAAGAGAAAACAGAAATATGTTACTAATAATAAAATACACATTTCAACCTACAACTAAAAGTAACAAATTTGAAAATAACATAATTAGTGTAATAGTGACACCAAAAATAAGAATAAAAACTTTAAGTGCGATTTTCTCGAAATATGCCGCGATGCACTTACGCTGTTTATCATAAGAAGGGCAGAGGTACTGTCTGTACTAACTGTCGCACTGCTACCTATTTCTTTTTACGATAATAGTTTTAGGCAACATTGCCAAGCTCTCGTTATTTGACGAGACACGATACCTCTTGCCCAATATTTACAATTTCCATAAAGCCAAATTAAATTGGAATATCCTTTCAGTTTTTTGTTACCCGCTCAGCTGTTTACTAAATGTAATGAAAAAGTAACAAGCAAACTTTACAGAGTTAATTTCGTATTATTATTCATATATATTTTTTCAAATCATTTATTTGATACATGAGAGTTTTACCAAACATGGCATGCCACTCCCGTAATTCTAAATTACAATAATTCTTACATAAACAAAATAACATACTATACAAACCAAATAAACAACGAAAAGTTATCCTATGAGATTTCCTCTACATACACTTATCCTAATTTTTCATATTAAAACTGTATTGTTTCTGCCAGAAAATTCGCATGCGTTAATCCAAGATTAAAATAGCATTTACCAGAATTCATTTCAGAAGACGTATAATAATTCTCCAAAATACATTTTCTACATATATGTACTCTAAATCAGTGAATTAGAGTACATCAATGGCCATAACGAAACACGAAATTTCGGGTTAAATAATTAAAATACGTGTAGGTCCGGCATGCGAAGTTTCAGCTTGACCCATTCAATAATTTTGGCGTTAGTTATAATAAACACACCTACTTAAATTTAGTTGTATTTTGACTTGTGTATTTGTTTATTTTGGAAGACAAAAAAGATAAATGTTATTGTGATTCTCATCTTAACTTCTTAATAAAATACAAATGTATTTATTTTATTATTTTATTTATGATCTACATAATTTCTATTCTATGAGCTTTACCTAGTAAATGTGCCAAATTATCTATCACCTTTTATTTATTTTATATTCGAATGGTAGGAAAACAAATTACGAAACAATAAATAATCTAAATACATGAGAGTTATTAAAATACATTGTATATAAGCTGAGGACTATTTATTTTCACGTGGATCTTGAGTTTCCTTTGGTACTTTTGAATCCTTCCTCGAGCAAAATAATTGGTGTGTTAAAACAGCATGAAATACGTCGGCACTAGTTTTCTGCAGTAGGTTAGGTCACCTATTCACTGGCCAGCTCGTTATATGTATATGTAAACATTTGGTGGGTGTACCTGCCTTTCTTAAATTCAAATATTTCTTTCTTACCAATAAGGTCGCCATTGTACTTGTCTTATGTAATGTTCTTTTTCTGGTGTATAATAAAGCATTTAGTATTTTATAAATAACTATTATACCTACCGGTACATAAAGATATAGTGTAGCTGAAGTTAATGACAGCGGAATACAAATTTTTAATTTATTCTCGTGATTTTTATTTGAAAGTTTGATTAACTGAGAAATCTCTTAAAAATTACCTACATCTTGATTTATATCTTGTCTGGATTACTCACGAACCAGACTCAATTTGAAAGAGGTTCAAAAAGTTATGTCACTTGTAATGGATTAGCTGATAACACGAAGGTTTGAAAACGGATTTAGATATTTTAGCTATCTTCAAAGGGACCGTAGGATACTTTGGGAGTTGCTAATTATTTGACTGCCTAAAGGACTCATAATAGAACTTTCAATTTGATAGTTCGAATTACCAACTTTTGAGTTATCTAATAAATAATGATGCCATCTATGGCGCTCATTAGGGGAGGCCTATGTCCAGCAGTGGACTATTATAGGCTGGTGATGATGATGATGATGATGAGTTATCTAACCCCACACTATCTATACAACGACGAAAGTTGAGGAACAGGGTGATTCTCCCAGAACCGTTTACACGGGTTAACGAGGCATACTGGTCGGAAATGTTAAAATGATTATAACTTTTGAGGTAATTTTCGGGGAAAATCTGTGCGTACAAAAACTGCTTTTGGTTACTTGAGTAAACATGGAATTAGTTCATGAACCTGGATTCAACGAGGTTTTATTTCTAAAGGGTTTTAAATATTACCAGGTTATAAAATATGCTTAGGGCTTTTGGGCTATTAAATAAAAGCTGCAAAGTGTACAGAATTATACATAAAGATAAAGTCCTCTCCTCTTCGTCAAAAATCTCGCCGCCTCTGTGGCGCGGTGGGTGAAGTTCCGCCTGCGACGGAGAAGGTTGCGGGTTCAAATCCCGCCTAAAGACCCATTTTTGTATGATCTGCAGATATTGGTACAGGGTGTTCTAGTTCTTTTCTATAAATAGTAAAAACGTCTAAGTAATATTATTGAATTAATTATGTGTTACAGTCAACTAGTACCCATAACACAAGCTCTGCTTAGCTTGGGGCTAGATGATGCTGTGTGGATTGTCCAGCATTATTTATTTATTTATCTTTGAAGTAAGAACCAATGTAGTACTATAATTGCTAGAAGTCAGATAGGAACTTTATAAACGGAACTTTACGATTTTCGCCGTTTACTCAACGTGTGGGAAACATGCTCAAACTCACTTTGTTTTCCCAATAAGTAGGGTACATTTGCGGCTTATTTGATTTATTGTCATATAGGTAGAAACTACAGAACTGCTACGCAACTTCCGTGTCCGGAAATGGGTTTCCAATATTCAGTTATAAGAGCGTTATGCGGATGTACTCGTGAGAGGGAGGCTCTTAATTCCTTCATAGAAGAGATAAGCGTTTTCCTTATGTTTTAAATGTCCTTTAATAATACTATAATAAACTATAAAAAGAGCAAATATCGGATTGATTGGACATAAAAGCTTTACATTTCTGGAAAAATCTGTTTTTTCATTTCAGTTCATGAACGAAAATGTACAGGTATAATGGGAAGATTATCCCTGAAACATGGCTATGTCTTGCCAAACTGTTGTGGTTGCCAACTCCATTTGTCACCTCGTACCTACGTGCCAGGGTGCAGCCGAAACGACCTGGGCCTTTATTTACTATTGCCAATCACAATAGGTTTCACAGATATGACAAGACAGCGGCGTGGAATCGAACAAAATCGTATTTAGAATATGTACATTGAAACATAAATAAATAAATAAATAATTTGGAGACCGTAACTGCTAAATGTACCTACATTCAGCAGTTACGGACCGGTATCCATAGTGGAGAGATATGTAAAAACGACCATAAAAATAATCAAGTCACTAAAATTAAGTAGGCTAACTCTTTTTATATTATTATTTTTCATGCTTTTATTTATGTTTTTTTAAGTATGGTATGCGTTGTGCGGCGCCACACGCTGTCATTTTGTATTTTTTCCATAGCATCCGGCCGTTTTGATTAAACTCATGGATTAAGTTGTTTGAATTGTGCAACTAAATTAGGAAATTTTTCCTTTTTTACTCTTCTCCGCAACCATGGATTTATGAAAAGTAAGGATGGCATCCTGTCAAATCAAACTTGAATCCTAACAATGGCGGAATGACATTGAGTGTCATTGTATATCGAGTTGCCAACTGAAGAAAAATTTACCCATATTTTTTATAAATATTCTTCCTAATAATTGTTTACAAATGAATATGTAGATTATAAAAAAATCTACGTAGGTACTGCTTTAGCCACGGTCATCGTCTATTAGACCTACTTTTTATAATTTTCAATTTACGCCAGCGCTTTATGGTGCTAACTGCAGTGAATTTGATTATCCCACAAGCACAGGACAGAACACTGTACTTTCCCGGGATCAAATAGTAACGTATTTGCTAATCGAAGAAATTTCAACAAAATCTGTTCAGCCCTCAGTGTATTCCAACTCTCCGTTCACTGTCTAATTTTAGTTTGAATAAATAATTTTTTGTGCCTATTAACTGGCTGACAACTTTTTTCTGCCTGATGCTTCGCATGCGTTGTTCCTATGGAAATGGCTAACCAAAAATCAAATAAAAATTACTTATTTAAAAGTGGCAATAAGCAGCCATATATTACGATTGTTACTAGGAAGATCAATTAAACGTTCCTAATAATGAAAAAATATACATTATTCTCATATTCATTGTTTGATAAATAAGAAATAAAAATTTATGGATACATAAATATTATTAATTTTAATTGCCCAAATTCTTATAAATGAAAAATCTTAATGCACACTGCATGCTATACTAGATTAAGTGGGATTCCAATTATTTTCATTGTGAGATTATCTGATTACAGTGATTACCTATACGAATTCAATTTAACTTCAAATTTTCATCGCCTAGAAATCTGAAAAAAATATTGACTATTAGTAATGCCCTGCGGCTACCTATAATCTCGATATAACATGTTATCTGCGTAGTAATCAGCGTCAGTAAAATTATTATTAAAATGGGTTCAGCTATTTTGGAGATTAGCTTAAATAAACACTATAATAATTCGTCTATCAAAAGCTAAGCTATTGTTTTGATATTACAAACAGAAATTCAATATCATAATTATATTTCAAATAATACATATTATTACCAGAATGATAAATAAATGCCTATTTACCTCATTCATAATTTAAAGTCAATAAAATATGAGAATTGAAACTTATTTAATATACTCCCACATTTACCGGAAAATTTACATGTTTACATGTTGGCAGCACTGGCTAGATTTTGTGCTTCTATTTTGATTATTTTGTTCATAATAATTTTGCGTCAAATCAAAGAAATAAGTTGGTGAAATTAGAAATTTACCTAGGAAATGTGATCCGGTGTTTTTTATTGACAAACCTATTGTGATTTTTGCAACATCTGACCACACAAGACGGCGTTTTCCATTTATTTTGGTTTGTTTACAATGGGGTTCATCAGTTGGTGTATAAAGCCGTAATGGCGATGGCCAGCATACTATTTGATTGTTTGGCATGCTTGCTTGATTGGAGTGCTTCGTTTTATTTTTTTCTGATACTCCTTCCGTACTTATTTATAGTTTCATGTCCGCAACCTTGATTTATGCGCATGCTGCGGCCGTCTGTAGAGAGCACTATAGGTCTTAGAACTTTGTCATTGTTATTTCTTTTTGTTTTATGTCTAGTTGGTAGTCCTAGTTATATATAAATAAATAAATAAAACTATTGGTTGTTTTTACAGATCTTTGTTATCGGAATATCCTCTGCTATCATGTTTTCAAAATAGCGTTTCTTCAAGTCACAAAACATGACGGAGGACAGAAGTTACCGTTGTAGAGAAAACCTGACCATTGTTTAAAGATTGGCTGTAAGCCACTATACCAGGTAGATTTTAATTTTCACATATGTTTTTATTTATCACAACAAAATTATCATTAACATCAATTACATTTGATGTTGATATTACTGACACACGTAGTGTCTTTACAAAAAACAACTACTATGGGTTAGATATCTCTTCAAATGTCCCTACTACTAAAAGCAAACCATATAATATTTGATACGTTTACATGAATAAGTAATACTTTCCACTGAAGTTAAATAAAGCTCTATAGGATTTCTTTATGGTATATGAATCACGAGTAATCGAATTAATACGCTTCCGGTGGACGTGTTAAATCCAATGAGTATTAAATTTATCAAGTCCGTCAATGCTGCCACTGATTGAATATAATGGGTAGGATTAATATTGCGCTGTGATTATCAGTTTCCCAGCCATTTTATTTACGTGAGTGGTCGTGCATTCTGTTTTGCTGCTTGTCGGCTGTTATATGAAAAAAGACGAAGGGTTTAAGCAACAATATGCGGTGTATTTTTTCATTTAAATTTCTCCAAACTATCTGATCTTGCCTTCATGAGCGGATTCTATCCACTGAAACTGTAGACGAAGAATGCAATCATTCTATTGTTGGATTTACAGGATTCATGTTTACTGTCATCAGATTTTGCCCTTTGTGTTATAAATAACATAACAGTGCTAGATAATGTGACGCATTCATAAGGTTACCCACTTTTCTCGGCTGGTCCTTAAATCATATTATGCGATATATCGATACCGTTTTGCCTTTTGATTATTTCTCTGAAATGTTACGGTACAAAACAAGAGGAGAGCGGCGTTCCAATTAAACCCCTGAAACAATTAATTGAAAAAGAGACCCCAAAGAGACCTCTTTGTAGATGGGATGAATTGGCAGATTTTTTACTAGAATGGTTTTTTTTCCGCTTTAAACGATTAGTCTTAGATTCTAGCTTTAAATTCCCATAAATTGCAAAAGACATGTTTTAAGCATAATTAAAATAAAACTGCTGAGATACATTCATGCAAAGAGATGAAATTATGAAAGAAAGTAATAGTATAAATCGACGGTTAGCTTAAACGAACAACTAAGGCTAAGTAATTAGTATTAATAAAACTCAGTTACCTAGGTAGCCCATTATTTTATTTATTTAGATTAATACATTAATTGTTTTGTAGTAAAGTGTATTGTTTTGCACTAAACTACAATGCCACAGGTCACGATTGAACTTTTCGTGTTGGCGCGAGATTAATTATTTTGTCATCTTTTTTTCTGTTGTATTCCGTTAGAAATAAAACTATAGGGAATGTGATTTGCCGCATATCTTAAACCATTTTCTATGAACCCAGCATTATTTAAAAGTAATTTTAGCCCATTCTTAAAATTTAATATGTCCTAATAAAACCATAATTCTACCTAAGGTTTCTATAAGTAATAGAAAATAGATTTACGACAAATAATTTTATCAGCTGAACAAACAAAAAAACTATCTCGCGGCATCTTAAAACGATCAACTTTATCTGTCCGTAACTAGACTTGAGTAGGTACAACAGAAAACATTTTTTTAGGAATTTTTCGTCCTCTACATTTGTAGACACTAACCGTCTATTTAGTCTATATAAATAAAGAGGAAATATTTGATTGTTTGTTTGGATTGTATAGGCTCCGAAACTACTCGACCGATTTGCAAAATAATTTTATCATTCATATGAATATCCTGCATTATGCCTTTTGAACATCGGCTATATACATAAAATATTTTCAGAAAAGTCAGAAAACCGTTTGAAAACTTCAATAATGTAACCCAAAGGGTAAGTAAACATTTATAATTTTTGAAATATTTTAAGTACCCACGCGAACTCGGGACGCACCCAGTTAAATATACGATTACAAGACGTAGTCATTTGTTAAAAACATTATTGATGCAAAAAGTCACATTAGACTCTTGCCACAGTTTACGTTAATTGAAAATCCATGAACGCATCCGGTCCATCATAAAATATATGACCATAGTCGATATTATTGCCTAAACATGTTTTGTTACCTTTTCCTGCAGCGTTAACACATTTATATTCACTTTTGTTATCATCTGTAGCTGTATCTTCACGTTGATTAAAAATTTTAGCTTCAACTATGTTTTGACTATCTTTTGCTGTATGTTCACCTTTATTTATTCCGTGACTATTCCTACTCTGGTCACCTTTTTCCTCAGTTATATCTGATGTATCATTTAGTTTTGTTATTATTATATCGTCACCTTTAACCTCAATTAAATATTTTAAAGCGTTATTTTTTTCACTTTTTCTTAAATCGTTTCCCTGTATTATATATTTGTTACTTCCTTTACCATTAGCATTATCTGTTACTTCTTCTTCACTCGACACTTCGACAACTTCTTCATGCTTTTTATCGTCTTCGACTTTCTCTTTGTCGTTATTGTTGTCAACATTATCACTGTCGTCGTCATTGCTGTCGGCATCTTTATTGTTTTTATCACTGTCGTTGTCATCTTCATTTTTATCGTTATCGTCATCATTATTATCATTGATATCAATGTCATTATCAGTTATGTTTGCATATTTATCTGTATCTTTGTTCTCATCCATCATTTCATCAATATTTTCTCTCATTTTATTTTTAAAATTTTGAACAAAGTTTTCTTTATTTGTAGATTTTTCTATATTATTATTTGTCATATTGTTATCCTGTTTATGTCCTTTTACTAGATATTCTAAAGTTTTACGAAATACCACGCAAGACGCAGTTTTATCCCATAGTAATTCTGTGTGAGACACGTTTTTATTTCTTATAATATAATGAGCTATAGGATATTTAATTAATCTATAAATTTTCTGAACATTCTTCACTATGGCCAGCTGGTCATTGTTGGAGCTTATTAAAGCTAAGGGTATGTCTATACTATGCAAGTCATATTGATGCGTTTTATTTTTATAGCTATGGAACTTTCCAGATTTGACCAACTGCATGTAATGCAAGATTGTATTAACTGAACCTCCAGCTGAAACATGATCTTGTACACGAGCTGTGAAGATCGTCTTGGTAGGAACACCGCTTAGAAAGAATAATGGGTTACGACAAAGTCTAATTGGACCCTTACAGTATTTTGTAGCGAGTTCGCGAGGCACTTTCCGGTGAGGTAAGAACTCACCTGTAAGGCGTTCGAATGTATCGTCTGGAACTGACCCTAAAGGACCTGTCACATTGCTCATAAACGCAAGCGGTGCTATCAGAACACCCGTTCTTATATATTTTTGGTATTCTGACGAAGAAGATAAATACACCAAAAAGGCCGTTGAGCCCATTGAGTGAGCCACGAAATCTATAGGTACATCGTTTTGTTTTCTTATATAATTAATTACAGCTGGTATATCCATAAGGCCCATTTCTTCAAAGCTGAAGTCCCAAAATTCGGGCATCGATAAGGTCAGTGTTGCATGACTGCGGGAGTAGATGTTCCCCCTCGCGTTCATGAACCAGACATCGTAGCCAGCCTCCGCGAGGATAAAGGGTAGCATGCACTCTCCCGGCCTGAGCAGAATCCAGTCCATCGAACTTCCAAGTAGACCATGATGAAGTAGCACAGTACGATTGCGAAGATTAGAGACACCTGTTAGCCGATGCGTGGTCAAAAAGTATCCATCCATAGTTTTAACTATATGAGTTTCTATGTTGTAGCCGTGCCACTGAGCCACTTCCGGTACAGTAAGATGAGAAGCTGCGGTGCTGGTTATTTTTTCGGTGGTATAATATTTAGCTTCACCCTCTTCCCATACATTGTGCTTGAAACTTTTGTACGGACGCGCTGTGTTCTTCTCATAACTGCCACCTTGACGGTTAAAAATGTTACTTGCAGCATTTGAAGATTTAGCTACAAAACTTTTGATGAAGTCTGCTACACTTTGAAATGTGGTTTGTAACCTTTGTGGGATATCTTGCGACTTAACACATTTGTCATGGAGATAAAATTCCACAACCAATAGAAACCACAGTGAAGTTTTCATTTTGATGTCACTTTGGCCGTGGATTGCCGCGTACTGTGGTCGGTTGTCTAAGTATCCACTTAGAACAATAGATCTTCTACTGGGGTGGATTAAGGTGTCACAAGGTCATAAGTAAGCATTAAACTAGATCTGCCCGCGGTCATGGTATCTCTAAGGTCTATGGCTCCTTACATATTAGTAAATGCAATTTTTAATCGTATCAAGTAATTTTGGCGGTTACTATATATGTTTATATTTTATATTTAATGTAATCATGTTTGTAATTAATGTAATTAGTTTTAATAGCTTTTAAACTAACATACATAAATGTGCTAGGATTATATTTATATAGTAGACTATTTATAAAAGTTTTTTATACAATAGACCTACGGTTTATAATAATTTCACCTGATGGTAAGTAATGATGTGGCTAACGGTGTATCACGAGGGTGTACAAAAAAGAATAGGAAGAATAAAAAGAGTAAATAGGAGTCACTCTTGTGAACATATCTATAAATAAGCTGACTAGACCCTGTTATGGCATATTGCGTCTTTTGACGTGTAGGTATGATCTTCATTTATTCTCCGGTCACGTGGATTATGTCACCCCCACGTAGCGTCTCACTAGATCCGACCCTGGTTTAGAATATTTCTATTATTATGTTTAGGTCATAGAGCTATAAAGGGTTCTGGATAAACAAAGTGTCTATGGCATTCCAAGCATTTACCGCATAGAACAATTAGTGACGGATGTGATTATAAGAAATGATTGTGTTTTGTTTTTATTATTGAAAGACAGGTATTTGAAAAAATATGCGATACCTATTTGATCACTATCAAAACCTATCTCTTTAAGAATACTATGTTTACTTACATATGTATATATTCTTGATCTTTCGAAAACTAATCTGTCCATCTTTTAACTCATAAACTTAAAAAACAAACAACAATGATAACAAGTAGGTAAAAATAATTCGTAACACTGTTCTGTTTTGATAGAAAATATGAAACAATTTAAATCTCATTTCATATAAAATTAATATTGGGATAAAACAATTTCGCTCTTGTTTTGTGTCTAATATCCAGTAAAATATAGAAAGAGAACTCGCCGAAAGATTGTGTGTGCTTTTTTTTGCCTTTGTAGGGCAATGCCTTCGAAACATATATGGATCAAAATCTATTCATTTTCAATATATAGTAAGTAAAAAGTATTTATTCTGTGTTTAACATATGTTGGCGAAATTGGAACAAACAATTAAAAAGCCGCTAAAACCACCACAACATTTTTAAATCACACCCAAAATTATAACAATTCCCAAACGTGATTAATTTGCCAATTTTCCTAGACAATCTGTTAAACACTCGAGATTTGAGAACCAATGAAATTGACGTTTCACTATTTGAGTTTATACATCAAATATCAAAAAGCGGCCATGTTGCCATGATTTTGGCAGGTTAAATTTTCGGGCGAGATTACCCGTAACCCGTTTGGAGTTTCAGTTCTCTTCAGCTGCTTATCATCTAGTACATTCAGCCGAGATTAGAGGATGCTGAGTGCTGATTGTATTTGTATTCAATTAAATCGGCCCGCGGTTCGTTTGATTGAATTATTCATGTCAGTTCACAAGCTATCAGTTTATGCGTATTGTGATTATCTAAGCATTTGCCTACCTGGGACCTAGCTATGAAAATCATCGTCTGCACCAGAAGGATGACTATCAATATCATCCTTTTTGCTTACCATAGATAATGGTGATATAGTGTTATTGTTAACCAGATGTCTGACATTTTCTATCGCAGACTGTACACATGGATATCGATTTCAATTAAATCAAAGACGTATTAGGTTATGAAAAGAAAAAACTACATTGCAATAAGGCTGCCTAAGGCAGAGTCCTATCTAAATAAAATACAAGTGGTTTTTATATCTTTGAAATCATTTCGCTACTACTTTTTCGAAAATGTTATATTTATGATTTCTTTGCTGGAGCTGAACCGGATGCTGGACAGTCTAGCTTCAGCCTCCCGATGTATCGGTCTTGGCATGAATTTGGATAAAACCAAAGTCATGATCAATGCCCACATTGATCCAAGACCGGTGATCGTACATGGCCACCTTCTCGAAATTGTTTCTGAGTACACTTACCTCGGGCAGATTTTGCAGTTGGGTAAAAACAATTTCGAGAAGGAAGCCAAGAGGAGGATCCAGCTAGGCTGGGCAGCGTTCGGAAAATTACGTCGAGTCTTCTCGTCATCCATACCGCAATGTTTGAAAACGAAAGTTTTTAATCAGTGCGTCCTACCAGTCATGACCTACGGAGCTGAGACGTGGACACTCACGATAGGGTTGGTCCACCAGTTCAAAGTCGCTCAGCGCGCTATGGAAAGAGCTATGCTCGGAGTTTCTCTGAAGGATAGGATTCGTAACCAATTCATCCGACAGAGAACTAAAGTCATCGACATAGCTCAGAGAATTAGCCAACTGAAGTGGCAGTGGGCCGGCCATATTTCGCGAAGAACCGATAACCGCTGGGGTAAACGTGTTCTTGAGTGGAGACCGCGACTCGGTAAACGTAGTGTAGGACGCCCTCCGGCCAGGTGGGATGACGATCTGCGAAAGACTGCTGGCAGATGCTGGATGCGACAAGCCGAAGACAGGGCGCTATGGCGCTCATTAGGGGAGGCCTATGTCCAACAGTGGACTAACATAGGCTGATGATGATGATGATGATGATGATGATTTCTTAGTTTAAGAATAAAAGTTTATAGAATAAGCCCGCGTATCAAATTAATTAATGTTTCATATTTCTGACCAATTACGGTTGTACAAACTATTAGGCCTTTCAGATATATAATCTTCTTTCAGATTATATAAGATGCCAAAACACTTCGCACCCACCCTTAATTTATTATCTTATTTACAGAAATTGTTGGAAATAAATTTTGTGGTTTACGAACAAAATTGAACAAAGCTTTACGAATATTAAATTTTTAATCGAAAAATAATAAACTAGAGGTAAAATATTTTTTCTCTATCAAAGTTATCACCCCAGGGTCCAGACACTTTTGGATTAGTACGAAGATTAAAACGGAGTGGACCCCAATTATGCGAGCTAATTGCTTTAACAATGGTATCGTAGCACAATTATTGTCACGTAGAATGGTAACATCGATTAAATACTTATTTGCAGGAAATAATATTTTTAAACTTACGCGATCTGAACACAAATGTTTAGTACCATTTTAACGTGTATCGCAATAAATACCCGTTAAAATAGTACTGAGTAATAAAAAAAAATTGCTTATACATCGAACTAAACTGGAAACAAAAATAAAAGAAACTGAAATCTAAATCATGAATTTTAGATATATTTTGTAGTTTGCTGATACATAATTAATAATTAAGCCTGCCTAGCAAGCTAGTGACAGATTTACCGTACGCCGCCAGGGGGCGCCATGTTACGACGTCGACTTTTCCCACATTGAGTACCGTGGGCTCACCTGCCTACGTCTGTTCCTACCTTAATTTTCTTGTTATACAGCTCGAAGAAGATCCTCCGGTCTCGCTAAAATATTGTACATATTCTTTACAACTCGACAACACAAAAGATGGCGTTGTAACATGAAACTACCGTGAGCATACCGCTTTTACTTTTACCTCCTAAATAATGGTAACATCTAAAATAATGGTATAGGGCGTGGTTATTTTCTATAACTTCGTATGTCGTCTGCGACGTAGAAGGTTGCAGGTTCGTGTCCCGTCGCGGGACATATTCTTGTACGATCTGTTCCTGGTTTGTGTTTTAAAAGTTAAATATATTTACCTAACTAAGTCTATCAGTTTAATACAATCCTAAAATAAGCATTCATTAGTTTAGGGCTAGATCATGTTATTAGGAATGTCTAGCAAATTAATTTTAATTATCAAATTAGACCATTTTCGATAAAACTTCATGTCGACTCGTGATTTAAAATTTTGTCGAAAACGACGACGGAAATTATAATCGCGGTTTTAGCTATGTTCTTAAATAAGACCTTTAAAATTCCTTGGGTATTTCTTCAGTAAACAATGGTTTAAGCGGTAGTTATAGATGAAGTCTCGCTTTGTCGCTGCGACCCTCGTCAGGGCACAATGGAACGCGAATGTGACAATTCTGCTGAGGAAGGAGTTTTTATGGTTCATTCGATTATAATTAATCTGTTGATTTTCGAGGTTGCAAGTAGATTTAGTACCTTTTTGTGTCTAACTTAATGGTATAAAAATTTATAGGCTTGGTAAAAGGGTCTTATTGGCACCTTTTGGGGACGGAACCCTAAAAATAGAACACCAAAATTTATCTCTCTATCTCTAGATAACTATTTAGAAAAAAGTTTATGCCATCATTTTGATACCAACTACGCATAATATGGGAAATTAATGCGTTGCTGAAGCCTTAAGTACTTAGGTACCACTTTTATTGGAAATAAATGTCATCATCATCATCACCAGCCTATAACAGTCCACTGCTGGACATAGGCCTCCTCTAATGAGCACCATAGATGGCATCATTATTTGGGGGTTATTGCCCATAATCCCCACGCTGGGCATGCGGGTTGGGGATCGCAGTTCGGTGTCGTTGTTCTGCAGAAGGCGATGCTGCCCGCCCCCCGCTGTGTTTCCCTTAGTCGCCTCTTACGACACCCACGGGAAGAGTTGGGGTGGTGAAATTCTATGCCGGAAATAAATGTAGTACCTACCAAAATGATTTGTAATTCGAGAATACATAATATATATTTGAAGTTTATGACAGGAACCTAGGTTGATACTATTTTAATACAAATAATAGCAGACCATGGTAAAAATATACTTTTATTACAAATTGGGTACGTTTATATAAAAAAAACAAAGTCATCCGTCGCCGGAGCCTTAAGCACCTACAACTAATATTGAAACACCTTAGCAAATAAAGTAAAAGAAGAAATCTCTGCAAGGAGGTCTCTTGAAAGGTGCGTACCTCTAAGCTTCAGACTGATTCTATAAATACAACCTCTCGATCCCCATAATCCCCGTATTTTCCGAGAACCTTCCGCTTTTCTTACGTTTTCACCGCGGCTGAATGATGAATCGAGTGTAGGTACCTATACTATGTTCCAGAATCCAAGATTTTTTTTGTCAACTAAACGAAAAGAATCTGAACAAACACTTACCAATTTTAAAAGCTAGCTAAGTTTTTCCTGTTAAAAAAGTGAATATTGTTACTAACTATCTATTTATTTACCTACGTGGTTAGTAATATATAAATATTTTTGTGTCCAAGTATACTTATTATATTCATTTATTATTTTTGTTTATTTTTAATGTTATGTTAATGATATATAATATTATTTTAAATTAATATTAGGACACCCTTTCTTAAATTCAAATAATTCGTTCCATCCCAACGTTGCCTGAAAGAGATCGCTTTTAATTGATAAGGCCGCCATTGTACTTGGCTTATGTAATATATCTTGTTTTGTTATTTTTCTGGTGTTATTGTATTTTACGGCAGCCAAAACCTGACTTTGAGAGCTTTCATTTATCAGTTCAAATATCTCTTGTCCGTTTTCTACTCGAATTTCCACCCTTTTTTGCGCATGTACAATTTGGTTTTTTTTTGCCAATTATGCCTTGTTTTAGTTTTTTCTTGTTTTTAGTGGATACGTTGATGTTACTTAGTTGTTTTCTGCTTTTTTCCCGCTCTCTCTCTCTGTATCAATATCTGATAAAACGTCATTATTGTGTTTGTTAACAAGAAATATTTTGAACTTTGGAATAAAATGCAGCTTTTTATTTACTTGTAACAACCCACGCCCATTTGTGTCATCTTCATATTATGTAAGTACTAGCTAGGTACATCATTAATTTTGGAAGTGAGTGGAAGATGGAGTATTATTGGGAATCGGTGCGAAAATTCAGTAGAAAGCTCGTATTCTTTCACGTCTCTAATCTGTCGAACTAATCTAAGTCCGAATTTTCGCACCGATTAGATTTAATTTTTTTAATTTTATTTCTTTAATTTTTTTTTATGTAGAATCATCATCATCTGTCAAACATCTTCACAATAGGACTAAAAACTTTCACTTTACTAGCACGCGCTACTAGTCTTCGCACGGGTGATCTGATACTATGCATATACGTACATATACACATTCATCTTGAATAACTTTATCTATTTTAAAAACGCACCAAAATCCGTGGCGTATTTTAAAAGATATAATGTATACATAGGGACACAGCGGAGAGTGACTTTTTTTATAGCGGTCTACCACGGCTTCACACGGGTATTTAACAAAAAATTATAAATATTTACACACCCAATGTTGGGTTACACAATTGAAGTTTTCTTAGGTATCCGTAACTTTTTTGAAAATATTATAAAGCCTATATTAATCAGAGATAATGTTGGATTCTAATCGTGTAAGATTTTTTCAAATCGGTCAATAGTTGCGGAGGCAAGGCAATTCAATCAAAACAAACAAAACAAACATTAGTATGAGTAAGTTATGAAACAAGAAGGTAAATGCAACAAACTTTAATCGCTATCGCTCTAGAAACTCTACAGTCATGGTTTCCAAAGCAGCTTACCACTGCAACCTTTGTGTCTGGGAATTCACTCTTATCTCAGATAGCACAATGACGACCCGAGATCTTGTGGTCCTCATTCAAGACGTCTGGAATTCTAACTAAGCTTCAGATGTATTCTTAATTCAATGAGTTGTTACTGTTATTTAATGTTAGATATTTCACAAAAAAAATATCTAGCAGAAAAATTATACGGTAAATATGTATAATAATATATAATGATTATAATAATGAAATATAATAATTTATAATGATACGGTTCTGATTACTTTTACGTATGCAGGAACTTTGATCTGGGATTTTACGTAACTGTTTGGAATTTTTTAACTGGTAATTCATAAAAGTTACAAAATAAGTATCTACCTAAATTCTCTATTAAAGTTTTCAAAATTATAATTTTTTGCCAACTTGCATTATTAGCCTTCTTTTACACACGTCGTGGTACCCTGTTAATAGATAAATAAATAGATAGCGTTGATTAATAAATATAATAACATTTTATAAGGAACGTAGAGTTAAATCCTAAATTATGATTATCTAGAAACGTGAGAACCTAGAATAATATTATGATCCAAAAACATCCATCTTCACCTCTGTATGGCGCGGTATGCAGTTGTAAACTTATGGAGAACCAGACCACTTTTGTAAACTATAATTTTATGCTTTGTTTTTTTGTATAGAAAGCCATTAATTAAACAAATAAAAAAATAAGAACAAACACCATCCCGCTGTGGGAATCGCCTGCATCTTTCTCTGCAGATCGTCCTAAAGAGGTCGTCAAATTGAAAATGTGTATAAAACCAAAAGCAAAAACAAACAAACGCAAGATACATTGAAATACGATGTCAAAAGTCAAGCCACGTCCAATAGGAAGAAAGATCTCTAGTAACAAATCCTATTAAATTTATGTTTGGTTCGATCGAAGCATGTTGCTATTATACTAAGAGGATACCCTCCGATCACTATGCCCATAGTTCATAACAGAATTAATATTCACTCACAAAGGCTTTTCATCCAGCCTGGTCTAGACTACTCTGGACTACTTTGAACGAGCTCTGCTATTAAATTAGGTCAAGGAAAAGAGGCTTTAACTTATGCTTAGTTTTTAATTATAATTATATGAGAGTTTATCGCTGGAGTGCGGAAAAGTACCTAAATAGGAAAAAGTTCTACTAAGTTTCCGATGGTACTTTCTAAAGTGCGTGACATGTTTTAGACCTAGAGATATACTTAATCGTAATTATCATTATAAATGAAACCGGGTTAACTACGAGCCTAGTTTGTATTGGAAGAACACCAACGTTTCATCCCTTAACGAGGGATTTCATCAGGGTGAGAGCGGCTCACGTCGCGGCCGTCGTATATAGGTACTAAAATGTAATAAAACAAGTACGACAAGTGCGAGTGTAACTCGCGCGCCGAGGGTTTTGAACTTTTGTCGTTTAGGTAGGTACGTATATTGACGACCTGTTAGCGCGGTGGGCTTACAACGCAGGAGGTTGCGGTTTGATTCCCGCCTCGGGACTAATATTTGTAAGATCTGCAGATTATTTGTTCGAGTGTTCTAGTCTTTTTCTACGTACACAAAAATAAATCATCTAATGTGATACTTATATATACTTTATTAAGTATAACAGATATCGTAGTAGTACGAATTACACAAGCTTGCTTAGCTTGTCGCTAAATGATGTTGTGTGGATTATCCAGGATACATTACTCTTCTCATATTTTTTTGGAGCACGGTGGAATTCGTGAATTCAATAATCTTATTATCTAAATATTCTTCGAGCGCAGTGGAATACATTGGGTATGGACTTTAAAATTTTGATAACAACGGTTTCGTGGCGCTGTGGAACCCTACTATTACAGTTACTACAGAGATTAGTGGGTAGGTAAGTGGGTTGGTACCTACAATTATTTTTTCGACTTTTTTCTACGTATTTCACTAAGTATGAAACTTAGACGATTTTTAAAACCTGTTTTGAATTGTCGAAATCCATACCTTTGATTTGATATTTCTCTCAATAGCCCCCATTGTATGAAAATTAGTTTTTTGACCATATTTCGAAAAGTATTGTTTTCACAGACTTCTCTATATTTTTCCTGTAAAATATAGACCTATATCTACAAACGCTTAGTACATTTTATATAGATCACTCTGCTATCTTCGGAGATAGAGGGGGGGGAACGGTCAAATTTTCGACCTTTTTCAAAATATTTCGAAAAGTATAAAACCTATCGATATTTCAAAAACTGCATTAAAATGTACAAACTGATACCTTTCATTTGATACCCAACTCGGTGGGGTAGTCACCCCTTTAGAAATTTTTCCCGCCCTTTTTTGACCATATTTCAAAAAGTATTATTTTTACAGATTTCTCTATATTTTTCCTGTAAAATATAGATCAATACCTACAAAAACTTGGTACATATCAAATCGATCGTTCTGCAATCTTCGGAGATAGAGGGGGGGTACCGGTAAATTTTTCGACCTTTTTCAAAATATATTAAAAAGTATAAAATCTATCGAAATTTCAAAAACTGCATTGGAATGTACAAACCAATACCTTTCATTTGATACCCAACTCGGGGGGGTAGTCACCCCTTTAGAAATTTTTCCCGCCCTTTTTTGACCATATTTCAAAAAGTATTATTTTTACAGACTTCTCTATATTTTTCCTATAAAATATAGATCAATACCTACAAACACTTGGTACATATCACGTCGATCGCTCTGCAATCTTCGGAGATAGGGGGGGGGGGGAACGGTCATTTTTTTAACCATTTTCAAAATATTTTAAAAAGTATGAAATCTACCGAAATTTCAAAAACTATTTTGAAATTTACAAACGAGTACCTTTCATTTGATACCACTTTCGACTTTGTACGTTCCATTTAAAATTTCAATTTCAAAATTTGTATGGAAAATCTTCATTTTGATTTTTCATTTATTTTCATTTATTTTTCTATAAATATGTGGGGGCGCACAAAATGTATTATTATTTCAAATTTCAAGTCAATAGCTGCAGTAGTTTCTGAGATATTAAGGATTCAAAACACAAAACAGACCCAAAGCGATTTCATAAGGGTTTTGCAACCGATGGCAAAACCCTAAAAACAAATCATAATTCTTTAATCCACAATATGATATACAATAAAGTATTTCGTATATACTAATGCTAAAAAAGGAAACTCTTCCAGCGAACCTTATTCGGAGAGAGAAACAAAGTTATAAAAGTGGGTAGGTATATACATGTGCATAAAAGGGTATACCTCTAAATCTATTAATTTAAACATACAATAAGTATTGAGTTTCTTATTGATTATTTCTTTATATCATAACCAAGTGCACACTACTGGTGTTGTGCACTTGACAACTGATGCGCAATGCACGCCAGTTCCACCAAACTGTAGTGCGATCTACAAATTGTTAGACTGCTTGCTTCAAAAGGCGGCTTCAATGATTATAAAAACCGATATAAAACTCATGTAGGTATGAAATTAATATGTTTTTAGAATCCAACATTATGGTGGTTGAGGCATTGAAACCATTAAATCTCGTTTGGATTATGATCTTGTTCTTTGAAGTTTATGATAACAAACCTTTTTATTATAATCCATCGCAAAATGTTTGGTGATATAATACATAATTTTCCTGTTGGGTTTATTTTTCAACTGTAAACAAAATCCATTCCATATTAACCTGATATGCAAAAATGTTCTAAGAAGAATAATGGATTAAGAGGGCAGGTAGGTATCTACATGAGTACCTTAGTATCTAATTTACATGCGAAAATTAATGAATGCAAATGTTCTGATTGGTTTATGAACAAGAGCTTCGAACGGCGAAAGCCTATTACGGTGTTGCGGTTGCTTTGACGAATGGTATAGTAGGTAGGAAGTAGGTATACTACATATAAGGTAAACTGTTTCTATAATTTAGTTTGAGGTAACTAGATATATATCTACACTTATCTTTTGATGAAGGTTAGGTTAGGTTAGGTTAAGTTAGGTTTCTATAATTTAGTTTGAGGTGACTAGATATACATATATCTACACATTATCTTTTGATGAAGGTTAGGAGATCTCAAAATAATTAATTATACTGATCTAACAATGATATCCTCATTGAGATGTTTTGCTTTTACTCAGACACTAGGCACTTTTATGTTTTTTGATTATAAAATATTATATTACCTGTGACCTTGGGGGCCTGCCGTGTGGTGCCGGCATAGAATTCCACCACCCCAACTCTTCCCGTGGGTGTCGTAAGAGGCGACTAAGGGAAACACACCGGGGGGTGGGCAGTAGCGCCCTCTGCAGAACAACCACCGTACTGCGATCCCCAACCCGCATGCCCAGCGTGGGGATTATGGGCAAATGATGAATAATGCCATCTATGGCACCACTCATTTGGGGAGGCCTAGAGGTCCAGCGGCTGATGATGATGATGATGATGATGAGGGCATGTACCCATTAAGTCAATGTCCCCATCATTAGCATGTGTCGAACAACATTATTGTCTCAAACTCTAGAGTAGTGTACATATACCCTTAAGGTCGGAGTATAGGTAGTGAATGTGTTATCTTGTAGTTAAGTATTATAAAAGTGTCATGAAATTATTCGGTGGCAAATCATATTCACCTGGTTTTCAACCCTGAACAACGAATTTATCGTTCACTTTCACATAATTTAGTTCTTATGTGCAAAAATCCGTTGTGGCCAGAAACCGTTGTAGGGATCAGTCTGGATTGTAAGACACTAACTTTTTTGAAAATTTTACTAGTCTATGAACTTATTTTGTAAGACCTCAAGAAGTTAAAGTAATTGATTTATTTTTCGTTGCTTTGTCACAGCATGAATCTACAATTTTAACAAACTTCGCGCCATATTAGGATTTCATTAGGTTGGAGTTGGAATACGTATTCATTTCGTTTTCACCAGTCTTTCAAAAGCATTTGAATAAGACTTCAAAGCAGAAGCTTCCTCTGACGTTTCAAAACGCGCTTCATTGGGAAAGCCAATCATATCCGTTATGCAACTCTCTGATTGGGATTACTAATCAATTGGGACTAGCAGAGCCTAATATTTTCAGAGAGCAAGATTGTTTCACATGGATTAAAAAGTGTTTTTGTAATTAAATCTATCCGTGAAAACAATCAATAAGCTTTCTAGTATTTATCGATTTAAAAGTCTGTAATTTTGTTATAGCTGCTACCCTTGACAACGATCCCCTTGCTTGCTATACGTAACTGAAAGAGCTTGAGTCGAAACTTTGGTTTTCTCGAGTCGTTTGTTTTTATTTGTTGATAAGAATGAGAAAATTCTGCATAGTTGACAGATTTTTATAACTAAGGGAACATTACTAATTCTTAAAACATTTCAAGCTGCGTTTTTAGTTATCATAATTTCCAGTCCATCTTTGGTTGCCTGAAAGATCGCTCGTACGGAGTTACGCTGCTATTTCTGCTCCCTCGATTCTTTGATATTCCTACTTGTGTCCAATATAGTTATATAAGGAAAAGTAGACAGATTTTCATAGTAAAAACTTGCGTATTTTGACGAATTCATTATGTTTTACAGTGTGGTGCCTGCACAGAATTTCACTACCCCCACTCTTCCCGTGGTAAGAGGCGACTAATGGAAACACACCGGGGGGCGGGCAGCAGCGCCATCTGCAGAACAACTCCACCGAACTGCGATCCCAAACCCGCATGCTCAGCGAGGGGACCCCCAATATTATAATTAATGCCATCTATGGCGCTCATTAGGGGAGGCCTAGAGGTCCAGCAGTGGACTATTATGGCTGACGATGTGATTGTGAATGTTAGCGGGCGTGACTTCCGCCGCACTCACCCTGATGAAGACCCTCGCTTAGGAATGAAACGTTGGGGTTCTTAGAATACAAACTAGGTTCGTAGTTAACCCTCTGACCAAGTAGGTACTGCCTCTCAATATAATTAAGTATTTGTTTATCTGACGATTGCTGAATTTGATCCAAATGACATCATAGTGCAGATTGACATAATGGAGGTCATTGATGAACCATGTTCAACTTATGAGCTATAAGGCCTACATTTTCTAAAGTCGGTTAAAAACAAGCTCCCTTCAAGCTTTCCACCGAAGCCGCTGCCTCAAACAATGAGGTTGCATAGAGTGGTTGCTAACTAACAAAACGGGTCAGGGGAGCACAATACCTTTTCAGCTCCACGTCGAGTTTGAATTTACTCGCCTAAAAGTTTTTGTTTTTTTACAAAGGGCCTTAGTTAATTTATTGTTTAGAAATTTTATACAGGTACATTTTAGGGTGATTTATACCGGTGAGATTCAGGTGTGTTAAGTGTAATAAGAGTTCCTCATCATCACTTGATGACCAAACTTCGTTCACCACTGGATATATTATATATTATGTCGGAGTGGGATCGGTCATCGGAGTGTTATATGTATCCAAAACGTTTGTGCTACTCCATAACACGACTCAAATCACCGCTTATACCAATTTTGTCTTATTATTACGTTGGACAAAGGAAATTTCAATACACTGACAATTCAGAAGTACAATAGAAGTTGTCCTTTTTACAAATACTAATCTCTACCTCAACTATCCAAAATAAATTAATATGAACGTATCATAAAAAGGTGGTATAACTGTCCAATGAAATATTTCGAAATTTCTTTTGTGCACGATATCATCATCATCATCAGCCTATAATAGTCCACTGCTGGACCTCTAGGCATCCCCAAATGAGTGCCATAGATGGCATTATTCATCATTTGGGGGTTATTGCCCATAATCCCCACGCTGGGCATGCGGGTTGGGGATCGCAGTACGGTAGTTGTTCTGCAGAGGGCGCTGCTGTCCACCCCCCGGTGTGTTTCCGTTAGTCGCCTTTTACGACACCCACGGGAAGAGTTGGGGTGGTGAAATTCTATAGTATGCCGTCACCACACGGCCTCTGTGTACGATATAATGAGATATAATAGGCGAGGGCGTTGATTTGGGTCAGGGTGGGGCCTTAACTAGTGTCATCGAGATTTGTCTTCGAATTTTTCTGATAAAGTCCACCCATGGTGTCGCAGAATATCCGATATTATATGCTGCTCTTTCTCTAACTTAGAATTTGTGATCTTACACAAAAAAAATATTTAATCCATCCCTCTATTCTAATTCCAATCTATTTCTTATTAAGTACGAGTATATTCTTCTTACAATGTTTCCAATAATGTGTCGCGAGCAAAGCCGCGGTTAAAAACGAGACTGCAATAATGTATTAATACAGTCACAGAAACCTGCGACAGAAAATATTACCCAGAAAAATACGTAACCTTTAAAGAAACCATTAGGGAAAGTCGGTGAATTTCACGCGTGGATGCTTTAGACGTTTTCAATGACCTTAATTGGGCAGAATGCTTGGTCTAAGCCAATGGAAATGAACAGAGGGAAAAATCGGATCGCTTTCAATATGAGGGTTCCAGACGAAATTGTAAAAACGCAAAGAGATAAAATATTATTAAAAGCTGAAAGCTCACTTTAAGCGATATTGTGCGTTATAATATGTCCGTTACGAGAGTTTTTCCCAAGACTTCACTTATGACTATTCCCAGTGACTCATTAAAGACGATCAGGAGAGTCACAAAAAGTTTCATGTGAGTCAGAAAGTATTATCATTAGAATCAAAACAATAATCATCTTTTTCAATAATACGAGTACCTACATATCATGGAGCCGGATGTGAATGGAATGAAATTTAAGAAGTTGAATTATATGTTTTTGTATTATGTATTTATTAGATATTTTTTGTTCACTTATTGTTTAAAACTAATCACTGTAAGCCTGTTAGTGCAAATAAATTATTTTATTCTATTTATTCTTTTATTATTATTCTTATTCTATATGAAATAATTTGGTGAGATCCGAAACCAGCTAGAATCGAATAAATCGTGAGAATTTATTTGTTTCTAAACATTCATTTCATCTCAACATGTTCTGTTTAAAATGTATTATACATAGACATAAGTGATATTATAAATGTAGATACCTACTAGTGGTTGCTAATTTACATCATCCACAAGCGCACAAAAAAATTACGTGATGAATAACACAATAAAACCATATTGCTAATTTTATGGTATCAAGATCTGTGCGTAGTACAAAAAAGCCTAAACAAATAAATTTATTGAAATCTAAAATTACAATCTGTTTAGTTCAGCTCTACTGTTTCAAAAGCTAAGAAACGACCCAGTATTTACTAGGGACCAATATTATTTTGGGCAGCTTATGAATAAAAACGAACGGAACCGTTGGCGAGCAGCATGTCGCACTTAACAGGTTCTTATAGAGATAGACTTTCACGTTCCTTCAATTGAATTTATTCTACACATACCTACATACTCTCATATACATTCGTTCTATATACTCTCATAGCTATAGGTATATTTTTGGTAGGCAGTAATAAACGACCTCTCTGCTTTAGCCCATAGTCGTCGTAAGAGCTGACAGAGGGAACCTATCAGGAGGGCGGCAGCCTCGTTCGCTGTAACTTTAACACCACCATTGCAATCAGCCTGTTAAGCGGATGGTTATTATGGAAAATCTACCCTTGTTTGAGACAGGCACGTTCGGCAGTGACTGAGTAGTGTGATGAGGAAATAGTCTATGTCGACATGAACTGGACTTGCTAACGTGAAATAATGCTCTTATCATATGCCTAATCTAACTTTATGTGAGTAGAAAAACACACACTTATTTCTGGGACGGGGTGTGCCAGAAATAAGTGTGTAAATAAGTCTACCCTCATAAAAAGAAACAACAAATCAGCTATCAACCTTTAAATCGTAAAGGCATTTGTACATTGACCACCTACATTGCATGTTTCAATATTCAAGATTAAAAGGTATTTTTAACGTCATAAGACATTGTAACGGTCACGGGGAGTCCATGAATTAAGAGGGACCACTATTTGTGTCGGCATTTGGGGGAAGCATATTCCAGCATATAGAGCGGATATGATGGTGTTGAATGGAGCGTAGCGTACAAACAGTATGGTATTAAAGAACAATATGCAGTTGGTCATGCGCCTGGTATCGTGTAGGTTTGCTGTCTCATCAGATTATGAGAGTGAGACATTGCATCTTTGTTTACACATAAATGTAAGCACTTTAATGTCTTGCACACATGGGTAGTCTCCGTATAGTAGACTGACCGCTTTGACCAAAGTTTGGCTATACCATGTTAAATGCAGCGTTCGAAAAGCAAAGAAACTTTTACGCAGGAAGTACTTATCTTACTATGCGTTGTTATCAGTTTTGTTGTTTGCACTCGCCCTTACATGTCGGGGTGAACAATCCAATTAATGGATTAGCTAGCACTAAGTGGGGTGAAGTGAAGCGTCACAATACCGACCTCCGATGTCCGGTCCGACCTGGCTGCAGGGCTGTTTGTACCCAATCAAACCACTGTATTTTTATAAGGATCTTACTGTGTTGTGTACTAATAAATAAATAGATCACGTCTAGGTAGCTAACCCTATATGTACTTAACTAGGTAAGTATTTAGCTACTATGTTTCTACCATCGTACGCGTTGTTTCTATGAAATCAAAAATCAATATCGAAGTGCTTTATTTCCTTTAGACCTTACAGAACTGTTGGACACGTCACAAAATAACCAAAATACAAGTTAAATAAGCAATAAAAATGGGATATAAAGTGATCATTTTGATTAATTGTTCACTTCAATCTTTTTAAGATAAAGTAAAGAAGCGAACAAGAAACCTTTACCTTGTTAGATAGTTTTCGAGTTGGAGCAAAACTCGGTCCAAACTTTTAGGTCATCTAGATAATCTGATATTTTATAGTGAACCTTATACATACCAACCAAGCGGTGCTTTGCTACGACAAGGTCATTTCGATTTGTATAGCACTGTATAATATAGTCAGTATTATGATACGGAGAAATCAATTATTAGTAATTCATGAGCCTAGCTTACGCATGCGGGGCTTCTCGTCGGAACAACCAATTAAAGGAATATTGAGTGATTATGTGTCAATCGCATGCCACCACGTGTCAAGGGCTTTGTATTGTAGGGAATACTTTTTAAAGTTCCTCAACAAAACAATAATATCAGCCAACGGGACACTTTACCATTACTAAGCAACGCCGCCCGTCTGTCTGTTAGACCTCTGTAGTCTGTAGGAAAAATTCAAATAATAAACAAAAGGTTTATTTGTTTAGATTGAATAGGCTCCGGGACGCACCTTGGACCGATTTGAAAAATCCTACATAATCCCTGATGAACATTGGCTATAGTATATTTTCAAAACAGTTAGGAAGGTATAAAAACTTCAGTAACCCAACGTGTGAATACGCTAGTTTTGTATACAATGAAAATTGCAGTAACAGAATATATGAATACATAATTAGAGTGATTAGATCTTTTCCCCGAAATCGTTAATTCCGCGTAGCAAACTTTCCATTCGCATTTTTCCCCACTCGAACTTTTACCCGCCACTTTTTTTTCTTATTCGCTTGCTTCCTCATTCTCAATTATGGCCAAACGACATTTATCACAATATGTCTAATTCTTAAACGATATATTTCCCATTCGCTTCTTACAACCAGTACATATTTTAGACTTCGAAAAATCTAAGCAGTCTCCATAAGGCAGCGTGCCCAGAATGCTGACAGCATTACCAAGTTGAATGACAATGCTAATTTGTTGACAGACATAGAAACCAGCATTTTCGATCACCTGTGGACTTCATTATCATTTGAATTAATAAAATTAACCATTCTGCATAATCCACACAGCATCATCTAGTCCCAAGCTAAGCAGATAAGCCTATGCTATGGGTACTCGATGTCAGATATAATAATACAATATAATAACCCATGATAATAACCTAATTTTTATTCACTTAGAAAATACTCAGAACACACGAGCCAAATATACGCAGATCGTACAAAAATGTTTCTCAAGCGGATAAACAAAATATAATATTTTGTATTTTTCGTGGTAGTTACACGTTTTCTAAGAATGAAGCTTGCTTCATTCATTACATTTAAATAAAGTAAAATATAAGACGTAGTATTGAACTTCTAAGAGCAAGTTTCTCTTCGCTGGTTTATTTTCTTGAAACAATATTATAACGTGCTAAATATACATAGATTCCGACCTCGAATAAATTACAAAATGCAAAGGTCATTCCTCCATTACATTTGTCATATTGTATTCCTTATGTATGTATATCAGTCACCTCGTACCCATCTCTACTTAGCTTCATCATCAGCCCATATTAGTCCAATGCTGGACATAGGCCTCCCCTAATGAGCGCCATAGCGCCCTGTCTTCAGCTTTTCGCATCCAGCATCTGCCAGCAGTCTTTCGCAGATCGTCATCCCACCTGGCCGGAGGGCGTCCTACACTACGTTTACCAAGTCGCGGTCTCCACTCAAGAACACGTTTACCCCAGCGGTTATTGGTTCTTCGCAATATATGGCCGGCCCACTGCCACTTCAGTTTGTTAATTTTCTGAGCTACATGACTTTAGTTCTCTGTTCTCTACTTAGCTCGGGGCTAGGTAATGCTGGGTGGATTTTCCAGCATAATTAATTATATTACTATTATATTACACTAGCGACCCGCTTCGGCTTTGCACGAGTGCAATGTTCATCCTGAATTATTCTATCTATTAAAAAAACAGCAACAAAATCCGTTGGACAGCATTACAGATCTAAGCATACATAGGGACAAGCAGACAGACAGCAGGAAGCGACTTTGTTTTATACTATGTAGTAATTAGGTACCACTCTACATATAGTAGGTACAAGATGATAATAAGTTAATTTAAGTTCTGAGACATCTTTGAAGAGACAGACGAATGAGGTTTTATCAAGTTAATAGCTCTGAGAACTCACATTTGAAGGGACAGACAAATTAGGTTTTATGTCGGTACCTTACCAACTGCTTTAATTAATGCTTTGTGAAGAGTAGGTACTGTTAATGCTTTATTTGGAATTGCTATATCAGTAGTGTAGGCGTGGATTCTTTTTTTTATTTTTTTTTATCACGGTGTGGAGAAAATATAACATCATGATGTCAGTGGCATAGCAATGGCAAAATAATCTATACTAATATTATAAAGAGGAAAGATTTGATTGTTTGTTTGTTTGTATGTCTGTTTGTTTGTTTGAATTGAATAGGCTCCGAAACTACTGGACCAATTTGAAAAATTCTTCCACCATAAGAATCCTTAAATTTCCGCGATGAACATAGGCTATAAAATATTATCAAAAAAGTTAGAGATCCGTATAAAAACTTCAATAATAAAACCATAGCGCTATACATCAACTTCTTTTTTTTTCTTTTTTTGCGCTGCTCGCCTTTTCTGTGACTCAACTTCAACTTCTTTTTTTATGACACCGCTTTTGCTACGACGACTCCGCCAGTTATGGATTGTCATAGACATCACATCACAATTCGTTACTAGGATGCGAGAGGAGACTCAATGTCAAAAAATATAAAAACTTCAAGATTGGAACCATGCGATGTAGGCGATATAGCGGTGCGAGAGAAAAGTCTCTAAATAAGTAAAGGAGGTAAAGGTACGATTTTAAAAAGGAAAGACTTTATTGTTTGTTTGTGGTTTGAATTGAATAGGTTCTGAAACTACTAGACCTTTTTGGAAAAAAAGTCATCATTAGAATGATAATCATAGGCTATAGAATATTTTGAAAGTTAGTGATCCTTATGAAAACTTCAATAATAAAGTACCTTATCTAACGTGTGTGTGTGTAAGAACTTAAAATTCTTTAAAATACCCGTGCGAAGCCGGGGCGGGCTGCTAGTTCATTATATAAATAAATATTTATTACTGAAATGTTAAACATCTAGATACTCTCTAGTACACGTATAATCCTTTTTTAAATGGATTACCTTTATTAACAAGAAAGATTGTTAATGTAATGACCAAATTAGAACTAGTATTTATGTACAATTGAAACAATTGAGCTAACTCAGATAAACTACAGGTAGATAAAAAAAAAATGCGATAAATACCCGTTAAAATAGTACTAATCATTACAGGTAGCTCAACTGATCCATATCAGTACCAGTAGGAATTGTTCCAAAGATGCTGGCTGCATGCAACACCAGTGTTTCAGATAACAAGTGATTTTTCTGATGGTGCAATGTCCTAATTAAATTAAATGCAACAAAATCAAAGACAGGTTGCTGTTATTGCAAAAACTTGCATACATTTTAAAATTTTGGGCTACGCTAAGAAAGCTACGATTTGCTGTAAATTACTTTTTTGCAATTTTATTCCTTGTAGAAAGCAAAATAAATTTCAAAAGCACGAACAAAATTTAATCTCGCGCCAACCCAGGACGACCTTCATCTTCATCGCAAAAGCGTGCCAACTTTTGCCCTATTTCGGCCACATTACCCTCTACATTACCCTTGAAAGTGGAGTTATCTTCATAATTCTAAGCACCGCCGCGCGGGTTGGCAACACCGGGGCCATGAGTAGTACATTCGGTACCGATTGGTACGTCAATATGAACGGTACACGAGGTGTAGTAAAACGAAAATGTTATATCAGACGGAAAAAATATGACATCATTCAAGAGAAAATAATATGGACGTAGACCGAGAACAGATACTCTATTCTCAGTATATTTATTAGACAAATAGAGTTTAGTTGAACATTGCATTGAATGTAATATAATATAATTCTATATTAGCAAGAACTTAATTTAAATTTTGTAGACAACATCATCCCTTACGAAATAATAAACTTCTCTTACAAGATCCAACAAAATGCAATTCCGCGCCACAAATTGACTTGCCATGCAATCATGATGCATGAAGGGTAGATGAATGTGAGAGCGGACGGTGTACGTGAATTGAATTTATTATTTACAGTTTCGGGATTCGATTCTTTTATTTTTTTTCGTATTGATACTTTGTATGGTACCTACACTTATGAAAAGTCAGGTACACATAATTTTACAGTAAAGTTCCTTATAAAAATTTTAGTACTTTGTTATTTTGTATTTCTGTTTCGGTCCATGACACATTTTAAAATTATATTGTTTAAATGTGTCATGGACCTAAACAGAAACACAATTTATTCATAAAGCTGACTTTCACAGCAACTTATTATTATTATCAATGCTGCTGCTTTTCCAGGTCGGTACCTACCTAGACCTATATTCTATCTCAAACAGGAAAAGACACAAATCATATACGAGTATGTCAATATGTGCAATAATGGAGAGGAATGTCACCAACAATGTCGCTGTGTTACAAGCAAGTTACAAACGAACAGCTAGAAGCAAGAACTTATTGTTATATTAACCTGATTAACTAATCAAGATAAAACTTTATTGTATTACGACACCTTTTAGCACCACGTCAAACAATATTAAATTTTATTACGTCTGAACGATGTTTTGTACACGCTTCCGGTGATATTTTATTGATGACCGAAGGTCAGAGGAATGTCGAGCTTGCTTATAAACGGAGCCAATTGAACGATGGATTATGAATGAAGCGGGTTATTCCATGTTTAGTAAGAGGTAAGAGGGCGCATTGCAGCATATATACCTACCTTGAAAAGACGTAAGCGTAATAATTTAAATCATTGTTTATAACTAAAAAAGTACATAAATCATAAAGTGGCAAAGAAGTTCCAAATATGTATTTAGTAGGAAGGAGCACTCTCAGTGCACTTTCATAATTTTTATTTTCGAGTTTATAACATTTCAAAACTGTTTTAAAACTTGTCTTAGTGTCATACTTTTTGAAATAAATTGAAATGAGTTGAAAAATTTAGTACAGTACAGTAGACATACTGCCTAATCTCCGGTGTAACTGGTATCCATAGTTAAGTTCTAAACCCTAAGCAAAACATACTCGCACTTGACGGATCTTGTTTTTTCTACATTATATTTTTAAATTAGAGGAATCAAAGAAATAATGTTAATGTTACATAATTCCAGTGTTTTACCATGGGGATCACGTGAATACTGAGATTGCATAGGTTGACAACCAAAACTGTTACGTTCGCCTGCTAATTCATATTCATATAAACTTTAATCAGTTGCGATATGATGAGGATTTAAATTGCCAACGCAGGAGATTGCGCCTTGAACTCATCTGTTGTCCTACAAACAACTTAAGATTGCAAAATAACATCTTGCATCTGAGACCGTAGGCATAATAAAAAGGTAATAACTGACCTACCTATGCAAAGTGCAACAAGGTAAACTGGGTGAGTAATAAATATACTCGTACAAATGGCAAGACGATTCGCTAATTCGCACTTAGGATATTTTAGATAAGACGGTTGGTACAAGATTGTAGTGAGTAATACAATTTTGAAAATAATTTCGTACATCGCTGTCAAATTTCATCCGTCCAGCCATTTTTGAGCGGAAAGGTAAAAAACTGACTGAATTATAGTACGGATTCCTAGTGTTCGCAGTAAAGATATACCCAATTGAAGCGGTAATTAAGGGAAAAAGTACCTATTAAGTAATCTAATTTAATAAACTTTTGATCTTCTCGCGTTTTCTTCGTATGACCCCAAAAAAGTCAGTACCTTATTGTTTTTATTTTTCTAGGTATACTATAGAACGTTAGCAATTGGAAAGAAGTAGGTAACGAAAAGCACTGTGTATAGGCACGCATTATTCCCTTCTGTGACTCACACGGCGTACATAACGGCGAACGCATGGCGATATTTTTCGTTTAGGACACTAGCTATCACGGCAACTCATATTTCAAGTTAGAGAAAGTAGGTTCCAACTGGTACTGAAAAAGTGTCTAGCAATCAGACACAAATAGACTCTAGTCAAACTTTGACCTTTTCCGTTCAGAAGCCCTACGTCGCTGGATTACCGTCTAATCCCTCACGCAAAGGCATCAATTGTTTGTATAACTACTAGTCTACTTTTGGTTTCAGAACATTAGTCGGTTCTTTTTGTAATTGGGTCAAAGAGGTTTAAATAACCCAATTGTAATTCGTGTGGTTAAATAATGAAAATAAATGCATGACCCGCATCGATCATGTTTGTTAAATATTAAGTGTCGCATGACAAATTTTAATTTTATTAATTATTTCTTTATAATAACGTAAATTGATGTTTCGTAACATAGTTTGGTTTCCCCTTAGTTCTTTCAATAGCACATTACCTTTGGTCTACCAAATCAAGTTAGGCAGACTATCGAAAATTACGTTCATGCTCTTTCCTAAAGTTCTACTCCTGACTTCCACACCGTTTGACCTGTTTTCTGTAATCTCATTAACGTATACCACCTGATCCCTAAGGACTGTAATGACTCTCAATGGTATAAAATACAAGACCTGTCCCTTTAGTATCGCAAGTATTATCAATGAATCAAACGGCGAGTGCCCTAGCAGGCAATTGCCGTCGAATGTCTGATTTCAGTAGTCTTATTCTGTTTCTGACTTTAATCAGTTTCCCGTGGTAATGGTACCAGTATCTCTGAGGTCTGTACAGGCTGTGTATAAAAATACTGCAAAACTTTTCCTGTTTAGGCGCTTGTGGTCAGAAAAATACTGAATTTCGGAAGAAAATGCGCAGGTCACTAATTAAATATACTGCCGCCACATTTATTTAGTGCGGTAGAGTGCGCCTTTTTCATGGCTCGTTACTATATTTACGAAAACATTCTTTAGCTTCATGCTTTGTGTTTATAAAAATGAGGTCAGTAAGAAGAAAAGTTAATAAGAATGCATAATATAATCATTTATTCACAGAAAACATATCGAATATTACAATTTCGTTAATGTTTACATAATTATTAACAAAATTATAATATTCTCCAAACCATGTATTATGGCATTGATACTACTGGGTATCAATGCCATAATACCAGGGGCTCTAGACAAAGTAACATTTGATTAGCGAAAGCGATGGTAGAAACGTACAAAAATGTATGGATTTGACATATTCCTTCGATATCACGCATCGCAACGACAATCATCATAGCTCAAATGATGGCGAAGTTCAATTGGTAGACAAAGTAACCTTTGCGTAGCTATCGCCTTGTACTATACGTCTGATCGCATCGCTAAATGCCGATAAGTTGGCACAATTGGTTGTCAATCTTTTGTTGTTAGACTAGACTGTCATAGTTTGATTGAAGTATTGCGCTCGTATTTGTGTTATTAATTAATATTTTTCGAATTATTCATGCAAAAGCAGTGCAAAAGAGATTGTGTTGAAGGTGCGTGCCTTTTGTGAGGAAGAAAAGGCAGACCATGCCCAGTTAAATCCATTAAATCTAGTGCGATCTCGCGTTGCACCATCAATGCAACTGGTAAGTAAAATAGGGATACCAGCTTTATACACGATACCTTTAGAATGGATCATAAGATTTACTCACATAAAAAGATAAAATAAAAAGTAAATTATCCAGGTTATTTAATTTATCTTGTTATGATATCCCTTATTTGTATATATACAAATATTGAATTTTTGAATTTTATATTATACAAATACAAATTTTATGTGTCATTTTCAGTCATGTCGGAGAAAACCACGAGCAGAATACATAATATAAAGAAGCGAAGCTATTGCTGCCTGCAACAAGTCAATTCTGCTGAAAATCGTCGTGGATCTTGAAGATTTCGATTTATAAGAATTTTTTGTGTTGTTTATTTATGTTCCTTTTGACCATAATTAGTGTCAGAACAATTTCAATAAATAATTTAAAATTTTTATTGTTTCATAATTTAAAACTTTCCTAGTCCTAACTACTTATATATTTATATACAAATATGAAATTAAAACATAAACACACGTTTACATAATGGGGTAAAAGATTCATAATGTTGGCAATATCGTGCTGCCAATATAATGCTGCCAATTCCTGAGGCAGGACAACTTATGGTGTACGGTCTGTAGTCTATAGTTATCGAACTCAATCATTCGCTTATTTCGTCCGTTCACCGTTCATGAAATGACGGGTCAAATAAAAAGGAGTACCAAGCCAAGTAGGTTGTTACCTATAACTTCAGATAGAATTTCTGTAAACAAACGTGATACATAACAAAAAAATTGTTTCGATTTGGAAGTTTACCCAATCTTTTGAAATACTTATGGCAGTGTTTATTGTGTAATTAAAATCAATAGAAAGAAAATAACAATGGTTTTGAGCTATATAATTATATTATTTAATTATTTTCAACAAGTTCTTAAAATCATGAAGAAATAAATAATTAGGAGAAAATACATATTTTACGACACTCGTATCATCTCGGTAATATTGGAGTAAATAACAGAAATTCAAAACTATTTTGCATTTTGACAATAGACGTTTTAGTTTGTATTGTAATTTCTTTCGACTCTCGCCCTTAGAAGCCAAATGTGTGAATTTTTGCAGATCATATGCAAAAGCTTTATCTTGTTTTTTTCGTTGTTAAGTATATTTTTAATCCCTCGTGGACACAGGGAAACAAGGGTGCGATCGTGAATGCTACATCCACGCTAGAGCAAGGCTACCTAAAATTTTGACGTAATTCCAACAGCTGTTTATGAAATCGCCGTTTCGATTCGATTTCTACAGGGTCTTAGCGTTCGCTAGTGTATCCATCAAGAGAATAGACAACTACGTGAAGTCGCTTCTCAAAACTGCCACTTGGCTAGGAATTTGATGGAAGTGATCGTTCGATGTTGTCAATCGGTTTGGTGCTCTGAAAAACGATCATATGGAATTGTTGTAATTGTCGAATTTGACACGGAAGCAATATTGGACTACCAGTCTCTTTCTCACAACAGTGGTTTAACGTTAGGAAAAATCAATACACACTCTTTTTATCAGCGCCCTCTTCCTGGTTTCATTGTCACGGATGTCATTCTATTCAACGGGTTTGTTTACATGTCAGGAGAAGTCATTGTGAGATTTTTATGTTTTGCCCGTGCTTTCGACTTATTTATTGAGCAAAACTGTAATATAAATTGAAAATCATATAGAAGAGGTACCATGAAGTGTTCTGTAGCAGGCTGAGGCCTATGCCAAAGCAAAAACAGGCCGAATCTAACCTTACACCGGTAAGTGGTAACATTTCGTTAAATTGGTGTCTATTGTACATTGTATTTTGATATAAAGTGTGTAAAAACCTATTATTTTGAATTATCTTTATTGTGAGCTGTAGAAACCCGCAATATTCTCAATATTTCATTCACATCGCAGACATAAAAACCGGTGCAAGTGTTGAACATCATCGAACATCGAACGTTATCGATAAATTAGGTAAGGTCAGTATGGGTACCTAAGTATAACTATTGGGCAAGTGTAGAGGACTTTTTTATTACGAAAACCATTTGAAAACCATTTTTGGATTCAAAATAAACTTTGACAAAAATATGACACACTGCCCCGTGTTGACCTTAGAGGTGCAAGTCCATCTTAACGGACTTGAACCTCTCCACACAAGACCACCGGACACAAAACCACTGATGATGTGTTGACCTTAATAAGTTACGTATTTTTTCTTGTTTTAGTTTACCAAGAAACGAAAGCCGGCGGAGGGAATCGTAAGAAAATATTGGCTTAGAAAATATCCGGCCAGGAACTCAAGACATTCATGTTTGCACATCGCACTTTGAAGAGAGTGCATTCAAATCAGAAAAGCTTCCAAAACGTCAGGTTATAACAAAATACAAAATATACGCGATCAATACAGTTAAAACAGTGTTTAATTACATATCCTGCTCCTGCTTCACTTCCAGTAAACTCTCGGATCCAGCTCCAATTCCGAAAATGAGGGTTTCCTTCGATTTCTCCGGGATCCCACCATCAGATCCTGACTTTCTTCCAATGGGACCACTTCAGAAATGCGCTCTTCATAACATAGGTAGTATAAAACAAAGTCGCATCCCGCTGTCTGTCTGTCCATAGGGAACTATGTATGCTTAAATCATTAAAACTACGCAACGGATTTGGATGCGGTTGTTTTAAATAGATAGTGATTCAAGAGGTAGGTTTACATGTATAATACATGCATAATATAGTAGAGGAACACTGACAATTTAAGAGGTTTCCGTGCAAAGCCGGGGCGGGTCGCTGAATCGCTTAAAAATGTATGTAAATATATTTTCCCGTCGCCTATAAGTAACTTCGTTCTGACCTTACTTTACAGTGGCGCCAACTGGTGAGTACAAAAACGGTAGCCCTCATTGATACAAAAAAAATATACAGTTGAACATAGAACCTTTCCTTTTTTGATGTCGATTAAAAAGACAAGCTCGTCCATCGATATAATGTTATCGACTAGACGAACAAGTGAACATCCCTAATCCGCCATGTTGTTCTACCGATTTGTTTACATAGGTATCCAAGGAAAGTACATGCTTAGGGCACTTCCATAGACAATCGTTTTTCTGAGGTTTGGTGAAATCAAAATATTCGTACATTGCCTACCAAAAATCTTGACGTTTAATCCATTTGAAGGTTGCCATCGCTAGAGCGATAAGAATTTTCAAAATCGAATCGCTTCATAGCGAATGCCGGTTGGCTAAGGACCCAGTAGTTTTGGACGGGGGTGTGAATATTAGGTAATAAGCTTCCACTAACACAGTCAATAAGATTTTGAAATTAAATTAAATGACCATATTCGTTCACGCTAATAATTACCAAAAGTCAGAAACCAGTAAATCACTATATTTTATAAGCAAGTCCTTAAATTCCTTTGGTAACTTATACAAATCTTGATTGCCATGCAAAAGTTATTTATGTCGGCAAGCTTCGAAATATTATTTGGCGCGTACTTAAAGTTTGTTTTTATGTTTATTTGAAAGAAATTCCTCACACACAGGCTTTTTAGTCGTATACTTTAATATCTGTATGACAAAATTTTCCACAGAGAATATAAGTAGGTACCTGATTTGTTTAAGTTTATATTCTTACCTCTTTCATTGAACCACTCCTTTTCGTTTCTACCTAAAGTTAGGCGTTGGCAGTCACAAGAATGAATGCAATTTGTAGTCTCCACCGGTTTTTCCATTCAGAGGAAGTTAAAGTTCAAAATTTCCACAATTTCCTATATTTTATTACAGCGACTGGCCTTCTACGGGCTTTTATTTGGCGGCACGCCAGAACTGTACAGTGGCTATAAGTGCTCGTATCTATTATCTACCTTCAACAGGTTGCTATTCTCATTTTGGGATAATAATCGTTTATTATATTATTTAGTTTGTTATGAACTTGGATAGCCACTTGTTGATAAGGATATTTGTAAATAGAAAGGCAAGAAAGGTCGACAAGATTTTCGTGACGTCAGAATTGACATCTTTATCTCCGCCCGCGCCGGTTGATGTCGTTACATCCGACTACGGGAACCTAGGGGCAGGAGCTACCCGAGTATTTTCGACACATTCACTGCAATCACCATCTTGCGCCAATCGTGGTGTTCATAGTAAAAGTCCTTTTATTTGAGGAAGTATTTTGGTCCGTCTGTCCGTGTTAGCTCAGAGTCTCCTATTTATTCTCTCTTCATAAAAAAATAAATAATGCTGGAAAATCCACACAGCATCAGCTAGCCCCAAGATAAGAAGAGCTTATGGTACTTGGGTACTTGATGACTGGTATACATAATACAACATATTAATTAGATAGATATTGTTTTAACTATAAAGTTTATTTTCTTCTCCACGTTAATTAGGTCTACCTATGTTTTTCCTTCTCGTGGGATATAATCTAAACTTCCACAAACATCGGCTATTTTTGGATTATTAGTTGGTATCAATATCAATCGGCCTCTTGGTATCTGATAAGTATCAATATCAATAGGATACAAAAAGTATAACTATCAAGCTCTGTTTTATGTTAAATTATGTTTGTTACCTTTTGGATACTGTAATAATGAAAAGCGAAACCTCCTAGTATTATTATTCTATACTTAAATGGAGGCTTCCAAATATTATCTGTTACTCTTGAATTTTGTGAAAGAAATAAAAATATTTGTATTTGTATAAGCTCTCTCGGGAAATATTGTATGAATACTTCTACTTTACAAAAGCGAAGTCGATGTTTAGCCAAAGGGCATCGTTTACGCAGGATGAATTTTTATTCGCTGCAGGATACAAACAGGGTTTTTTCTTTTACCGCCTTAGATACAGACCGGAGAAAATATAAAATGTTTTGGGATTGGTATGAATGATAATGTTTTATACCTTAATAGCAATAGTTACATTGCCCGGGAGAACTTCCTTTTTCATTGGGAATATTTTTGCGCAGAAACTCTATTTTATATAATTTAAAATTAGCCTTCGTTAATTGCTATTATATTACCTGTGTACTATAATATAAACAAATGCAGCCGTTTTGGAGATTAGCAAAAATAAACAGACAGACAGACAAAAATGTTAATATTATGTTAATAAATAAAATAAAATAGTTTTTGTTCCTCCATATATAGATATACTACAATTATAACTTAGAGTGATATCTAAGTTATAAATGAGGCTTATCTTATAAGTACTTAGTACTAATAAGGATAGATACCTACTTAACAAATATTTTTTAAGTTATGTTGTAACGTGATGATGAAAAGGTTAAGGACTCGCTGATTTTAAGTACCACACGCAAAATTGGGTGTTTTGTTACTTTCATATGTCAGTAAATAAGTGGTATTTTGACATTACAAACTTAAATTTTATTAATTTGTAAAGATTAAAAAATAATTCCAAACTGAAAACGGAAACTCATTTGCTTCATTATTTGTTATTATTTGTATGCTTAAGGATTAGCACACGTGCGATGGACCAGCGCCGACATCTGTAGAACTGACGGTTTTCCGCTGCCATCCATCAACAACAACGATTCAACAACATCCGGATAAAACGTAAAATATTTGCATAAATCTAAAATCAGCCCAATGTGACTTTCCGATATTCCGACTTTACTTACCAATTGAGTAAACATATGAAACGCAAATTTATTTTGAGAATCCAGTACATTAAGTATCATGATTACCTTGACCCGTGTACACTAGCTGTTTCTGCGAGTTCAGGGGTCTACAGAACTAAGCTTGTATAATTTGATTTGGATAGTCACATGACCTAGCTTATCATAAATAGGTACTATAGTACAATAATTATAATTATGTATGTTTTATAATATCTAGTCAGTTTTCAAGTTGCTAATATGATATAAACTTCTCTTATCTACTGTAGATAAGCAGAGATTGTGCATAGACTAATCTACACAAATATTATATTTGTAGGAAGGATTTGTATTTTTGTGTGTTTATAATAAATAAATTCAAAACTACTGTGCCTAATATTTAACTTTTCTGTATGCCAATACTTTTATATGCATAATTGTGATACTTTTTCCTATAACCATTGAATCCTACACCATTTTATTAAAGAAGAATAAGGGCACAATGAAGCGAGATAGAATGGTCATTTAAATTGGAATGAAATATTTTCCGTGAGAGAGGTGATGAAGTCACCGGAAATGTTCAATAATTTGTGTTTATACCAGTTGGCAGCACGTTATTTGTACAACTTCTATAATTGATACAAAATATGAGTAATGTTTATTATTTATCTGGCTGTTTTTCTAGTGATCTTATTCGGTTCATTTAGTATCTAAAAAAGGTATTACATTTAAAAAATACAAGCTTCAAAGCTTGATTCCAAACTATTTTAACAACGCGCGCATCGTTTGAGGATTTCTCGTGGATTTTAGTAGAACTTTATAGTTTTTAAGCAATTATCACCACTCGATTCTATGGGAATTCGGTATTTTATCACCACTCGATTCTATGGGAATTCGGTATTTGTAGTGACACTGCACTGCATGTAATGCATGCAGTGCAGTATACTAAGTATTCATTATCACCTGCATTACAGCAGGCGGTGTTTACAAGTTTACAAGCTACAACTTACTAGGTAAAGGTCTTTGAGGTCACTTCAAACGCCGTTTGGGCGTCGACCAGTCCGCCGCACCATTTACTGCGCCACAGATTTTTTTAATTAAAAAGGCATTCTGGGTATTATGCCTTCTTGAAAGAGCAGGTTTTTAGGAAATTAGAAGACGTCACAATCAGCCTTTATAGACCGGTAAATTGGTTAAGGCCTCTATCATACTGTTGCATTTCCTTCTATTTAGGAAATTGGTCTTGTGAAAGAAAGAGGCATATGCTGGATGCAACAAGCTAAAGACAAGGCGCTTTGGTGCTCATTAGGGGAGTGCCTATTTCCAGCAGTGGAGTAAAATAGGCTGATGATGAAGATTATAACATTATAGGTAAATTATTTCTCACACTTTCATTATTTTGATTATTAACTCCCGCGGCGAACACCGATGTGGATAATTCCCTTTATTAATAAACTATCGGTCCGCCCGGACTTCGCAAGGATATTTAACAAAATTTAAAAAATTATAAGGGCTGTTGATTTTGTTGTACCAATAGAAGTAGAACATTATTAAATATTGCCATGGAATTGGCAAATGACTAATTAAGTTTCAATGTAACTTCCATGCACAAACTTTCAAAATTTAAAAATAAACGTACTTATAAAGTTGTGTTGAGATTTGTGCAGAATAATCAAGACAACAATGAAATAGATAATAGAAACAAATGAGAACTGGTATTAAATATTGAAACAATTAAGATAAATGCAGACTGTTGCCTTAAAAAAAGCCTCCCCAAGTCGCTGGCTACATATCCTCGCTGTAGAGCAATAACAGATCTCGGGTCACTCGCACACAAAAACCCGGGGCGCGTCGGTTTCACGGACCTAGGGTCTCGACTCAAAAAAGAGCAAATACGTAGGATTTGTTGAGTCAGAATACAAAAAGAAAAAATAAGAAATAATAACACAAAAATATACAACACAACTTAAAAACTGAGCGAGAAGAACGATCTCTACCAGATAACCATGGATGAAAGCATCATTAGACAGGACGGGGTAAAGGTATCCATGTAATTATGTAGGTAGGTTAATTTACTAAAGCAAGTTTTCTGCAAAATATTCTGTAATCTAACCTTCGTTAGTCAGTTCGGACCGTTCTCCATGGAAATTATAGACAAAACTCCATATTGACATACATTTCGCTTTTTAACGAGGGGTCTTGCCCGCTAGGGTACATCTGGTCCACATGGCAACAAATAAAAGGTCGAAGATGTTATTTAGCCGGGATGAATGCTTTTGTCACGTTGGCCAGTTGAAGGAACCCGTTTTGAGTCCCATGGCAACATTCAAAATCCAGTTACAATGATTTCTGTCTAGCAAACGGGGTCAATACATGAACTGCAGCGTCTTGGGCACTCTTCCGACTGGTATATGAAATCAGTTGAGCTATCTGTAGTTTGTTTCCAACAGCTAGGTAGCTCAATTGTAAATATTAGTTCTAATTTGGTTATTGAACTGTTGATCCTTCATAAAATACCAGCATAATTTAAATAAAACTAATTTATTCTACTGAGATTCACATTCAAAGATGCTTAAGCTATTGTACAATAATAAAAAAAGTTCTCAAAATATATGCTAAGGTCTCATTATGAAAAACAAAAACCTGCGTACATACTATAAATATACCTTATAATAAATTACATTTGATATATATAAAGTACTTTTTTAAACCTCACACAGAAAAATAACAATACAAACAACAGACAAATCTAAGGCATACATTTTTTATTTTCAGCATTTGCTACCTACCAACATAAATAATATCACAAACATAAGTGTACCTATATTTTTAGAATATTACAGTTTTTAGACTGGCAGCATTGCCACGTTAAATGGCAATACTAATAAATACCAAATTAGGCGACAAAAATATTTCGGGGCAAAGCAAAAATCTGCCCTTGAAATTAAACGTTTGACTGAAATACCTTCTACGACTATGTCCCGTAAAAAGCGGCCGTAAATTTAACACGCAATAATGTCGTCAAAAGCAAATATTTTAGAAAGTAACCATGATTGCCCATGATTCATAGTATTTTCGCAATTCGTATCATTGTATTTTATATCTTGTGCTCCTTGTGCCAAGAAGCTTATAGTTGTCCGTTACCTAATAGTCTGCAGCATTACATGACAGTTATGCCAGCCTATACCGCCGTGTGGCGACGGCATAGAATTTCACCACCCCAACTCTTCCCGTGGGTGTCGTAAGAGGCGACTAAGGGAAACACAGGGGGGGGGCAGCAGCGCCCTCTGCAGAACAACCACCGTACTGCGATCCCCAACCCGCATGCCCAGCGTGGGTATTATGGGCAATAACCCCCAAATGATGAATAATGCCATCTATGGCACTCATTTGGGGAGGCCTAGAGGTCCAGCAGTGGACTACTAGACTATAGGCTGATGATGTGATGCCAGCCTATACAAGCCTGTACGAAATAAAGAAGGTTCTTCCTTCGGCAGTAGTACATGCACTAAAATTGGAACCACACAGAGAAAATTACTCGTTGCATGTCCTTTGCGCAAGGATGACACGCAAAATCGTAAGGCGATCTAAATTTTAAAAGGAAATTTAATTTAATTTTCCTCAGTTTTGACTGTCCATATCAAAGCATGGACACTGGCTGAGTTGGACAGAGTAGACAGCGAGCCAAGACCTTAATTCGATGCAGTTTTGTTCACCAACGATTTTCCAATTTTACCTACTTAAAGGAGCCCAGAAAAGACACTAAACACCGACTTTCTTTCGACACAAATTGCCATAATGTCCGGCCAACATTTGAACAGAAATGGTCAAAGTCAACGCAAAATAGAGCATAATTCATATGATAAGTGACATAATCATGTGAAAATAACAACGGCATTCGTTCACGGAGGTCGCGACTCCGAGCTGGCCCGATAAGCTATCAATTCATGTGACCGGTCGATCATCCGCATTGTCCGTTTTGTTTGAGTCAGCTGATAGTTACACGTAATATTTAATAAAAAGGGCAAAAAGCCTTTATATCTAACTAAATAAAAACCACTATTTACAATTGAAACAATATAATAATATATAATTAGATAACCCTACTATTATTAAAAAAAAACTAAAGTAATTGGGTCTGTCAATCTGTATTATTTTCACGCCTAAACAGCTAAAGTGATCTTGATGAAATTTGTCTGAGGACACAAAGGTCGTCTGTATTTCGAACAATGTCGCTTTTATTTAAATATCTACATAAAAACTACCTATATTTTAAGTGGATTAAGAATTTCTTTTAACCTTAGGTAGATACTCTTATCTTATAGCCATTCTTGATAAAATTAACAAGTAAGCGCTTGTTGGTTCGATGCCATGAAGGACATTTCAAATTGAAATTCCGATAGGAGAAGCTGCAGTATATTCCTTTGTTTTCTACAGCTATTTATAGGAATGCAAAGTGCTTTCAAAGAGCTCATTATTCATTGTACTGTACTTTGAAATAGCGTATTGGAAAATAACTAACTGTTGGTACATGATGTAGGTACAAGCTTTTGCCAGCATTTTTCCACGCTTTGGTAATTCAGGATTAGCGGTCCGTCACGGCTATGCGCGGATATTTAAAAACAATTTCAAATATTACAAATTTACACATACGGTGCATGTCATTCCTCTCCCGACCACTGAACTGTGCACGCGCGTAGCTAGCGAGAGTTCGTTGTTCTGTCGCGATCACGATGTCTAAGTGTACTCATTGTAACAAAACCGTAACCAAAAAGAATCCCGGGCTGGAATGTAATAAATGTGGGTGTATAGTGCATGCAACTACTGCGTGCACTGACTTGTCCAACAAACAGCTAAATGTAGTGCGTTCAGCCGAAAACCTAGAGTGGACCTGCACTAATTGCTCCCAAAAATCGATAAGAAGAGGCTCTTCGCTCATTGTACCCGACGACGATGCGGAAGACGAAGAGGAGACTTTTGGGACCCCCTTTAGCAACTACCCGTTTGACCAGAAGAAGTTCCTGTCAGAGATTACTGTGGAAATGGATAAATTGCTGAAGAGAGAGATGAAAGAGACTAATAAAGCAATCCAGTTTTGCTGTGGCAAGGTAGATGACTGCCTTGAATTAATGGAGACCTTTAAGAGTAAAATTAAGGATCTAGAGAAGAAGAACACTGACCTTCTTCATCAGAATAGGCACCTTGAACTAAGAATGCAAGCTCTTGAGCAACGCGTAAATGAAGAAGAACAGAAAAAGTTAAACAAAGTCGTAGAAGTACAAGGCCTACCCTCAACTGAGGGAGAAAGTCTAACCGATATCGCCAAAAAACTGGCCTATAAACTCAAGGTAAATGCCGAGAATATTAGCACAGTAAAGCGCCTGCCAGTAAAATATGGAAGGCCAGGAGCTCTCCTAGTTAAACTCTACAAAGAAGAAAACACAACTGAGTGGGTATCAGCAGCGCGCAGCGTAAAACCTACAGCCACCGACGTCGTCACTAACGTGCCCGAAAAAGAAAAAAACACTAAGGTCCTCGTATTCAGGGCCTTAACTTCTCATTTCAAGGGCCTGCTATGGGCTGCCAAGCAAAAGCTAAAGGACACCTACAAGTATATCTGGTGTAAAGACTCAAAAGTGATGGTCCGCAAAAGTGATAATGATAAAATCACAATAATTCGTAGTGAGTCAGACATCAAACATCTTATGCAATAATACTCATAAACTGCCTACATTATTCACAAGTTAAAATTCACAAACCATGGATGATCCGTCAAGTAACACTTGGGAAATCCTTAATTGTAATAATGTATCGGACTATTTTCATCAGTTACCCCAGTATAAAAATAAGGTAACAGTAGTGCACGTCAACATACGATCAATCGTTAAAAACTTTAGTAAACTAGAACACCTCGTTTGTACTAGTAGCGAAATAATTGATGTCATTATTCTAACGGAGGTAGGCATATCTGACTGTGTGAGCTCATTATTTCACTTACCTGGCTATAACATGCATACAAAACTACGTCGTGGCCGTAAAGGAGGGGGAATTATTATCTACAGTTTGTCCAAGCATCAATTCACTGAATACAAAATTACTACAATCTCTTTTGAATCGATATTAGGAAAACTTAGCCTATGCGGTAGCGATGAGATGGATTTGTGTGCAATTTATAGACCGCCTTCGTCAAGTAAAACACTATTTTTAAAAGAGTTACGTAGTACAATAAGTTGTTATCCCAGGAACGATCTTTGGTTACTGGGCGACATAAATATCGATCTGAAAACATGTAATAACATCCAAGAGCAGTACTTAAACCTGATGTACGAGTATGGTCTTGTGTGCGGGATCAATGATTATACCAGAATTGAATCACGTAATGATGAAATGTCGAAAACTTGTATTGACCACATATTTATAAGATCCCGCTCACAAGATATAAACTGCGCAGCGATCGGCACTGTACTGGCCGATCATCGCGTCATACTTGCTTCGGCAAGAACAGGCAGACAAAGACAGGGTGTGCCAAAACTAATTACACGTTATAATTCAAAAGTTTTGAGTAAAGAATTAAACGATATTAAATGGGATGCGGCAGAACGTATGTCGAATCCTAGCGATATTTACAACTACATAAAATCGAGTATACTAAACTGTTATACTAAATCTAAATATACAACTAAAATCAATAACTCATTCAGAAACTTTAAACCTTGGATAAATAAAGAGATAATTAATAGGAGCAATTTACGAGATGCATTATTTATCAAACTTAAAAAAGATCCCACAAATAAAATACTTAAATTAGAATACAATAAACTAAGAAATCAAACTAACAAAATGATAGAAAGGAATAAAAACTTGTACCATAAAAATGAAATAAATAATAATAAAGGAAATATGAAAAAGCTTTGGACTATTTTAAACAACATGACAGGCCGAACCCAGCACTCACTGGACGAAATTATACTAAAGGCATTTAAAAATAGCTGCCAATCAGAAAAGGAAATAGCGAACAATTTTGCTTACGGATTTGATGATGCAGTTAAAACAATTATACCTACATGCCCCTTTCAACTACTCAAGTTAGAAAACTACACAAAATGTACACAGATGTCAATGCGACTAAAAAAAGCCAAACCCAAAGATATTCATAAAATAATCAAAAAATTTAATCAAAATAAATCTCCTGGAATAGACTATTTACGTCCCATAGATATAAAAAGCTTATCAGAGAAAATGTCTTCCACTATAGCTAAGCTAATTAATACGAGCATTGCGACAGGAATATACCCCGACGAACTCAAGACAGGCATTGTTAGACCCATACATAAAAAAGGCGCTCAAGATGATTATAATAATTATAGACCGATAACGATCTTACCTATCTTAGACAAGATTATGGAGAAGTATATCTGCAATGAAATTCATAACTTTTATAGAGATAACAACATACTCTCCAATCAACAATACGGGTTTCAAGCTAAAAAAAGTACTTCAGAACTTCTCTCGCACTTCACTGACTACGTTAACGAATGTCTTAACAACAAAAAACATGTTGTGATGGTATTTGTTGATTATACGAAGGCTTTTGATACTCTAAAGCACGAGGTACTTAAACAGAAGCTAGAATGCAGCGGTATCAGAGGACCGTTACTTTCGTGGTGTGAGGAATATCTTACAAATAGGTCCTACTGTGTCAGGGTAGGTTCAAGTCTGAGTGACAAAGTTCGGGTAACGCAGGGGACTGCACAGGGTTCCGTTCTTGGTCCACTACATTATTTGACGTATGTCAATGACCTGGAGAACGTAATCGAACATTGCAAGGTGTTCCAATACGCAGATGATACATGTTTGGTTGCGGAAAACAAAGACCTGGATGTAGCCATGGACAGATTACAACAAGACCTAACCAATCTAAATAAATGGTCACATGATGTTGGGCTTGTTATTAACCCGCAAAAAACTAAACTTTTACATGTATGTTCGCGACAAAATAAAAGTAACCTTAATAAAAACATAAGATTACTGGCTCATAACCATAGCTGCTTGCACAAAAAGAGTTCAATAGACTGTAGATGCGAACCTATAGAACTTGTCGAAGAAGTAACTTACCTGGGTTTAACAATAGATAACCGGTTCAACTGGGGTAGGCATGTAGATAACGTATGCAATAAGTTAAGGGCAATTTTGGCAAAATTCTTTATACTCAGATATAAGATTCCTTATAACATTTTATTAACATTATATAAAACACTCGCTGAGAGTATCATACTATATGCACTAAGCAGCTACGGCCGCACATTTAAATCATATCTTGAAAAAATCTATAACCTTCAAATAAGACTATTAAAAGCTATAGTACCGAAAAACCTAAAAGAAAAACACAGCAAAAATTATGAAAATCTTTTGAAGGAATGCAACGTATTATCTGTCTACGAGAGAGTTGAGCTAGCGTTACTAGTTGAAAACTACTTCAATTGCACAAATTATAAAAGTCATCATATAAATACAAGACAAGTAGCACTTAAAAAGCTTGAAACAATAGACGCCAAAAATGTGTACGGAAAAAGAAAAGTGGACTATATAGTTCCTAGATTAATAAACAACATCCCTATAACTACTAAAGATAAATTAACACATAAAAATATTAGATATTTATTAAAAAACTACTATGTACACAAAATTAAGAACCAATAAAACTAGCAATTTATCCTTATTTAAAACAAATTTACTTATATAACTACTTTTTTACAAATGACAATTCATAAAAAAAAAAAGAACTTAAAAATTAAAAATATTTTATTGAAATTAGTATTTGTGCACCCTGTACCAGAACGAAGTCGGCGCATTCTGCAGTGTTCGGGGAACTTCGGGAGGCTCGGCCGTCCGAGAAAGCCCGAACACTGCATCGATATGCTGCACACTTCGGGCGTTTATTTAATAACTATTCTTACTCTTTATCTGTTTATATCAATTAGGTACCTTAGTAGTTTAAGACACAAAAATTTTGTTTTATCACTCACGTAATAAAAACGTAAAGTATGTAACCAGAGGAATGTAACATTCGAGTCAAATCCTCAAGGGCTTAACGAATGTTAATATTTAATAACTAGAATAAGATTTTCAAGAATAAATAAATAAATAAAATAAAAATGTATTTTTTTGTATAGGGGATTACTAATAAATGAGTATATTATTTTTATTATTATATTATTAATAAATTATAGGGTATTTTCGGAATTTAAAATGAATTCAAATATTTCCTCTTTATAATAATTATAATAGTATAGATAAAAGTAGACTATATGTTATTCCAAGTCGAAAACTACATCTATGCAGAATTTTAGCGTTCAGTATTATCGCGTGACGACGACGTAACAAATTATACCTACTTATTGACTCGAGAACTGGTGACCAAGACATAAATAAAATTTGGGTTCTCTTAAAAGGTTATCTTCATTATATCCAATGATTCTTTCGGACAAATAACAAAAAATAGACTGCAAACGTAACAGATAAGCTAACAAAAGATACATAGATAGATACATTCTTTATTTCATAACCTTACAAATAGAATATAATGGGTACTAAAGTTAACTTAATCAATGAACTCCTATTTCAGGTATAGTAGAGACATTGTATATATCCGATTCATCACCTCATCACCAGCCTATAATAGTCCACTGCGCCATAGATGGCATCATTATTGCCCATAATCCGGTTAAATTGTTAGATCTTTATATCCGGAGACAGTTGACATTGCAGCGCAGAAGCAAGTAGATACTCAATTAAAATCATTAGATATTTTAATTTTATTTTATTGAAAACTGAAAACCGATTTGAACCCCTTAATTGTACTTTGTTTTGAGGGGAAAATACTAATTTCTCGGGAATTGACGGGACCAACTCGGGATTATTTTCTACGGAAAAGTGAACATCGCTCCATATTTCACACGATCCGTCCATAGCACGAACTTATCGGTTACTCTAACCTAGTTATTCAATTATTTATCCGAACAGTTTTAATTGAGAGATTTCCTAGAATACCTCTGTAGGATGATATTGACAAATGCACATGTCCAACGATGTCCAAACAATATAGGAATCATTATGTGATATTGTAACCGCTATTCTATTTTGCACCGGGGGGCGGGCAGCAGCGGCCTCTGCAGAAAAAATCCACCGAACTGCGATCCCCAACCCGCATGCCCAGCGTGGGGATCATTAGGGGAGGCCTATGTCTAAGACAGCAATCTCGATGATGAGCAATCTGATACCGAAAGATTACTTCAGTAGACGGTTCAAAAAATTATGCTCATGATACTTCAAAGTCTATCCGACTGCGGCATGATACCTGCCTACAATTGTACCTACCAACCACGAGCCTCATTATTATCCAGCAAATTACACCAAAGTTTTCTACACGTTTGTCAACGATATTTCCATGAATTACTTGTAGTCACGGTACTCGCCACCATCTTACGTAACATCAGTAGTACCAGTAGTATCTAGTGCGTTCCGCCGGCGCCGGGGAATTTAAATTCGATGCCTGAACACGACACTGTTGGAGGCTGGTGTCAGGTAACAGAGCTTTCTAGAAGAATTATTTACCGTATTTTTTTTTTGGTTTGCTATTGTTACCATTTTCAATATTTTACTTTTTGGAAAATATTTACAACATAATTAGGAGAGGAGGGTTAATAAGGAAAATTATAATTACGGAATTTACAAATACGAGTATGCTTTACTAAAAATTATTAAGTGATATTTCCATCGTTAAAGGGAAATGAGCGGGAAGGATGAGTATGCCGAGTTCATTTCTAAGCTTTCTACTCGCTCACTCCTTTCCATTCGACTATTTTTTTATTCACTCAGGTCTTCCAACTATTTCTACTTCTTAGTGTATAATATAAAAAACTCGGGCTTCGCACGGGTATTAAACAAAATACCAAAACACATGTTTGAAGTTTTAATACGAAACCCAAGCTTTTTGAACCCATGTTCATCAGGGATATTGTAGAATTCTAATGGTTAAAGAATTTATCAAATCGGTCCAATAGCTCCGGAGCCTATTCAATTCAAACAAACAAAAAAATCATCCCTCTTTATAATATTAGTATAGATATAGACAATAAATAAGTCACCATGGTAAAACCTTTCGTGACGTCACATAGGGGTCCCACGGAAGACCAGCGCTGGTCTATTAATGGAACTCGGCTGGCATTTTGCTGAGTTAGGGTCTTTTTGTGACAACTATATTATTCATGTATCTATCCTATATGTGTGTTGTTTCTAACTGATTGTATTGCTATAATAAATTTCTTTCTATTCTATTCTACGAGTAAAATCATAGTCCTCATGCATTTTACCACATATTGCTTAGGTACCTAAGCAGAAACTGAATTACGGGTATTTAAAAAAAAAACCATATAAAGGGTTTATGTTTAGGGATATCAAAAGAAGTGTTTCAGGAAACTCCGACTCTTAAAATAGGGTATTAGCTGATGATACTGTTTTATCATAAAGTCCACACAAATGAAATTGCGAGTACGCAAATAAATTTTCAACAACAGAAAAAAAAATTTTGTTTGATTTTACTTTATGGTGATATGATAAGATATAATGTCATTCACACCATGATCTTGTAGATAAATTAATTGTCGTCTGAACAACGACAGAGCAACTCTCCCTGAAGAAATTTACAAAATTGCTGCGTCTCCCTAATTCCGCCTTGTAATCAATCTGAAGTTACTCTGTCCGATACAAAATAGCAATTTGTTAACAGGTCTTTTCAGAATATAATCTGCTAAAAACTACACAAAGCTCGTGTCTATCCACGAAGAAAAACCTGTTTTATAACAAAAACTCTTTATGAAGAGGGTTTAGAGCAGATTTTTCGATGCAGTGCTAAAATTGCAGGTTTGAAGCGCTGTGAAAATTCGAATTTACAATTCAATGAGCATCGTCCATTTTCGGGAAGGCGTAAAATGTTTTAGTTTTGTTCAGTATTTTAAATTGATTTCGATGGAAGGCAGTGATATCTTTTTAGATGGCGCATAAACTAAAAACGATGTCTAACTATTTTTTTTCAAGCGGTCTATTAAGTTTAGTTTCGCTTTCGGGCTCCCTGTGTGGAAACCAATAATAAATAAATAATGCTGGATAAGCCACAAAGCATTATACATAAACAAAGCAGAGCTTGTCTTATGGGTACTTCTCAACCAAGTCAGGCCCTGTCTAAAAATCAGCGTCGCTGCTAGCTTTTGCTTGTAGCGGCATTAATGCTGAGACAGGGAGGTCCCTGTCCCATTTGGACCCCTTGTAATACTGTTTCTTTATTTCTGCTTTTATTATGTGTTTATTTAGTATTCTTTAACTGAATTTCTATATTTATTTAAGTGTGCAAATAATAGTAATAATAGTGAATGAAAATAAATTTATTTAAAACCCAGTGACACAGATTACTGGGTTTGAAATAAATTTATTTTCATTCTGTCTTTCTTATTACTTACTGATAAGTTACTCATATTATTGAATACAAAATTATATGAATAGACATACAAAACACCCTCAACAAATATGCACATATATGTCTCGAGGAGGGAAACGAAACTGCAACCTCCAGCGTCGCCAGCGGACCTTTCGCCCGCTCCGCCAAAGAGGTTAACAATGTAATTGGAATTTGTAGGTCAAGTTCAAATCGTAGGTGTATGTTAAGATGTAAGATTCTAAGCTTACAAAAGCGACTCAAGTTGCTTAATCAGAAAAGATGCAAAGGTTAATACAAACCTTAAATGTACGTTTATAGAGCAATAAAATAAAACCTTCACGTCAAGGTCAAAATATAAAGCTATTCTATTATAGCTTCTTTCATTCTATTTGTATCGAAAGAATGTTTTCTTAAACTATTATTTACATTTATTATCTAGAACCATTGTCACGAAAACGCACGAACTGCGACTTATTTGGTTGTTTACTCCAAAATGACGCACGAAATGCAACTAATTCATTCAAACGTACTTTTTATATCTATACCAGTATTATAAATAGGAAAGATTTGATTGTTATATTCTAATTTAAGCTGTCACCAGAAGTTAGAGTGCCCAGAATGCCCACTGGCAGCATTGCCCCATTGGATCAGTTGGATGGGGTTGCTGCACCGAAAAATAAGCAAAGTCGATATCTAACAACACCTGGTGAATATTTGTAATGGATGTGACGTTGTAAAATTTTCTTCCTTGCTTTCTTTAAAATGATTTGGAAAAACAGTGCAGAAACTACCGAACAAATCTCTCTTAAATTTTGCACGAACCGAACCTAGAATAACATACCAATAAGCTACAAAACTCAACTGCTAGGAGACAAGGTAGCTGAGTCAGGCATTACAGGATGCTTGGACACGTCAGCGATTTCACATTACATAAAACTAGAAAATTAACGTTTTTTATTCCCTTCAATATTTTTTAAGCTAAAGTAAAGAAGTGAAAAGGAATCCCTTACCTTATTGAGTAATAGATAATTTTTATTCCGCTAAACGTGTCCAAAACAGTGGGCAGACGCTATAAATGTTAGTTGATTCTTCTGTGACGGAAATTTTCCACTATTGTCCCACATAAGTCCATACTGGGTTTCGACCACTTACAAGTATTAAATTCCTCCGCAGGTAATATGACGTGAGTCAACACGACCGCTGTTTACCGACAATCTGTTATATTTGGAAGATATCTTTCTATATTCAAGTACCTACGTAATTCTATTCAAAGATACAAGGTTTTTCTTTTCTATTCCTAATCATCATCAGCCTATGTTAGGCCACTGCTCGACATAGGCCTCCCCTAATGAGCGCCATAGCGCCCTGTCTTCAGCTTGTCCTTCTATTCCTAATACATAAATAAAATACAAAAGTCAGACATTAATTTACCAGCCCCTGATCATTCCTGGTGCAAAGGTGCCTAATGCTTGCAGCTTTGCCTCGCTGAATAGCGATGATAATCCTTTGCACCAAGAAAGACCCGGAGTGAGAGTCTCCTGCCACTTCTTTTCTATTTTACTCTACCTGTAGGAATCTGAGATAAAAGGAATCGTTCGAGGAAAGTTCATCTTTGCGTCGTTTTGCGTAGTGTGAATTGACTAGGATGGAAAATCATACACTCGAGAGCAATGAATCCGGGTCACTCAAAGAATCCAAAAAATCTCGGAAAGTAAGAATGCTAGGTTAATGCAATAAATTGTATTTAATAGACAATTTAATACTCCTTAAATGAAAGTTAAAAAAATATGAGTCACCATACATTTTATTTACACAAAATTACATAAAGAAAAAAAACTGCTGATCTCTCCTTAAAACAAAAATAGGAAACATGAAATTTTTGAACTTTATGACGATTTTCTTGAATTTCAATACTTCGTATTACCTCCTCGTGCTTCCATTACTGCGTTTACGCGGTTTGGCATGCTGTACACCAAGTTCCTTATACGATTTTGGGGAATATTCTCCAATTCCTCTGTGAGAGCAATTTTGAGCTCAGGAAGCGTGATTGGGGGAGGGTTTCGTTGTTTTACGCATCTCCCTAGCTCGTCCCAAGCATGCTCGATCGGGTTGATATCCGGGCTGCGCGCTGGCCACTCCATACAAGTAATGTTCATCTCTTGAAGGTAGTCATTCACAATCCTACCTGTATGAGGTCGGGCATTGTCATGCATAAATATAGCATCCTCACCCAAATTGACCATAAATGGACCAACGTGTTCGTTGAGGATTTCTTCCACATATCTTACGCTAGTTAAAGAGCCGTTTTCTATGATCACCAGCTCTGTGCGACTTTCAGAGGAAATTCCGGCCCACACACAGACCCACCCACCACCGTAGGCTACTTTTTCTTCGATGCATGCTTGCTTGAATCTTTCCCCTGGTCTTCTATACACTCTGTGTCTTCCATCGTGCTTGTAGAGCATAAATTTTGATTCGTCGGAGAACAATTTATTGCATTAACCTAGCATTCTTACTTTCCGAGATTTTTTGGATTCTTTGAGTGACCCGGATTCATTGCTCTCGAGTGTATCTTGTTCTTAATTGTTTTTGTTCCTTAAACATATTAAATTATCAACAAAGAAAATTACAAGAGTAAAACAATCCTAAATATTAGTATTAACACTAACATATATTTCCTATTTGGCGCTATGGCGCTTATTAGGGGAGGCCTATGTCCAGCAGTGGACTAATATGGGCTGAAGATGATGATGATATTTCCTAAAAATCTATGCCGTCACCAGAAGTCAGAGTGCCCAAGAATGCTGGCAGCATCGCCACGTTGGATGGCAATGCTGATTCTGACTGAAATAAAAGTCAGCATTGCCACTTGGTCCCGGATATCTGATTTCTAAATTATTTGAGTTGTTTTTTTTTGTCCTTTGCTTCCTAGTACGCTTGTACCAAGATAATCTAGCGACAATGGTATCGCTATAAGTTTGTATGGAAAGCGAAATCTGAATCTGGCACTTAGCATATATATATACTAAGCATATATATACTAATTGCCAAATAATGTGATAACACTTTATTTGGCACTAAGTACATCTGGTACCCATAACAAAGCTCTTAATTTTTGCCTAAATTAAGAGCTTTGTTAGTACTAGATGACTCATACACTCGTACTTATATACATACAAAGCAGAATGATTTTTTAGTTGTAAAATATTTTTTAGTTGGTAAAAAACACCCAGAAACCCGTTACAAATATTTGCAGATCGTACAAAAATATGCCTTGTCCGAGTCGCGAAAAAAGGCATTTTATATTCATGAGCGTATTAGCTAAGATAATTTTACATCTTCAATAAATTCTTGTATAACTGAGATAAAATGATCTATGAATTTAAAATACAAAATGTAGTACCTTCCAATAACTTTATGCGCATTGAAATAAGAGAATTATCTAACTAGTTTATAATACCGCAAACACGTTCGCTCAACTTATTTATCTACCGCAGTCAGCTATTTTAACAAGACCAAGATTTATTTATAACCACGTTAATAATGCTGGACAATCTACTAGTCATCATCTGACCCCAAGCTAAACAGAGTTTGTATTATGGGTACTAATATAGTTAATACAATATACCTATTTCATATAGATCGATGTTTTTTATTATATATTGAAACAACCGGAACAAATACCTGCAGATCATACAATCATTTGTCTGGAGACGGGAACCGAACCCACAAACTCCTGTCGCGTAATATTAGATGTGTAATCGCTATTATACGTACAATAGCGATTACAAATCTAATATTACGCGACAGGAGTTTTTGGGTTCGGTTCCCGTCTCAAACTCAGAAAGATAAAGTTCTAATATTTTTTATCATCAAAGAGAATAACAATAAAATAACCAAATAAGAACTAGTATTTACAATTGTAACAGTTGAGCTAACTGCAAACTGTTGCAAACGAACTAAAGGTAGCCTAACTGATCCTTATTCACCAGTCGGAAGTGTTCGCAAGACGCTGGCTGCATTGCCTCGCTGTATGGCAATGCTGATACGCTGCGCCAGATACTGACCAGCTTTCGGGTCACACGTCGCTTCGACCAAACGCGACATCATAACATTAATTCATTACAATAATTTGTGGTTTCGATGGACTCTTTGGTTTTGCATAAAAGCTTTCGAAGCTCGTAATGTGCGGCTACGACCTTTTAGCACATGATTTAAAAAAATGTAGCGATATTGATTATGGACACACCGTGTTTGTAAAATTAAAAATCTTTTTCGGGTTCGATTCCCGCCTTGGGACAAATATTTGTGTGATCTGCAGATATTTGTTCAGGGTTTTCCGGTCGATAAATAAAATCTATGTATGTAGTATATTGTACTTATACTATGTGTATCAGTCATGTAGCACCCATAACACAAGCTTTGCTTAGCTAGGGGCTAGATGATGCTGTGTGGATGGTCCTGTACTATTTATTTATTTATTGATCCTGTACCTGCTCTACCTCCTTTTGTGCTAACTTAAAACAGTGCAGGACAATACACACAGCTTCATCTAGCCACAAGCTAATCAGAGCTTGTGTTATGGGTACCTACTACATAGATGACAATAAATATACTTAATATTCCTCCTCTCCTGCGTCGCAGGCGGACCTACGTCCATCACGCCTCAGAACAACTATGTTCGTATACACTCAACTATGTTCATACATAGTAACAAATATTATAGTCCCAGATATAAGGATTATTTTATTTATTTATTTTATTATATAAAAAGGCGATACACATTATAGAGGTGGCTCTGAATTATTGCTGCTTTTTCGTTCAATAAAATAATGGGTAGAAGAAATATGGAAACAGACTTTCTTTGTACGTGTCACGTTTCCTTTGATCGTCTCATTGAAAGCATGTTCTTTGAAATAAATCGTCATATTAAACTTATGGACTTATGTAAACCAACCAAGATTTTAATTATACAAATATGGTAACAAATAGAATTTATTATCTTCTTATCAGCGGTTTAGGATTTACTTTTTTATGAGGTAAAACATTAGTTCCCAATCTATATAGGTGGCAGGGCGTCACTTGGAAATTAGGATAGATGTCAAACGAAAGAAAACAAAAAATAAATAAAAAGAAAGATGCTAAATAGACTAGAAATTTGAAAAGGTCGGTTTTTCGTTCTATTGACATTCACATACCCTTATTGCCAGTTGAATCCCTCGAGTTATTTGGAACTAACTTTTTTTGTTTTAATGTTAATCAAAAACCACTCATTGCTCCTATACACAAGTATTTATCACACGTAGAACTTGTTTTATAAGTAAAACAGCTATAATACTACTGAAAAAACGGGATTCAAAATGACGTAATTTCTTATACTGCATACTGCTCACCGGGCAAAAAACGATAACGCGGATAACGCACGTAACGTAACGCGTTATTATGTAGTGGCTTACCCGCAGATCAGGGTCCTTAGCCAACCGGCATTCGCTATGAAGCGATTCGATTTTGAAAATTCTTATCGCTCTAGCGATGGCAACCTTCAAATGGATTAAACGTCAAGATTTTTGGTAGGCAATGTACGAATATTTTGATTTCACCAAAACGATTGACAACATCGAACGATCACTTCCATCAAATTCCTAGCCAAGTGGCAGTTTTGAGAAGCGACTTCACGTAGTTGTCTATTCTCTTGATGGATACACTAGCGAACGCTAAGACCCTGTAGAAATCGAATCGAAACGGCGATTTCATAAACAGCTGTTGGAATTACGTCAAAATTTTAAGTAGCCTTGCGCTAGCGTGGATGTAGCATTCACGATCGCACCCTTGTTTCCCTGTGTCCACGAGGGATTAAAAATATACTTAACAACGAAAAAAACAAGATAAAGCTTTTGCATATGATCGGCAAAAATTCACACATTTGGCTTCTAAGGGCGAGAGTCGAAAGAAATTACAATACAAACTAAAACGTCTATTGTCAAAATGCAAAATAGTTTTGAATTTTTGTTATTTACTCCAATATTACCGAGATGATACGAGTGTCGTAAAATATGTATTTTCTCCTAATTATTTATTTCTTCATGATTTTAAGGACTTGTTGAAAATAATTAAATAATATAATTATATAGCTCAAAACCATTGTTATTTTCTTTCTATTGATTTTAATTACACAATAAACACTGCCATAAGTATTTCAAAAGATTGGGTAAACTTCCAAATCGAAACAATTTTTTTGTTATGTATAACGTTTGTTTACAGAAATTCTATCTGAAGTTATAGGTAACAACCTACTTGGCTTGGTACTCCTTTTTATTTGACCCGTCATTTCATGAACGGTGAACGGACGAAATAAGCGAATGATTGAGTTCGATAACTATAGACTACAGACCGTACACCATAAGTTGTCCTGCCTCAGGAATTGGCAGCATTATATTGGCAGCACGATATTGCCAACATTATGAATCTTTTACCCCATTATGTAAACGTGTGTTTATGTTTTAATTTCATATTTGTATATAAATATATAAGTAGTTAGGACTAGGAAAGTTTTAAATTATGAAACAATAAAAATTTTAAATTATTTATTGAAATTGTTCTGACACTAATTATGGTCAAAAGGAACATAAATAAACAACACAAAAAATTCTTATAAATCGAAATCTTCAAGATCCACGACGATTTTCAGCAGAATTGACTTGTTGCAGGCAGCAATAGCTTCGCTTCTTTATATTATGTATTCTACTCGTGGTTTTCTCCGACATGACTGAAAATGACACATAAAATTTGTATTTGTATAATATAAAATTCAAAAATTCAATATTTGTATATACTTATACAAATAAGGGATATCATAACAAGATAAATTAAATAACCTGGATAATTTACTTTTTATTTTATCTTTTTATGTGAGTAAATCTTATGATCCATTCTAAAGGTATCGTGTATAAAGCTGGTATCCCTATTTTACTTACCAGTTGCATTGATGGTGCAACGCGAGATCGCACTAGATTTAATGGATTTAACTGGGCATGGTCTGCCTTTTCTTCCTCACAAAAGGCACGCACCTTCAACACAATCTCTTTTGCACTGCTTTTGCATGAATAATTCGAAAAATATTAATTAATAACACAAATACGAGCGCAATACTTCAATCAAACTATGACAGTCTAACAACAAAAGATTGACAACCAATTGTGCCAACTTATCGGCATTTAGCGATGCGATCAGACGTATAGACAAGGCGATAGCTACGCAAAGGTTACTTTGTCTACCAATTGAACTTCGCCATCATTTGAGCTATGATGATTGTCGTTGCGATGCGTGATATCGAAGGAATATGTCAAATCCATACATTTTTGTACGTTTCTACCATCGCTTTCGATTCGCAAATGTTACTTTGTCTAGAGCCCCAGATTCGAATCGTAGGACAGCATGAGAGATGACGTCATTCTACACCACATTCTATAAGTATGCAGGGCCTAATAATAATATTATAGATATGTATTATCTGTACGCCGTGATTTCGATGGTCAGCAGAGGTAGCAGATTAATTTGTACGTTATTTTGAATACTTTCAGTAATACTTTGCCACTCTAGCTGTTCAACAACGCGTCATGTGGATAAATAATCATGAATGATTATAGATATACGTATATTAAAATAATAGGTAATAAATATGATTTTTTAAGATGTATGTGTACATAATAGTCTATTTTTTGTAAGTTTAGAATTCATAATCAACATCATCGGTTTCTTGATTGATGACCGAACGCTATTAGGTCCATTATGTCAAACGGCCGCAAAAAAAGGTCAGCCGTCTCAGTACAACGATATTTTGTGTCCTAAGGATTACCACCATAAAAATGCTACTGACCTGATTCTGAGAGAAGCTTCCCCTTAAGCTCGACATCGGCCTCTGCGGAAGTAGCCCCGTAGTTCTTGAACGCCTTCCCGGAAGGCTCGTCGTGTTTCGTCACCTTAAATCGTTCTGACATCGTCACTTTTTACACCACTGAGTGTACGAATACCAATGAGTATGCAATGCACTATACCACTTCACCACTGTACGAATAGCACTAAGGAAGCACTAAGGACATGCACTGTACCACTCGATTACACTTGGTTAATTTGTTTAAACAGTTTTTTGGCACTGAAGTTCAAATTCACAGGCACACAGCTCTACTAGGCATTTGTGCCATCATATTTATACCTATTTAAATATCACAAGCTCTGCTTAGCTTTAATCAAAGAGAAATTGCGGCAAGGTCTTTGCGATCACAATAAACTTCTCACTGCCTGATTCGCCTTGTTCCATTTTCCAGGAGCATGCCTATTGAAGAAATATTGCTTACTATAAAGACTCGATTAATAATAGTAGTTAATTGTTTTTAATAGTTTTCCTACTACAAGCTTCTACAAGAACTTCTCTTCGTCTGAACGGCATGGAACCGGACAACTGGCGATCTCCCTTGTCGAAGGCTCAGATCTACTTCAGGCTACTTGGACCAGTAATTACGCAATGTTTCGTAAAGAAACACTGCTGAAGTAGCACTGGCTTTAGTTCTGAGAGGATTTTATGATAGTAGGGGGGTGTAGCTACGTAATCAGCGAGGAAACGGAGCTGCTTTGGTACAGTTTACTAAATCTACACTTACAATTACATCAGAAACAAGTTACCCTACGGTTTTTATCGGTCCCTAAGGGTTGCTATATACTATTTCGCTTGAAAGTAATGCGCTTTTGATAGATCGCTTCATTTAGTAACGTCATGAGACAAAAACTTTTCTAGTCGCTGTAGTAAATTCACTCAGCCAGTTCTACAGTAAATTTCAGTTACCTATACCAATTAGTTTTATTCTCTCACGTTTTTTGTACGTACCACACTCAACGTTGAGTTGTAAATACGTAATTTCATTTCTATTTATGTAGTGGTAAAGGTCAAAGGTGATGTCTGTGCCGAACCCTGTACTTGCATTTTCAGATAATGAACAGATTCCGTGGAAATGGTCAAACCTTCAGTCGTCCGATGCAGGCAAAACAATTACAATGCAGTCAGAAATTATTACTTTTAACTGCAATGGGTAAATACTTTTGGAATATAAAACGGTGAAAACGAATGCAGTTCGTTATAATTTAACTGAGAATCAGTACCCTTGCCCAGCTTTGGGATGGTAACTAACGACGGAAAGTTATAGGATTTGTGTGTGTGTGTGTAGTGACATACCTAAGTAATACTGGAATTGTCAAATGAAAATCTCCCAGAAGGCACGTTTTCATTGAGAATTACCTGACTACATGATTTTAAATAAAAACATAGTTATAGTTTGGGCAATTACCCCCAAATTATAAAAATTAGGGGAGGTCTATGTCCAGCAGTGGACTATTATAGGCTGATGATGATGATGCTTTTAAAACTATATAAATCAATTTAGCTATAAATAAGTATATTATTGATTAAAAACCAAGGCACTCGATCGTCGCAGTGTATAATGCCTTCCTAGAACTATAAAATCTAGGAACCTACTACGTGTATACAAAACTAGCTTAGACACCTACTACTGGCGGTTTCCAAGGACTAACAAGTACATACATACATTAAGTGTTACATACCAGAATATAAATATAATAGAATTGAATGAGAAATTAATATAACGTATGTTCTTCGAGGTAATATAAATGACGAATGACGCAGTCTTTGAATAGGAATATAATAAAGCAACTAGAATAATTAAACACCCGCTTGTCGAGTAGTTAATAGTAGAAACTAAAATAAAGCTAGTATAATAGCTATGTAAATATTGTACCTACCTAAATATTTACCAATCAGTTAATAATTTCAACTAATGAGTAATGAGGTGTTATGGTAATGGTACCTACCACTTGGTGGCTAATGTATTTTATACCTCGGAGGGCGTACGATACAATTCAATCTTCTTTTGAAGTGGTTGTATTTTTAATAAAATAATTGATATGAACTTTTCACCTCGGGTGATCATGGTCATTCCTATGTGCATATTATAAAAATATATCCATGTTATTCATTGTACTAAGTAGTTACATCAATTACCTATACAGCAATAGTCTCTGGACCTTGGGACTAGATGCTGTGTGAAATAAACATTATTATTTATGTATGTATGTAAAATCCTATCCTACGTCCAATGCAAAATCAGTCAGCAAATCTATTAGCTTACTAATGTTTAGAGAATATAAAGTATTACATAAAATACCTATATGAATTCCTACATTCCAATTGAGAATTCTCTTCCATTTTACAACCGGTTACATGTACGTCTCTTCATCAGGCAAAATGATAAATGAACCAAATGATGGGACAATTAAAATATTCGTACTGTAATTAATTACATTTCCGACGCGTCAGCTCTCTCTGTGGAGTTCACAGCAGCGACGTGTGAAAATAATGAGGTTGCAAGGAACTGAAGAGAAGTCTTTTTTTTTATTACGGAGCCTTACTCTAGGAAATCATTATTGGTAAAATATTTGGAGCGACAACACGATCCACGAATTTCCAAGTTGGTTGACTAGCTTGACATATTGGTAACCTACTGTTATTTACCACTTGTTTCTGCATGGCTTTAAACGTTAAGACCTGAGTTGAAATCAGTGTTTATGTTATGAAATTATTCATAACTATCTTAGTAATAGATATAATAGCAAAAGGGACAGCTACAAACCTACAGCCTTATTGTTTCAGTAGTTTTGGAATTTGGTTATAAACACAAATTCGCATTCTATACTTTTAGATGCCATTTGTAATCATCAATTATCAAAGAAGTGCCAAAAAAGAGCATTTTCATGTTTTCTAAATAGAAAAAGTCATACAAAGCTGCAACTTCATCAAATGCAAATATGGGTCATATTAATACATTCTTAAATTGAGGTTAAACAGGTTGTCCAAAGTAGTATTCTTTAACGTAATAGACACCAGGCAATAGAAGCCGCACAAGTTCATATTGCACAATCGAGTCCTAGAGAGGGGTGGAGAGGGGTGGAGACGGGTAGAGTAGGGTAGAGTAGGGTAGAGCCGGGTAAAGAACTTAAAGATTGGTCAGTGGGGGTAAACACGTGCAATACACGCGGTGCTTTAGTGGGTCTTTATTTGTGCCGATTATTTGTCAAGAACTTGATTCGACTTGCTTTTTTAGACGTGTTAATTTGAGATAAAGTAAAGTTGTCAGTTCCAAATCTTTGCCTGCTACATTCCTAAGTTTTGGACTATCACTAAAACTCTCACAAGTTCACAAACTACTACATCTATTTTATAATTATAGCTATAAATTATACCTATATAATGAAAGCTGTAGTGATGTAGTAGGTAATATTTATTTTTTAATAAGCGTCATCTTTATAAAACCATCATCACTGTGACCACATAATGATATATCTACCTATTCCAAGGTCCAGTCGTTCAAATATTTTTACAAACCGTGAGACATTGTTTGATCTAGCTTAACCACTGCTTTGTGGAATTTTTATAAGACACTGGCAGATAAAATCTGAGGTAAGAGGCAATAGACAATGACCCTGCATAGAAACACGATGCTCTACCAATACGAGAGAACGATTTTGATCTTGTTCGTTTTATGAATTGAGAATATTTTAGATGCTCTAAACGCAATCACAAAATTCCACACCGTAATATAGACATAACGCACACAGGCTGCTTGTCTGTTAACAAATAAATAAATAGATGTGATTTAAAGAGTACTAAAAACGAGTACGAATTGCCATACAGCGAGGTAATGTAGCTAGCGTCTTGGGGCCGCTCCAGTCTGGCTATAGATCAGTTGAGTACCTTTAGATTGTTTGCAACAGTCTGCAGTTAGATAAATTGTAAATGCTAGTTGTAATTTGGATCGGTTATTTAATTGGTATGTTTTTTGTTAATAAAGAACGTTTTAAATAAAATTATATTTTATATAAATCAAACATGAGCACCATCCCTTCATTAATAAACTCATTATCCACTTCTACAAAATTGAAACTGTCGCAACCATTTTCTACTTTGGGATTGTGCCTTTGTAAACAAATTTGAAACAAACTGAGCACACATTCGATAGCTATCGAATTCAAATTGAGTGTTCATCAGACTATACTGACACTATCCGGTATCGGTCAAATGACACCTAATTGCTATGTATTGAAAGCGTGGAATTGAACGCCATGGTCGATCGACTCCGGCGCAGCTTGGGCTCATTAATCAAAAGGGTCGATGAATTGATTTGCATTGCGTTCGAAGTAGTACTAACCATTGAAGGGTTCTAGTTTATAGAGGTCGTTGATACACATAACTGAAACATGAAATGGTAATGGTGCAAAACATATCTTGAGGCGTACATTATTCCTCAGATATCGGGTGAACTCCGTACGAACACATATGTATAGCAACAAAAAAACAAACTTGCGGTCTGCTCTAAGATAAAAAGATATCGAGGCAGTTTTTGAAACCGATATTTTAAGCGATACTTCTGCCCTTTAGTTTATATTTTCTATGATAAGTTGGACACACAAGCTAAGCTGTACCTATAGCTTGCTGGGTAAGGAGCTACCAACTAGCTACCCGGAAAAGGCTTATTAAAAACCAGACCCACCTACCTACTAAGGTCCAATTTTCATACCATTTGAAGTTCTATTCTAGGTCAGATTGGTTTGGTTAGTTATTATTGTTTTGCTGAAAATAAACTCTCCTCGTTCTGCATATCGGATAAATTACTAGTGTGTGTTAGTGTGTATTTTTCTGTGTAGTGTGTGTGCGTACTTTACTTAAGGATCTTTTTATAATAATATCTTTTTATTATATTTATTTTTTAATACATTCCCACGACAAACTTTTAAGATACATCTAATCATCATAAAACATATGAAGCACCTAATTATTGTCGAGGCATATGCATGCAGCATTGGAGTGTTGGTAGGCTGTCACGATAGCCGTACAAAAAACTGCGCTATATACGTTATGACTTATTGGCAATGCCCCTGTTGATAGGATAAAGATCTGTAAATAGGTACCTTCACTACTCGTACCTTACAATAATGTTGAAAATAAATGTTCTGTGTCAAGTCAACACACCATTCATTTTAACCGAACTAGTGGATAAAGTAGAGCGTCATGGACCAATTGAATAGCAAATATAAATTTACAGATAAGAGTGAAAAAATAGAGTAGGTGGTACCGAGTAACAGATTATTATGGTAACTAACTGTTGTCATTTGTTTGTTGCGACTGGAATTATTCTACAATGTTGAGGAATGTAAGCGGTAAATAGAATGTTATTTATTTTTAAATGTATTTTACATTTAGTTTATTTCATTATATTATACAAATTCGTTCACTGGCCTGAAATATTTTTAAAAATATTGATTATTCTGTTTCCTTATGATTATTCTTGTGAAAAAACTCAACGCTGACCCCAAGTATCCAACCGCCTAAAAATTTTCTTTGATAGAGTTAATGAAAACAATTGAATGCCTGTTTCTGAAGTCAAATTGTTTTTTGTTTTTTGTTCTTCAGCGCCATGAAACCAATTATTTCGTGACGAGGGTCAAAGAACAACTTTTATTTAGAAAACCAAAAAGTTTGAAACTCGGGGCCGGCAGCGAAACAAAACGAGATAAGTTTGTAGTTGCACTACAACAGAGACCTTTGGTCTTCCATACCTTTTGTGGAAGTAGAATGTTTTTTTGTTATTCAATTTAATTATTGGTTTAAACAACAACACCCTTTGTTTGCTTTCAACAGCCGCGCCATTGTTTTATTATCCAGTATCCTCATGACTTTGTGCTAAACTGAAGTGAGGTTATTGTTATCGATAGGTAGGTACGGTCGACCGCACGCTAGGCGCTAGGCGTGACAATTTTAACGGTCATTAGCCAACAATGCTTCAACAAGATTCTGTAACGTTTTCAACAAAGTGAGGCAATCCAAAACAATACCCTGCATCATAAAAATTGTTCTACAAAAATCATTTAACTAGTAAAAGATAAAATCATTTATCTTAATACTTAGTTTTACGAGTCAATGAGAGATACGGGCATACAGTTGTGTTGCGAGTGTCATCGATACAGAGTCAGCCTTGAGTAAATTTTAAAAGTAACAATAACTAGGCATCGGTATATTCCGGTACGCCTTACCGTCTGCTAGGCTTAGCATATCTAATCTAGTTAGCGATGCAACGTCACTGAAGCCGGTAGAAAAAAGTTCAACAAACTTAACCTTTATAGTAAACAATATTATTTCACTGCGCACTGCTGTTTTTATACCTACACGCTCACGTATGTATGTTATTCACAGTAAGGTGCAGTTTCTGTGTGATTGTTTTCGTTATTTCGAGTTGTTTTGGGATGCGATAGGGTCGGGCGTCGACGTGCGCCCGGCTGGAGTCCGATCTCGCCACTGAACTGAAGTCTGAATGTTTGAGTTTGTGATGCTCGCGCTTGCTCAGTACGATACTATGCAAGGTGCACCTTCTATGTTTGATCCTAAGCAAGGATTTACTCTGGAGAAATTATTGGTGCGCTACACAATTGCTCCGATAAACTCGGGCTTTCAAAGGTTTGTAGAACGTACCAACTCAGATTCTATTTTCTACTCTCGGTTATTGCTTTTTGTTTAAGTTTACACAACTGCTGCTTGTGGAACTGTGTAATCAGCTATCGTTTTCATTGAGAGAAGAAGTAATTGAAGTGCGTGTAAAAACTCCGACAGTCTCAGATAAATTATATTCAATAAGGCGTCTTATTTATAAGCTAAAGATCCCATCTGATTGAGTGTATTTCTTTCAATAAGATTAGTTAGAAGACCGTGGGCTTTCCTCGAAGTGTAGGAATAACATAGTGAGATCGAAGTTCTTCTAAAGAGGTTAAGTAGTTTCACTTACAAACTTTTAGTAATTACAGGCGTGTTGTACGTGGTTACTGAGACACTTGACCTGGGAAATGTATTGTACCGCATTATGGCACTGAGTAGGCATTCCTGTGTTTATAGTTCACTTTTCGTTTCACTTCGCGAGTTCTATTCCTTGATAAAATGACCTTAGCCTGAATATGATGATAACTTATAACCTCTTAGATCTTAGAGGCATAGATGGTCAAGGTAAACTAATGCACTTTGATTTGAGCATGATCGATATCTATGCAAAATTGCAGCTAATCGCTGGGTAGTTTTAGTATGAAGGAATACCAAATATCCAAACTTTCTTAATAAATGATCACGGTCCCAAAAGAAAATTTCTGCTTCACGCGCCGCCGTGTTTTACAATCATTTTGCCGTTTAGGTACCACTTTTTGTCCCACAGTGTTAATCGCCATGAACCTATGTATATCATATTATAATCCTAACATTCCTATAAAATATTTCTCACGGTTCCTTAGCTAGGTATACATAATACTATTCCTACTTATTCTAGATTCAGCACATATTTTGCTTATCAGACTAACTCTTGCATAAACACTTGAAATACGAAACGTGCGCATATTGTTTACCTTGGGTTTCATCAAGATGTAGCTTAGATTTCGTCATAAAAATCTAGAATAATTAGAAGAGTAACGAGACGTACTAGATGAGCAAAATGCAACCTTGATTGTTTGCCTTTCGGATCTGTCAAAATAGTCCCAGGATTTTTCAAATTGTCTTGGAGAGGGTATCGAAGAGGCCGGGTTCCTTAAGATACTATGCCAAAATGCACTGACGGTCCAAAGGAACAAACGACAAAATGTGTAATCTTCAACGACAAAATGAGCAAATGCCATGAATGTATCTGCGATGAAATGCTACAGCGTCAGAATGTGCATTTTACATAAAGAGCCAATGTTGGAATGATCATTACACTATAATGTTTCAAGGACTTGATGTGCAAGGTTTGAAAAGTAATGCGGTGGAAACTGCAATAGACAAATATTTGAAGTAACTCGAAATTTTAATACGGTACGGTATTTTTATAAATAAAATACCTAGTATGTTTTTGGAAGTGTTTACCTACTAGGTACCTATGCTTTGTCCTACTAGGTCCTTGGAGGAAACTAACCTGGCTACATGGTTACTCACTGCGCCTCTGTTTTGAACACACGTAGTACGTGCTTGTTACGTAACAAGTTCAAATAAGCCTTTCGGTATTCAAGACAAAACTTCAAGACCACTCTCCGACCTTGACCGGTCTGACTTTAGTTTGCTAGTTTTGGGAAAAACTTTCATGCGATCGTATCTATCTGTAATAATAACAATTCATTGTTTTTTCCATATTTCCATTATTGACTTATTATCATTATTAGTATTGTTTTTTACCGAAATTTATTCGGACAATACATTGTATAATGTAATTCTATCTACATGTTACTCGCCCATGATTATAAATAATGCCGAACAATCCACACAGCATCATCTAGCCCCAAGCTAAGCAGAGCTTGTGTTATGGGTACTAAATGACGTAGTCATAGTCATATCATAGCTAGCCACAGAGGTCGTCAATGCTAACTAGCGTGTGCTCTGTGGCGCGGTAAGCGAAGGTCCGCCTGCGATGCAGGAGGTTGCGGGTTCGATTCCCTCCTCGGGACAAATATTTGAACAATATGTAAATATTTGTTCTGTGTGTTCTGGTCGTTTTCACAAGCTCTGCTTAGCTTGGGGCTAGATAATTAAAATATATGATAATTAAAAGCATTATTATTATTATATAAATTTAATGCTATAGATGGATATAGAAATAATTTTCGTTCACCTGTGTATTTTCTCTAGGAGGTAGGTATATACGATTTCGGCAAACTCCTGACTTACCTCAAGCAAAGTCAACGCGGCATTACGTGCTGAAAAGCAATTTCCATGAGCTAACTTTTATTATTAGCGTTTCATTAAAAAATATTCACAAAAAATACCTTCTAGCCGTTGTGGCCTTACAATTATCATAACAATACTTTTTGCGCTATCAGAATACCAACCTCTACGGTGAAAAACAATGGCGGCGAAATAAAATGTGACGTTTAAAAATAGAACAGACATGTCTCCGTCAAAAATTTCAGTGTAGGCAAAAGTTATTGAATGACGGAAAATTTCTATAATTTTATTTTTTTGTGTAAATATAACCGATAGAAAATGGCGTCATCAACAGGTTCCCCCACCGCCGTAGAGGATATGGAGGACATAGAAATAACTTTGATGACACTTCGCAAGCCAACGGAGCTGAAGAAGATCATAGATTCTGTGCCGAAACCAGAACGCGCAGTACCGAAGTTTGGGCTACCGATGTGGTATCGACTGGGCCTAGAGTGTAAATTGCCAGTGCCGAAAATGCCGAAGGGAAAGATTGTGTTTTCGCGCGGGAAAATCGGAGAAGACGTAAGTACCTATCAATTTGAAAGCCTTATTTTATTTTAATATCAATTCATTTGAAGGCACTACGTCATCAGCATTGTTACTGAATGTACTCCAAACGGAGGCTTTGATATACCTAATCATTTTCTGCAATTTGCTGCATGTTTCTAATATTTTTTAAATATATTTTTTTTTCATTAATTAAGTTATCCTACATCATCGATTGATCCGTTATTAAGTGGTAGGTAAAAAGGAGTATAAATAATAAATAATGCTGGACAATCCACACAGCATCATCTAGCCCCAAGCTAAGCAGAACTTGTGTTATGGGTACTAGATACTACACCAACAATAGTATGTAAGAAACTGAATGTTGTGCTTAGTTTTTGGTACCAATTTAAATATGTAACTATTGACATGTATCTAAATCATATTAAACTAGATTTAGATAGGCAAAACAAAAATTGTATTAGACACATAAGTTATATATGAATGTACTACTTTTTCACTTCTTCCACAAAAAATTGAAGTGAAGAGAAATCAATAACCAATTATTTCTTATTTTAATAATTGTCTGTTTGAAATTTGACTTGTCTAAGTGCTTATTTTGTAAGCCTAAAGAAATAAAGTTATTGAATCTGAATCTGAATCAGATGACTGAAATATTGTACATAATACAATATTATTAAATAGGTAGATATCTTTTATTATACATAGAAAACGACCAGAACCCCTGAACAAATATCAGCAGCTCGTACAAATATTTGTCCCAAGGCGGGAATCAAACCCGCAACCTCCTGCGTCCCAGGCGGACCTTCGCCCACCGCGCCACAGTGGTCGTCGAATAATGCCGTTCTATCTGCAGACTGATTACGATAAAACCAGCAATGCTATGTTGAAATTTGAAAGTCATTTGTCTTGAAAGTTATTTCATTGGTCTTCCCCAATCTTACTTTGGCCGTTTTCAAACTCTTTCAAATGTCGATTATGATGGCTGGTTTGAGCGTAATCACTGTCCTTTGCCACCCTCATCCATGTTTTCCCGGCTCTCAAATGTTGCTAAAAAAACAATTTATTGGTTTGATAGCAACAGCCCAATGGTCATAGGTATTACAATGTGACCATGGAATGGGCTGTTGGCCTGTCTTACAGAGAGGAGGCCTCCGAAGTAATTGGTAGGGACTAGGGAGGTATTAATGATTAGGTTTGTAATTTTAAATTCTTATACACAACTTTGGAAAGCGGTTCAAATAAAGCTTTAAAACTGTTTATAAAAGAGATTTAACTCGCAGCTTTCTCCTAACGAGCACAAACCTTTTCTATCTTAATATTAAGCTACCTACTTTGCATTAAATCCTTACATTACGTCTAAAGCTAAAGTCAACATATTTATGAAGGTACAGTAAGCGCCAAATCTTCAAAGTATGTCCCGCTAATATAAAACCGGCGCCTTGTGAAGAATTTAATTATTATTTATATGAGCTCAGCCAATAATGTTCTAGGTGTTATACAGGTGAGATTTTTGAGAACTTATTTTTTTCAAAATCGTGCACGTAGCTCCTTACACGACTTTTTGATAACTCTCACGGTTTCAGACTTTTGGTAGCCCTGAAAAAAAAACACATCCTCTACAACATTAGTAAGCAGAAGTTAGAAAATAAGCATCCAAAGTGGTCAAGTTGGCGAGAAAGTTGCTTTAGTTTCATAAAATGGAACAAAATTGTAAATTGTGTGTAGTAGTTTGTATAAACTGAGGTTTTTGTTTAAGCTCTCAAAATTTGTCGCTGATGTTACCTTCAAAATTTTCATTCTCCAAAGCTCGGTTTTAAATGTTTGTCATGCAAATACAGTTTGTTTGAGACGCGAAAATGTCTGGAAGACTTATAAGTCATGAATCAGGTGACTTTCTTTTGATATTGCTCTTATTCTTATTCTTATCTAAAACTAACAATCTAACAAGGTAAAGGTTTCTTGTTCGCTTCTTTACTTTACCTAAAAAAGATTGAAGTGAACAATTAATCAAAGTGATCACTTTATTACCCATTTTTATTTCTTATTTAACTTGTATTTTGTGACGTGTCCAAGAGTCCTGTAAGGTCTAAAGGAAATAAAGCACTTTGATTTTGATTTTGATTCTTCTGAAATAATACAAAATAATGGAACATCTTCCACTAAGGACAATGAAAGCTTGAAAAATTTATTTCGTGTATCACTTTTTTGGTAAAAAATTACAAACTAGGTCATGTATAGACAGGAGAGCTATTTTATTTCAGGTTTCAGAATGAAAACGAAGATAAAATAACAATCACTTACTTTCCAACTACTATTAAATAACTTAACTTTTAGTTTTATTTTGTCTTAGTCATAAGTTTCGAGAATAAAGAATTATTATCTTATCTTATCTTATCTTATCTTATCTTATCTTATCTTATCTTATCTTATCTTATCTTATCTTATCTTATCTTATCTTATCTTATCTTATCTTATCTTATCTTATCTTATCTTATCTTATCTTATCTTATCTTATCTTATCTTATCTTATCTTATCTTATCTTATCTTATATTAAATACTTCGGTCTTTTAATAAACTGAGACATTAAGCAACAATAGACGGATCCGTCTAACGTATCTTCTACCTTTCCCTAAATAATAATTACGTCTGGAATTTTTATAACAAATAAACATGCAAGTATCAAAATTATCAAAAGTATCGGAAGAGGCTCTTATCATTTAAAAAACCTTACGGTCGCTGGTGATGATGATGAATGAGTGAAGGCATTCATTAAATTTACGAAAAAAGGCGTTTTTTTATGCCCGCGGTGGCAAAACGCTTAAAATCCTTTCAAAGCCGTCGCCGTCTCATTATGCTAATGCTTGTATTCAGCCAATGAATGGGCGCGCGAAGCGTGCTCCAGGCTTTAGAGATAAATCTACTTACACACGTGTTTAGGTAAACATTACATACAAAGAATACAGACAGACAAATCAGTTATACATAGTTATACCTATACAACCCAATTAAGTCAAAGTTGGATTATGTTGGTAATATCTAAACCATCTTTCGCGGACTTCGAGGTCCTAGGGCCCAGTCTGGACTCAGCATAAAATTTGCAGCTAATTCTGTCTACGTATGATAAAACTTTTAGAATAAACAGCTTAGTTCAAGTTAGTTTTGGCGGATTATGTTGAAGTTAGACTAAGTTTCATCTTGAACAAAATGAAGCTGGGGATTCTAGCGACCGGCCACAAAGCTCCTCTTCTGTTTTAAAAATGTTCAACAGAGCTTTTTAAGTTTTCTTAAACTCTGCGGTCAATGAATGGCATTATGCTCGATGGAGTTGTTTCTTAGATCTTTTATGTGAATGGTCTCGGTGAGTAAAACGGTATGATACAGTTTTAGTGTGCCTGCAATTCTGCATTCTACATATTATAAAAACTGAAGTTTTCGCCATTGTGAAGATGTTTTGGCGCAAACACCGCCAAAAACTATTTACCGAATGGCCGCTGTAATTTTTCACACATAAAACTAGCTTTTCCCGGCATGTGAAGCCGTGGGCTGAACATAGTACTGAATAAATCCAGTGTTCTGTATCCGAGTACGTAAACATGTTTTTGAGTGTGTACGTACACATACGATGGTCCGAGGTTCGAATTGATGGATTTTCGATTGCACTGCCGATGCCGCCAAGTCTATCAGGGCCAGGGCAGATTTTCAATTACTCCGATGTAAGCTATTTGTAGGTCAGCTTCTGAAGTGGAGCTTGGTTTGTGAGCGAATATAACTTTTAAAATCTTTATTCCTGGGGCACTACGTCGAATGAACTTGCTAATTTACACGGGCTTTAATTTGATCTTGTAACAATTAATGAATTGCCAAGGGATCAGGCACCAACTGTACCAGCAGCATATTAAGAGCCCTTGGCACATTCCTTTAATGAAAACAAAAGGTGCTAAATCTTATTAATCACTCTTTTGTTGCTATTGTGTGTGTTTGAGTTACGTTGCGTCTATTACAAGAAGCATTAACACGGCTATGGCATAAGGTACTTGCGGTTATTTATATTCAAGAAAAAGCAAGGGTCTATCAATGCTTCATACATAATTATTATGACAGCAATTTAAAAGCCATTTGTTGCTAGTCTTCTGCGTTGCAGAACCTTTTAGCGTTACTTAGCTTGCTTCCGCTGTATCTACTCTATAGCGTTCTTCGGATACCTTCTGGGTCTTAATAGGGTGTATAAGGTTACAATAGGGAAACAAATCATGGCAAGCTTGTTAGATAATGACGGCATTGTTCATCAGTTTTGCCTTTTTTATTATACACTAGTATACATAGGTTCCTAGAAACTACACTCACGCTATCGAAATCCGAACGAATATTTCACGGATATAGCAGCAATAGCAGTCAATAACCAGGCCGTATCAACCGTCCAATAATGAAGCCATAAAATAATATAGGAAGGCACTGATTGAAATCTTGTCCTATTAGGTAGACTCCCAATAATTACCGACCCCAGTATCGGTTCAGGCAGTCACCTAGGATTTATTGCACGCTGTCCCTGATTTACTGTTATTGTTGATCCCAGGATATTGAAGCCTGTGGGGCACCTTTTTTAATCATCTTAGTCCCGTAGATCGAAAAACGCGAAACATCATTTTATGATTTATTTCACTCTAGGTTTTTATTTCTACTCCTAGGATATCTATTTAAATAAAGAAAGCCGTACCTAGATTACAAAATTATATTAATTTAAGTAGAGATAGTGGTTCTGTCTCTCTTTCCAAAGTAAAGACGGTACTTATATAATATCGTAGACGTTTTATGTACATATTTTGTAATTCCTTTAGTCGTTTAGGTTCTACACTTTACGCCCCTGGTACTGGATTTCTAAAAGCGTAGTTAAATTCTGCCGCTAAGTCGGATTTATTCCAAAGGCCCTACTATACGGCTCGTGACGCTTTTCCTTAATTATGTACTTAAAGAGCAGCAGTTTTTCTAAAAATTGGCTTTCATTGCAATAGCTGTAGCTTATATGAACAAATTGAATAACCTACACAGCTTCATCGAACATGGTAGTTAGTTTAGTCATTAATTTTCTGTTGAATAGAGGCATTTGCAACATTTTGTTGTGGAGCCTAAGCATAATAAAATAATCTTGAAACAGTTTGCTTACCAATACCTTTTAGGCGTTTGGATTACCTATTTACAAATGGTAACAAATGATCAAGAAACGTTAGTCCAATGTCAATCATGCCTCCCCCAAACAAAGGATCATGTCATAATCACCAATATTGCTCAGCATATTCGTGGAATGCGTAAAAGGTGTTTAAATACAACAGAAGTACCTAGGTATGCTACTGCCCTTCCTTAGATTGCCTTAGTCGGCTCCTTCGATATCCATTGAGTTTTGTCATAGTGGTTGAACTTAGGAGGCTACCGCCACGGCCAAAAATCCATTAAGTTATGAATCTTCTGATTACAGGTGCGCCGGATTGGCCTAGGCAAAGGCGGACCGCGCCCTAATTTCGACCTGACGGATCCCTACTGCAACAATGTTAGCTACGAATACGTGCCCATGCACGATCCGCACTTGGCGCATCACTACGCCCAAAAGCCGGCCAGAAACAGGATGAAAAAACTCGGCTTCGTCACGGTGGACGGTCGCGCACAATGCTCCCTGAAAGAGTTCAACCAGTACAGAAAGTATCTGTACAATCAATTTATGGATAGAATTCATGTGGAAATGGAAAGAAAAGTAAGAAAATGTCTATAAAATTTACTTATTAATGCACCTTATGTTATTAATCTTACATACAGGCAAGTTAGTAAAAAGTCTGATAGGAGGTTGGTAGGCTGATAGCAGGATGATCTAATAGCAAGACAGAATTGAGATCACGCCTTTGCCCTATTAGTGGCTTTTATAAACATTTTGTTTAGATTTGTATTGTATCAATAATAATAAGGTATGATTAGTAATGCTCCGTACAATAAGAAATATCTGTACCATCTGCACTAATTAGTATAACATGTCTAACAATAGATTAAGCCCAAGCAAGTGTCCGCTTACTTTTACGAAATTTCGTCGAAAGATGAAAATGATTCTTTTCTATTTGAAAACAATGTTAGTATAATGATACTAACAGTTAATTTGTTATCCGTTCATAATGATGAACGGATAACAAATTAACTACTAATCTAGATTGTTGGGGAAGAACACCAACGAGAGACTTCATCAGGATTAGCGCGTAACATTCTTATACATTAGAACTATGTTTGTATGTATAGTAAAATAACAATAGTTTTGTCTAGGATGAACGAGAAAGGGACGATTTAACTCTGAAACGCGTGGAGAATGATGTGGCCCGGCGAATGCAAATGTTCGTGAGGGCCGAGAGGACCAGGGAACATCTGGAGAAAGCAGCGCAGGCGCAGGCTGATCAATTTTCTGAGAAAAAACGATTGTGAGCTTTTGAATGTTTAGTTACTATTTGTAAGATTTTATAAACACTATTATTAACTCCTTTATTTCAGATCATTCATAATCCACACAACATAATAATCTATACTAATATTATAAAGAGGAAAGATTTGTATGTTTGTTTGTTTGTTTGAATTGAATATAGCGCACGGTGCTTGCTTTTTCTCTACGGCCAGTGTCAGTTTTGGAATGTCGAAGTTACAACGCGCGAAGCCATGCTTTAGCGATGCTGTCGAGGGCTGCTTTAGCGATGCATTGGCTAGTTAGCCAATGCATCGCTAAAGCAGCCCTCGACTGCTTGGCGGGTCAATGTCGGCAACTTTATTCGATATAGGTAATTAGGTCCGTAACAGTGCCCGCGGCGGCAAATGTCGACGGCAATTCAAAAAAATGATTTGACAACAATGAAGGAAAGGGGCGACATAATTTTTGGTGTTATCAAAAAGTTTGTAGTATCACAATCCACACCATTAACTATTTACCTATCGGTGATTTATTAAACACGTACAACAACATTAATTTCTTCAATGCTCCGAATAGAATCAGGCTTGAAAGTCAATCAACGTTGCATTTGCATATGAGGACAATAAGGCAGAGCTGATTGAACGCATGGCTTGAAGCAAGCCATACGTTCAATCAGCCGGCACATGGTTCACGTAATAAACCAAATTCTGCTGACACAAACGCTATTGGAAATTCAGAAAGCACTGTTTCGGTTAGGCAACCAAATGATGGAAATAATTATGAACAGTGCAGTAGACCAACACCGACAGAGATACAAATTGGCACATCAGACCCGTTATTATGTCGTCCTTTAATTATTTATTAAAGGACATTATTACATGCACGACTAATAAAGTGCATAGATGTCAAATATATTAAAATTTAAAAAACTACATACATCCTCTGTTAAGCTAAAACTTTTTTGATGGTGTCGAGAAGGTAGCCAAACCCCCTCCACCCCCCATTTCATATTGGCCAACGATGCACCAAACATCCTGTATATAATTTGAATTTTGTAAGCTGTAAGCAAAGAATTTGTAAAGTGACGTAACTTAGTATATGTATTATTTGCCTGTAAGGTTTTCAACTTTTTGATTTATGTTGCCGCTTGCTTTTCGCTACGACACCGCCAGTGTCTGTGTCGGAGAGTGATAAACTTCTAAAACAGAATTTATATACCTATCGTTAAAAATCTTAATATAATTTTGCATCAAAATTTATTTATTTATTTTAATAGACACCGCTAGTTTTGAGAGATAGAGATGCGAATCTGTCAACTCGAAAAATATGGGGACATGCGTTAGTTTAGATTTTTATTCAGCCAATATTATAGTATGTAACGTAGTTATATAGTATGTAATTATTCCACATAGTACAGTCACCAGCATAAATATATGACTATGGGCAGCGCTGCAAAAATATCTGATCATCAATTGAACTTATAATTATGTGACGATACGTAGGATGCAGAAATATGTGATGATTTACATCTGGCAAAATAATCTTTTGTTTTGTAAAAGCATAATATCGGATCACGTAAAGACTGCATTAATATCTGATACAATTAGCAGTAAGAAATATCTCAACAATCTGCAAGAATGAACTTTATATACCTAAGCATAGAGCCGTGATTTGAACGAAACAGTATGACGCTTCTTGAAAAGAGCATCAATCTGTCATTGGTTTTAGCATTTTAGTCGTCGGTGGCCAGTGTTATGTTATGATTATCTATCAAAAACTCCTTCGTGTATGACCGTTGACATAACATTCGAAGATTCAAAAAGCCACCATTATAACCATACCATTTTAACCAATGTAATCTCCTTGCCAAAAACTCTTCTTTTATCAAATGCTGACATCAACATTTCCCACCGCAGCGTTTAATAAACTAGAGGTCCACCCTGCCTTCGCACGGATATTAAACCAAAACTTCAGATAAGTATATTTTACACACTAACGCGTTATGTTTCACAGTTTTCTTAAGGATCCCTTACTTTTTTAGCAGTATTGGGGTTTTGACACTGGACTTGGGACTGGCCGTAGAGAAAAAGCAAGCAGCGGAGCCATAACATAACAAGAAGTTGAATGTATTGCGCACGTATAATTATTAAACTTTACATGCGGATCCCTAATTTTTTTAATACGAGGAAATACGAGTATTAAACCAGAAAGTATAAAATAAAGCCTGTGGAAAAAGTTTAACTACATACTAAACAGAAAATAAGAGAGTGGAATAACTATAGTTCTAATTCAAAGTGTTAGGCTCTACCAAAATATGGAGCCTGATGGTGTTATCGCTCAGGAGCGATCTCTACCAGACAGCCGTGGATGGATAGGATCTTTATATTTTACATGGGGATCTGTGTGGAACTTATGAAGGAGTTGAAATAACTTATGAATGGTATCCTACATTTGCTCGTCGTCTTCCTCTTCGATTAGTCACAGTCAAGGATCAACTTGAGAAATTCCAAAAAGGTCGTATTTTATTACCTTTGCAATGGTTCTCAAACATTTTTGATCCTTTTGCCATGTCCATTTGTTTCTTTTACTCTTTTTTTTTTACTAAAAAGTAATTGCAAATAACAAACTAATTACAAGTATGTTTTTATCTGTCGATGCTGATGCGCTGCGCCAGATCACGCATAGCTTCTAAAGATGCTCAGATATTTTAAAAAATACCGGGAGAGTTCGGTACCCCCCGGACCTAGAGCCTCGGACAAGGGTGAATCCAATTGGAGCAAATGCGTATTGGGAATATAAATTATATTCTATAGAAACCGACATATTTGCATTTGCAAAAATATCTGATCATCAATTGAACTTATAATTATGTGACGATACGTAGGATGCAGAAATATGTGATGATTTACATCTGGCAAAATAATCTTTTGTTTTGTAAAAGCATAATATCGGATCACGTAAAGACTGCATTAATATCTGATACAATTAGCAGTAAGAAATATCTCAACAATCTGCAAGAATGAACTTTATATACCTAAGCATAGAGCCGTGATTTGAACGAAACAGTATGACGCTTCTTGAAAAGAGCATCAATCTGTCATTGGTTTTAGCATTTTAGTCGTCGGTGGCCAGTGTTATGTTATGATTATCTATCAAAAACTCCTTCGTGTATGACCGTTGACATAACATTCGAAGATTCAAAAAGCCACCATTATAACCATACCATTTTAACCAATGTAATCTCCTTGCCAAAAACTCTTCTTTTATCAAATGCTGACATCAACATTTCCCACCGCAGCGTTTAATAAACTAGAGGTCCACCCTGCCTTCGCACGGATATTAAACCAAAACTTCAGATAAGTATATTTTACACACTAACGCGTTATGTTTCACAGTTTTCTTAAGGATCCCTTACTTTTTTAGCAGTATTGGGGTTTTGACACTGGACTTGGGACTGGCCGTAGAGAAAAAGCAAGCAGCGGAGCCATAACATAACAAGAAGTTGAATGTATTGCGCACGTATAATTATTAAACTTTACATGCGGATCCCTAATTTTTTTTAAATATTCTATCGCATGTTCATCACGGAAAACTTCTAGAATTCTAATGGTGAAAGAATTTTTCAAATTTTGTCCACTAGTTTCGGAGCCTATTCAATTCAAACAAACAAACAAACAATCAAATCTTCACTCCTTATAATAACAAATTCTTGTATTCATATTTATATAAGTAAAACGAAATCTGCTGAAATAATGTCATAACATAAAACGTGAGACAGCGATATCCAAAGACAGGTTGATACTCTTTTCAAGAAGCGTCAAACTATTTCGTTCAAATCACGGCTCTATGCTTAGGTATATAAAGTTCATTCTTGCAGATTGTTTAGATATTTCTTACTGTTAATTGTATCAGATATTAATGCAGTCTTTACGTGATCCGATAATTATGCTGTTACAACGGTGCAAACGATTATTTTGCCGCGTGTAAATCATCACATATTTTTACATCCTAAGTATCATCACATAATTATACCTTCAATTGATAATCAGATAGTTTTGCAGCGCTGCCCATAGTCATATATTTATGCTGGTGACTGTACAAAAATAAAATTATAATATAAAAATATAGTTCACCATTGAAACTGAATCTGTCTTACTTTTTATAACGGAAATACGAGTATTAAACCAGAAAGTATAAAATAAAGCCTGTGGAAAAAGTTTAACTACATACTAAACAGAAAATAAGAGAGTGGAATAACTATAGTTCTAATTCAAAGTGTTAGGCTCTACCAAAATATGGAGCCTGATGGTGTTATCGCTCAGGAGCGATCTCTACCAGACAGCCGTGGATGGATAGGATCTTTATATTTTACATGGGGATCTGTGTGGAACTTATGAAGGAGTTGAAATAACTTATGAATGGTATCCTACATTTGCTCGTCGTCTTCCTCTTCGATTAGTCACAGTCAAGGATCAACTTGAGAAATTCCAAAAAGGTCGTATTTTATTACCTTTGCAATGGTTCTCAAACATTTTTGATCCTTTTGCCATGTCCATTTGTTTCTTTTACTCTTTTTTTTTTACTAAAAAGTAATTGCAAATAACAAACTAATTACAAGTATGTTTTTATCTGTCGATGCTGATGCGCTGCGCCAGATCACGCATAGCTTCTAAAGATGCTCAGATATTTTAAAAAATACCGGGAGAGTTCGGTACCCCCCGGACCTAGAGCCTCGGACAAGGGTGAATCCAATTGGAGCAAATGCGTATTGGGAATATAAATTATATTCTATAGAAACCGACATATTTGCATCTGTTGAGATCCTCTGCCAAACCTGCGGTTCATGGATCAATGATATTCTCGGAAGATGGGAAGGCCCAAGGTAGAGGCATTTAGCATCCCACACAATGGGCCTCCCCGAACTCCCATCGGACGAGTGTCATGACGTCGAACCTCGTACCATCGTCACGCATCAGATCATTCGCTTCGAAAATAGCTGGTAGCTGTTATTAGATAATTACTTGTCTAGATATTTGCAAAAAGTGTGACTCATAGATAATAATAATGCTTAGCTATGTTTCATCAAAATCAGTGCGTTTATTCTGATAATACGTAAATTAAGGGGGTATTCTTCAGCACTATTTCATGAGCTCTTTAACGGTTGCTAAATAAAATCATCACGGAAATAGATTTCTTTTTAGGGTTTTGCCATCGGTTGCAAAACCCTTATGAAATCGCTTTGGGTCTGTTTTGTGTTTTGAATCCTTAATATCTCAGAAACTACTGCAGCTATTGACTTGAAATTTGAAATAATAATACATTTTGTGCGCCCGCACATATTTATAGAAAAATAAATGAAAATAAATGAAAAATCAAAATGAAGATTTTCCATACAAATTTTGAAATCGAAATTTTAAGTGGAACGTACAAAGTCGAAAGTGGTATCAAATGAAAGGTACTCGTTTGTAGATTTCAAAATAGTTTTTGAAATTTCGGTAGATTTCATACTTTTTAAAATATTTTGAAAATGGTCAAAAAAATGACCGTTCCCCCCCCCCTATCTCCGAAGATTGCAGAGCGATCGACGTGATATATACCAAGTGTTTGTAGGTATTGATCTATATTTTATAGGAAAAATATAGAGAAGTCTGTAAAAATAATACTTTTTGAAATATGGTCAAAAAAGGGCGGGAAAAATTTCTAAAGGGGTGACTACCCCCCTGAGTTGGGTATCAAATGAAAGGTATTGGTTTGTACATTCCATTGCAGTTTTTGAAATTTCGATAGATTTTATACTTTTTGATATATTTTGAAAAAGGTCGAAAAATTGACCGGTACCCCCCCTCTATCTCCGAAGATTGCAGAACGATCGATTTGATATGTACCAAGTTTTTGTAGGTATTGATCTATATTTTACAGGAAAAATATAGAGAAATCTGTAAAAATAATACTTTTTGAAATATGGTCAAAAAAGGGCGGGAAAAATTTCTAAAGGGGTGACTACCCCACCGAGTTGGGTATCAAATGAAAGGTATCAGTTTGTACATTTTAATGCAGTTTTTGAAATTTCGATAGGTTTTATACTTTTCGAAATATTTTGAAAAAGGTCGAAAATTTGACCGTTCCCCCCCCTCTATCTCCGAAGATAGCAGAGTGATCTATATAAAATGTACTAAGCGTTTGTAGATATAGGTCTATATTTTACAGGAAAAATATAGAGAAGTCTGTAAAAACAATACTTTTCGAAATATGGTCAAAAAACGAATTTTCATACAATGGGGGCTATTTCATTGAGAGCAATATCAAATCAAAGGTATGGATTTCGACAATTCAAAACAGGTTTTAAAAATCGTCTAAGTTTCATACTTAGTGAAATACGTAGAAAAAAGTCGAAAAAATAATTGTAGGTACCAACCCACTTACCTACCCACTAATCTCTGTAGTAACTGTAATAGTAGGGTTCCACAGCGCCACAAAACCATTGTTCTCAAAATTTTAAAGTCCATACCCAATGTATTCCACTGCGCTCGAAGAATATTTAGATAATAAGATTATTGAATTCATGAATTCCACCGTGCTCCAAAAAAATATGAGAAGAGTCATGTATCCTGGATAATCCACACAACATCATTTAGCGACAAGCTAAGCAAGCTTGTGTAATTCGTACTACTACGATATCTGTTATACTTAATAAAGTATATATAAGTATCACATTAGATGATTTATTTTTGTGTACGTAGAAAAGGACTAGAACACTCGAACAAATAATCTGCAGATCTTACAAATATTAGTCCCGAGGCGAGAATCAAACCGCAACCTCCTGCGTTGTAAGCCCACCGCGCTAACAGGTCGTCAATATACGTACCTACCTAAACGACAAAAGTTCAAAACCCTCGGCGCGCGAGTTACACTCGCACTTGTCGTACTTGTTTAATTTGCTTTGTAATCTATTTAATATCATAGGTAATCGTTTCAAGCCCCACGGGGTTTCGGGCGGCCAGTAAACTTTATTCCCGAACTATTTTCCACCCCTATCAACATTGAGAAACATTTATCCCTGTAATGAGTATCGGTCGAGAATATTTAGGCGAGGGAAGGCAAGCTGGCTTAACGGGGCTCACGCAGCGAATACGTGAGACCACAGCGGGTTGATTAATGGCGACACTTTGTTTTCATTTGGTTTCCTTATACCTCGCGAGGTAATTCGTTTAGCTGTTTTACTGCTGATTTTATTTGGTCTCGTTTTTGGGATGGATTTTTGGATTTGATGGTATTTTATGTTTGCAGATTAACCTCGTTTTGTCTAGTTACACACCAGAAAGCAAGAAATACGAGCTTGACTCGAAATTTAGTAAAATATAATTTATATTCCCTGAATTCAGCTGTTAACTCGACTCGGAGTGAACGTCTAATGAAAAAATTATACCTAGTAAAATGAATAACCTTACTAATCAAAAGGCCAAATAATAAGGTCTTCATTAAAAAAAAAGTGTTGATCAAAACCGTCGTTGTCTGACGGCAAATATCAGGTAGCTTTAACCAAATTGTTCGGAGTCGTTTTCGTAAGTACTCTTAAGTAAGCTAATAATACGCAAGGTGTTTATACGAGTATGCCATTGAAAATACCTTATCCTGATAAAGAAGGCTACCCTAAAGCCGTGACGTCGACTCCAACGAAGTCAATAATGGCACTTGAAACAAGAGGGATCCAAGATTGCCAAACAGTCTTCTCATTGATATTCTTAGAAACAATGGCGACGCTGGCTTCGGCGCCATTTATGTGTAAATTAATTAATCAGACACCTGTTTCTACTAGATATCTTTAGTTTATCTACGGTAGATAGAAAGGTATTTTAAATTAAACGGTTGGAGGATCAGCTGTAGGAAGGTAAATTATATACTGTATTTACCAGGTAAAACACTGTTCAAAGACATATTAGCACCTAATGTATGGGAATGTAGGGGAAATTTTGTAAACATATCTTAAAATTATCTAAACTTGTGTAAATTGTAAGTCTACGGACTTCTAGAACATTATGAATATAAATTGATAGGTGACTCGATCCACATTCACTCTTCGAATTGCCAAATGGGGCTACCTAAGGGCTGCAAAGTTGTTTTTATTTGCACTGGCGCAATTTTATACACGCTCTAGTCGTTTTATGCGATGTCCTCTCTTAGCGCATATCAGTTGCTTTAGGGTTTTGAGGCAAGGGCAAGATTCCTTTTGACCTTCTTATTTGCAACCACTCGTTACAATTATTAGGCTCGAAAGCCAAACTAGTTGTGCTAGTTTGGGTGCCAGCTGCTAATTACATTGATAACCTTCCTCCATTGGTAGTTAGATTCTTAGTCATCTTAAAATATTTGTGATATAATTGAAAACCTCCGTTAAAAAACCTCCGGTAAAGCTAAAATCCACAAAACTGAAAACCACACAAATCCATGTAAATATCGTATTTGAAATGACACTAATTCAACATCCTATTTGCATGAAGCCTTTACGTAGTTTGCATGAATTGCATGCACTAATAGTTACGCAAGCGGCAAGCATTGAACTCAACTGAAGCTGGATTCCCGGGACTATTCCAGCTGGAAAGCAACTCGCAAACTCGACCTGCAACGTTTGCTCACTCCACTTACCCTCCACGAGAGCACTTGAATCCTTAGTCTTGTTTACACTAGTCCAGCTCGAATAGGAATTTTACAGGCTGGGAAATGGATTGTAAATCCATGTCGGAACTTCAAATTTCATTAGATTCTTAAATAGAAATCATTGGTTAAACTCTTTATATGACGGAGGACGCCTCTGTAGAGGGCGTATATGGGACGATAAAGATGAAGGTACGAGTAATTTATCTCTAAGAAATTTTTAACAATTAAAACCTTGGTATTAGTACCATCTGAAAAAGATCAGCATCGTTTAACCATCACGTTTGCGTTATACCAAAAGGCAGCAACATACTTAAATTAAGATAATAATATACTTGAGTATTGTATCTAGCACTACACCTACTCACATTTTAGATCCAAATACTAAATTGTAAACTGCCTCAACAAACTGATTACATTGCTTCGCTATTTGCCAGAATGTAGAGGAGATCAGTCGTAAGTTTCACACTGATTAATATTCGTGAGATTTGGCCGTGGCCCTCGCTTAGTTTCTGTGGGTTTGTTTGAGAATCTGGGAAGATGGTAAATAGATGGTACGTTCATGCCTACCATCTATTTACCATGTACCAGTACACTATGAAGTCATAGTGGTTACATGGTTAGATTAATAGGTTGGTTACTACTAGGTTGTTATTTTGTGTGAAATTCATATGTTTGATAACAACCCAGATATTTTGAGCGATAGTAAATATGATACGTTTTTAGTAGACGAGAGGGAGTAGGTATTTTTACAGTAAAGGAAAAATTGTAAAGCAAACCTGTCTAGCAAAGTCGCATTTAAAACTGTCAATAACTCTCGCTGCCAATTGAAAACACGCTTATTTCGGGGTGGTATAATGAACCCCTTCTAACTTATTGGTGTAAAATGAAAAGCTACATTTAAACCCACACTCATAAAACTCATAAATTAGATTTTCCTAGTCAAACCCTGACACAATTTCCGTCGTCGAAATTTCCTTGAAAAAATGTTTTCCTAGTATGTGGAGCTCAGCAGTTTCCAAGCGCGGTTTTTAATTAAAAGAACGGCGGGAGTGCAACGCCACAGACCAACACTGAATGTCACACTACATGTTCATAAACACAACCAACACGTCGCTACGTCAAATCTACGCAAGTCTGATTATACCCGCTTCACAAACATGTGAATATTATCAATGCGCACATGTTTGACACAGTCTTGCATATAGAGTGAATCTAATGCGTGTATTATTTACCTACAACAAGGCTGAGGACGTATTTACCTTTTATTTTCTCGCTGGATGTCGGGACACGGTACAAGCTTTATTCCGTAGCTGAACAACTATATTGCTTTTGTTTCGTTTCATGAAACAAAGGGATGATTGTCACTTTTATTCCATTTACACTTGATTAAATCCGAAGAATTTCGCACAAACGCCGATGTCGGATTTGCGTTGCGACGATGTTTTGGTCGAATTTTTTTGAGTACGCTACTTTTTGCTATTTCCCCTGTAGGTTTATTTTTTTTGGTTGCATGCCAAAGAGAATCTTCTGTTGTTTCATAAGCAAGGCACAACCATTAGATTTTTACAGCACGCCTTTTTGTTTTCATTTCTACCATGTGTGGTTGGCAGGTAGATAATCCCGTCGGCATTATGCCCACCTTTTGTTTGTTTTTATGTGTGCAATAAAGTGTTTAAATAATATTTAGAACGAAACACCTCGTCTTACTCAATTTACTTATGCCAACTGGCCACAGCTTTTGTACCTAGGCTAGTTAGGTAACCTCATCAGCACACACATCCACAACTGTCCACAAGTGAACACGCCTTCCTCAAACAAAGGTGGTATTGCTATATAATATGCAATTGACAAATTGGTGCAAGAGATGTTCAAATTCAGGCTGAATTGAAGGGATTTATTCTAAAGCAGCGACTGCCACGGTTTTCAACTACTATAATTGTAATCCATTCAAATATTATAAAGAGGAAAGATTTGATTGTTTGAATTGAATTGCTCCGAAACCAATGGACTGTTTTTAAAAATTATTTCTCAATTCGAATTGTACGATCCCTGATGAACATAGCCTAAAAATATTTTCAAAATAGTTAGGGATTCAATTAGGTATCATATTTAAATAATGTAACCCAAATTGTATAAAAATTAAAAAAAAAAATTAAATACACGTGCAAACCCCTAGTTATCTATATTATTGAAACTAGCTCTTTATATTTGCAGGGCGAAAGAACGAGAGAATAAGATCAAAGCTCGCATAAGGTATTTGGCAGAGTTCAATGAACACACCCGCAAGGAGAGAGCCGCGAAAGCTCGTGAGAAACAAAACAGGATCAAGCAGAGGGTCCAAGCAGCGGCGGAGATGGAGCTCAGGAGGAAGATCACAATGGTGCGGACGTGGAGGTCCAACGAGAAGAAACGAATCGCCAGGGAGAAGTTTGAAAGGGACTTTAAAGCGAGGACTATAGAAGCGAATGTGAGATAGTTGTTTCATAGATATGTAACGATACCGTGAGTGCTAGACTCGAAGAAATTGAGATTCAATATGTTGAGTAATGTTTGAAAATATTCTAACCTGCGTAAATAGTTAAAAATTTAAATTAAAACATGACAATTAAATACCTAAGTTACAAATATTTATAACTGAGCTAATCGCAGACTGTTGCAAACTAATAACGGGTAGCTTAGCTAATCGATGTCCCCAAGACGCTCACTGGCTGCATTGCCTCGCTGTATGGCAATGCTGATGCGCTGCGGTAGATACTGCATTTTCTTTGATTAGTCAAAAGATGTAGGTATTGATTAAATTTTGAGAAAAAATACTTCAGGCCGAGAACAAATGGATGGCGCGTGTCCAGAGTCAAACTCAGAAGCTTCAAGAGCATGCTTTACTCCTGAAACTTTACTCCGACGACATGTCAGCTGGGGCTAAGAGGAGAGAAAAGTAAGTAATGAAAATCTATAGTATATATTAAGAGAAAAGCTTTGATTGTTTGTTTGTATTCAATAAGCTCCGAGACTACATACAGTACCGATTTCAAAATTCTTTCACCATTAAAATCCTACATTATGCTTGATGAATACTAACTATAGAATATTTTCAAAGAATTAGGGATCCGTGTGAAGTTTTCAATAATGTAACCCAGCGTGTGTTAAAGTTTATTACTACAATTTATTGTTTAATATCCGAATGCGAAAACCGGGGCGGACCGCTCGTGTTTTATAATGATCGAACACAAGGTACTCTGAAATTGGTCGATTAAATCTGTGTGACTACCGACTCTAGGGGGTCAACTAGAAAATTTAATATATAATTCCAAACATTATTTGAACTTCTCTAAAATCACGGGACTCTAAATCCACCCATTTCGTTTTCGTGCACCATCTGGGCTATGATAGGCACCGCGACGATTTCTTTGTTGTCCGTTTTGTCATGCATTTTTTTCATGTGCACAAAAATGCGGGTAAACAGTCGACATATTTTATTGTAGCGCGAACATAAACTGTATAATCCATAAACCTTCATGATCTCTCGGGTCTTTTCTATGACCAACCAATGTCTAGAATGTTTCTAGAAAAATCTTTAGCAGTCAGAACACAAGACAAAAAACTCGCAACTTTAAGGCTCAGATACACTAAATCAAAAGCTAACTTACCAAAAGAGGTCTACTAATTCACGCAGCATTTGTTATTCTTATTTCATAGAATCAGTTTGGGAACCTTGTGGCGACAGATGCGAGTAAAACAATGCGAAACTAAACCTGATTTATGCTGAGTTCGGTGCCGCTTTTTATTACCGTGATTAACCTACATTTAGATACATAATCCTAAAGTCTTAATGAAACGGAGATGATAGGTTACTCTAAATCTCAGTAATCGAGATTCACTTAGTAAATAAATAACTTCGGATAACATCGGCTGTGAAAACATTTGCGGTGATAATCGCCTGCTCGTTTTATGATAAAATTTTTGGTAAAAACTAACAATAATAACTTGCACCTTTCCTCGAACGGTTCAATTGATTCCAAAACAATATGAAATATCGCAGGAAAGCTGAAATCTACGCGTACAATACGGATTTGCAGCTGCAACGCATCCGGCTGGCAAACTGGAAACTCATGCACGGAGGACAGGCCAAGTCCAAGAAGCTGGTCAGGAAGATGGGCCATGAGTTTGAGAAGGTATGTAAGGGTGGGTCAGATCTTCTGCAACGTTCGAGTGTTTATTTGTTGCTTATTTTAGTCTCCGACGCAAACAAATTTAAACAAAGAGAGGTTTAAATTGCACAAAGTGTGTGGCCAAAATGGTAAATTGATTTAGATAGTTCTGTATGAAAGGTTTCATCGATGATTTAAATGATTTTAAGTTTTAGAGTTTTGGAACAGTTGTGAAATAAGCTTTACATACCTAATGATCTGATAAGATGCAATGTTGCATTAGGTTTCTGAGAGTTAATTTTTTAAAAAGCACAATTATATTCGCTGCTGATGAGGCATCCACACCAGAGGTGCTTAGTGCTAGTGCTGTTAATAACACCAAGACTTTGAGGAACTCCTTATTATCCCAATAATGAAAGGTTCATTATTATCCAATAACTAATTTCAACTTTATACACAAGAGAATCAGTAGCATACTCTAGTCTAGATTTTTCCAGTCTCGTTTTCTAATTTCAGCAAGTATATATTTTTATTTTAAGTGTATTATATTTGTAATTCTAGTCCAAACGCGGTGCCAAGGGAATGAGTTTGGAAATAGCGCAGAGAATAGCGCGGGAAGCTATGGCCAACGCGCTCTCAACGCAAGGAGACGCCCTCAGCAACCTAGGCCAGGCGCGAGCGCAGATGGACATCCAGACCATACTACCTGCCGCGCCGATCAAACTTCTTGATGAGGTTTGTACACCATATTACTTTCCGGTTGAGCCGCATGTACACCCTGTTACCTTGGTAGGAAACCTTGGCCACTCTCGATGCAAGGAGACAACCTCATGAACCTTGGCATAGACATTTAGACTGTGGTACCTCCTGCGCGAAGATGGTATAGGTCGCGTCACGTAAAAAGAACGCTGGAAGAAAGTGGAAGGGGTATGTTCGCGCATGGGTACACCTGCGCACGACAGTACTAGTATTCTAATTTGCTAAGCCTATTTTTAACTAATATTTCGTATTGCTAATTAGAAAATGTTAGATAAAATGAAAGACATTTTCGATTCAGTTAAGAATGTTTAATCTAATTACAAAAAAAAATGTTTAATGTAGCAAATCCATTCATTAGGTCGTTTTGGGTGACGCGAGAACTAGATGACGACGCGACGCTCCTATTAAAATATCAAAGGCTTTATCTGCCTCTCATTTCATACAACAATATTCGTCAAAAAAAAATTCTATGTAAAATCATTTCGTAAACTTACCACCAAATATACCAATAAATCGACTACTGCGCAGGTTCAAGGCCAGCGTATATTACATAAGGAATAGGGGACCGTTTGAGAAGTGGCCCGATTGCGAAGTTGACTATATAAGAAAGGGACCGATTGCTCATCTCCTACAGAAAATTGTAGTGGACGGTTTGCTAAGTTGACCATATGCGAACAAATGTATGATCTGTGTGATTGGTCGTTTTCTATGTTTATTAAAAGATATCTATCTATGTAATAATGATATTATGTATATCAGTCATCTAGAATCGTAGGATTTTCCAGCATTATTTATTTTATTTATCTATTTACAATCAACTCGTTCCACCACAAGTACAGTCAGCTGCACAATTATGTATACACTCCCAAAATTTCATATTTATGTATACGTGAGTGTCTACATAATTTTGCTAAATTGTATTCCGATTTCTAACGATTTAGATGGCTACATTCATTTGAAATGTAGGTGGTGTACTTGACCTGAAAAATAACGAGTATACTTATATGTGAAATTTTAGGAGTGTATACATATCTGTGCAGCTGACTGTACATAGAAGATTGTCATATATTGTAGGAACCTTTATCATTATGTCTAATTACTAGATAATAACAGATACTCGTATATTTAACTGCATTAGCCAATACCTTTAGCAGTAGAGAACAAAGCAAATCCAATATTTTACGAACTTTCTTTGTCTGAAAACATTTTTCGTATTACAACGCCATTCTTAAAATTATTATAATTTATGTAGGCTCACTTTGGAGCCGTGTGCTGGGTGGGGTCTTATTATTTTGACCCTTCGGCAACAGGCCTTTGTTGCTTATTTCAAAGGATCTATCTATCTGGGTAATACGGGATTATGTTGATAAAGATGACCCTGGGAATAATATTCCAAATATTTCAATCAGGTTGTAGTGTTGGTAATCCATTTGCTGAATTATTTATATTAATATTGCAAGGTTGAACATAGTCCTTGTCTCTACAACAAGGATTGTCAATAAACCTACGAGTTATAATTTCTTGAGTTTTAAATGGATATATGTGTTAAAATCAGAGATAGGTATTCTTAAAAAAGTGTTAGCCATCCACAATCGTTTGTGTTTTTCTGAGTTAAAAACTCACGTAAAATAATATCTAATCTAATAATAAAAATAATAATCAAAATAATAAGACCCCACCCAGCACATCTTTCGTGAATTTGTTAATGAATAGGTTAAATAGCTTTTATCTATGGCGCTCATAAGGGGACCTAGGTCCATTATTGGACTATTATTGGGTGATGATGAGGATGATGAAAAAGCTTTATATTCTGAATCAAAAGACTGCAAAATTCGGCAATCCATCTTTCTGTGGGCTTATTCCCAGAGGTCCATGATTATATTGTTTCGTATTTCCCAAGAGGTCCACGACAAATATTTCTAAAATTTTAAATTTCCATACATGAGTTCCCAATAGGTCCATGAGATTTAAATGTTACATGACTTTTTTGTTTACTCCCCTAATGAGCGCCATACACTGATTGACTGCTAGCAGATGCTGGATGCGACAAGCCGAAGACAGGGCGCTATGGCGCTCATAAGGTTAGATAATGCTGTGTATTAAATGCCCAACAGTATTATGTATTATATTTATTGTATTAATTGATTTGTATTTACGTAGATGTTGGAGCAAGCGGTGATAGAGTTCGCTAGAAGACGCGTTCACATTTTGCTGAATGACATTGAGAAAGCTGTTTTCGATCGGGCGGGAGTAATCTTCTTTCAGAACTTTAGACCGTCCCTTAGCAAGAAAAGGTGAGTACCGATTCTAGAGACTTATTAGAGAGTTCCTGCTTAAAATAACATGCATGATATGTTAGTGAGGGTTAGTTACAAGTTTCCTTACACATTTACAAAAAAACATTAGGTAAAAGGACGGCAATAAAAAGATATACAAACAAAAAGATGAATAGGTACATAAAATGTTCAATTAAATTCAGAAAAAGATGATTAAAAAACGATACATCTAACACATAGGTCTGCTATGTCTTTAATTTTTAAATCAAACTTATGTTTTTGTTGATTGATTTACAAATAAAATATTCTTATATATTAAGTCAACCCGGTGCGATGGCGGCTGAGTCTGCAACATTGTCGGGTTTGTAGTGTAGTCTCTTCTTCTTGTATTTTTAATATTCGTAGTGAACATAGGTAAACTTTGAAGCAAACTGAAACCGTAATTTGCATCCTGGTGTTGCTGAAATTCATACATAAATTCATTTATCTGTTTTACTTATCTTTTTTATTTGAGAACCAACTCATATTCTCATTCTGCCTATAAGTTGGACAAAGATTTACTTGCCTATGCAGAAGACATTACTAAAATCTGGTAGAAGCGGCGACCCATGAGCTGGTGAGTACCTATCTGGCGCAGCTCATCAGCATTGCCATTGCCAGCTGGGCATACTAAAGTATTCTAAGACATTGAGTAGTATGCTAAAGACAGATTACATTAGTGCATGTGAGATGTTGGCTACCGTAGTACTTATAGCATGCTCTACAAACTAATACTTAATACCTACGAGTTATAATTAAGTATATCAAACAGGAAGGAGAGTAACCACATTGAAAGTAAATAAAATTATAAAAGTATCTTTGTGAAATTCGCAACTCAGGAGGCGATTAGCGAGATAACAAAGAGAGAAATATAATTTAGCTTGTACAAAAGTGTACGGGCCGTGTGGTGCCGGCATAGAATTTCACCACCCCATCTCTTCCCGTGGGTGTCGTAAGAGGCGACTAACACACCGGGGGGCGGGCAGCAGCGCCCTCTGCAGAACAACTACACCAAACTGCGATCCCAACCCGCATGCCCAGCGTGGGGATTATGGGCATTAACCCCCAAATGATAATGCCATCTATGGCGCTCATTAGGGGAGGCCTATGTCCAACAGTGGACTATTGTGGGCTGGTGATGATGATGATGAAAAGTGTACGCGCGTTAAAGTGTTTTGTACGAGATCGACGACATATGTATTTGTGTATAAAGTGAAATATACACAACTGGGTAGAGGGGGACCAAACCCACACAAAATGTGAAATCCTCAAGTCTCGTAGAGAATTTTCTTTATTTCCAGATATAGAAGGACTTTATGATATTTTCGCGCAAGTTTCAACGTGTTATGTCCACTCGCGACAATATCCTTCGCGCTAGTGTCTTTTAAATGTATTTTTAATTTTTATAATTTAATTATCTTTTCGAAGAAGAACCTATACATCTGGAATAAAACACGGTTTTCCCGCGGCTTCTCCAGTTTTTATATAGAAATGTTCAAAGATTATTTAATTCCCAAAGGATATAATGAGATAAAAAGTAACCTATTCACTATTGCCAATCCAAACACGTTTCACAGCTTCGACAAGACGCCGCCGGCCGGCGTGGAATCGGACAAAACCGTATGTATTTAGAACAATTTGTGACGCCACACTGTTTGGATAGAGAATAAGGACCCTGTTTCATTCCAGATCTAGATCTAAATTGATGTAAAAATCCGTTTTGTAGTTACGGCTTGAAGAAGTACCAATATTCATCAAGTCTTTCGCATTTTTAATAAGATAGTGTGATTAAAATTAAGGGCTAAAATCTTTATTAAACAAGAAACTACAATTAAACAACAGAACCAAATTAAATCTAGTAGGTATTTACAATTGAAACATTTGAGCTAACTGCAGACTCAAACAATCTAGAATCTCTACAGTTCTACAGTAATCTATAGTAGCTCAACTGATATTGCGATTTATGCATCCAATTTATTAATTGTACAGGAAGAAGGTACCGCGCTGGTCCGTGCAAGTGGCCACGGAGATTGCCAAGCAGTACGTCAATATGCACGAGATTGGTTTCGGCGAGGTGATCAGTCATGACAACGAGGAGGAAACCGATGTTGACCTGAAGAGCTGCAGGCTACGACCGCCTACTCCTGTGGTGGGTTGACTTTGACTTTCTACTCCCTCCTAATGGACTTTAAAAGGAAGTTAGGTTAGGTTAGGTAAGTTAATCCGTAATTTAATAATTTCTTGTGTAAAACTAAGTTGAGTAGAGTGCGCAAAAATTTAATAACTAAAATGTTGTTTAAATTGCTACTCTCATTTCTGATCAGTAATTTTGTTCTTCCTTAGCCGTCGCGCACAAAGCTCGCTGAAGTGACATTCAGTGACAAAGCGGAAGATCTTCCGGACCCAGTAGCTATTGCAGCCTACCTGCCTGAGAGGAGGAAATTACTTGAGGTACCACTACCTACAATACATAGATAAATAAGATCCGTCAAGTACGAGAGTAACTTGCGCGCCGAGGGTTTCGAACTTTTGTCCATTATGTATATAAAAAACCAGGTACCAGTTACTTCGGAGATTAGGAAGTAGGTGTCGAAAAATTTGTGGTAGATTTAAATGACGCTTTCGAATTATTTTAAGGAAGATTTTAACATTTGATAGTTACTAGGAAAATTACTAGGTCGCAAAATGGTTGACTGGTTTAGCGCACGAACCTTACTGAACATATTTTTATTAAGGCTCTGGCGAAGGTTGAATTTCCTAAACTAACGTAGTAGGTACCTACCAAAATTATTTGTAATTTGAGAATAATTTCACCACGGTTTGTCATTATTTGTATTAGAATGGTATTTATTTAGGTTTCTGACACAAACTTTTTTTGAAAAATACTTATCAACTATAAATACTAAGGAAACACGTAAAAATGCGTTTAGATTTAATATAATTTCAGAAAAGTATTTTAAAAACAAAATATGGCAGGCACCTAGATTAATACTATTCTAATACAAATAATAGCAAACCATGGTGAAAATATATCATCATCATCATCATCAGCCTATGTTAGTCCACTGCTGGACATATATAATATATATGAAAATATATAACTACATATAATTTTCGTTCAACGTTTGTAAGGAAATTCATCCATTACCGGAGTCATAAAGCGATTCGCGTTAAAAGATGCAAAATCATGCATACAATAATTGTTAAATCACGCACCTAACTTCATCATCAGCCTATAATAGTCCACTACTGGACCTCTAGGCCTCCCCTAATGAGCGCCATAGATGACAATACTTCTCATTGCACTATGATTATGGGCAATAACCCCCTAAATGATAATGCCATTTATGGCGCTTATTAGGGGAGGCCTATGTCCAGCAGTGTACTATTTTAGGCTGGTGATGATGATGATCATTGCACTTAACTTAAACCGTTGTAATTCAGATGGTGAATGCAGCAGCGAAACTGTTATCTCGCACCGTCAGCCAGCGCGTGCAGAAAGGGATGGACCTCTCCATTGGACAGGTCACACTGCCGAATATGAGACATCCAAGTAAGCTGTAACCGCTTATTTTAACCCCCAACGCAATCATTTGTTGTTATATATGAATGTACGAGTACCTACTAGTGGTTTCTTTTTCACTTCTTCCACGTAGACCACTAGTAGACAACAATTGAAGATATATATATATATCAATAACTTCCTATTTCTTAATAAATCCTGTAAAAACAACTTAATTCTTATTTTAAAATAATTAACTGTATGTAATTTGACTTGTCTAAGTGCTTATTTTGTAAACCTAAATAAATAAAGTTACTGAAATCTGATATCCCTTAAATTTATCTGTACCTACTTGTAGGTTCCAATAAACAATTATTACCAATTTTGAGCTCTGCTTAAACAACCATCTAAAACAATATCTATCTTATTGAAATCAACCTATAAGATCAGTGCAATCAATATAGTACCTATACCTAAGAATAGGTGTAAGTTACACACTAACTGGTACTAACTGGTTCCCTGACACAGTGGATTGGGGCGAGGCAGTGGAAGGTTTATCAGAAGCGGTGGTAAACAATCGCATCCACACCGACTGCGCCGACGTGAGGCGAGCCAGCGAGTTCCTATCGCATCGCGTACTGCGCTCGCTGCGTGCTGAGATGAGGCTGGAAAAACAACGGATTGTACGTAAAGAATATTTAATTTATGTCAGAGTATCAGAACTCCTTCGTCCACATCTGGAAACAAAAGGGGCAGGCGGGTTAGTGATCGGAGTGGAGTTATAAAGTAAGTAGGTAAACAATGAGTCTCGAGAAACAAATAAGTGTAAATGGGTATCCAATTTCACTGGAGTAACATAGAACGCTTATATTAATTGCCAGTTACATTTATTAACAGAAAATTACATGGTCTTTGTCACATAGTCACTAAAAGAGGTAAGTACTGGGCTAGGTATCTAACACCGACGAGTGCTGCCCCATTCAACCCAGATTTTTCTACCCAATAGGTGTTTTGCTCCGTTCGACCCAAAACATTTGATTTGAGTTCCCCTGTCTACCCACACGTAGGTACTTATTCTAAATTTCTATTGTTTAAATTCAGATACACCGACTGCGCCAACAATAGATCGCTTTTAAGCTTAGAACAAAATCTTTCTACTGTTACTGTTACAAAGACTGGGCCTATTATCGTCAGATAAAAAAATACTTAAATACCTACGTATGAGACGTGTCGTCGTTAAATTAACTGACATTTTGTTTGTTCCTTCACAGACGGAGATGCTGAAACAAGTCCCCGAAGACAAAGACTTTTATAACCCAGACGACGTAGACCCTGAAAAGTCTCAACTTCCCAAAACAACTGAAGGGGAATCTACAAAGAAGTGAATTCACATGAGCCTCAGTGACTGAGTAGACGTGTTTGTGTAGCGACCGACGACGGCTTTATTTAGAATCGGATATTTGTTTTTGTGCAATTGATTGTTTTTCTGATAGCTAGTTGTTCCTTTTTCCTTCATTCTAATGCTTTAGATTTGTTTTGTTTTTGTAATTATTTAGACCTGTTTATAAATTTCATAGGACAATTAAAATATCTTGGCTGAAATTTCCTTTTTTAAAGACGAAAATAAACTAAGCGGCGTACGTCTTTCATTTAGAAAGGTAAAAATTATAGTTTGTTATCATTTTCTCAAAGACAGACTTTATCTATACTGCTATTATAAAGAGGATAGATTGATTGTATGTTTGTTAGTTTGAATTGAATAGGCACCGAAACTACTGGACCGATTTGAAAAATTCTTTCACCATTAGAATAGGTACATTATCCCTGATGAACAAGGCTATAAAATATTTTCAAAAAAGTCAGGATTTCGTATAAAATTTTAACGATATAACCCATCATGGTAAGTGTAAAAAAATATAGTTTTTGAAGTTTTTATTCAATTCTTGTGCTGGTTTTTGGTGATCTCAGAAACTACTGCAGCTATTGACTTGAAATTTGAAATAATAATACATTTTGTGCGCCCGCACATATTTATAGAAAAATAAATGAAAATAAATGAAAAATCAAGATGAAGATTTTCCATACAAATTTTGAAATCGAAATTTTAAATGGAACGTACAAAGTCAAAAGTGGTATCAAATGAAAGGTACACGTTTGTATATTTCAAAATAGTTTTGGAAATTTTGGTAGATTTTATACGTTTTAAAATATTTTGAAAAAGGTCAAAAAAATGACCGTTCCCCCCCCACCCCCCTTATCTCCGAAGATTGCAGAGCGATCGACGTGATAATATGTACCAAGTGTTTGTAGATATGGATCTATATTTTACAGGAAAAATAAAGAGAAGTCTGTAAAAATAATAGTTTTTGAAAAATGGTCAAAAAAGGGCGGGAAAAATTTCTGAAGGGCTGACTTCCCCACCGGGTTGGGTATCAAATGAAAGGTATTGGCTTGTACATTCCAATACAGTTTTTGAAATTTCGACAGATTTTACACTTTTTGATATATTTTGAAAAAGGTCGAAAAATTGACCGGTACCCCCCCCCCCCCTATCTCCGAAGATTGCAGAGCGATCGATTTGATATGTACCAAGTGTTTGTAGATATGGATCTATATTTTACAGGAAAAATATAGAGAAGTCTGTAAAAATAATACTTTTTGAAATAAGGTCAAAAAAGGGCGGGAAAATTTTCTAAAGGGGTGACTACCCCACCGAGTTGGGTATCAAATAAAAGGTATTAGTTTGTACATTCCAATACAGTTTTTGAAATTTCGATAAGTTTTATACTTTTCGAAATATTTTGAAAAAGGTCGAAAAATTGACCATTCCCCCCCCCCCCTATCTCCGAAGATTGCAGAGTGATTGATGTAAAATGTACTAAGCGTTTGTAGATATAGATCTATATTTTACAGGAAAAATATAGAGAAGTCTGTAAATATAATACTTTTTGAAATATGGTCAAAAAACTAATTTTCATACAATGGGGGCTATTTCATTGACAGTAATATCAAATCAAAGGTATGGATTTCAACAATTCAAAACAGGTCTTGAAATTCGTCTAAATTTCATACTTAGTGAAATAGGTTGAAAAAGCCGAAAAAAAATTGTAGGTACCAACCCACTTAACTACCCACTAATCTCTGTAGTAACTGTAATAGGAGTAGGTATCCTAGATAATCCACACAGTATCATTTACCCACAAGCTAAGCAAAGCTTGTGTTATTGGTATTACTACAATAGCTGTTATACTTAATAAAGTATAAGTATCACATTAGATGATTTATTTTTGTGTACAGAAAAGGACTAGAACACCCGAGTAAATAATCTGAAGATCCTACAAATATTAGTCCCGAGGCAGGAATCAAACCTCAACCTCCTGCGTTGTAAGCCCACCGCGCCAAGAGGTTGTCATATACGTACCTACCTAAACGACAAAAGTTCAAAACCCTCGCCGCGCGAGTTACACTCGCACTTGTCGTACTTGTTTTCTCGTGGCCAAACTGTTGCATCAGTGGGATAGCACAAATTAGATCACCTTCTCGAGTCTTGGGTAAGTAACTATTGTATGCTCTGTTTAGATTAGGGCCATCTACTGGGAAATGTAAAAACCCCGTTTTCGAGGAAAGGCATAGGGCATACCTGCCGGGCAAGCCCGGGGTTTCTTGTCTAAGGTAGAATAGACAAAAATTACGTTACTTTGTCATCGAATGCGTTAATTATTTGTAATTAATTTCTTCAACTTCACTAATCGCAATGTATGGCGATGCGATGTCATTGTCTATTCTATAGATATTATATATAGAGAACAATCGCCGTGCTTGGCCTACTGGGCATACGGCATACATACCTAATAAAAACGAAAACCCCATCATCATCATCATCATCAGCCCATATTAGTCCACTGCTGGACATAGGCCTCCCTTAATGAGCGCCATAGCGCCCTGTCTTCGGCTTGTCGCATCCAGCATCTGCCAGCAGTCTTTCGCAGATCGTCATCCCACCTGGCCGGAGGGCGTCCTACACTACAAAAACACCCCATAGCAAGCTTTAAATAGTAAATTCTAAAATGGTGATTTCATCCGTCCACGGTTAAACTATCTATGAACTTTCTATAGACGAACTCCTCCACAAATAGGTACCTTACAAATACTCCAAAAAATATTTGAAATTGGAAACGTCATACCGTTACGTCAGTGTCAAAATTTCAGTTAAAAATGTAAAAACTGAAAAAAATAACAACACTCATAACTCCACAATATTTCACCGTTTGTAATACATTTCTGAACAAAACAACCATTCCAATACGTGATGCAGCTCCTACACGAGAACAAAACATATCTGATGTCGGTCCGAGACCACAATATGAGTGACAGTATCAACATGAACATGAAGGTAAGGCGGTAGGTTGGTACCTATAGTAAGACCAATATAACTAGACCGGGAGGCTAGCTCCACATCGGGCTCCAGCAGTTTATAATGAGAAAGGGGAGGGCTACTAAGGTGAGGTCGGTAACAGTGAGAGTTACCGAGAAGTCATGAATAGTAGGTTCTTATACCTAAAGGTAGATCTATGGTATAGACATGGATCTATGAAAAGTATAGAATTATTTTTTCATAATCGTGTCCGTTGATGAAAAAACTATTTCTGCATTACATAATAACTTTTCTAAAATGCCTAAAAAAGTTCTTCGTATTTTTTAATGCAGACCATTTTGTTTTTCATAATTTTTTTCAGACTTCCTCTTAGTACCTATCTCTGAGAATAAACTCAACCTGTATACTTAGGGACGATTAAGTTTCTCCCACATCGTAGAGTGCCTATAAAATTAAAGCAGTGGGTGTAAATAAAGCCCAATTGGCAACCCAGTTAGTAATTTTTTTTGTTGCTTGTCGAATTCACAAAAAGAACTAACAAGCTTCAGCGATCTACGACCATCCACGGATGCCAAACTGCGGCCGCATCTGTCGTTCCGTACAGTGGGCCATGATTCTGGCCTACGTATTCTGGCCTATGATAAAAAAACAACACTATACAAAACATCCGTGGATGTGAAGGCCAAAACCTACTCAAACTCTGGTCAATCTCTCCAGGACACCGCATCCAGCCTAGAAGTAAAAGAGAAGGTATCCTCAAACGCGTCCCTACTGCTCATGAACCCAGTAGCAAGCGGGGATAACGTCGCCACCTGCCTGAACTCCGCTCATCGGCTGAAGGAGGAGCTACCTCCGCTGGTGCCGTGCTGTGAGGGCAAGGAGCTTCAGGTACGGGCGAATAAACTTCATAATATTATAAACGCGAAAGTACCTACGTCGATTACGTTTTCATGCCTGCTGAGCGGAACTTTTACCAAACCAAAGCTTTATGATTATTATAGTCTACTGATTCCATTCTTTTCGACGAAATATTTATGTAGGACCTACATAATAAAAACCAATGAAATATTTAGGTAACTCTAGTTTGCCGTCAAAGTAGGAATTCCACGATTAGGATAAAAAAGGATTTCACATAATGTAGATAATATTTAATTAAAACGTTAATAAAACCAGTTACATCAATTAATCATAATGATTCGCTAATTTGAAACAAGTAGGTAGGTACTCGTAGTGTTGAGAAATAGCAATGATTCTACGGAGGTTAGTGGTTGAAAGAAAAATTACATAGTGTCGTTCGACGTTCAAAAGTCATATACCTTGAATGTCAGTAAATCTAAATAGACACAATGAATTTCTTTATCAATTAGGACGTTCAAAAAATAAACAAAACCACTTAGTAGGTAGTTTAGTCCTTAGTCAGCGAACAAGCCAACTTCATCATAAATATTCGCTTCTAGATTAGTAAACGGAGCAATGAATTCTATAATAGACTCACGGATCTAGCTATGTACCTACCTATCTATAAGATATCATGATACTTTTGCAGATAAACGAAGACTTGGTGCGCAGTGGGCTCTCGGCGATATCCGTGAAACACGACTCGTGCCTGGTGCAATGCCTCAGTATGTCGCAGGCCTGCGAGATGGTGCAACTTCCACAAGTGCAGGGTCTAGTTAAGGTATCTTCCTCTTGGCTTTCGTATAAGAAACTTTGGCATTTGCAGATTTAGATTAGAAGAGCATTTTCGATTCTAGAACGTTTAGAAAGTTCACAGTATACCTATATATTACTTATTATATATTACCTACTTTTATCACAAAAAACCCTTATTGATTTGTGGGGTGATAAATATTTTTTAAGCTGGGACAAGGTAGGTAAGGTACCTGTACCTGCATATTCTGCATTGATAATCGAATACTGAAATTGCAATATCCGAACATGTTGTAAGCCTCCTAGTATCTAACTACTGAGTGAAGACTCCACCCAGCCAGGGGGTGACGGAGTTTGATGATGATGTATTGTATATGTAGTACCTTCTTAATTTATAATATTAGTACCTAATCTAATTATATAAAATAAGCATAACTTTATAATATTGGAACAGCTTCTAGCTATGACATCGCGCATGTTAGGGTGGAGCTAAGTACCTACATCCTTTGTATTGGTCTCGGAAGATTTATTTTTACAAATGACTGTAACAAATCACATATCATGCTACCTAATGATAAAAATCGGGTATTCGTATATCAAAATTTTCGAATATTAATAAGCCACTGATAATTAGAAAACTAGTTATTTAAGTATCGTAAAAATTCAGTGTCATTCGGTTGTCGACAGCATCGCAACTCGTTCCGTAGTCTCCACCGCCCGGACCTGAAAAGAGTTCCCTACTTGCGAAGGATGACGCCGAATGAGCTGGAAACACTGTTTCGAGGCTATGCGGACTTCCCCAGGATCGATAAGAAACGTTTGTACTTACTAATTGTTTTGTGATGTATATGTTTGTAACCTTATACGCTTAGTCATCTTAATAACATAGAATTGGAAGGGTCCAATAAATTCATATCTAGTGGGAAACTTCAACTAAAATTTCTAAAATTATAAATTTTTACATTCTCTTTGTGTTACCTGACACAAAATAAAAAGGTGGCTTACAGTTTTCTTACGGTATTGACACTTCGCTGCTCCGATCTGCTTTGCTGGAAAAATCTTTCCCCATAGCTTTTGAAAAAGCTATGGAGCTGACTTCCACGGTCGATAGACGCCTGATGTTTCGTATTTTCTAGAACACAAACACAAATCAGATGATGTGACAAAACAACCGAGGCCATCAAACGACGTGCAAGTCATGCAACATAAAGAAATTTTGAACAGAAATATGAACAGCGACCAAGAAGGTAAGAAAATAGGTATTCTACTTAGCCGAGAATAGGTAGGTACATCACACAAAGAGAGGGGAGGTGGGGGGAAACTATAAGCTTCATGTTACCTATAACGATTTGGCGCATCAAACCCAGAGTAGGTCTTTTTGCCCCCTTCGATTAGCACTATTCCGGTGCTAAATTGTTGCACACCAGTCCGTCGTTTACACGACTGCGGGTATCAGGCAGGATAAACACAGTGATAAGCTTATACACGTAGCATTATTCCTAGACACGCAACCTCTCCACTCGATCTTGGAGACCCGTTCCGGCGCCGAGGATGTGCCGGCCGGCATGAGACTGCACGGCGCACGCGCGAGGCTCTACACTTCTGTGCTAGCGGGGACCAATACTGGCGATCAGCTGGAGTAAGCACTTCTTTACTATACTTTATATCAGCTAACGTCTACTGCCAAACATAAGCATAGCAGCGCAACAAATAGCGATCCAGAGTCGCATACCCTCCAATGTACGAGTGTGGCGTTGCCACTCTGTTTAGCACTAAACAGCGCATAAATAGGTACCTAAACCTAACTGTCGGAGACAAACTCTTCGAATTCCCACCACGAGAGGCGCCGCGCTGAACTAGCCAAAAGGTGGAGCCTTGGCCTTGGTCGCTCGCTGCTTACACTCATCTTCTGGCTACCGACTGGTATACTCAAAATTCACGAATACGGGTTCTTCATGCGAAACACTATTTTTTTTTTGAAAATTTTATATAACCTATGTTCAGCACGGAAAATTTAGGATTCTAATGGTGAAAGAATTTTTCAAATCGGTCCAGTAGTTTCGGAGCCTATTCAATTCAAACAAACAAACAATCAAATCTTTCCTCATTAATATAAGTATAGATAACTAGCGGCCCGCCCCGGCTTCGCACGGGTATTAAACAAAAATTTCAGAAATTATACACACTAAAACGATGGGTTTCACAGTTTTCATACGGATCTTTACTTTTTTTAACAGCATTGGGGTTTTTGACATTGACTCGACATTCCAAAACTGACACTGGCCGTAGAGAAAAAGCAAGCACCGTGCGCTATACAACCTCTTTTTCTATTCTGACGCGCCATAATAGAAAAAGAGGTTGAATATACAGCCCACGGTTCAATTATTGAATTTTTCATCCGGATCCCTAACTTTTTTGAAAATATTATATAGCCTATGTTCATCACGGAAAATTAAGGATTCTAATGGTGAAAGAATTTTTTAACTCGGTCCAGTAGTTTCGGAGCCTATTCAATTCAAACAAACAAACAAACATACAAACAAACAAACAATCAAATCTTTCCTCTTTATAATATTAGTATAGATACATAAAAGATAACATTCTTTCACCTTCCCAGATTAAACCCTATTAACGATGAATACGACCACAGAGTACCAGACGTGGTGCTCGCGGAAGAGGAGGTCCAATTACACGAAGAACTCCAGATAATACTCCCGCCCAGATGCGATGACGTCTCAACAGAATCCTCGATAACCGCTGCTTCTACGGACACCTTTAGTTAAAATTACAAGCATAAAAAGACAAGTTAAGACAAGCAAGTTGAGATCTATGAAGGTTAAAATAAATACGACCTTTGGCCTCAAAACGCGGAAAAACATCGATAGGCTAGCTCGGTTCTCGAAAAAGAAATTATTCAGGATATTATTGTATTTAAGTTGGATATTGAATGACCTCTAATAAAGTTTGCTATTTAAAACATATTTATATCTTCAAATCTGCCTTTCACAAAAATTTTCAAACGTTACGGAAAGCAGCAATAGGTTCAGTTAGAGTTCTTGAAAATAAAACAATCTACTTCGAGGGTGAATTTATAATGAAATAACCTTTCTACAATATAATACAGCATACTGTAATCCGCTTTTCACACGCACCATACATTACATACCATATTTATAATTATTTTTACAAATCGGTGCATAATACTTTTAATTTTAATTGCACTTTACAAAATCCGGTGAAGCGTTCATGTAAACAACATAGATTTTTGTTATTATAGTGCGTAAGCCTTCGCACTTGGAATATCTACTCTCCAAGAAATTAAATAACAACCCAAAAACTTTAGATTTCGGCAATAGGTGATGTGATAATTGAATTTCTTGACATAGTACTTACTGTAGCTACAGTTTTTTCAGTAATTAATTCGTTCGGAAATCTTCTTTGCATAAGAATTGTTGAAAAAGAATTGAAGGTAAATTTACCTGATCAAGCATCAAGGTAGCATTCATTCGTATCGATCGACCTCGGTCGTCAAATTGAAACTCAAAGCTGAAGCTCAGAGAAATTGATTGTCTAATACACAACCGCTAAATAATTGATTTCTATTTATATATACGGTAAAATTAATTTAACTGTAAACTTTGAGCTTCGCTTCGAGTCAAAGATTCTCTATCATAAGCTGCACGATCAACAATATAGAATGGTTATTTTCATCCAAATTAAATGTCATTTAAAATTAATTTATAGATAGATACAAAACCCCTAATTCACAATGATCTGCTAACTTAAAGCATTGCTATTTATTTATTTAATACCAACGCTTAGCAGCTGTTTTAGGTTAACAGATTATTATGAATAAGGGGGTTAAACTTCAATAGTAAGAAACATTCCAAAAATAAAGTATACATTTGAAAGAGTTGTAACAAAATTATATCACAAAGAACAGGTGAGATTAACAGAAAATACAGTATAATAGCTAACATGTTTACGTCAAAAGTTGAATAACGATCCAGGGGCCCAATTCTGCTGTACATACTGTTCCATATAGGTGCAATTTGCACGGAGAGTCTATCAATGCTTGAGTGAAGTTTTTCTCAGAAAAGCGTTACTCAAGCAGGAATAGTTTTTAGCAAAATAGGACCCTAGAGATTGACAATGTTTCGAATGGTCCCTTAACTATGAAAATAATAATTGAGAATTCACTGAAAAACGTGAAGTCGCGAGCACTTCTGTAGGCCTTTTGGACTTATGGATATCATAAAGGTATTTGTAAGCCAACATCTATTGTTGTCCACTAAATTTTTATATCTTCACATTTTCCAGCAAAAACGCGTGACAGTGCTTGCAACAAATTTTAACAGTCAACGTTAAAAAATACTGTGATGCTCATTTATAAGCAGTGTTAAAGCTCAGCTACGTTGTTTTCATAACACCAGTTTTTGGGTAGGTACAGGCGCGAACTGAATTTCAAGCAAATACTTAGCTAATTTTGATATTACTACTGTAGTCAAATTGTAAACGGAAATGGCAGTGGTTTTTATCTATTACCTACGAGACGCAGGTGATAACTTGGACAACTAATTTCAACTTTAATTACAGTAATTTCCTAAGTGAATCCATTACGGAATGATTATATGCCTATCTTACCAGTTTTACCCTAAATCAGTTCTCTATTTACCTCTAAAACTAAAAAGGCAAATTCATTGTTTAGGAAGATGTAAATCAAGCTCAAAAATGTTATAAAATCTTCCTACTTTAGCCTACGAATATCTAAAGGACTTTTTACACAGAAATCTGGTCAATACCTAACAATAAACTTTAAAAAAACATGACAATGTTGATTAGTACAAAATTTTGTGATGATTTCTATGAGTTCAATCAGTTTTTCGTAGTTCTTAAACCAGTTTTCCGTGTAAATGGAGTCGTTGTGTAACTTGAGGGTAGTTATAAAATCGCAACACACTGTCACCTACAGATTCACATCGAAAGCGGAAAGCACAATACAGAGTCCATATAAACCTACAAAATAAAACGTTAAATCATCCTAATTTGAGTATGAGAAGACAATAATGGAAAAAGAATACAAAAGTCTCATTATGTACAGGAAACTTCAATATTATGTACAGTTTGATTTGCAATAATGACGGTTGCATACATTTCGACGGTGTAACAATGTTAGTTCATATTTGAGTCAGGCCTAAAGCCTGTATCTATCTATATTTACTAGTTATTGACCTAATTCTTATCGTAGAACAGACATATCACGTAATGTATAAAATGGTGTAAATTTAGGTTTAGTATCAAACTGGCCTTATTAACCAGAGGGTTATGGACAATGGTAGTGGTTAACAAGACCATTTCTAAAGATAAAACTGCTTTAATAGTTGAAGCTAGAACCACATGCAACGTACGCAACGAAATATTGGAAACGTAGGATAGCGTGGTGTAGGATAAGGTGTGGCGTAGAGAGGCCATCTATTCATACAAATTAAATCTCCAGGCGCATTCTGTAAACTCATTTCGAACCTCACTAAGCAGAATCCGCAGTGAGTTTTGTATTGTGTAATTCGATCAAGCTTGTAGCGTCTTTTGCCCCATCAATGGTGTAAACGGTACATGACAGTGTCGTTTGCACCATTTGCCCCATCAATGGTGTAAACGGTACATGACAGTGTCGTTTGCACCATTTGCCCCATCAATGGTGTAAACGGTACATGACAGTGTCGTTTGCCCAATTAATGGTGCTGGCCAATGGTGCAAATGACACTACGGGGTCTCACTGACCATCGTGGTAACGATATGAACTAAGTCGGGTGAGATTTTGACATTTACGCTAAGAAAAGACGGATTTTTTTTTATTTCAATCCCTAGCACATGTAACTTACTCTACTTCACTTATGTTTCTAAAATTGTACAGAATACCATTTCAAGATGAGAATAGTTTGCGTTCGAAGTGAGTTCGGTCGCTGGAGTGAATTCGAGTACGAATTCGAACGTTTACAGAATGCGCCTGATGCAGGCTGCAGATCTCAGAATGCGTCGCATACGTTGCGTTGCGTGTGCGGCCTGTTTCTAGCGTAAGTTGTTAACACCTCAAATTGTAAACAACCGCCAAATCTCAATAATAATTTACTCTAGATCCAGCGCAAGCGTGCATCCATACAAAACTATCTAACCTTGCATACACACCTTTGTAACATTTCAATGTATTTACTTAAACTACCTAAGCTGGGTTTACACTATAGCGAACATTTGAAATCGTACGGTTACGTTTCGCGAACAATTTTGTTAGCTTCTCATAAAAATTCAAACTTTAGATAGGAAACATAAAAAAAAATCGACCCAAATTTTAAAAAAGCGAGAGCCGTTCTTAGTTTTTCCCTTTTTTTTTTTCAAAAAATGGAGACGTTAAGTCCTACTAAATGTACCTAAGAATCACATTGGCGACCAGAAGAGTATATTGATAACTCGTTTATAAAAATCACTAGGCGTTTTGATGCTTGGGAGGTAATAATGTCCGCCATTCACATAGAAACACTCAAAAAGCACGCCTCGTAAGTAAACAGCGAACTACACTGCTGTTCACAGAAAACTGCAAATACGCGCATACTCTAGTTGGGAAAGTTCGTGATATGGACAGTGGTTTCAAATAGAAATTTCGTAGATCGAATTGAATTTGAATAGAAAAATTTAGTCTTGCCAATTCCTCGTAGTATTCTTAGAAAAGCTGTTTTCAATTGATCTATAAATTCAGCCGTTGCCAAAACTTAAGCCAAGCTAAAAATGGTACCATCGTTTTTGTTCCGATTGTTTTGAAAGGAACGGTAACATTTTAGTGGCATCAAATAAGTTTAGTTTTGGCGACATCTTGATTGGCACCAGTGTAAACCCACCTCAACTACAAACACGGAGGTAAACATTAACTAATAAATCAAAAAAAATCATTATACTCTATGTAATTTTAAATAAACATAAAAAATAATCAAAATTTCAATTACATACAACAAATCTAGATTTCGAATTAAATAATGGAATTGATTAATTTGTGTGACGCAAGTTCACGGTTAGCTATCTAAATATGAGAAGTCCGAACGCGCGTATTGTCTTGTAACAACGACACTGGTTCACATATAACTTGATCCGACACGGGCGCAGCTTAAAAATTAAATGGCATCGAAATCCTCACCTGGAACAACAGAAAAAACATGAGAGGAGGTGGGAATGCTGATTGTTACACGCTGTTGTTATTCAAAACTCATTCCTACTACTTCAATAATTTACCCAATTTATGGCGGTCAGATCCTTTTGGGTATAAACAACAAACAACACATCAGCCTATAATAGTCCACTACTGGACATAGGCCTCCACTAATGAGCTCCATAGATGGTATTATTTATCATTTGGGGGTTATTGTCCATAATCCCCAGGCTAGGCATGCGGGTTGGGGATCGCAGTTCGGTGGAGTTATTCTGCAAAAGGCGCTGCTGCCCGCACGCGTGTCTCTTAGTCGCCTCTAACGACACCCACGGGAAGAATGGGGGTTGTGAAATTCTATGCCGGCACCATAAGTCTTGAGGGTATCATGAGGATCTTAAGCATTCAAAATACACCGTGAACGGGCTACGTCTTCTGCTCTCATAACTTGTCGTTGAACCACGATTCTCCGACACGGTGATGTCGGAGACAGATGGAATTTAAGGGGTCAGACAGAAGCCTGGAATGGTTCTTGAGGTGTAAAGGATGGACCGTGCGTGGCTGGCTGCGGAGCCGCCTACTTCGCAACTCGTAATCTACTAACTGGTTCTGCTGATAATATACGTAGGGGTTTGGGGGAGGGGCTTATTGAGGGTTAAGGGGGGTCGTCAATTAATAACGTGAGGCACGAAAACCCTTTTCGAGAAGGTTCGGTAAAGATCACGAAATATCACTAGGGATGTCGTGAGGTATCAACTGTATTAATTTTTTCTTTGAATGCGCGATTTCTAAATCAAAATGCGGTGTGTGAACCGTTTGGGAAAATGACGCAGAGTCGCTTGATGAGATCGAAGTGGATCTTCAAAAAATCAGTGTGCCAACAGCTGACTTGCAAATCACAAGTCAAGGGGGGTCGTCGGTCTTGTGAGGGGCGATCACGTACCGTGCGCGGGCGGCTGCTGGGCCGCCTACTCCGCAGCTCATAACTTGTGGTTGGAGGTGAGCCAGGTGAGGCCCTCGTACAGTCCGTCGCCCGAGGTGGCGCACGACGGCTGCACGTACCAGTTGCGGTCGCGGATCCGGGTCAGGCCGAGCTTCTCTTGTATCTCGTGCGGCTTCATCGCTGGAATAGAGAGGAGGAGCTTTAAGTATCAGAGTGGGACAAGAGTGGAAAGAGTATAAATTAATTTGAAACCCACCAATACATAATATTTAAGATAACACAATATATAATATTTAAGATATGGATACAAAAACAGGGAACAGATAAGAGTAGATACTTAAAATATACATCACTAGTCTACACAAAGTATAAAACGTAGGCTGAGCCCCTCAGCCTAAAAGAATAATAATACGGAACATAAACTGAGAAGTTTGAGCATAATCACAGTGAAAGTAAATAAATACGTTAAATTAGCTCACAGCCAATTAGCAAAAAAAAAAAACTAAAAATATAGATTAACCTTACAGCGTGAGAACCAAAATGGTCCTGCTTCGTAATGTTCGTTTACTCTCTGTAGATCCAGTGATCAAGATCCATTTGGTTCCATTAAGAAAACTTTTACTCTTTAGATCCATTTCTGATGATTTGGTTCTAACAAGAACTTTTATTATCTGTAGATCCAATGATCAAATTTATTTTGTTCCAGTGAGAATACCTTTTGTCTTTAGATCCAATTTTGATGATTTGGTTCTAAGAAGAACTTTTACTTTCTGTAGACCCAATGATCAAGATCCATTTGGTTCCAGTGGTAATACTTTTTATCCTTTAGATCCAAAATTAATTACTTTGATCTAACAATAATTTGTTCACTCTGATTAAAAAGTTCTTGCTTTGCTTCGGGCTGATTCTAGATGAATCGCTTTTAAACAAGATCCGTCAAGTGCGAGTGTAACTCGCGCGCCGAGGGTTTCGAAAATATGCCAATTATACAAATATGCACCTACCCAACGGTTAGACTTGGCTATTTAGTTCAAACTGAATTTTTTTCGACCTAATTCAAAATATTTCAAAAAGTATGACACCTACAAAAATTTCAAAACCTGTTTTGAAATGTACAAACCGATACCTTTCATTTGATATCCCATTTGCCCCCATAAGTCTCATTTGAAATTTCAACATCACTATTTGTACTGAAAATATTCATTTTCATTTTTCATTTATTTTTTAGGAATGGTGCAGGAAATGTATTATTATTTCAAATTTCAAGGTAATAGCTGCAGTAGTTACTGAGACATTCAAGCAAAACTGCGGACGGACAGAGCGAGACCGGGTTTCGAAACCGATCTTCGAAACCCTAAAAATAGGTATATTTTCTGATATAGGGTAATAGGTAATCAATCTATTTACAACAAAGTAATAAATAAAGTCTCGACCTTCGTTTATAGGATGACAAACGTCAATAACTGATCAAGACGATAATTAGTATACTTACATTGAGTTCAATATTCACATAATTCTCCGATTGCATAAAATATGGATGAAGACGAAATAAAAATTATTAACAGTAAAGGTGGCCATGTATTATTGTATGCGGGTTATCGTTTTCACAAACATGTGACTAATAAAAATAACACAACTTTGTGGCGTTGTGAAAATTACAAAACCACTAAGTTGAAGTGTACCGGATCGGTTACTATAAATTCGGTGAGTATTTTTACTGTTTCTTAGACCGTCTATTCCCCGCCTAGTCCCCTAACGTAACTTAGCTTATTCAAGGTAGCTAGGTACTAAATATTTCTTATTCATTATTTTTAGGAGCAGACTACAATCATAAAAAATAAACCGCATTGCAATATATGTCGTCCTGACTTAGCTTCAAACTCAATTGAAAATACATTGCGTGGTGTTTGCGATGAAGCAGCAAAAGGTAAAGAACCTGCTCCTCGTGTGTACAAAAGGGGCCTTGCTTTCATAGAAAGCAAAGGTTGGCATTTTGCTACTAATAAACCAGTACCTTCTTTCAATGAGAAAAAATCTGGAATATATCGACAGCGAAACAAACTGGCTGAAGTACAAAAAATTAGGGCAAACACCGTAGAAGCAGTTGAGATACCAGTACAATACAAAGATTTTTTAATGGCAGACTACTCGGATAATAAATATAGAATTATTGTATTTAGTACAGGACGCGCGGAAACAGTTAGAAAAATTAAATAATTATTTTATGGATGGCACGTACCAAGCCTGTCCTGTCCCTTTTCGTCAGATTTTTATAATTTATGGAGATGTCGGCAGTGACTCTGATAGTACGAACATATTTCCATTGGTTTATGTATTCATGTCTCATCAAACGTCGGAGGCTTATACAATCTTGTTCAATATAATTAAATCCCAGATACCAACTTGGCACCCCAAAACTGTAACTACTGACTTTGAGAAAGCCCTCATGCTCGCTTTATCAAAAATACCCTTTACTCGTGTGGAGATGAGTGGTTGCCATTACCATTTTTGTAATGCAATTATTCGCAAAGCTAAGGCTTTAGGCATTAAAAAAACGAAACATAATAGAAGGATCGTTACTCTTTGCACTAAACTTCCCCTACTCCCTGAAAATTGTATAGAAGAGGGCTGGAATTATATTAAGAAAGAAATTATGCCTGACAACGATTTAAAAAAATTCGTTAATTATTTCGAAAATAATTGGATGAAAGATGAATATCATAAAATTTGGTGTGTGTATGGACTGCGTCATCGCACCAATAATGCCGCGGAAGGTTGGAACCACAATCTAAATACTAACATAAATAAAAATGAGTTGCAATTTTCGCAAATTTTGCATATCTTACAACAGGAATCATCAATCACTTCCTTAAATTGTAATCGACTGGAAAGATTTAACAAGTCATCGTGCAAACGACGTAAAAGCAGTATTGAAAGTGACAATTGCATTTTGTTTGCTCAGATGCAACTTGTAAATGGGGATATCAATGTTGGCCATTTTCTAGATAAACTACGTTAATAAATGTATTTTATTAGAACTACCTATTGCGTTTAAATTATTTCTATTTATAGATGAATATTATGGCAAGATAAAAAAAGATTTTTATCTAATTATAGGTAAAAAGGTTTGTTAAATTCTGACTTCTCATTTACCAGTTATTGTAAAAGTGGTTTGTATTTAAAAATCAGGCCTTATGACGTCAGTTTCGTAGTTTATTCTCAGTAGATCCAATTTGTGACGCAATTTTTTTAAATAGATTTAATGAGAAAAAAGATTCTTAATGGAACCAATATGGATCTAGTAATTTTGTAAGTAGATGCAATAGATCCAATTTGTGACGTTGTTTTTTAAAATAGATTTATTGGGAAAAAAAGTTCTCAATAGAACCAATTGGATCTTGACCACTAGATCTACAGAGAGTAAACGGTAATGTTACTCAACAGGAGTCGAGCAAAGCTGGTACTATGAGAAATAACGAACAAATAAATACATTCATCTTCATCACTCAGTAGGATTATGAACCCTACTCCATTAGGAATAGGGTATACAAAAGGTTACCTTCTGGCAAGTCCTGCTTGTTTGCGAATATGAGTCTCTGTAGGATCATGAACCCTACTCCATTAGAAATAAGGTTTACAAAAGGTTACCTTCTGGCAAGTCCTGCTTGTTAGCGAATATGAGTATGATCGCGTCTCGCATTTCTCTGTCGTTGATGATCCTGTGGAGCTCTTGCCGCGCCTCGTCTATGCGGTCGCGGTCTGCGCAGTCGACTACGAATATTAGACCTTGTGTGCCTGGAATAGAGCATTTAATAGATTAGCCAATTTTCAACAGCCTGTATACCCGACCATGTACAAAATCTCCTAGCATCATCTCCACAAAATGTCCATGCTTGGCAAGGTCCTTTTACAGTCATCTAGCCCCAAGCTAAGCGGAACTTGTCTTATGGGTACTAGGTAACTGATACTAATACATTACATATATTCAACATGGAGAGACATTTTCATTAGACATACAAAAGAGCCAGAACACCCATGACAAATATCTGCAAATCGTCTTTATGTTTGGCGGGAATCGTGTAACCGCAACCTCCTACGCAATATGTACGGTCATGTAAAGACTCGTATGAATAAAACTGATAAAGGAGAAGCAGTTTATGAATGCTATGATAAAGATAAAGATCGTTTATTTGCATAAAAATGTGTAATTAGAATATTTTACAGACTACAAATTGTGAGAGACGGCATGCAAAAGACAGTAACTAAAATACTGTTAGAGAGTTTCTTGTTAGAACAGCTATCATATATTGCTTTAGACTAACTCCAAGAAACAGTCGACCTCTGATGTTCACCCACCAACCCTACCATACCCCACTAATCTAATGCATTAGAGTCCATTCAAACCATTGTGTTTTTGACAAAGGTCTACAAAGGATAGCCCTTCCTTTATCAAACAATTCTTCGCAAAAATATAAAAGACTAGCAGTCCTCCCCGGGTTCGCAGGGGTATTTAACAAAAATTTAAATTTTCATTCACATATCCCTTATTCTTTTTAAAATATTCTATAGCCAATCATCATTCCGTTCATCAGGGAAAATGTAGGACTCTAATGGTGAAAGAATTTATCAAATAGGTCCAATAGTTTCGGAGCCTATTCAATGCAAACAAACAAACAATCATGCCTCTCCTCTTTATAACATTAGTATAGATATAGCGACACTCACCTGTATAGTAATGCCTCCACAGTGGCCTGATTTTGTCCTGCCCTCCGACGTCCCAAACGTTGAATTTAACGTTTTTGTATGTGACCGTTTCAACGTTGAAACCTACCGTCGGTATCGTTGTGACTGACTGACCTAATTTTAACTTATATAAAATAGCTGAGAGGATTATTCAGGAATTCTTATTCTTGTATTAAATTCTTATCAGATCAATGAAGGCTTCAAGGTGAAGCTTTTAACTAATCGTAATATAGCTTATTTAAATATATACTGACTAAAGCTTATTTGACTTAATATTATTTATGATGTAGTTTAAGATAATTCAGATATCTTTAATATTTATTTTCAAAGAATTTTTTTTATATATCTGTAATATATAAAAAAACCAGTAAGAACTAGTATTTTAATTGAGCAAACTGCAGACTGGTTGTTGCAAACAAACTACAGGTTTTTTCAAATTTGATTTGATCTATTTTTATTTTAATGTTATAAAATTTTAAAACCTTACATTTCATTAGGTAAGAATATATACTATTTAACATGGAAATTAGGTACTAGCTAATTTTGGATCAATGTATTCCTAAATAAAAAAATAATATTTAATGCTACAATAATATATTATAACGGTTTTTCTCCGCACATCTTTAAGAAGGACGCTTCATCAATATATAAAAGAAAACATTGCAGTCCTGCGGGCTCTCAGATAAATTATCTAATCTCAGTGAGTTGTAGGTACTAGTAATAATACTTCAATGTCTAATCGCCATATTTGATAATTTGAATGAATTTCCAAACAATTGACAATATCGTTGCCATAATACCGTCCGAGATAGCGAACGATAAAGGTAAATTCATTGTCTTCCATACCTCAAGGTCATAACAGTCATAATATCATACGCTCCTATGACTTATACGTGCATTATCTACAATAGCTCTCTTCTAAACTCGATTATACAAACATAATATGACTATTTGTATCTCTAGTGTGTCCATCCTCTATGCTTCTATATTCAAAACTAAACTCAAAATTGGAACAGATTCAGTTTTCTATACCACAGAGGTGGCAAACAGGCATGCGGACCTCCTTGACTGTGATTGACCGCAGCCTATGGATTGGAAACCTAGATTAAGCTACTCAGAACGGTACCAACGCCAGGAACTATGCAGCAGTCATCCTAATCAAAAAAATACTCGGCCCTTTGAAATTATGCACATTCGAGCGACTTCAACCTGTGTAGCGCATACCGCCTTTTATGCCTTTAGAAGGTATAAAAAGACTGTTGTGTAAAGGATACTAGTCTTGCCGGCAGCGTCTAGGCCCAGCATCAATATCCGCATCTCCTTATTGCCGAAGATCTTTGACAACAGCTTCCCCATCCTGATGAGCGACCCTCAACCGCACAACTGGAAACAAAGAAAGAAAAATGTTAAAATATACGAATGACAAGCATCATTTACGGAAGAAATCAATTTTATAAATATTACTGGACAAGACGCTTTCACCTTATCAAGTAAAGAAGCAGAGTTTGTGGTATAGGTATCATTTTAGACATAATTTTTCTGAAGTTTGGATTGTATTATTTTCTCGCAAACGAAGTGAAAAGAGTGTTCAACCCGGGCTATTACCACCCTTATAATGCGGTTTATGGATAATAGTGTGGTTTAGTCCATATCAAAACAATCTACCACATGAATTAAATTACTTAGTTTAAGTATAATAATCAGTAATATGTAGGTATCTCTTCCCTTACCCAAAGCTCTATCTAGCACTTTTTATTGAGTATTCACATGTATATTGTAAAACTAATTTCCAAAACCAATACCAGCAATGAAATTAATTAAGTCGGGGCGCATTTATAACCGAAGCTGATGGCATCAAAAGGAAAATCTTATAAGGGTACAAAATGTATTATACGAAGTGCTATGCGTGTCGAGGTTTTGGTGTTGTTCTAAAACTTAACATAACAATCATAAAACATGGGCTGCAATGGAATGCAACAACTGTTGGTGTTGTCGCCTTTCAAATTTGGTTCTTAGGCACCCTCTTACCTATAAAGTTATAAGACCCCGTTTGTTTTTATCGGGGATCAAAATCAGCTACTGATCAGTACCTTGAGCAGGTATTCCATCCCTAAACCTGCTTCTATCCTAAACTCAACCTGTTTGCATCCTAAACTCAACCATTAAAAGTCCGATCAGCACGAAAAACTTATTTCATTAAACTTTGCCCCAACGAGCGACATTTCAAATTGGGCAATACCGCTTTCGAAGAAAATTCTAGTTGCCACCCAGCAACTTTCTATTGCCGTGTTGCGGTAAAACATTGGGGAGAATTTCTAACAGTAACTAGTGGTTACTTGCACAAGCTGTTATTAAAAACACGGCTCAAATTGCCAAGATGGTAATTATCTTTACAGCTTTAGAGATCGGAATAAATGAAGATTTCTCGCAGCTTACTAAACTGGAAATATATGTAAAGTACTTATTTTAGGGCCTATATTTATTAGTAGATAATAATATGTCGAAAATAGGCCAAATCGTTCGGTCCTTATGTGTGCCCATTTCGACACCATGCATTTTACTATAAAAAGGTACGTTTAGATTCATTAGTTAGCGACGCTATGGTGGAAAGTAACTCAAGTGCTAGGCCATCGTTGCAATCAATCGCAACAATATACCAAACAGTAACTACATCTAGTGTGCCACAATCGGCGGCCGAACAAGATCTTTTGGATGGACAGGATCGGGTAGTATTAACGTGACGGTGGCATAGTTGAATGTCTAGCTAACATCAATCAATCCCGAATGACAGTTCAGGATATAGTCCATCATGTCACAACCAAACTACGAAACCTTTCGACAAAATAGAGGGATATAAGGTAAAGCTGAACTTTCAGTCCATTGAACTGCTAATTGAGTAACTGTAGGTCAGTGCTGTATATGTTAATGAGTGTTGGCGTTTGGCACACTAGTGGACAGGTGTTTGGCGGCTATTTATTGTCTATCACATGGCTATTCGATAGCATGCATTTAATTACAGAGTAATTGACATTATGAATTTCTTTCAGCGCTAGGACAAATGGCTCAAGCCTACTCTATTGAACTGGTCATTATAATGATTGTTTTGAAAAGCATACTGCCGAACATAGAAATGTTCGGCAATATGCGTGACGTTCTATTCTTAGAACGTCCTTTTTCGAAATCGGTTACAAATAAAAAAAAACAACCAGTTTAAAAGAAAACATAATAGTAGACTATTATGTTTTCGTTTTAACTGGAAAATTAAAACCTCTAGGTTTTAATTACTGAACCTAATTTTACTCGAGAGCTCTTCTATCATTGGACGCACTAAATAGATAATAACCAAACGTAACAAGGAAACCTGCGATCAGTGCGTCCCACCTACACTCGCTGATGACCTAGATTTGATCTAAATATAGACGAACAAGAACCCTTTACTCGGAATTCTATTATGCACTGATTTGGCAATACCTTTGAGTTTTACTTACGACGATGCATATAATCTAAAAGTTTTTTGTCTCGATTATCTCTTATCTGGTCATACATAGCGCGAATCCTCATCTTGGTACTAACAAGAAACCGCTCTATGTTTGTCATCTGTAACGCCCAATATGCTGTGACGATTTTTGTTCATTCTCTCAAGAAAGAAAGAAAGGTTCAATTTGGCAGAATCAGGCTGAATGAAGACATTTAAATTTCGTCTGCTCTCACCTTTTAAGTACGGTAAGCGCAAGTCCAAGCCCAAGAACGGCGACCAATTGGACAATACATGTTAACTTTTTAGTTTTCAGATGTTGTCAATTGTTGAAATTAAGCTTAAGCCCTGTTGCCTTTGAAAGGAGGTTGTATACTACTAAATTTAATTATATCGCTGTTGTTATAAGAACGAAAACCTTATGACATTGCAGTGTCATGGTAGAACACCTTCGAGACTCTGAAATAACAAGCATTTAACCTTGAAAAAAACATGCAATAAAACAGTTCAGTGCTTATGTATGTTGTGGAATATGGAAAAGTACCACGCAAACCCCGCAAGACGGTGTCAACTGTGGATGATATGCAATAAATCTTGTTGATATAATGTGATACTTCTGATGAAAACTGTGAGCTCTTTAATCAATGACACAAGGGACAAATTGTCACTAATATTATACATACGATGTATTTGTTCGATAAACAGCAAAGGTTTTACGGCGTGCCTCAGGGTCGTAAAGCCAACGGTATGTCAGCTTGCACGGAATGAAACCCTAATTTGGGTCGGTGCCGTCAGATCCTATAATGTCAGTTTCGTCAGAGGTCGAGTTCAAAGAATGGATACCGAAGGTGAGTAGGGCTCGATGGCTGCTCGAACGTGCTCGAAATCATTTGCTTTCAAACAAAAATTCGTAAAATCCCTTAGGACGAGTATGCTTTATTTGGTTATCTATGTTAATAAGGAAAATAATAATAATGTGTAATAGAATAGAATATTTTTATTTGCAACTTTGTAAATACAAATTATTACATAGAAAAGAGACTTGCATTTAGTCACAAAAATGTCTTTGTTTTAGCATGAGAAAATATTAACTAATATAGTACAATAAGCTGGTTGTACACTCTTTACAACCAAATCTGGTCTTCGATAAAGCCGTTTCCTGAAGTCTTGGAAAAAAAATATTTTACACAAAAACAGTAAAACAATCTTCAGTACTAGCTAATAAATAGTTAATGTCATTTACACACGTGACGTTTCTTAAAGGCACTGTGAGAAAGATGAGCGTCTCACAAAATCAAAATCAAAGTGCCTTATTTCCTTTAGACCTTACAGGACGTGACGTGTCTAAGACGTCACGAAATACAAGTTGCTTAGGTAATCAAAATGGGAACAAACACTATAAGTAATTTATACAGAAACGAATACATCAGTAAGAGTATTAACTATTATTTATGAACCAAAACTATTCCGACTGCTTTTTGATTTTTCTCATAAACAGAAAAAGTACCCTACTATGAGGACTTCCTTTTCACATCACATAGAGTAAACGAATAAATGCCGTATTGTTAGGATTTCCTTTTCACTTCGATTAGCAAAAACCGTTTTACTTTCATAAGGTCAGCTTGAACTACATGCTCTTAATCTTGTCTCTATCAATAGTAACTCGGTGGAACTAGGCACTTTAGTCGAGAGCATCCAGATGAATTTTAGATACATTGCTGAATAACCAAGATCGCGAATCCAAAACAGGAACGGGTCGTGCTGTCCTTAATAATCGAGGGACACTTTGAAAGCGTCAGATAAAGTGAAAGTTGGGCACATGACGGGTCTATCTACACTGCAAATAAGGGTTTAGGGTTATGCAAGGAACCCAAACGATACCGAAAAACGTCAAAACCAGTATTGTGAGTGAAAAGGATAATTGGATAGGTTTCAGTCGTTCATTCGTTATTGAAAATATAGTAAATCTTCTCGATGTTGGAAATGGACGTATAAAAATACGTATCAGACAAGAACATATAACAATATAAACAGTATAATTTTTGAAGATGTATGGGAACATTTATCATAAAAACGTAAAGGAAAACTTCTTCGTCCTACAGAAATTAAATTTATAAAGAGCTCTGGAGCTCTTTATAAATTTGAATATAATCCATGATTATCCGAGAATTAAAAGATTATCCAAGAGGGATAAAAATATAATAATATACCCTCCAAAAGTGGGTGGGTATAACTCAGATAATATGGATCGGCTTTTCTTAACTTTGAAGTTGAAGTTGACTAAGAAGATTTATTACCTAGGCAATTAATCTGAGTGCATCATTGGATTGGTGTGATGAAGGAAATGGCATGGAAATGGTGAACGCCCCCGGCGATGACCTGACGGAAATAGAAGGGTCGGTAGGGAAGAGGACTGCGGTGACGCCCTCAGCTTATTGACGTTCTAATACGTTTGATTATTCAGTATAAAACAACTGTGGAAGATGAATAAGAATAGGTTAGTTTGGTTAATGGTAATTAGCCTTATTGTGGAGCTTTCACACGATCTCTAAGAGTAAGGAAATATAATATGTAGTCTTTGTGCAATATATCAGGTCGTTCCATCTAGTACCTACTGTAATGTATGTATAGAAGAACAGACTAGCGATAAGACGAACGATAATATTTGCCTTACTGTGGGATTATAAAGGTTAAAAAAAGTAATAACATAAATTAAAGCACCTACGCATATATAATAAAAATCTCCTGTTCTCTAGGGTATATTGCGGGGCTACAGATCAAGCAGCGCCACCCCGCAAACCTTGGATGCTTGCCAATTACGCAGTACATAATATGTAGTACTGAATCTATATACAGAACCTTTTAACCATCCAGCCTTATCTGGTGGTCTGGGTAAAGATTCGATTCTTAAAATAGTTTTTTTCCACGTATTTATATTTTACAGTATGTACTTATTTAATCTATAGATAACTTAAAATATGATAATGATAAATATGATATTTTTAGATGATAATCATTTATATTAAAACAAAGAACATTAACCTACCTATCTAGTTAGATAGGTAAATAAACTCAACTCGCACACTTACATAAACTAATAATGACAAATAATTAATAGTTAATACTTAAAAGTTATATATTATTTGATTTAACGAATAATTCTCCTCGCGTCTCTACCTAGAGCTTCTCGTAACGACCAAACCTGTGCCAAGCCTCCGCTTTCCAATAAAAAGTTACTTCTTTTAATTGCTGATAAGAGACTTCAGTTGTTTCAAAACTTTATTTCAGATATAATATGAGAATTGTGCAACACATTTATTATACATATCGGTTATTTTGTTGTGCCAGTGTTATAATTACCAAAATAACGATATGAGGAATTATTTCAACAGTAAAAGCATAAAACAAATAATAATAGTTGAGCCTTTTATTGTCAAACTACTAAATGACAAAGTTTTATGATACGGTTATTTTTGCGTTGGATTAACTTAGTAAGTTAAAAATAAGTAGTAGATATTATTTACACTTATTGAGAGAATTGTATGCCTTCATCGGTAAAGGCCCATCTATCATCAGCAACCCATGTCATCATCCACGACTGTCTTTTGATTGTCTGGGTCATCTGGGGCGGTCACTAGTATTTAAAAAAAATGAAATACAACAAAAAACTCCGTTTTAGAGAAAACTGGAGAATCAGCGCAAGTCAAAAACCGGAAAATAAGACACATCGACAAACTAGTAAGCGACTCCTTAGTAGGTTAGTAGAAAAAAACATATTCAAGAAGCCGTGACCGTCGCTGGCCGGTTCGATAACGGTATAAAATCCGAAGCTAGATAAACGTAGACAGTGCAATCGCGAACCTTAATGGCACGGTTGAATGAAGACGTTACATGCTCACCGGAAGACAAATGACTTTCGTTCGATACGATGACTTAGAAACGTTTGGGCTAAAGCCTGACTATGTTTGTATTACCATAGAGGACAATTGCGCACTTATCAAAAATAGTACACAACCTAACATGATGGGAGTCAAGGAATTAAAATATTGGGGCCTTGCCTATCAAAGCTTGAATGTACCACGAAACTGACTCAAATTACAGAAACAACTGAATTGACGCAAATTAGACAACATTCGAATTATTTCCAAAACTCTGAAACCGTTTACAGTATGAAATTAGCTTGTAATAACCGCAATCTAGTGCAGGTTTGATAGCAAAATAATTATAAAGAACCCAAAACAGAACAACCGGCTCTCGCAAACTGAGTATAGTGATTATTTTTTGATTAATATTCCAGATGAATTTTAAAACAATCTGTCTGGCCCGCCGCTGTCACGTCAAACCCGATCTAACCTACATTTAGATAGGATTTATTCGTAGAGTTCAGTCGAAAATAAACCAAAGGCTGAAATCACAGACAGATGTTACACGTCGTTTGGAATTCACGAGCCATAACATACTTCCGACAAACAAAGCCTCAGTTCGTTCGCACTACACTACAAAACATACCGGCTACAGCGTATCGAATTTTTCTGCTGAAACAGTGCCAGGTGACCGGTTAAATGTCTTTGGATTGGACTTTTCAACGTGCTGGTAAATCGGATAGTAAAGATTTTACGATCATATTTTCGCATGATAAACAATGTTATCCATACTAGTAGCTATAAATTCAGTATTTCATATTTATTTATTGGAATTCATTGTGTACATTTTGTAGGTATCTAAGTAATGTATAAGAGACACAATGGTACCCAAGCAGGTATTTAAACAGTAACAATTTAAAATGGGAAGCATACTCTACATCCTTTATCAGATCATTCAGAGCATACTAACAGGGACAGTTGTCAGTAATAAAGCCATGCTGTCGTGGAAATAGACTGCATCGCAATAACCAGATGGTTCAAACTCGACGTATGGTAACATTATGCAAAATTGTAAGCACTTGCACAACTATAGACATGTTAATGTTAACATTTGAATCAAATCAACTTAAAATAACTAAGTAGAGCGTTCAAAGCTGTGACTCAAATGAAATAATAAGTCATAGAAATAAAATGATTCCTTATGGAGTACCTAGGGTAATACTGAAACTGAGTATGAATTACGCAGTAATACAGCGGTAACAGTGTAAACACACATTAATTGCCCTGTACGCGCAAACAGCATCGATTGAAGGATTGGCATTGTTAATTATGATTAATGCTATATAACATTTTAATGATTTATAACCAACAAAGGAATAAACAGGGTGTAAACTGCTAGCACTCAAAGTCCCCAAAGTGTATTTGGTTGACAAAATGGCGACAGTCTGGCTAGCCACAAGATACATAATAATGAAGTTTAAAGCCGAGCTTCAGTGAAGTTATTGCATTGTGAAGCTCCCAAGTTACGAGTGGTTTAGATATGAGAATTGGATCATGAGAATATACATTTTAATAGATATGGAAAACTTGTACTTCACTATATAACGTTGATACTATCACGGTGTATCTGTCTCTGCAGTAGCGAAGACAATGATGAGGACAATCGCAATACCAGATAACGTCAGAGCGGATACAAACAAAACATTGGTTACTGTTTCGTTTGTTTTTTAAATTAACTTAAAATAACCAAACCTAATCGATGTAGGTAAATATCGCCACCTCTACTCTAACATAATATCATCATCATCATCAGCCCATCGTTACTCCACTGCTGGACATAGGCCTCCCCTAATGACCGCCATAGTGCCCTGTCTTTAGCTTGTCGCATCCAGCATCTGCTAGCAGTCTTTCGCAGATCGTCATCCCACCTGGCAGGAGGGCGTCCTCCACTACATTAATATACAAATTAAACTAAATGATAAAATAATTCTTATATAACTATAATCGGCACTGACATCTCGCCTAGGAGTTCTTTGATGTCCCAATGCCTTACCAGCCCCGGTCCGTGAAGTAGCAGCATAGTATAAAAGCATCACGAGCATCCATGTTCGAGTAAATTCAATAAACCGTGATAGCGTCCGGCTTTCAGGAACAATTTCGTAACTGTATTGCATTGGCAAATTTTCCTTTAAATCGGCTTACCCTGAGAGCGAATTCTATTAATCACGAGAGTTTATTTTTAACAGGCATGCGTTTTTGTACGAACTGCAACTACTTGGCAGCTACGTAGAGCAGTTTTTACATCAGTTTTGAGCAATCACACGACGCTGATGATTTTGTATAGCCCATTTTTGTAAAATACGAAACGTTTTTTTTTCAAATTTCAAATTTTTTTAAACATCATTTGCTTAGCATGTTTTTACCTCAAAAATCTAAGTAGAATGCCGTGACTCAAATTGTATGTTACAATTGTACTTATAATAGCTTGTACAAAGATAAAACATCAGAGAGAAATAACGATTGATCGTCAATAAAACCATCTCAGAAGTTCTTTGGGGTACAATGCAAGGGTGATTTAGTCTACGAGTCAGAGGCGTCGACATAACGACTCAGATTACACGGTGCCGAGATAATCGCATTGAATATTAGAACCGATAAAACCTACCTAAGTTTGGTTGGTTAAGTTTACTCAGAAAGGCTGAATTTCAGATTTAAGGTGTATGTAAAAGTGAAATAAAAGAAAGACTGCTGGCTGATGCTGGATGCGACAAGCTGAAGAGAGGGTGCTATGGCGCTCATTAGGGAGGCTTAGGTCAGCAGTGGAATAACATGGGTTGATGATGATGATGATGTCAAAAGTTACTGTTGGTATAGGATACATACCTGATAATTCTTTGATAAATGATATCAAAGAAATTTGAGGGAACATATTTACCAGCTGGATTGATACCACTACGAAAATCTACACGTGCGCCGAATACGGCTTATGGGGCGGTTGCCCTGCACTCACACAAATTTGACTTTATTTGCACAGTTATTTTCTTTACTGGTTGATTAAGCATAACTAAACCTTCAAGTCAGTACAATATAGGTATTCTGTGCCTTCGATCAATACGGATTGACACAATAGCTTCTAAATTTAGACATACAAATTTTCTATAACGTTACCAAGTGAAAAACTGTAGTTCCACGTAAAACTGGATAAGAAACAAAGTAAGCTCAAAGACAATTTTTAAACTATAAATTATTATCAAATAAGAAATTACTTAAGTGCTAAGGTTGGCCCGAGACAATATTTTTTTCGTTATTGTTAATAAATCCAACTTCAATTCAATTATATTTATGAAAATAACGGAACTACACAAATAATAAGAAAACGTGTTTTCTTTGAAAAATTGTGATTTGGTTTACTTCAATTTCAGTAATGTGTTTTTAAAAAAATTGCTGTAAGTAGGAACCTAGATAAATACTATTCTAATACATGTAATAGCAGTAAATGGTGAAAATATTCTCTAATTAAAAATCATTTTGGTATTACGGAAAAATGGTATTTATGGAGCATTTGCAATTTTAGCCTAAAATTTTGTATTTTCCCAAATGCTCCATAAATACCATAAATCTCGGGTGCAGACTTATTATGACTACCTTATACATGCAAAGCTCAACGTGATCTCCGAAATGCTCAGGAGCTTACAGAATTTTAGAACAAACTACATCGAAGCGCTGTTGGTTTAAACCCCAAAGTTTTACGCAATTTGCGTCTGCAGTCTGTGATAATGATAACTGAGGATTATTATTGTAAGCTAAATAACCGATATTATTTTGGGCTATCCTTGAGGTTACCACGTGTAAATGAAGCAATGCAGACACGATAAGCTTATTCATTTATGTAAAGTGTTGCCAAGCTGAAATAAACTGTGTTATAATTTAAATTGAGTATAAGTACTAAATTACTAAAGCATTTTATCCAATTTATCTTCGGTATGTTACGTTGTGACTTCACGAAACTTGCGTTACAGCATTTTTCAAATCCAACCCTTTTTTGTTAGTGCCCTAAAAGCCTGTTTTCTTTGATATATGGAGAACGTTTTATTCTCATCTCATCTGTAAGCGGGATAAATTGTTCTGAGCTTGATTCAGGAGTTATCTAGCAGAGAAAAGGCGACAAAAAGAAATGACTTCCATTTAAACACCTACCTCTATATGAGAGTATATCAGTGTTTGTGTAGCTAAGATTAGACCTTGTAGAAAGAATGCGTCAGCAGTCGTATCGTAGCCGCTTAGGTAACCTATTAGTCCCGAAAGGATTATTTTGTTCAAACCACAAAAAACAGCAGGGTCTTTCCTTGCATTAAACTATTACCCTCGCCCTTTCAATTCAACAAATCGGTTATGGTTCACGCTACATAAACACTATCGTAAGGAACGTTATCCTCAGTCTGTCCCTCCTTCCCTTATGGCTAGCGTTGTGAGCTCTGGGCTCTGGAACGACAGAACTGTCAGGACAAGATTTATGGAACTATAAGGGAGAATATTGGAGGGCGACACTAAAACAAGTCCGTGCTTAAGTGATCTGTAAATCAGGGGTTGGATGGTCCATAAGGTAAAGTATTGAAATAATAAACCGTAAGTTGGACAGATTGTGAATAGGGGGTACATTGGAGCACGATGATGAAATTAAGCTTGGCACTAAGATTTGTGAGCAAAAACAAAACCAGAAATTGTTGTATTCAGAAAGGGCCGCAGTAAAAGTATCAGGCGATCGTAATAGTTTCATTCCGATACCGTAATTGATAGTAACAGCCTGTTTCGCATCATAAAAAGTTAATGCTTTGGAAGGTTCAAAGGTGAAGGGATGGGGAGGGTTTTCAAAACAGGTTTCTAAGCGAACTTTTATGTTCGTCAAGCCATTGAATTAAAAGAAAGAATCGATAAGACTTATGAATCGAATCAACAAGAAACATGCATATTCCGTAAGATTTCTAGAAATGCAATTCATAGAATGCAGACCTGTCATTAGTAATTTTAAATACGCCATCCATCTAGATTTTTTGCTCCATTAAAATGTTAATGCTTGCGTGCCACTCGAGTCTAGATTTACGATTCGGTGGTTGCAAGGCGGAAGACTTAGCTTCCTTACTACCAGTGCATTCTGTGATATGATAACACTCACGAAGATGGCTTATGTAATCATAATCATTGCAGAAACTCGGTCAACGAGCAATTTTCTGAAGAGATACCACGGTCCTGATGTTTCTCGTGACTTGATGACCCTTGGACCATTATGGGATGGTAAGATAAATATTAGGAAGATACTTCATTATATCGTGGTAATTGGCAAGGACGACAAATTACAACAGAAATAAATAGAGGTCATTTTATTAAGATGAGACCGCAGGCAGGAATATAATTGCTGAGCATTAGAACTTAAGTACCTCGCTATTTTAGATGTCTCTTTTGATCTTTGACATTCATAATTAAACGTACCTTAAAGCTGTTGGTTCCCTAATGGTTTGATGGTGGTTAAGTAGGTATATGTTTATTTCACATATATTCAGTAAGTAGCTTTTCTCCATTTACTACATAACACAAACATTCTTTTATCAACAAAAACCGTTTTATTTGAGATGTTTCATTTTCTTATATCTGTCGGATGTTGCTTCGAAGAAAAATTGCTGAATTAATAACGACCATTATCAATTTAGATATTCCAAGAATAAGGTATAAACTTACTATTGAAACGGCGATATTACTTATTTTTTCGGTTGAGTATTCTATACTAATATTATAAAGAGGAAAGATTTGATTGTTTGTTTGTTTGTATGTTTGTTTGTTTGTTTGTTTGTTTGTTTGTTTGTTTGTTTGAATTGAATAGGCTCCGAAACTACTGGACCAATTTGAAAAATTCTTCCACCATAAGAATCCTAAAATTTCCGTGATGAACATAGGCTATAAAATATTTTCAAAAAAGTTAGAGATCCGTATAAAAACTTCAATAATAAAACCATAGCGATATACATCAACTTCTTTTTTTTTCTTTTTTTGCGCTGCTCGCTTTTGCTGTGACTCAACTTCAACTTCTTTTTTTATGGCACCGCTTTTGCTACGACGACTCCGCCAGTGTCAGTATGGATTGTCAAACATCACAATTCGTTACTGGGGTGCGAGAGGAAACTCAATGTCAAAAAATATAAAAACTTCAAGATTGGAACCATGCGATGTAGGCTCAGAAAAACGATCGATGTAGGCGATATAGCGGTGCGAGAGAAAAGTCAATGCCAAAAAATAAAGTTCTCCCTGTTTTTCTGTAAAGGAGGTAAAGGTACAATTTTAAAAAAAGGTTTTATTGTTTGTTTGTGGTCTGAATTGAATAGATTCCGAAACTACTAGACGTTTTTGGAAAAAAAATCATATAGAATATTTTTAAAGTTAGTGATCCCTATGAAAACTTCAATAATAAACTACCTTATCTAACGTGTGTATGTAAGAACTTAAAATTCTTTAAAATACCCGTGCGAAGCCGGGGCGGGCTGCTAGTTGTTTGATAAAGATAAACAACGTTTTTTCAAATAAGTAACTGTAGGTTAAAAATAGACTGGCGATCGATGAGTCAGAAACCGGTTGAAATAACGCTTATTGGTTTGTTATGAATACTTTACTATAAGGCAACCAATGAAACTTTACTAGAATCTAAATATTCTCAGGATTACCTTGCAGAAGCATTAAGAGTACCTACCTATAACCACAGTATACATGTGCTATAACGTGGTTTAAGATACAGAGGATTGGTAATCCTTGGATAAGTAAAAATCTGAAATACTAAATACATAAAGGCAACCTCTGTGGTCCGTCTGCGACACAAGAGATTGCGGGTTCAATTCCCGGCCCAGCTCGGGTCGAATTTATACAAATATTTGTTTATATGATCTGCAGATATTTCTTCGGGCTGTTCTGGTCGTTTTTATGTACAGTTAAAAAGTATGTATCTATTTTAATAAACATATCTATCTAGATGATGCTTTGTGAATCGTCCAGCATCATTTTATGCACATGAGTATAATATACCTAGTTACAATTAGGGTCTCCCCTTTACCTTAGTAATATCGTGTGCCAAGCCAAGCTAAACCAACTACATTATAAAATTCTCTGTATACGGATAGAACGTAATGCTATGTTCACATGCGCGCGTTCAACTCGACATTCAACGACGCCGTTCACGTTCACGAGCGTGTGAACAGTACGCCCGAGCCCGTAAACGCGCCTGTGAACGTGAATGCCGCGAACTAAATACACTGACTGACGCGTCGGCGCGTGCGTGTGAACAGCTTGAATTGTCGCCGGCCTGGGACGGGCTGCATGCCGCGCAGCCCGCCAGGCAGCCCGCCGGGCTGCACGGCGCGCATGTGAACATAGCATTATAAATGATTGAGTAATTAGTGATAGTGTAGTAACTGTGACACTCAATTCCTAGGTAAAGGCATAGGAAAACTAATTTTACGATAAAACTCCGAAGCCCGTACTGTCACGTAATCAGATTATAAGAATTGTGTCACAGTACACTTGCCGACACTTTTATAGACACACGGTCTCAATGTCAATCATGTGGACAACGTGAACACATATGATACAAACATTCAGTGTCTATCTCTGCACAGTACAAACGTATCAACGTTATTTGTGATCTGTCAACATTCTTGAAATCTTGAAACCAAATCTTTAGGCTAAGATCCAAAGCCGAAAGGGATTGTAAGATTCAAATATTTATTTGCGTCCAAGTCCAATATGGTATACAGGTTGTATACAAAGAATGTTCTCATTATTATGTACTTGGATATCATCTAGCATGCAATAGTACAAGAAGAACATATTTTGGCAGGTTGAGTTCTTTAATGCACCACAATTACGCGTGATTACGTTACCCAAAGAAATACCAAAACTAGATATAGAAAAACCTTACATTATACAACGTGGTGTTGTATAATGCAATTCGAACTATGAAAAATTTACGTCAAAGTTTTTTTTTAGATTTAGAGAACCTTGTACTTACCTAAATATATTTTGTTACCTTTTTCAGTAGACTATTGTGAAAAATAACCAAAGTTAACCGGAGCATAGCCCTAGGTAAAAGGTTTCGAGTTTCGACTCAGCAAGAGTCTGCGGCGAGTGGCGACTATAACATCAGGCAGGTACTATACATTCATTTGGTACAGGTGCCGTGTGGTGACGGCATAATATAGAATTTCACCACCCCAACTCATCCCGTGGGTGTCGTAAGAGGCGACTAAGGGAAACACACCGGGGGGCGGGCAGCAGCGCCCTCTGCAGAACTACTCCACTAAACTGCGATCCCCAACCCGCATGCCCAGCGTGGGGATTATGGGCAATTACCCCCAATGATAAGAACCGCCACAAAATGGCCCCCAGTTCCCGGCCGCCTCGCTATTCCTGGCCATGGTAGCGGCCACGGTAACGGCGGGGCAGGGGGTGCTAGGAATCTCCGGGCTACATTAGGCTACCACACCCCACACACACTGACCCTGGCAACGTTTAACGGACGCACTCTGAGGCTTGATCACCATCTAGCGCAGTTGGAAGTGGAGCTAGAGAACATTAAATGGCATGTTCTAGGGTTATGTGAAGTCCGTAGAGAGGGGGAGGACACTGTAACCTTAGACTCGGGCCATCTTCTCTACTTTCGCGAGGGTGATAAAACATCCCAGGGTGGCGTAGGTTTCCTCGTCAATAAGGCCCTCTCTAACAACGTCGAAGAAATCTCCAGTGTGTCGACCAGGGTAGCGTACCTGATCCTTCGGCTGTCTAAGCGCTACAGCTTGAAGGTCATTCAGGTCTACGCACCGACCTCGGCACACTCGGATGATGAAGTGGAGGATATGTACGAAGACATATCCAAAGCCTTACATCACACCACAAAGGCTCACTTCAACGTTGTTATGGGGGACTTTAACGGCAAGGTAAGGGAACCCAGACTGGCAACGAATCCCGAATAGGCCCGCATGGTTTTGGTGTTCGAAATCACAGGGGACAAATGCTCGTCAACTTCCTCGAGAAAGAGGGGCTGTTTTTAATGAACTCTTTCTTTAAGAAACAGCCCCAAAGGAAGTGGACATGGCGGAGTCCCGATTCTGTGACAAAAAATGAGATCGACTTCATCATGACGGATAGCAAGCATATATTCAGAGATGTCTCAGTGATCAACAGGTTCAATACCGGATCTGATCACCGACTCCTTCGAGGCTCTCTGAATATAAATTTGAAGCTTGAAAGAAACCGTCTGATGAAGTCCACGCTCCGACCGAACCCAATCAGAATCCTGGCGGGCACCGAGAAGTTTCAGCAGCTTCTCGGGGATAGATTCGCTGCCTTGGAACCCACTGATGACGCTGACGAGACCCTACACAATCTGGTAGAAACGCTGAGGGACGAGGGCATCAAGTTTTGCAAAAAGCAGCGTACTGGTAAGAAGTCCAAACTCTCGGATGAGACTCTTGGGCTGATGTCAAAAAGACGGGAAACCACCCAAGCGACTTCGTCAGAGGTCAGACCTGAACAAGCGAATTGCGAAGATGGTACGACGCGACCTTCGGAGCTCTAATACACGCTTCATTGAAGAGGCGATAGAGCGAAACCGAGGGTCCAAAGTATTCACTCAGCAGCTTGGAAGGAGCCACCTGACGAAGCTTTCAACGCACGACGGAAGGACCGTATTGTCGAAGCCGGAGATATCGGCCGAGATAGAGGACTTTTATGGCCGTTTATACGCTGCACATGCTCCCCGTTCCCAACGAGACGACCACGATTCTAGAGCCACCTTGATACGCCACTATACCGACGAACTGCCAGACATCAGTCAAGACGAGATCGTGTTAGCTCTGAGGCAGCTTAAAAATGGAAAAGCCCCCGGTGAGGACGGAATAACATCAGAGCTTTTGAAAGCTGGAGGATACCCTGTTATACAGGAGTTACAGAGCCTCTTCAACGCCGTCCTTCACAGTGGGAGAACTCCAAAGGCGTGGAGTGGGAGTTTGGTGGTGCTCTTTTTTAAGAAGGGAGATAAAACCCTTCTTAAAAATTATAGACCCATCTCGCTCCTAAGTCACGTCTATAAGCTTTTCTCACGAGTTATATCGAACCGTCTCGCCAGGAGACTCGACGAGTTTCAGCCACCGGAGCAGGCTGGGTTTCGCGGAGGATATGGTACCATAGACCACATTCACACAGTGAGGCAGATTATACAGAAGTCCGAAGAGTATAATCAGCCCCTGTGTCTGGCTTTTGTGGACTATGAGAAGGCCTTTGACTCCGTTGAAACCTGGGCTGTTCTACAATCCTTACAGCGATGCCAAGTAGACTATCGTTATATCGAGGTGCTGAGATGTCTCTACGAAGCCGCTACGATGAGTGTCCGAGTACAGGACCAGCAGACTAAACCGATCCAACTGCGCAGAGGAGTGAGGCAGGGGGATGTCATATCCCCGAAACTGTTCACGAGCGCGTTGGAAGATATGTTTAAGACGCTGGACTGGAAAGACAAGGGCATCAACATAAACGGCGACTACATCTCACACCTGCGATTCGCTGATGACATAGTCTTAATGGCGGAGTCGCTAGAGGAGCTGAACCGGATGCTGGACAGTCTAGCTTCAGCCTCCCGATGTATCGGTCTTGGCATGAATTTGGATAAAACCAAAGTCATGATCAATGCCCACATTGATCCAAGACCGGTGATCGTACATGGCCACCTTCTCGAAATTGTTTCTGAGTACACTTACCTCGGGCAGATTTTGCAGTTGGGTAAAAACAATTTCGAGAAGGAAGCCAAGAGGAGGATCCAGCTAGGCTGGGCAGCGTTCGGAAAATTACGTCGAGTCTTCTCGTCATCCATACCGCAATGTTTGAAAACGAAAGTTTTTAATCAGTGCGTCCTACCAGTCATGACCTACGGAGCTGAGACGTGGACACTCACGATAGGGTTGGTCCACCAGTTCAAAGTCGCTCAGCGCGCTATGGAAAGAGCTATGCTCGGAGTTTCTCTGAAGGATAGGATTCGTAACCAATTCATCCGACAGAGAACTAAAGTCATCGACATAGCTCAGAGAATTAGCCAACTGAATATTTCGCGAAGAACCGATAACCGCTGGGGTAAACGTGTTCTTGAGAGATGCTGGATGCGACAAGCCGAAGACAGGGCGCTATGGCGCTCATTAGGGGAGGCCTATGTCCAACAGTGGACTAACATAGGCTGATGATGAGGTACTATAACAAAATCAATCCGTCCTAGCATTTAATACTAATGGTGATGTGATGATGATATAATAAGACAATAAATCACGATAACGAATATGTGAAGCGAAATAAGCTATATTATTATAACAATTTCAGACCATTGAGGAAAACTCTCGAAATACCCAACTTGGAACATTACAGCATCATTTCAACCTTGAGGGGCATACGACCGTGAATGCGGGCTCGTGATTTCAGCCAGCGAAATTATCAGAAAACAAGAAATAATTATTTCTATATGACTGCGAAATCTCCGAGTTACCGCGAATCGCGAAGTGATTATCGTAACCGTAAAATATGAAAGTTTCCCCAATTTAAGTCATAAAATGGGGAGATGAAAAATAACACGAAAACAAGATACCGCAGAAATCATAATTGAGTGTGTTTTAAAATAGGTTTAAGGCAAAAATATTTTCTATTTGCATGGATTTTACAATACCTAATACCCATGTCCGGGCAGATAACCCCTAACCGACAACACATGCGTTGATAACCCAAAGCCGCGTGGGTGGTGGTGAGAAAACGGGTACATTAACATTTACGATATATTCAAATAGTCCTAACATAGTTAAGACTATTTTATCTATTTAATGCTGTCGATAAACCATTTTCAATCTCTGCAGCGTTTGATCGGAAAACAATGAATAATGATGATGATTGTTAGAGGATCTATTATTGTAGAAATCTGATGTCGGATTCGCTAACCGAGGTATTATCGGGTTTCTAATGACCGTAGTAGCGGTAAATGCAAATAGAGGAAAACCACAGAACATGAATTGCCGAACATCGAAGAGTTTTCAACACAAGAGCAGCAAAATGTGTGCCGGCTACTCATTTTGTGACCTTAAACGGGGTCAGTCTCGCGTACGTAACTTAACGTACAGAAGCCAAACTTGTGATCAATGTCACGGTCAATCCAGAGGTCAATATCATTGACACTTGGCATGACACAGCTACTTTGACATTGGTTTTGGTATTCAAAATTGTATTAAAATGAAAGGCTTCTAGCATGTAAATCTTTGGAATTTGTGACATACATTTACTTGCGTGATATGAATCCGTCATACGATATGTTGGGGTGCGACTGCGAACGTTGACCGAAGTCAAGCGAATTTTACATATTATAAAGCAGTAAGTAGTGAGTTCCTACCTAGAGAATACTAATTGGATTTTGTACCCTTGTATTCACACCTCGTTCCACAATCCGAGTATTTCCATGACTGTTGACAGTGTAATAGGATTTTGTATAGGTGTGCCTCTCAAAATGAGAAAACCGAAGTTTCGGTTACATTTTACCCCGTACTACCTAAGGGTGGAACGAGATTAATAATTTTAGTGTTACGGCACCCTATTACTTAGCCTCCGCTATCTGTCTGTCGTCTGTCCGTCTTTCAGCGGGCCATATCTCATGAACAGTCAAAGTTACACAGTTACAATTTTCCTAGCATATGTATTTCTCTTGCCGCTACAACGGATAATTTTATAAATTCAATAACAATAAAATAGTCCTAAGACCATACCAAGTTGACTAAAGATCACCGAAGTTGAGCAACGTCGGCGGTTAGTAGTTTATTTTGGGATACCTTTTGCGAAATAGTTACCTACCTCGCTACCTTTGTACGATAAACCGGAACAATCCATGTGCGAGTTCACTCCCAAAATTGTTGGACCTACTCGTATGCCTCATTTTTTACAAATTCTTTACTAAATCTGTGATTTTTTTCAATTTGATTTGCCAAAGATTCAAAAGTGAGCTCTCAATCCACACGCACGTCCCACTTGGCTGGTTTTAATCAAACAAAAACAAGACGCCACTTCTAGGAAAATATAAATCTGACTGTTACCAAGGCAACTATTGAAGACGTTATATTTCAATGCCGTAAAAAAGATAAGATCGCAACTTCGCAAGAGATTGTATGAGTGTCGCCTGAGATATTATAGATTTATTTTTAGAAAATTTAGCATGGCAGGGTATTAACATTTAAGCAGTCGAAGGGAGCACGTAGAGACCTTGAATTAGGTCAGTCTGCTGGCGATTTTAACAATTTATGTGAGAACTCTGAGCTCAATTTCTTGTACGCATAGGTTATAGTTCAGTAACCAAAAAGGGCAACTTCGTATCTCTCCCTAAACTATTCAAAACTAGCACCCAATGAAATCAATGAAATTTTGAAATTTTCTTTGTTCTACGTAATAATACCTACAATAAATTAGGTGAAGTTGATTTGAGTCGGGGAAGGGACTTAACATAATTTAAGATGACGATGATGATCCAAACGGATTGCAACCGACGTATAACGTATGTCCAAAATAATTCTCGATAACAATAAAATTCATGTTACGTGTCAAAGCATTTCTAGCAAGTTAATTACCTCGTGTTCTGTTTTCTCGTGTGTGACAGATCGTTGTCACCACAATTAGTCAACCGTCCGTTATTGAGCGTCGGAAACCATTAGAATCCCATTTAGAACACAAAAGCAATGTGACAATCGCGAGGCATTCCCAGGGTCAAGGGGAACACAGATTCGTTTATATAAAGAAGGAACATCAAAATGAAAGTTAGTATAAAATTATTTGGTGGTTCTTCTCATAAGTCTATGCTTAGGAAGGACATAATAATTGGCGGCCACTAAACCAGAACAAGCAACAATTTTCCTGTTCATAATTAGATCCAATTTGTTTAATAATTGTGTACATTTACAGAATTTGAATATGACCCAATTCAAGTCTCTATTCGTCGCTAATCTGACTAACTGACGTAACTGACATTATGGTCTTTTTACAGAATAAGCATTTTTGTCAAGAGTTGCATGCAATTGTGTTTGTACAACGAATATTTATGAATCGATTAAAATGAAAATACACACCGATATACTTCAAAATAAGGCCTTCCTGATAACGTGCTTTGGATTTTATTTTAATAATAGGTTACTTCAATAAATTAATTTAAAGTAGATAAGTCATTTCGTCAGAACTTGTTTTAAGAATGTTTTGCTTCAAATTTCAGATAGGTCTGTTAATTTTTCATATAAAATTCATAATTTTAAATCAATAACAGTTTAATCAAACAATTAAAGGTGGGTTACAATAAAATCACGATAGCGTACTTGTTACAATATAACTTACTTAGAAATATTACTAAATGAAAATTTTATTCATAGTAAATCGAAATGAGATCTACCGAAGATAGTCTTTGAGTAAGTATTAGTATAAGTTTCTTTTTTTAAATAGTAGGAAGAATAGAACATTAACATTAACTCCATAACAACGAAATACCGGTACAAATAGTTATGTCTAAAATAATAAAGGCTTTTTAAAAAAATGATAGTCAAGTCCCTAACACATTCGTAGACAAAGTGATGTTTAATTGTTGCGTTAATGCAATCAGTCTCACTTCAAAATATTCATTCAAAATGAAATATAACATTTGGACCATTGTTAATTATTAGCTAGTGATGAAAAATAGGGTACCTATTTATGTGTTAATGTTTCTACGCAAAAAATTAGTGACATTTCAAATAATCAAGATGTGGAAGAGATTTATAGTTCACGTGCTCGGACAATCTGATGACCGGCGTGTTTAGCGAGTGTTTAACCAGTGGTTAGTCTTCAACGTCTAAGATCTCTGACATGCTTTTTATGGCTTGTTTTGAAGAACAAGATGACAGAATTTTCAGTTCGTAAAAGAGATCCCGTTATACGAACTAAAAATTCTGTCATTTTGGTCCAGTTTACCCGAGATCCAACATCATCTTTTCGCACCCGCACTGAGATTTTATATAAATTAGTTGAATTTTAGAAGAGTTTTTAAAATTGAGAAAATCTGTGTGTTCTAGGACGACGACATGGTATGGTTTGCTTCTTCTAGCCAATTTAAATATTGGTAGAAGCTGCGCAGGCACAATAACATCTCTAGTTTTCTTTAGAGCGTAACTGATTGTGACTGTGAGCTGAATCGGGTTCCATTCCTGCCTTGGGACAAATATTTTTACAATCTGTAAATATTTGTTCAGGATATTCCGGTCCTTTTCTATGTATCATGAAAAATATATATCAATGTACTCGTTTATTATTATATAATATCAGTTACCGATTTAGTATCCATAACACTAGCTCTGCTTAGCTTGGGACTAGATTATGATGTGTGAATCGTTCAGCATTACTATTATTTATCTTAATATATAAAGGAACAAGCGATTTTCTGGCGACAACGCCCAGCCTAAACCGCTGAAGTTAGAAAGCTGAAATTTGGAGGGTAGGTTCCTTTTACAACACAAGCACCCGCTAAGAAGGGATTTTTGGAAATTCCACCCCTAAGGGGGTGAAAAGGGGGATGGAAGTTTTTTTGGTCTTTTTTCTAACTCTGTAACCGGTAGCCAGATTTTCTTGAAATTTACAGGAAATACTAAACATACAAAAATATTGAACACGTATTTCAGGATTTTCAAAATATTCCTGAGAAACGGGTGAAATGGGTTATTCAAGTTTGAGATTCGTAGTTTGGCTCCGTATTGAAATGTCTATAACTTTTTAATATAGCATATTAATGACTTGAAACTTTCAGTATGTACTAAAAAACAATAAATTAAAACACGTGTTTCAGGATTTTTCAAAAATCTTACTATATAAGTATGAAAAGGAATTCGAATTATTGAGGTTATTTTGGTGAAATTTATCAACCATTGACGCTATTGGCTTGAAATTTACAGAGAAAACTAAGCAAACAAAAATATTAAATACGTATTTTAGGATTTTTCAAAATAATCCTGAAAATGGGATAAAAACGGTTATTCAAGTTTCATCTTCATGCATATGCAATAAATTGCACTTACGACATGTCTGAACAAAATTTTGTTTGGATGAAAATCATACTAAACGTCGTAAGTGTACTTACGCCGTTTAGAATGAACATATTTTTAAAAAAATGTAGATACGTCACACATACTTCTAGACTTAGGAAGAAGATACGGATATGCCGATAAGACAGAAAGGTGCGTCTTCAAAAGTACAAAAAACTAGCATAAAAAAGTCAGTTACGCCAAAATGTTGGTTACGTCACTTAGTCAGAACAGCGACGTATTGTTGCACAGAGTTTATCGAAGGCCAATCCTAAATCCGGATCTCTCAACTCAGAATATTATATACTCAGCGCTTTTTCAATGAAACGGAGAACCTTGTTACAGCCCCTATCAAGAGTTAATGAAGTGATCTATTGCTAGGCGCCGGCTATTGGCTTGTTAGGGACCATTTTAGCTACAACAATTCTATTTTCATCGTCGAGCAATTTCGTTATAACACCCTTATTAATAATCATGACGTCATGATGAGCGATCGAAGGCACTTTAGCCGTCAAATTCCCGAAGCTGGTGGACATTTAATTAGGCTTGCCCATATAAATATTATCTTTATCATGTTTATTTTGCTACTCGCGTCTATAAATATACTGTTTGAGGCTAAAGAGTCCCATTTTAAGGACAGGCAGTGCTCACGAGTTTCAGGGGACGGTTTAAGTAAAGTTTGTTCACCCCACACATGCCAGAGCTTTAGGGTATTGCAAAGTACGAATACAGGGTCTTCTAACTATAAGCCCCCGTTTATTTTTAGATAAACCAGCAAACTGCATTAAACCCTGTTTTCATAATAATAAAAAAGTCAAATGAAGTTTATTTTTGTTTTCCTTTTAGCTTTTTAACGAATCTACTTCTATTCTAATGTAGTTAACCCTAAGCCAAATGAGCTATCGTTAAAAGCTAAGGGCTATAAATTATAGTAATAGTAGTATCAGTAACAATTCTCATTGATAATAGGATGTTCACTGATAGCCGAAGTTACAGCGATGACGTCATGTGTACGCTAAAATAACTTATCAAGTTTCATTATCCTGGCGCGGCGCTCTGAGGTTTAATAATGTGCTCCTATAGAGTACAAAAGTAGTGAGACAAAACTATCGCATGAAACGGCTTTTCAATGAAAGTAGTATTCAATGGGACGAAGTCAGGAAAGAGAAAGTAGTTGGGAATACTGGAAATAGACACACAGTCCTGGATTGGACAGGGCAAACCGAGGCAGCCTGCTGCCCCGGTCAATATCATTCAATAAAAAAACATTGTTTTACAAAGCGTCTAGTATCCAACGCACGTCGTTCTATCGAATATTCATTTGATTTTGAATCGTATCCTCATACAGATGGTTTTGGCTGCAAAGAGAACGCCGCAGTATCGTTCAGGATACGGTTATTATTCAAAGATCATAATTTATTCAACGAATGTAGGCAGCCAGTTGGGGTGCCTGAATGTAAAATGGGCAGGTAATTGGCCTTGATTCAATTATTTAAGAATAACTATGTGAGTTATCGATCGAGAAGTTATTGTAAAATTGATTTCTTCATTAAAACATTCGTTTGAACAGTTATTTTTACGCAAAAAGTAAAAATATTTTTCACATCCCAAAAACCATATTAATTTTTTAGTATAGAAAATGACCAGAACCTTAAACAAATATCTGCAGATCGTTCAAACATTTGTCCTGAGGCGGCAATCGAAGCCGCAAGCAGATCTTTGCTCACCGCGCCACTGACGTCGTAATTTCAGGAAAAAGTATCGAAACGATTAATTAACTTATCTCCAGTCACGATTCCCACTTGATTCTATTTCGGAACGGTTCTCGAACACGAAATAAAGCTTTTCACGTTTCAAGAACATCTTTGAAAAGAGCTCTCGATCAAAATCTCACAAATTAAAGATGAAATCGATTTCCTATCAAGGACAAGCTTCATTTGATATACGAGTACCTAGCCTGCATAATTACTGGTTTGTAAATAATAATTGATTGCCAGAATTAAAGGGTCTCTCTGTCTAAGATTACACTATCAACACAATTATTAAGATCGAGGTTTTTAAGCTTGAGTTTTGAGAAAAGACTGGGAATCTGCTACAATACCACTAATCAATATACTTAAATAAACTAGCGGCCCGCCTCGGCTTCGAGTTTTTATACGGTTTCCTAATTTTTTTTTTAAATATTTAATAGCCTATGTTCATCAGAGATAATGTATTATTCTAATAAGTTCCGAAGCGCAAAAATAGCGCACAACCTCCTGCACACAGGCGGACCTTAATCCGCCGCGCCACAGAGGTCGTCAGCATAAACTGATATGGTGACTCAGTTACTCACGTGAAAAACGAAGCGCCAACAAGCCGGAACCATTCCACAACGCCGGTTGCCTATAGCACGGTTGCCTGCAGTCTGTTGCCTACCGCGTCCACGATTATATAACACGCGCGCATAACCTGCAACAATACAATGAACATTCGATCTGAAGAATTACACTGCACGCCTTCACTTTCCAATATGTAAGAATCAAAACATATTGGTCATTAAGTAAATAATAGTATGGGTAATAACCCCCAAATGATGAATAATGCCATCTATGGATATTAGGGGAGGCCTATGTCCAGCAGTGGACTGTTATAGGCTGGTGATGATGGTGATGATGATGATGATGATGATGATTAAGTGATTTGCCCTTCGATGGTAGATGACAGACGCTCATGAAGGTTGTATGGACAGGTTTAAGTGTAGCGATTAAGCATTTTGAATATGTGGTAATACTAAGAAGACAATAAACGAGTGCCACTCCATACAGACGTTTGAATATCTATTCCCGATGTCTAGCTATGGATGTTAAATTAAAGCTAACAAAAACAAAAATAAATGCATATTATCAAAATAATATTACCAAAGAAGAATCATCTATAGAGCCAATAAGGGAATTCAACGAGTTTATAATGGAAATGCTTGAAGAACAAATAAATTAAGTTACAGTAGAAGTCCAGCTGTTTCTCATCTTTGCGCGCTCATCTCAGTTTTATTGATTTATTGACCCATGTGAAATTTCATTGCGATTAGATTATAGTATTAATAAAAGAATTATTAATACTCTAATCATCTATCTGCTCACAGCTGGTCAAGTAGACTTGGCTTCGACTTCACGTACCCCCTTAACATGTAATAGGCAGGTTAGATAAGACACGTGCCAGTGATTGATAAAGGCTTCAGATAACATAGGTATTAAATAAACATAGTTCATGCTCAGGGAACTAAGTATAGAGCTTTGTATCCAGAAAGTATGTCATTCATAACATTATTGGATATTGTGTATGTTTCTTTACCAAGATGACAAGAGAATCAACGGATGAATGACGATTTAAATCTTTGGTATATTCTAAATTTAAAACTACAATAACAAAAAGTCACGTTCTCCAATCACTCACTGAAAGCAAAAGAGAAATCACAAAGGTATCTCATGAATGAATAAGCCAAAGGAATTCCATCCAAGGTCAAAATATCAATTTACTCTTACACTTAGCATAGAGTGAGTTGTTTACTAGACTGTATCGCTATTGTAGCATGATCCATTTCCCTTTGGCAGTGGCACCCAGTCACACAAACTTGATTATGCGAATACCTCTGGGGAAACAATTGACTTACGGAAAGGTACGCATGTGTAAACGGGGCACAGAGACGTTCCATTTGTCTCAGAATTGTTTCGGGGATTCAATTCACTGGAACGGAAGGGATGTCGACACAATATTACCCTTTGAGAACGCTATTGGTTTAATTAAGTATCGTAGGAGAACACCTCCTACGATACCTTGTGTTCGTTTTAATATAACTTAAGGATTTACTGGATTGTTCGAGGTGCAAATTGTTCAATATTTTTTTATATCGATGAAGGAATCAATATAATTAAAAATCTATGAAAAGTGTTAAAAGTGAAACGAAATAGTCTTATCCGACGGGTCGCTATACACAACATTGTAAAATATTATAAAAAATAATACATAATACAGCTTCATCATTACTTATGTAAAAAAGAAAAATCCATTTTATTTTTTAACATTGGAATACTTACCAATCGATGATAATGATAACGAACAGAGTAAAGGACTGATAGAATGAAATAAATTTGATAAAAGCTGATAATAAAAAGGTGAATTAAATTATTTCCGTGGGTAGGTAGGGCTCTGATAATCCCAAAATAGAAGGTTCCGAGTTCCCACGTTACAAGAATTTGTATCAACAACATGAAAAATATTCAAATTTCATCCTTTCAGAGCGATGTGGGACGAAATATTTCTTCCAATATTGTTTCAATAAAAATATTTTGATTCTTCGATATCATCAAGGGAAATCTGGAGGTGTGGTTTTTTGTACGCTATTGGTGTATGAACTAAAAGCAGCTTCAAGAAAGAACAATGGCAGAATTTGGTCTGGACTTTTTTTTGCGTCCATGGATCTGATGTATATGAATCAAATTTAATAAATTTTCTACGATTTTTCAATTATTCACTCCTTCTCGTAAAAGCCGGAGTTATTTTATGATATTTAAAAGCTTATCAAATGATATTCGAATTAGGTACATTCGAAATGTTACCATTTTATTAGTGGTGCGGGTACAATTATTGAATGCAATGTATCATTTGTCTTTGATTTGTCTTTGATAGTGTCATGTTGTCAGCGGTTGTCTGTCAAGACGCCATAGAATCTAGAACGTAGTGGTTTTATTCTCTTTGACAGAATCCTTCCGAGACTTCGGCGTTTTTGATTTCTGCTGTGTTTTGTGTTTATATTTTGGTGTTTATATATTTGTTAGGCGACGTATGTAACACCCGACCTGGACTGTTTATGGACTGATTGATACTGCCCTGTGTCTGGCTAGTGCGTGCCCTTAGGACTCCGATATTGTTTTGGGTGTTCTGGGCATTTTCTATGTAAAATAAAAAAATATCTATTAATGTAGGTATACCTATATAATATTGTTTTAAGTATATAAGTTATCTAGTAGGAACTCATAACATAACACAACCTCTGCTTAGCTTCGGGCTAGATGATGCTGTTTGGATTGTCCAACATTATTTATTAAAACCCTCAGTTTTTTTGTGTTTACGGGGCAAGTAGCTACATTTTTTTTTAATACACGCCCAGCTTTCGTAAACATACAAGAAGTTTAGAATTTGTTTTGCTCATTTTGTTTATCATTTCTCATTTCGAATATATAAGGTGGCGTGGTCTATTTGATAAGACAAAACCCAAGACCAAACCACATTATCCATTTCTTTATGATTTGATTTCAATCTGCGATGTTTTATGGACAAATATTGTTTGACGTTCATTCATAACAAAAAAATTCAAACACTGAAATCTTTTTTTTCCGACTTTCCCCAAAGAAAATAGTCTCATTTATAGATTCTGGAGCTAACGCCAAATCTTTTAACATTTTTTTCATTACGGTACGCTTCAATTTGATCCCAGACAATTCTAAGTATGGAGACCTGCCATTGTTCTTTCAGGGTTTTATGGAAAACGATCAAAAACAAACGAAATGTAATTAGGTATGTGCAATATACTTGTTATGGTAAAAATGTGTATTTGTATTATGTTATAGTTGATTTTTTCCGCTACAATCGATATTCATTTAATTTGGAAAATGTTAGCTTTGCAGCAAACCAGTATAATATAAGTTACCCAGTTAGAAATAACTGGATTAAACCAATAAAACCAAGTTAATTGGAACCGTAAAGCTCTCAGACGAAAGTGTCGTAGCGAGCCCACAATTTTCACTACTTCTAGTAGCAACTCACATGTGGTCGCATTACCATTACTCTTCGAAAGTCGGTATCTACCTAATTGAAAGTCAAGGAACTAAGGTGTGCCTATTCGAATGACAAACAGCTTCCTGTAAAGCTTTAAACTTTACAGCTTTCTACACAAAGCTAGGAGTAGGAAGGTATAAACAAATCCTACCGCCAACGCTCGAGCTCGTTTCCGACAGTTTCCGTCCCAATTATCAAATCACTATCACAGTTACACTTCCGGGCACACAGCAATCCAACATTTTGCACACACCGAACCGAGTCAACAGTCTACCAATGTTTTGATCCCCTTGATTGCTAGCTCAATTTTCTTCACAGTTTATATACGAAACTGGTCTTTATTTACAGGGGATTTATGGTTATGCGCGAGAGCACGCGACGAGACTTCCGCTCGTAACGCCCGCTGCAGTGGTACTGGCTGAGAACGGGCGGGGACATGACATGACAGCAATTTGTACACTTTGATGTGGAATTGGAGTTGTTGAGGTGTTGATGTTGACTGTGGGATATTGGTTGTTTGGACTTAACAGTAAATGAACGTTTAGGATAACTGGTGTTTATCTGATGTAATGCGTCAAAAAGCAGATTTTATGAAATTACTTTCTTTACATTTGTAAATAATTTATTAAGTACTTATGTACCTGCTTATATTTGTCGTAAGTGACTCCTACCTAATGTAAAAAACTTTTCAAGAGTCGAATGTACCTATCAGCGATTGATATTACCTACCTAATAGAGACCTAGTAGGTACGTTCGTCAGTTTCACATTCACCGGTCGGTTATCTCAATAACTCCTGGATCAAAAAAATATTCTGTAACGGCTATGATATCACGTGGGCGAAGACGCGCGCGACATACTACATACCATTGCACACTAAAACTCAATTCTTACACCCATCATTTCATTGATTATCTTACGTGTAAGCGGTATGTTTGGCACTCTTCCAAATTACGTCTCAGGAGGCCTACTTTGAAACACGAAGTCCCAAGTTTTAGGTGACGGATTGCACGCAACGATAAACTACCTACAGCCATTTTGGTTTAAACAATTGACACTTCAAATGATATCTAGATTCATCGAAAGAACGTCGTCCGACACCCGAAACTTCGTATGTTTGTCTTTTAAAGTAGGACTTCAGGTTATTCAATAGTCATTGACGTGACGATCCATGTTTCCTCTTGACCTGATAGTTTCTACAAATGTGTCATTATAACCCCATCAGATGTAGAAACTACAACAAGGTCTGTCAGAAGCGATTCTGAGAAATCGGGTCTAAGGTCATCCTGTTATGATGCCAGAAACTAATGCCAAGTATAGATGTTGGATCATTGCGAGTTGCTCGGACGTTCGTTGTTGAAAAATTCATTCAAAATCTCTTGATCTCTTTGTGGTGAGAAACAGAAACAAATTTGACTAGAAACGCCAACAAAATATTATTTTTTTGATGTGGGTTGAAACCCTGACATTTTTATGTATGAAAATGCAAAAATTTATTTGTCGTGAGATGTTGCGGAACAGCGCTACACCTACAAAAATGACACTGGTAGGCAAAGTAGGAAAAACACTAAGGCTGTATTTAGTGCTCGACCGACGGTGAGCGCTGAGGTCGGTCGAGCGTAGCTGTATCAATGAAAACGTATGAACGACTACAGTGCAGCGCTGATGATTTCCTACGCGCGTACAGCACGATCATATAGGACGTACGATCAGCGCGTACGGTACGCGCTGACCGTCGGTCGAGCAGTAAATCCAGCCTAAAAGCTGGCTTCAATCAAAAATTGACAAACAGAAGCATTACGAATCAGTGCCAGTTTTTTTCCACTCACCTTAGTTCGCAAAACTAAAGTATAGTAATAGGTATGTTTTAAGATTTTGCCATACACCCTTTAATAGTCAAAACAGAACCTAATGGGCCGTATTAGGTCTACATCCGGTCCACCCAGGACTGGAGTCCGATATCAGCTAATCAAAGCTCACATATCATATTTCATATATCATATCGTAATCGTATCCATAAGCTATGAATTTTCGAGCAAATTACTTCGGCTTGGCTGGAAGTTGTAATGAAATGGCAAGCTTAAACTTACTGTTGTATTATTATTCGGAACTAAAATCGATGATATTTTTCATAGACAGAGATTAATGCATAGAATTTTTTGTGAGAGAAAAAGCTTTAAAAAACTTATTGATAACCATAAATATACAAAATAACGAAAGATTTCAGCAAACGAAAATACGAAACACCGCGGAGCGAAACTTATTTACATTCGGATTCGAAAACGGACGAGGGACAAACGAATTAATGATGAATGACTGAACCTGTTAAAACAAAAAATATATTACTTATAACCTTCTGCAAATTGTTTCAATGATACCCAGTGTCGTTAGATATTTTCCACCGAAATTTATTTGGATTGTAACGCTTTAGCTTTAGCTTGCATAAAATATCTTTGATTTAATTCATAGTGTATTTAGGTATAGATACTAACTGGGTAGTTAGTCAGTAGGTACTATAGTTGTGTCCAGTTTTATCGGATAGCGTTCGGTTGCCATCCGCTCCGCCAGTATCGCCGTCGCGCATCATAAACAAGACCCTTTACGCACGTACCTATCTGCCAGGGGAAAATGAGGCTTAGGAAAATGTTCAAATGGACCGGAAAAGACAATGGATCCATAGTGACGAGTTTTAAAATATGGATATGGGCGCTTGTTGTGGTTATGTGTTGCACAATGGCTTCTGATTGAAGTTTGGTTGAGATATTTTTTTCTGGCGAGTTCTGATTAAGTCGCGTTTAATAGGCATTAATGCTTGTGAATGTTAATTAAAATCAGGTTAAAAATAAAGTTAGTTATCAAAATAGCCCCAGCTAAGCAGTGCTTGTGTTATGGGTGCCTACTAGATGACTGATATTATAATACATGACACAATATTTACAATAAATAATATTTTTTTAAATATATGTATATAGAAAACGACCAGAACACCCTGAACAAAAATAGCAAGCAATATCGGAGGATCGTATAAAAAAAATTACCGAGGCGGGAATCGGACCCGCAACCTCCTACGTCACATGCAGACCTTCGCCCACCGCGCCACAAAGGTCGTCAATTATATGATTAAAAGATTTTATGTAGGTTTACTTTCCCCGATAAATTAAAAAAATAACGACTCCGGCGGGACTGGAATTTCAGTAGCGGTACGGTAGCAAATAATCATTGTTTATTTTATTTTTCCATTACATTGCATTGGAAGTATGCCCAATTCGAAATGCATCGATAAAATGTGCACGAAATAAGTATGTCGAGTCCTCGAACTTACCACTACCTCATTCTTACTTATAAATAACTAGCGGGCCGCCCCGGCTTCGCACGGGTATTAAACAAAAATTTCAGAAATTATACACAATAACACGATGGGTTTCACAGTTTTCATACGGATCCCTTACTTTTTCTAACAACATTGGGATTTTTGACATTGACTCGACACTCCATAACTGACACTGGCCATAGAGAAAAAGCAAGCACAGTACGCAACCTCTTTTTCTATTCTGACGCGCCATAATAGAAGAGGTTGAATATACAGCGCACGGTTCAATTATTGAATTTTTCATGCGGATCCCTAACTTTTTTGAAAATATTATATAGCCTATGTTCATCACGGAAAATTTAGGATTCTAATGGTGAAAGAATTTTTCAAATCGGTCCAGTAGTTTCGGAGCCTATTCAATTCAAACAAACAAACAAACATATGTACAAACAATCAAATCTTTCCTCTTTATAATATTAGTATAGATATAGAAGACTAAGTACCTGAATCAAAATGGAACTCTAATACAAGGCCTCCGCTAATTTTGTCTACCGTAAAGGCTGTTTCTCTTGAACCACAATATTTTATTTTATAATTTCAACAACTGTCTACCTATTTTATTTCAAAAACTTTAATCAACATAGGTAGACAGTTGAAATAATTATAGGGTTGTTTAACTATTGCCGGTATAACAACAAATTAAAATAAATTAGTGCTGATCAGTACCAGACTGGTGCAGATAGTACTTGGATGGGTGACCGCGTCAAATTGTTTTGCTTTTTCTTAGTATACAATTTTTTTAGGGTTCCTTTTGCGAAGTTCATCCATGAAATCGACACAAGCTTGGCTGGTTTAATTTTATTTTCAGCCTATTAAGTATCATTGCATGGCAAGGATAGCCTCCTTGTTTAATTTTCACAAAATGTACTTTAAAACATTTATGCAATCTAACTAAAATATACCTTTTGGTTTGTCTGTTTGTTGGTAACAGAACTAAGGAAATCTTTTGAAAGCAACAGATAAGACAAAGTATTGTCAGGGTCATTCATTCATTACATACCATTTTGTACAAGACTTATCTCTGACGGAGACAAGGTGCAAGATAGTGTAAAATAATCTTTGGTTATTAAAGAATGTGTGTTATCAGTTTTATGACTTATATAACTGATTTATGTGTTAGTTTAATTTATTTCAAGATAAATAATTTAATACAAAGATTACCCATATCGAGGTACTTCCAATTTTGCATGGAAAATATCACTCACATAGCGATAAGGCAAAGTTGTTTCTACTCATTTGCAACTTTGTTTACACAACTTTTTTTCTTTGAAGTGCAATACAGTTTGTTGTATAGTAATGTAAAAAATTCAGAACCTAAAAAAAACATCAAGTAGAATAGATTTAATTAAAAAACAGCAGGTTATTTAAAAAAATATATAGAACTCCTTGGTATGTATTGATATGATGTCTGTGATGTAAAATCTTTCTATTTCTACATCGAGTTAGAATACTAAACTCGATGGAGTTAGAATACTAAACTCGATGTATTTCTATTAAGAATAAAGAATAAGAATAAAATAATTTATTTGCACTAACAGGTTTAGTGGTTGATAAAGATAAAAAGTAAATAAAAAACATGTATTAAAACGTAAGCCCATTCAAGCTAAATAAATAAATAAATAATGCTGGACAATCAACACAGCATCACCTAGCCCCAAGCTAAGCAGAGTAAGCTATTTACAAAACAGTTTACTGTGTGCATATTCCAGGGAATTTGTAATAGAATGGGGAATTTGTATGTATTCATTGATTTATTGTAGTGGACAATAGCTTACCTATCCAGTGTTGAAATAAAAACTTACCTACACTACATACTCCATAGGTATTCAAAATTTTGTCTCTAAGTAGGAAGAAGTAGGTAGGTATGTTATTGCTGACTAAAAATTAGGCCATTTCGGCCAGATGTTCTTGAAGAGGCTAATTGGTGTCAATTAGTACTTCATTGGCTGTGAATGGTCTATGATTGTTTTTTGAAGATTGATAATGATAACCTTCTAGGTGATGTGATGATACACTACCACTCCTTTAGTTGACATATTTTCATTTTTGTAAGTGATAAATTGATGCTTTAAGTTCAGTTTAAAAGTAACATTTAGGTAGATATAAAATAAAGGCAAAGGGGAGTTTTACCCTAAAAAGAGTTCTCTTCAAGGAAACCTTATTGAGAGAGAGATAGATACAGAAGTTAAAGAATACAAAGTCTACATGCATAAAATGGATAAAACGGCATAATTCAGTTAACATACTTAAGTATTTAATACACTACTACAGTTTATTGCAAAGTATTCACTACTTTATGGATGACAAAATGAGAAGCAATCTTTTTACAATTTATGCTTGAGAGATATGAGATATGTGAGATAACAATAAGAATTAATTCACCTAATAGCTAATAAGTCACACAATCCAACTAGATTTTACCGTCTATAAAATGAATCTGATATTGCACTGACCAAACTTTTTAAGGATTATACTCCTTAATTATTTACTTATATTAAGTATTTTATTCCGTATGCAGTATGCATAAGCAGTATAAAGTTTTAACATTAGTACCAAGGGTTTAAGTGCAAAATTATAAAGGTAGAATATCTAGTTGATAAGTATTTATACAAATTTGTACTTAGCTTCTTACAGATGTAAGTGGAGGCAAAGGTTAGTAAACTTTGAATATATTGAGAATCTGAACACTGTATGTATAAAATAGTATCTGTGTAGGGAATAAATAACACTATATGATTATTAGGGAAAATCCAAATTTGAAAAAAGTTTAGTAACACATAAGTAGGTGGGTTAGTAATATAGCTGTTAATAACTTTTCTAGGAAATACTTTGGCCAGGCAATTATGAACCTTAGATCACTGAGTAAGGAGTGTCTTAACATCAAAGCAAAATTAACTTACATCAACAGTGAATCATCACATCACTCACATCAGAAAGCCTGTAAGAATATGCACCAACCACATAAAAACTGGTTATGTATGTCAGAGGGAATTTTGTCTGGTTATGGTCATCATAATAAATTGTCTGCTTAGGAAAAGTTGTACCAAGTTTGGAAGAACTGTGTCCGTAAGTCACGTTTTGGAGCTAGGCGGAGCCGACTGCCAAGCAAACTCGCTCGCGCCGCCGCTGCCGCGCCGTAGGTACGTATACGTACGATGGCGGGTCAACGAAAACTGGCCACAGCCAACGCAAATATGTAATGTTTTACCTTACTATTATAGTAGTTACTTCAAACTATGGAATGGAACCACTAAAAATTACCTCTTAACAGCGTAAAATAGCACAAGTTCTTTAGAATTCACTCAACACACAACACAAAAACACATCCATCCACGATTCACAATAATTTTTGACAGAAAACGTACGCAAGCAACGGACTGAATGAAAGGAAATGAACTGATTGACTTGACTGACGGCCGTGCTGACTGACTGACTTAGACTTGACTTGACTGCTGAACTGAGGCACTGACTGTTGAACTGAGGAAATTACCAGTGCATTCCTCAGACGAAGGACTAAAATAAACTTGAAATACCTACGAAAAAAACGTGCATACCTAAAGTTAGTCTGGCACAAAGATGGCGGCTTGCCGTAGAGTTGCGCGTATTTTAACATTGAATATCGATAAGTAAGTAATTGAGTTGCACGGAGTTAAATTCAAAATTTTCGAATATGAGTAAGTAGAAGAATAAGTACCTATCTTTAAGCTCTGTTCAGTTTTATGTTTCTATACCTACGTGATCCGTAACGGGTCATTAGCATTACATTACTTACATTAGCATTGCATTACATACCTCCGTCCTATCGTCTAGAAACGTGATACTACAGTTTCTGCAGCTTGTACCTTGATGGCGTGTGTGGAAGAGTCTTAGACAATCACTGACCTATCAAGCCCATTCCATCAAAAATAAAAAAATTCTGTCCGCACACACACACAGGCACCGCGAATCAAGATTCAAAGGTGTAGTGCCAGACTACACCTTTGAATCTTGGTTCGCGGTGCCTGTCCCTTTTTACGGCGGAGGCTGCACTCCCTTCGCGCCTCCGGCTTATTATATTATACACTCTAGGGGCGCCACGCACAAGACCACGTGAAGTCGGGGTACTCTGTGTCGGATCCACCACTCAAATTAAACTTAATCAACTCTTCCCGCAATGCTCTGTAAAGTTTTTATATTGTTTCTGCATCCATATTTAACGACACACTTTGACCTCTAGCACCGAGGTCATTGAACTTTGGGGTCAAACCGCTGAACCAAAGTTGCACCCCAAGTGACCCTCTTAACGATGCCACAAGAAAAAACATTTGTTATATATATATGCCTAAAAACATCTTTCGAAATTTTTCTCAGTCCTTTTCGCCTTGAAACTGAACGACATACTTTGACCTCTAGCGCCGAGGTCATTGAACTTTGGGGTAGATCATCTCAACCAAAGTTGCACCCCTAGTGACCCTCTTTACGTAGCCATAAAAAAATACATGTTATATTATACATAAAAAATTCGTCGAAAATTTTCTAAGTCCTGCGTCCCGTAAACTCCACACCAACCGATTTATTTTTATTTTTGTGTTTTTGGTACTGCGTCGATGAAATAATTCGCTATCGATAATCGATGTTTTGAAAATACCGAATCCTAACTCTATTTACTATGACGAATAATTTTCTCCTAAAATCACATAATATTCATAGTAAAACATTAAATGAATAAAGAAAAGCAAGCGGATCTTTATAAACTTTCCCACAAACAGCAAAATGTTTGATGTTTTTTATTGATTTTCATGCGACAGCCAAACACTCTGCACATACACTTATAAAATGCATTATTCTCCAAGTTTGCACACTATGAAAAAGCATAATTATCGCCTATTAACTCTAAATTTCCTTCATTTTCGAATTAAAACAAGTCCGGATGACAACTGATGTACTTGTTGTTGACTGCCACAAAAAATGACGACCGGCTGCAATGAGGTATTTTGTGACGTCACCAAGATAATGTTGTCATTTTCAGTCAATGATCAAACTACTGTTGTCCTTTTTTACTCATGATTATCTTCATTAGTCAAAAAGAGATGCCGATATGTCAGTAACTCTGCTGTCGAAATACATCACACTTCTATAACTAACTGTTTGTATAGATGTTTAGGCCAAGTCTTCCTTAGTCTGAGGTGCATTCCGAATAAAGCTAAATTGGATATTATCGCGCTCACAAGCGTTCCGAATTACTGTAAGCGCGTCATTATCGCGACAAAGAAGTCGCGTCAGACGTCATTACAGGGCGCCATTTTGCGTTAATCATAATCACCAATCACATATAATGCTTCTTGGAAATCACCAAGAAGCATAAACGAAATCACTAAGCGCTCTGTCAAAACTGACACTCGACTGTCAATATCGTGTTAACTAATTTGGAACGCCAACTAACGTTGTGATCGTTAATCAGCGCTGTAATCGTAATTCGGAATGCACAAAAGAATGCACCAATGCTAAATGTCTGACGAATTGACAACTTGATTTCAGTTGCTTGCCAGCTATTATTAAAACAATCAAAAGAATCACAAGAATATCATCTTAGCCATAGACATAAATAAATAATGCCGGACCCACACACCATAATCTAGCTACAAGCTAAGCAGAGCTTGCGTTATGGGTAGATGATTGATATAGGTATTATAGGTACATTACAATATTATTAGATTATAATTACATAGATACCTATTTTTAACTATCGATGTATGTTACATATTTGAATTTTCGTGCAAGGCCGATAAATATTTTAGTAAGTACCTATTTAAAAACTTAACTTAATGGATATGTTACTTAACAAAAAAAAGTAACATATCCATCCACTTTTGATTTTTAATACTAGGTGTAAGGTGACGTAATCAGTGGTCAACTTTAAAAGCTCCTAGCCAGCACAATTTTTATGTTAGAACGTAGGTTTTTTTTATTATTTAAAAGCTATTATGATAGACAATAATAAAAAGTCATAAATATCTAGTATTATAGGCGTAATTTTAAGATTTTTGGAGATTATTGGAAAAAAAACAGCATAAAAAATCAAATTTTAATACAAAAATTAAACTTTAAGTCACGATAGCCACTCGTTCGTGTGAGTTATTTGTTATTTTATTGTCATCGTCACATATCTGACATGAGGTTTTTATTTTAACAAAATAGACCCACTACTTTGGAAGAAATCATTTTTTCATTAAATAGAGTCATTAGTGTGTAATAAAAAATTTAATTCATCAATAAAGTATAAAGAATTTTTTTTTTATTTTTTTTTTCTATTTTTTGTCGATAATTTTTGATCTAGTTTCACCCCTTTTCGGGGTTGCACTTTATCCAGGGACACACTGTATACTAATGCTTTATACAAATATTACTTATTATGGTGAAAGTATGCTCATATAAGCATAGTTTCACCATTATTACCTAGGGATGATTATATTTTGTATTTTTACAAATAGTTTTGGTGTAGGTCTAACGTTTGGGCAATTTGCCTCTCGCAGGCCCCTTAGGACCGATTTACATCAGGCAAGTGAATGCTCATTTTATTCCTAGTCTAATTAATTTAAAAAAGATACTTTAAAATATAAAGACACGTACCTAGCTACTTTCGTTGTTCTGTATCTATTTCACGAATATTATACCTACCGAATTTATGCTAAGAATTCTCGTAAGAATAATAGTGTTCTGTGGCTCATGTGCGCGATAGGAACTAGAACAGCGTGCAAACGAAACGGACCATCCTTCAGTGTACAGGTGTCAGGTGTACGTAAAAGATCAACAAAAAAGAACGCTTATCTCTTAGCTCCAGCTCTTTGTTGTTCTAATCTACATCCACCTCTATCGCGATCTTAACTGAGGATCTTACCTAACGAACAAAAACTGATGTCACATTACATCACTCACACACGACTGACGTGAGGACTGACGGCATTGTGGTGACTGGTGACTCGACTTGACTGATTGACTGTTATGTCATACCCCATATAAATAAACGAATGTAGAAAACTTTGAGGTTCTAGATACTCAAAGGTAGAAAAGAAGGATTAAAAATTGAAAAAGTACCACATATTTTTTTTGCGTTAAATTTTTTGCGTACTATTTATAATAATGTTTTGTCGCCAATGTGTAAAACTTACGATTGCTGGAAGAGTATTATTGAGTAAAAAGTTGCCTCATAGAGTCCTTGCCAACCGAGCCTTACATCAACAAGACAGGTTAGTTTCTAAATAATGATCGATGCAATTTACGAATTTTAGGTACGTCGTCGGCTCCTGGGATCCAGGGAAGTAAGTATTACTATGTTATTTTTTGCGCAATGCTGCATTGCGGTGTTCTGGTTTGAAGTCGGAACTTAAAATTACAAGCACATGACGCCAAGTCGTCGGTTGACTGGAGTGAGGCGGGCGGGCCGCTGGTGATACGATGCTGTCGACCTGAGAGACTGCGAGCTAGTGCTCTATGGGTCATTTCGCAAAAGCTGAAATGACTTACACTGTTCCGTCGATCAATAAATCCATAATATTCAAAATCAAAATCAAAGTGCTTTATTTCCTTAAGACCTTACAGGACTCTTGGACACGTCACAAAATACAAATTACATTAGTAATACTGGAAATAAAGTGATCACCTTGATTAATTGTTCACTTCAATCTTTTTAAGGTAAAGTAAAGAAGCGAACAAGAAACCTTTACCTTGTTAGCTTGTTAGTTTTCGAGTTGGAGCAAAACTCGTCCCAAACTTTTTTGTCATCTAGATAATCTGATACTTTATAGTAAGCCTTTTTGCAAAGAACAGTTTTAACAATCCGTTTAAATTTATTTATAGATAATTTTTGCAACTCACTTGGAGTTCTGTTGTAGAAGCGTAAACATTGCCCTTTGAAAGACACATTAATTTTGTGTAGCCTAGTAGTAGGCACAGCGAGTTTATTCTTATTTCTAGTTACTTGTTACTGGACTGGTTTCCGCAACTAGGCCACAGATGGGCCCTTTTTGCGTGACGGGTGGGGTCTGCTAATTTAACCACCCGATATCCTCTAGGAAAGCCAGCAGCTCGCTGACGCCGGTGCATGCCTCCCTAGATGTTCTCGGTCTCCCGAGGTATTGCAATCTTTGAGAAGCTACGCTATCGCACTCTACAAGCACATGCGCCGCCGTCTCCTCAGCATTCATGCACCCTCTGCATAGAGGGCTTCTTATTTCTAGTATTAATTAGTATTACATAATTCTAGTATTAATTATTTATTTATATACCTAATAAATATATATTGACTAGCGGTCCACTCCGGCTTCGCATGGAAAATTTCAGAAGTTATACATACTAACATGTTGTGTTTCACAGTTTTCATACGGATCCCTAACTATTTTAGCAGCATTGGGGTTTTTGTCATTGACTCAACACTTCTTATGTGACAATGGCTGTAGAATAAAAACAAGCAGCGGAGCCATAATAAAAAGATATATAATTTTTCATGCGGATCCCTAACTTTTTAGGTAATATTCTATAGCATATGTTCATCATGGAAAATGTAGGATGCTGAAGGTGAAAAAAAAATTCAAAACGGTCCAATCGTTTCGGAGCCTATTCAATTAAAACAAACAAACAATAAGTAAAAAATAAGTTTAAAAACATAAACCCTCTTACTCAAAGACTTTGTTTAAAACAACTGAAATCTATATACACATAATAGGTATAGAGAACTTTGATCCTTTTAACCTTATATTATAGGTGATATACCTTCAAAAATCTATAAATAATAACAATACTCTTTTTTCTCAGGTTCTATTCATCTACCATTCAAAAACAGGCTAGTAAACCCCAAATTGAGAATGTACCGAAGGTCAATGAAGTTATTGTTAGGCCATCCAAAGCAGAGGAGTTACTTGAGAAGATGATTGCTGGTTTGTCTACAGATATTTATCAAAAAAACAGAGTTTATAAGAATGACTTGATGCGGGTGATTGCCAAAGTCAACGATATGAATTTCTCAACAAAGAGACAGGGTTTGCTTCTGATCAGTTGCTGTGGAGTCCTGCTTCCCGATGAATCGCCAGCTTCGAGGATGGTCTTGGTGGAGCAAATTTGGAATACACTAAAGTGGGTACAGCAAGTCACTTTGCCTCATTCTAATACTTTGAATATAGTTATGGATGTATAAAATATAAAAATTTAGTGAAATTGAGAGAGTAAGTAATAGGTACCAAGTTTTTCTCACTGTTGTTTGTAATTTGATTGACACTAGATGATTTGATTTAGAATTTAATAGAAAACTACTGACTCATAAAAAAAAAAATCAGTCCATTAGTTTCGTAGCCTATTCAATTTAGAAATAACAAACAAATAAACAATCATAATCTTTCCTCTTTATAATAAAGGTATAGATTTTTGCCAACCTAAGGTGAAGGCTTTGACTACCACTTTAAGTTTAGTTGGTTGAAGTTGTACAGACAGAAGCATTAATTGGTAACCCCCTCACAGAATATGTCATAGTTATCATTCAGTAGCATGTAGGTTCAAACCCGTGAAGATTTATATATTCATTTTAATTTACATTATTTTTTATTTTTGTTTTTTTATAAAGTTTGTTTAAATGTTTAAATAAAAAACAAAATGTTTTTTTCAACACCTACATTTCTTTTATCAGGAGTAACGATACTGAAATTTCGAGCCTGTATCACATGTAACTATGGTGTAGTGGTAGTGTAACCGAGATTCTGTCTCTGCACATCGTAATGACCGTCATCGAATCCTTGCAGTGGATGTTTTTGTTTTTTAACTACTACTTAATTTTAGTAATGTAATGACATTTATTTATGTGTAATAGTGAAGTTTTTGTCTATTAGTATGAATTTAAAGTAATTGATAAAATAAAACAATAATAATAATTTCAGGTAAACAATTACGTTTATTTTTTTCAAAAATTTGCCTACACTAACAACAACACAAAAAATTTAATTAATGTTTTATGTTATTATTTAGCCTACTTACAAATAGCTTCCTATCCTGAAAAATAATATTCCATTTTCGATTTAGTGCTCGAGAATACACATGTTTTCATTAGATTTTCGTTTACTTTGCTAATCTAATGAATTAAACAATTTGGATCTCGTGTAAATCATGGAATACTAAATAATCAGGTAGTTTTGAAAATAAATGAGGTCAAATGGAGTTTTTCTGACAATATTAAAAGGTAAAATTACATTAGGGTTTAGTAGGTAGTGATATTTATCGTCCTTTATATTTAGTGATACTTATCGCTTAATAGCTTAAGGGCTAACGGATCGGATCTCAATTTAAAACTATTTGACCCCACATATTTTCTATCGGATTTAGGTCCGAACTTTTAGATGCCCAAGAAATAACAGTAATGCCTTGTAGAGATGAACAACCCTTGAGAAACCATCCGCGTACGATGCACTGCACAATTATCATGGACAAAATAAATTTGGGCTTCTGGATACGCGATCCGCGTAGTAACCTTCAACACTTTCAAGCTCGTCATTCATGCGCCCAGTTATTTTTACTATTTCTCCAGGACCCATAGAGGATATCCATCTCCAAAACCTAAAAAGAAAAAAAAGTCAACTGTTATAATGTTAATTTAGTTCGTGTAAATACTAACTTGTTAAAAATATCATTATTATGATGAAATAATCATAGATAAAGGTGTTCGAATTTGTTGAGAATTATCAGTATTATTACTTACCTAAAGTTATTCATGCCCTACGATGGAGTTCAGCAGACAGTCCTATTTTTGCTGCTCGATAATTGTGTAAGTATATCAGCTGCATGCAAATGCCTTCTGTTGATGTTGATATCAAATATTGTTGAGCAGTAGAACGAGTGGATGCAAAAGGCGAACTAGTCTGAATGTCAACAATATTATTGTGGCGACTTCACTGATTTGTAACTCCTGTTGTTTATCTGCCATTGCTTCTTACATTCACATCCCCACATTACACTTAAGCGCACGGTTTTTATCTGTAAGACAACAAATCAATACTTAAATGAAGTTAAAGATAACAAGGTTTTACTCAAAAAATATGTATTTGTTTCGTAATGATTATGACACAAGAATAATAAGTTGATAACTTACCGTGATTCAAAGCTAACGAGCTGATCTCTAATTTGCTGTTCGAATAGCACCGCGATCTTAGTTCTCACAAAATTCTTAATTTGCATAATTTCCTTCAATATTCTTCAATTCATTTATGATTCAAACCAGTAAGTCAAGACTAGAATTGAGTATGGCTAGTGACCTTTTCATTATTCACCAAGATTGTATTTAAATCTACCCTCAAATACTTCTTTTTTTTTCTTATCCAGTGTAAAGAGATCTCATAAAATAAAAATCCGCTGTCGAACACTAATAACATAAAATTTCGACGCTCTGTTAACTGGTTCGTTGGTTTAGTTGGTTGGTGCGTGCATTACTTGTCATGTGAGCGATTGAATGTCTGGTTCGATTCCCACTGGGTGTTACGTTTTTGTTTCTTAGTATTTGAGTAAAAGATTTGTAAATCGTACAGTGATTTGCAAGGTAAACTTTAGCTATTAGGGGGGTTACCAATTAATGCTTCTGTCTGTACCTAACGCATATTTTGATTTTTTCAGGCCACATACAAAATTCACTGTAGAACACTATAATGAACTGCTTCGAGTCTACATAGCCAATAAGAGAACACTAACAGTGCGCTCATTTATAGATCAAATGGCTCCATCCACACCTAATATTACTACTTTTGAACTTATACTGCGAGCTTTAGGAGAGGTATGTATTTTTGTGGTATTATTATGAAATTTTTAACTTTATACTAACTTTACAGTACTACGCAAAATATTTCCAGTATTGTGTAGGTATTTGTTACATGTATAACAAACAACCAAAAGCATGTCTAATGGTTTGTGAGAATGTAGGTACAGACTATTGAGTTGTCTGTTTCTTTCTGAACTTGGCTATACATACATATGTTCCATTGCACGTCGCATGCTAATATTTTAATGACTGATTCAGTCACAATACCTGATACCTTTTTGTAACCTAAGTCCAACTTATTCATACTAAAACAATTCTTTATTATTATGATTTCAGTCTGGTGACGTAAATCAAGCAACAGAAGTTATTTCTAATATGAAAGCACAGAATCTGCCAGCTACAGAAAATGTTTTCAACTCACTAATCTTGTGCCAAGGAATGAGTGGGTGAGATTAATGTTTAAGGAATATTGTTCTCATTTAGATTTATAAAATTTGGATTGAAGTATGGATTTTTGTTACATCTTCATCCAAGCTGTCCAATTGTCCTGTTATAAGGTCTAACTAAAGGAAATAAAGCACTATGATTTTGATTTTGTTGATAGCACTAAAAAGATCAGGCTAAAATTTGCGCTTGTGGCTTACAAACATTTCATATCTACTTTGGCTGAAGTATAACGAGCTGGTTAGATAGATTAAGTTAATTGATGACATTAGCTTGTTTTGAAACTGCCACTGACTGTAAATTCCCACCAGAAACCTGAAAAACATCAAGGAAGTCCGAACAATGATGCAGTCTTTAAAGATAGACCCTACAATTGACACCTACACAGCTGAAGTCCGCGCTTTTATTTGTAATAAACAATATGAAAGAGTAACTGAGCATATGAGTGAGGCGGCGAAGAGTGGCTTTCGGTTTGAAGAGTCTCATGTTATGGATATTGTTAAGACTCTGGCTGAGATGAACCACTATCCTCTTATTCCTAAGGTATGAACTTTGTCGCCACCGGATCTTAGAAACAGCCCGATAATGGGTAGCTTAATCCATTATTTATTTTATTTATTCGTAACTAATCATCGTTCGTATTGCAACCGGCCCAGCCATTATGCAAACATGATTTTACAATCCAGTATATCAGTCATGTAGTACCCTTATCAAAATCTCTGCTTATCTTGGGGCTAGATGATGCTGTGTTCATTGTCCAGCATTATTTTCATTAAATGATTATTATTTAATATAATATACCTAATTGTATATTATAATTTTATTATTTAATATAATTGTTCCGGTAAAAATATCTCTATATGTCACATACATATTATTTTGATATGATAAGTATTAATAATATCAGATATCTATAACCCAAGCTCTGCTTAGCTTGAGGCTAGTTTGTTTTTTGTGCCTTCAATCTCAAAATAAACCTTATTTCTTTTGCTTTTAGGTTCTACGATTCCTGCCTGAAGAAACCCTCAAGTCCCCATCGATTTCGCCGTACATGCAAAGCGTGACGACATGTCTAGTTTTCCAGAACCATCCAATCCCAGCGTTAGAGATATACAAGTGCCTGCCGCTGCCTTCCTTCGGGCCTAAGGATGACCAGGGCTTGCATGGGCGGAGCTTGGTTCGGGATTGTGTCAAAGCTTCCATGGTAAGACTTATTAAGATACCAGAAACTAGGTACTTTGCACAAGAGAGTGGTTTCAGAACACGTTTTCCAACCATTCATCACAGACATCGCCTTAGGTGGTTTCAGTGGTTACTCGTAAAAAAAAAATAAGGTACCTTATGTACATTCAACTGAGAATATAGTAGGGTAAAACCACCAAAAAAAGTAATATCCAATCTATATTAATACATAAGAAGAAGGGTTTGTTTGATGAAGAATTTTGAAATCGGTCCTGTAGTTTCGAAGCCTATTCTTTGAATAGAATAGGCCAAAATTCTTTAACCATTAGAATCGTACACTACCACTGATGAATATAGGCTATAGAATAATTCCAAAAAAGTTCGGATGTTTCATTTCAATAATGTAACCCAACGTGTGTAAAAATTTATTAATGAAATTTTTATAAATACCCCTGCGAAGCTGTCAATCGCTGCTTCTTCAAGGAGCGGGGCTAGTTAGGTTAGTTACTCTCCTACTCCATGCGAGTTGTCAGTGCAGATCTCAGTTCCCCCACTTAGAATTAGATAGATAAAACACGGCAATATAACAAGATTCCTTATTTTCCAGCCTTCAAGCGTAATCGCCCTAGTGACTCAAGAACTAATGTCGACTGGGCGCAACCCGATAGCGCTACACAATGCATCCGAAGCCGCGTTGCAGCTCTGCAAGATGCCACTTGCCCTAGATTTGTTTACCAGAATGCAAATAATGGGTATGCCGGTGCGACCGCATTACTTCTGGCCTATCCTGATCCATAATTCCAAGTCGTATGGCGAAAAAGGTAAGTTCACGCTAATATTATGAAAGTTTGGATGGATGGGTAGATGGATGTTGGTTAATACTTCACGGTGAAATAACAGACCGGATTGGGCGGATATTTTACTTACTAGACCTTCAAAACAACAAATTTTATGACTTATGGTATAAAAAAATTATCCCATAAACCAATTTCCAGTAAATTGGTACTTATTTGTAGTATATTCTTCTGTGTAATTATATTTACTTAGTTGGGTATTGGTGTATAGCCAATCTACCACCTGTAGGGAAAGCACGGGCTTTCTGGATGCCAAAGGCACAGGACAGAGGAGGCTTGCAAAGACTAAAGGAGGCCTATTACTCAGCATGTTATATCTGCTGTTATTTTCATAATCTTTACTAATATATTATAGAGGAAAGATTTGATTGTTTGTTTGTTTGCGGATATTTAATTCAAACAACAATCAAATCTTTCCTCTTTATAATGTTAGTATAGATTAAGTTTATGTATCAGTCATCCAGTACCTACAACACAAGCTCTCTTTCGCTAGAATCATCTAGCGGCTAGATGATTGAAAAATCTTGATAAACCACACAGCATCATCGGCTAGATTCTAGCCGATGATGCTGTGTGGTTTATCAAGCATTTTTTATTTTTTTCCCAGGTATTCTCAACACCCTTCAAACGATGATGAAAATGGACGTGAAACCGGACTACGAAACTATGTCGAACTACGTCATACCGTACGTCAGTTTCACGTCGCCTCAGAACCTGATGAAGAAGTTCACAGATGCTGGTCTGACAGTGTCCACTGCGCTTACGCCTATGCTGGAGACACTGTTGAATACGGGACAAGTCAGGGCGGCGAGTGAGCTATGTAAGTTTTTAAGCTAGTAGACGATATATAAAATCATTTATTTAGTACTGGTACAGGTATTATTTATTTCGGGGTCAACCCCGGCATCGCACGGAAAAAAACGCTGTCACGACCATCCGAAAAAAAATCACGTGGGGGTACATTAACCGCTTGCCTGTTCGACGGGCTCACCCGGCATACCCCTGTCCTCACCCGTCATTTTTTATACCAACCGCAAGCCAACCGCTGAGTTGCCCCGTCAACCACCACTTGCCAATATTTTGTACTTCAAATTGCCCTGTCAACTACCACTTGACATAACACTCGCTGCTCCGCCGTCGTCAATTTTGTTTGATATAGGCTTGTCCATGTTTGTCTATGGATTATTTGTATAGATCTATCCTGCTCTTTGTAAAATTTTCTACCAAATCATGCTAACTAAACATCAAATCCAATCAAAATAAAGATACTCTCGCTTGAACTTGTCGATGGTGTGATGGTGTCGCGAGTATCTTTGTATTTTTAACTAATGTCGAATTTATTTCCCAGGCGAACTCTTCCACGGAAAGGTAGACGCAGAGAAACTGCTGAAGCCTCTACTTAAAGGCTACATCATCAGTTGCGACATTCAATCCACGGTGTACCTCCTTGAAGATATCTCCAATAAAGCCGAGACCAGGGTCAATAGAGACTGGATTGGCAGGTTCCTTACTATACTCATACAGAGTAAGAAGGCAAACGAAGATTTTAATGACTTCACGAAAATTGTGAAGGTAATGACGTGGTATTTTTATTTTCATTCAGTAGACAATTGTCTACTTGCATGTTAGGCTCCGGTGACGGATGAATTTCCCATACATTCGTAGCCAAAATTATTTATAATTTGAGAATATTTTTACCATGATTTGTCAATATATTTTTATTATATTTATGGTATTAATGTAGGCAAAAGATTTTTTGAAAATATTTATCTACTCAAATTCATTTCTCATGTAAAAATGCGATTAGGTTTGAAATCTTTTCAGAAAATTATTTTTTAAAAAAAATTGTGGAAGGAACCCATATAAATACTACTTTAATACTATAAAAATAAAGCTCTGTATTTATTCAACAGGCAATACACAAAGCAGGTCTTAAGGCATCAACAGCTGCTGTCGACTACTGCTTAACACATTTACCGGAGAATCCAGACGAAAATGAGGCTACCGCATTTAAGAACATCTTAATAGCCATCAGCGATGAAACACTGGTCGATGACGGGCCTATGTTCGTACAGCAAATGCCACATCCGGTGAGATTTCTCCTAATTTTATGGTCGCTTGAACTGAAAATTATATAAACAAACCAAACAATAAAAACGATATTCCGATTTAGTTGATAGTTAAATAAATGCATTGAGTCAGATAACTGATATGCTTTATACAATGAATTGGCAGTTTGTGTTAAGGGTACCTAGATACTAGTAAGTACCTAACACAACTGTTAGCTTAACTTGAGGCTAGATGATGCTTTGTGAATTATTTATTAAATATTAACAATACCAAAACCTAATCAATGTTTGCTCTTAACCACTTGGCCTTTTCCATTATATTTTTAGCTATTTTGTTAAATTAAAGATAATATTCAGGAAAATATTTTAAAAAAATCTAATCAATTTAAAACCATTCCTTATTGATAAGATAGTTCTCCCTGAATCTCAGTTAGAACAATATACTACATAGGTACTGCTCTTATTTCTGTTAAAACTCTAAGGCTAATGCTACACCACAAAATGCTTTTTTTAACGTTACACATATTTCAGAAACAAATGAACGAGGAGTCTCTTAGGGCGCACCTTAGCGAGCTGGTTGCTAAAGGCATGAACACACGAGGCGTTCTTAGAAAGCTCCTCCAATTGTACTGTAAAGAAAATAACTTATCGGCTGCTCGAGAGATAGCTGAGAAGTGTCAGAAGGAGGGGGTGAGTTATTCTATTTATCTATTGATGATTATTCTGATAGTGATATAATTTTTTTTTCAATTTCAATTTCAATTCATCATTTCAAGCTGAAGACAGGGCGCTATGACGCTCGTTAGGGCCCTCCCCTCCCCTCCCTCACCATAGCTTGGACCGTGCAGTGGCTGATGATTATGATTATAATGATGATGATCATTTGTATGTCATATTACCAACTACAACGAATGAAACAGTAATAAAAAGCCGTCCCTAAAGGTAGGGTTTTGTAAGCGAGCGTCAGTGGTGCCTCTGCAGAACAAATGCACCAAACTGCGATCTCCAACCCGCATGCCCAGCGCACCCCCAAATGATAAATAATGCCTTCTATGGCGCTCATTAGGGGAGGCCTATTTCCAGCAGTGGACTATAATAGGCTGGCTAATGTTGTTGTATGATAATTAATGTGGTACAAATTTCAGGTTTTCCTATCAGCGGGTATGAAAGCGGCAATATTCGATCTACACGTGAAGTTAGGCGAGCTCGATCTAGCTGAAATAGTGCTCGCAGATCTTAACAAGCAGGCACCTAACTTCACGCTGGACGAGTATAAAATCATAGACTTCGCTACGCTGATGGCGTATAGGAAGAGGGTTGACAAAGCTTTCGAACTTGTCAGAGAGCAGAGTAAAGGAAGGTAAGAATTATTGAATCCTACTAATATTAAGAGGAAAGATTTTATTGTTTGTTTCTTAGAATTGAATACACTCGGATACTTCTGGAACGATTTGGAAAGTTGATTCACCTTATGAATTCTACATTATCTCTGATGAACGTAGACTATACCAGTTAAGAGGTGTCTTCAGCTATTATTAAGACTTTTATAATTGAATAAAACTTTATGATAATAATTATTATTAGAATCCTACATTATCGCTCATGAACATAAATGCTATAGGATATTTTCAAGAAAGTTAGGGATCCACTTGAAGCCCTAAGCTAAAAGTTCAATAGTAAAATTATACGCTATTTATTATATTCAACTTGCTGCTAGTAAATAATAAATAAATTATGCTGGACAATCCATACAGCAGCACCTAGCCCCAAGCTAAGCAGAGCTTGTGTTACGGGTGCTAGGTGTACTGACTGCGTGAGCAAATCCAATGCCAGCAACTAGTTTAGTAAACAGCGTTGTGTGGATTAAATAATTATGATAACTCTCGTTAGACTATGCGTGTATGTGTGGGGACACACAGCCATCATTCCAGTAGAGTAGAGATTCAGTGTAGTGTCCATAGTCCTTACTTCAAGTTTACCTTCAGTTTACTTCAAGGAGCTGGGCTGGTTAGGTTAGGTTTGTCTGTTTTGGCAGGGGGATAATGCACAATACACTCCCATGCGAGACGTCAGTGCAGATCTCAATTTCCCCATTTAGAATTAGTGTTGTTCAGTGTAGTCTAGAGTCCTTACAGTGTGCTTGTGTCGCATAAATACTTATATATAAGTACTAATATTATAAAGAGGAAAGATTTTATTGTTTGTTTGAATAGTTTTCAATAGGCTCCGAAATTACTGGACCGATTTGAAAAACTTTGAATCCTAAATTTAGAAGATTTTCAAAAATGTTAGGCATCCGTATGAAAAATTATTTTTTTGTTAAATACCCGTGCGAAGCCGGGGCGGACCGCTAATGCCTTATATTTTTCTTGTACCTTTAATCAATATATATTTGTTACAGGAGGGTCGTAGGCGGCCGCAGCATAGAGAAGAACTGCTGGCGGTTACTAGACGCGACCGCCGCTCACGGGAAGATGGGTGATGCGAGGGCTATGTTCGAATTGCTCACTTCGCTGGGCTATTGCAAGCCGAATAATGTGCTGCTCGGGCCATTGATCCGTGGGCATTTAAACAAGTAAGTCGAGCAAGCATTTAACATACCTTTGCAGGTCGCATCGCTTCCTATTTTTATTATTATACCTAATTTTAAGTCCTTGAACAAAAATAGATTTTTTTAATTATAACATTTTTAGATAGTTCTTAATATAACGACTGTTTTTCAGTGAGAACCTCCACGAAGCGGTTCGAGAGTTTTCCCGCCTCGCGCAACTCTACAACAAAACCCCGCTTAAACACGAGCTACTCCGGAAAATAATGGAGACGATAGGCGAGGGACACTCAGAAGAACACTTCTTGTCCAATGAGAAGATTAACGGGAGATTGAATAAGCTGGCGCAAACTGTACTTAACATTGATAAAAAAGTCCATGGACCTTCCGATGTTCAGGTAAAGTTAGATGACAAAATGGCGGCTACAATAACAAAACGGCTGCTTCTTTTCTGCTATAGAGCTTCTAAGGTTGTAGCGATATCTATGTAGATTATTATAGCTCACCATCAAACTTGATATAAAATTATTTATCAGGAAGTAAATAGTTCTTCGGTTTTCAAACTTTAACCTACATTGATTACTCAGAGTAAGTTTGGCTAATTACGTTGTAATGCCGTGAATAATTTAAAAATAAATAAATTGATTAGCTTATTAAGTCTTATAGCACCTTCTGTCCTCGTCGCCTTTGTTCAGTCTGGTACAAAAATTTCCTCTTCATTCTGTAATTTGTCCGCCCTATGATAGTCGATCGGTCGGCGTTCTTTGAGAATCTAGATTTGCAACTAATAATATTCATATCTTTGTTTCAGCTGACCCTAATATCAGTTCTAGCTGACATTGGCTTCAAGAATACCCTTCGCAAGATGTTCCTAGACCCTACCGTGAAGTTTCATCCCGACGCGTTACTCCGACGCTGCGAGCGTTTCGCGGTAGAAAAGAGAGTCCATGCTTTGGAGGCGATAGCGGAATGTGCGAAGGGACTTAGGAGGCTGGATGAGAGTCGGGTTTATGACTTGATTATAGATGTGCACCGTAAGTGTCTTCTAATTCTAATTCTAAATGGGGGAACTGATATCTGCACTGACTTTCTCGCATCTAACAGGCTAACCTTACCTAACCAGCCCAACTCCATAAAGTACTTTTCAAATCGGTCCAGTAGATTCAATTCAAACAAACAATCATACAAATCTTTCCTCTTTATAATATAAGTATAGACAAAGGCGCAAACGAAGGCGGAATTACACTCAATTCGCAACGAAAATGTGTTCATGCGTAAACGTTTTTAAGCACAACGTTTAAAGGTATTTTACTGAGAGGAAACGAGTTATTAAATTGCTTCATTCCCTTTATTTTCGAAGAGTCATTCTGACGGGTTCCCTTATTAATCTCATTATCATCAGCCTATAATAGTCCACTGCTGGACCTCTAGGCCTCCCCTAATGAGCGCCGTAGATGGCATTTATTTATGATTTGGGGGTTATTGCCCATAATACCCACGCTGTGCATGCGGGTTGGGGATCGCAGTTCGGTGGTGTTGTTCTGCAAAGGGCGCTGCTGCCCGCCCCCCGGTGTGTTTCCCTTAGTCGACTCTGGCGACACCCACGGGAAGAGTTGGGGGGGTGAAATTCTATGCCGGCACCACACGGTGTATTAATCTCGTGTAATTATTTTCCAGAGCGCGAAGACAACTACAAAGATGCCCTAGCCCTATGGAGTAGAATGCAGACAGCAGATATCGTCCCTTCACAGAAATTCATTAGGTCTTTATGCTCGTTACTAAAAGCGAACCACAAGGAAATACCAGCGGAACTTCTCAGCCTTCAAGATAAACAAGCGAAGATCGTCAACTGAATCAGAAGTTCCAGAACGAAAGGTAATAATAAAATATATAAATTGGTAGATTCTTTGTTGGCGAAATATGCGTAAATAGTCGAAATTGGTAGTTGATTAAATGCGCTTGAGTAGAAAACTTTGTATAAAAAATTATTTGGTCTGACAAAATGAAATTAAAAATTGTAAAACAATTTCCTTAAAAGGGAGGATATAGGCAATTTAGTCATTGTTGTGGCGTCATCTTTGTCTATTTACCGTTACGAAGTTGAATATACAAATCAACACCCATTTCTTTGTTATACATACATAGCTACAAGGTATCATAATATGCCTAGGAAACTTTAGGCACATATTTCAAGAGTAGGTTCGATTTTCACATAGTGACCCACTCCGGCTTCGCACGGGTCCAATGGTGATACAAAACCTTCCTCTTGAATCACTCTAACTATTAAAAAAACCGCATTAAAATCCGCTGCGTAGTTATTATACATCGACAAACAGACGACAGCGGGAAGCGACTTTGTTTCATACTATGTAGTCATTATAGGTTCGAACATGGCCGTACATTGAAATTAAGTTTTATAAATGAAGATCCTATATGCCAACGAATAAAAGATAAAAGTTAATTTCAATTACATATACATATAATGTCCGAATATTTCTACATGAAAAATACTAATGCACACTGCATGCTGCACTAGATTTAGTTGGTTTCCAATTATTTTCATTGCGAGATTCTCTGATTATGCGAATCCAATTTAACTTTCAATTTGCATCACCTGGAAATATGAAAAAAATATTTACTATTACTTATGCCCCACGGGCTATCATTGATGATGATGATGATGCCCCACGGGCTATCTATATTCTCGATATAACCAGCTTCAGTTAAAGTTTTAACAAGATGGGTTCAGCTATTTTGGAGGTTAGCTCAAACTCATTCGAAATTCGTATAATATTGATATCACAAATAGAAATTGAATATCATACCTAATTATATTTCAAATAAAATTGAATGTTTGATCAATCATCATAACCACGTTAGTCCATTGCTGGACATAGGCTTCCCCTAATGAGCGATAACTAATACATATTATTATAGATAACCAGAATAATATAATACATGTGCACAAAACAAACCCACTGTGTTTTTGGCAACATTTGACCACACCAGACAGCATTTTTAATTTTATTTCGGTTTTACATTGCAACTATGTTGACATCACCAGAACACAGCACCGGGATTACTAGTCCTGCTAGCAATAATAATATTTTTTGCCTCAATTTTTTGTAAATTTTTTGCCTCAAATGATGAGATGGGTTCATGTCGATTTCACTTTTCGGCGTCATGTGATGGCTGGCTCCACTATCAACATAGGTACCAGCTGTCTCTTTTGAATTTACCACTCAAATAATAGCACTAAAACCATTCGACTGCTTGCTTTTGCATGTTTCTGAGTTTGGACACTGATTTTTGTAATCCCCGGTTCGTTTACGTCTGTCAGATTGTATTGTTTTTGCGTTTGATTTTGACGTTTCTTGTGATTGTTTATTTCCAAGATGGTATGGAAGGTGATGTTGCTATTTTTCAAACGTCCAAGCGCAAAAATGCACTTTTCTACGATCTGGCTCACATATATAGAGACATACTCGTATTGCGGCATACTTTCACATTTCTCGAAACAAATGTTGATGAGAGAACGCAGCAAACTTATCTTCATAACTTTTGCGTCCTTCCGAATCATCGAATAACTTTTGCGTCCACAAATAATACGTCAATGATGCATGCTTGATATGTGCATAAAGCGATGAATCAATGGTTAGGATCCACTTTTCGCGTGGAGAGGTCACAAATGAATCAGCATCTTTGGCAGGTGAGAGCACAAATTTTATTACGGCCTACTTGTTTTATCTCACCTGGGATGACATTTTCAAATTTATTTTTGTGTAAAAATTGGCCAAACTTTTTTGTTCTTAATGTTGTACCCGTGGATAAGTCTGGGTCAATGCTTGCAAAAGTGGTTTATTTGACTGGATGGCAACATGCACCATAACAGGACTGCCGAATATCCAAACATGACTGAGATCTGACTTTTTACCATTCCTTAGCTCATAAGGTGTTATTTGTAGTCCTGAAGCTAACGTTCTGTTACGCAGATAGACGGCAGTGTTGACTGCCTCAGCCCAGAACTCCTTATCTAAAACAGCCTCAAACAGTCTTCTGTTTGAGGCTGTTTTAGAGACAGATGTTTTGAGACACCGAGCCCTTTCCACCGCTGTTCGGTTTAATCTTTCACACAGGCCGTTCTGTTCCGGTTGTGGAGGTTTGTCTTTTGATGCACTATACCATTTTTCTCCAAAAAATCATCAAATTCTAGGGAACATAACTCCCCGCCATTGCCTGTTCTCAATACCTTCAGTTTTCCGCTCGTCTGTATTTCAACTAAAGCCTTAAACTCTTTGAAATACTCAAAGACGGTATCGACCATTTGAGTAACGTATGCTCCCATTGATTCGCAATCTTCTAGTTGAATAGATATGAGCTGCCGATGTAGGCTGATGTGATGAGTGAAACCATACAGGTTCTTCAAACGTTTCCATACACCATGTACTGTTTGCTCGTTCTTGATGTGAACATAATTTGATGAGTCAATCGTCATAATAAGCTTAGCTTTGGTCTTTTTCTCATCAATAGAATTTGAGGCATCGGACGATGATATCTTGTTATTATTCGAACATCAAATAATGTTTGGCTGCAAACGACCTCTCATCGTAATTTTCACGCCCTTTGTTTTGGCACATTCACGATGTAACTCCCAGCCATATTAAAAAAAAAATTGCATACCGCGAACGGTAATAGTCAGTATACGATCGATTTCCACTGTTTATGGTGAAACAGTTAACTGATTTTCCACAAAAAGTAATATTACGCGAGAAAACTATAATTTAGTGTCTGCCTATAACCATAGACAAACAAAACACAATAGACTGCTAATAGAGAACAAAATTTTGTAACTCAAAATAAAGGTACAATTCCAGGCTATTACTAGATGGCGCTGGCAAATAGCCTGGGAACCATTCAATCAGCATTTTAAACCAATTAATCTCTTTTCATTCTTTAAAATTAAACATTTTAATTGATAATTCATTTTTTAATTAGTAAACTATTGTCGCAAAACATGTTTCATCGATTTAGTGTAAAGTAAATAAATATTCAATGTTGGCAGATGGCGTGGTGATAGATCGTAAGGTAGCGTACTAAGTGTTGCTTTCTTTTTATATAGATGGCGCTTAACGAAAACGTATTATTGATTGTTAGCAAACTAGTAGCCACCCGCGACTTCGTTTATGTTCTTAGAGTAGTAGGATTTAAAACCTTTATACATATATAATTTATTTTATTACTATGATAATAAGGGTTGTCGGCAGTTCGTACATTCTCATACAAATTCAAAAGTCAAAAATTGTGGGGCACTTTGTACACTGGGTACCTGGACAGTCAAAGAAAAAGTGGTTTGTGAAAGGCTTTGTTTGTCTTGTTTCACAGCTAAGGGCTGACTGAACGGATTTGATGAAATTAGAATTGTAGGCTCCCTATTGTTATTTTGTTACATAGCGGGTGAAGCCTTGGGTAGAAGATAACGTAATAAGGGATTACAAATAAAAAAAGAATTTATTACATTTTATTTATTTTGTAATATTCTTAACTTAGGATCACCTTTGGATGATTTCAAATAGGTATTTTTGATATTTTTACAATAGAAATGAATTTTAACCAAAATTAAGTGGTCAATTACATACAACAAATGGTTCTCGCAGCTGATATTTAGTAATTCCGGAGCTTCACATCTCATAAAATTTAATATTGTATGAAATAAGCGCAGTTTAATTTTTTTACAATGTATAATTTTTAAATGCATATTGAAACAGTCAATGGCCAATTGCACAAGTTTTAGCAGGGTATCACTCGGCATTTTTATTTTATTGATTTGCTACAGTCATATGCCTTATTTAAAATTAATATTTGTCTTGGATCATTCAGACAAATTTCTTGAAAAAGCTTTTATGTGCATGTCTGACAGCAAAATTTGTTTGTGCAGGACTTAGCTAGGTATCCGGCAAAATATGTTACTGAGCATTCCTCTAATCAGTGACTGTTGGTGTGCCAGTGGAAGTTGAGGCTATGGATGGGAGTTATTGAGTATTTTGGCCAGCGGTTATTAGTTGGGTATTTTGTTTCAATAACGCTAGACCCAACTGATACCCAATAACGTTACACCCCCCCCCCCCCCAATTTCAATAAAAATTTTAGATAAATTATCTTTAATTCTATGAATAATATGAGTACATAATTTTTTTTGTCTTGTTTTGTTTTGGATGGCGGTTAGGTCAACTACAATACAATGAACGCGATGTACCGTTTTACCACAGTGTACATATAGTGTCCATATGTATACTGTGGTTTTACCGAAAGTCAAACTTAGGTCCATTTATACAAGGCCCGAGGCAAATTTCACGCCACCTGTAAAAAACTTTCGTACTAAAGTGTTTGAACGCAGTGTTGCGATGGAAAATTGCCAAAGATAGGAATACCCAAAAGTATAGGGTACCTATCTCGCGCCACAGAGGTCATCCATCACTTATGCTTCTGTCTGTATCTAAGGCTAGTCAATCCATACAGCATCTTTTCACCCCAGATCTTCTGTTATTATTAGGTACCTAAATAGATAACTGATGTAGCTAGGTACCTAATGCTATAAATATAATATATTATTCTTTACTATACTTATAAATCATTCAAATTCCGAACAATAGCAATTCATAATATTTAAAGCGCTACCTATCGATATGCTCGTGAACGAAGTTGTATAAGAAATATCGATAGACAGTGCTTATAATTTGTATGTGTAATTTACTAAACAAGTGGTCTGATTAAGCACTAGATGGCGCTGACAGAAATAATTATCAATTTCATCATTCTAAAGATTATAACAGGGTATTTTATCGAGTACTTTTTTTAAATTTTCCCCTACGTTCGCATTGCGAATGTTTAACAAGTTTATCACTCTAGTAAATAATAATGTGATAGTAGATAGGTAAGTACTTTCCCTGTTTTATTTCCCATCATATTCATATTCTTTACATATTGTTGTTTTAGTTGTTGACATAGGTGGCAGCACATGGTGTGCGAAAAAGAAATTCCAGAATTAAAGAGCAATTCAAATTGCTAAAAGAGAATTTATGATAATATTGTATGACGTAATAAAAATAATAAGAAAAAATAGAGGCGGCGGTAGGAAGGTATTCACTGCCAATTTAAATTAAAAGGTGGTAGGATAGGAAGGAAACTATGTCCGCGCCACCAGTAAAAAAATCTCGTACTAAAATGGTTGTGTTGTGTGTACTGTTGTCTGTTGAACGCAGTATGGAAAATAACCTAACTATCTCTTTTACTCGGATCAGAATTCTGGTGTTAGACAGGGATGCCCACAAGTATTGGGTATTTAAATTAGCTACCTATCTCGTTTACTCGCAATAAAATCCTAGTGTTAAACAGGGATGCCAACAAGTATTTGGTTATTTCTAACAGATTTGGTTAGAAATACCATGTTAGGTATTCCTAACTTGTTTGGTTGGAAATACCAATTGCTATTTCTAACGGATTTGGTTAGAAATACCATGTTAGGTATTTCTAACTTGTTTGGTTGGAAATACCAATTGCTATTTCTAACGGATTTGGTTAGAAATACTTGTTGCAGCTACATAACTTTACGGGTGAGCGGTACTCTAGTATGCGTAGATGATAGTTAGGTTAGGTTAGGTTATGGCTCACGGTCGGTTATACGTGATGATCGCTTTCCACAGTTATTCCGTAGCGGTAGGCGGACTTTCCAATAACGTTCGATATTTTAGGATCATGCTAACAGTTACTGAGTTAGTTATTTAATACCGGACTCATCTCTAGTTGAGGCCGTTGCCATTTCTTTAGCAACATTGGAAGAGGTTGTGGCTTCATATACAGATTGCTCGGGTGTCTCGTCACAGTCAATGCTATCTGTAGTTGTATAGTCCGCCACCGGTATACCAATCGGTAGTTGTAGGTATTTGCCACCTTCATCCTCACAATTTTATGATTTTGAAAGTTTAATAAATGAATTTACCAAATTGCTTCTAAAAATAGTACGTAGTACTTTTGCAGTAGGGTTCCTATTGTATCCACCCTTTTGTCGGAACCGAGCAAATAAATTTTCAATTACATCTTGGTTTAGTTTTCTTGTTATAATGTAACTATTTTTATCAGAACATTCTTCTCTATAAAATTGTAATACTGCTTCAATTGTCAGAACAACCCCGTCAAAGCATGGTGGACGACTCAGAATTTTTTTTCTTTGACCATCTTTATTTCTATATGAAATCTTTTGTAGCTTTTCAAATATATTTTTTGCATCGATGTGTGCTCTGTTTACCAAAGAAGATTTTTTTGATAAGGCGTTTTTATATTGATTTTTGTCATTATCTCTTTCTACTATTTAAGGCATCAAACATATGGTTTACTACTTGCACAAACTTGGCCGTGGCAACTGCTGTGTCGCTTGTTAACTGTTTTGTTTCTTTAGCCGTTCTAATGGCAGCTGCAACGGAATTACTAAATATCTGTGTAGCGAGGCTCACTGTCATTTTTTGAAATGCATTTGGGTTCATGTGCCTTTCTGTCAATTTTGTGAGTGACCTGCTTACATTTGATGCTTTGTCTATCTCATATGTATTTCTTATGTCTTGAAATGACATTTTTTTCTTCGCCATTGACATAGTCGTTTGTTAGAAAATTATTTCTTATGTTCTTTATGAGGTGAGGGACATCGTATAAGGCAAATAGTTTTCTGTTGTTGCAAAAAAAGAATGGATGTTTGCTTGTGACCCCCCAGTCTTTTAAAGACATTTTGGTTAGTTGATGCTTGGTCACAGACCACAGCTTTTGGCAAAACGCCAACATCGAAAAGCTTATTTATTATTGCTTTTAAAAGTAACTCGAGATTTTCTGCTTTCACATTTGTGTGAGATAAAAAGTATGCAACAGGCAACTTCCATTGCCCATACAATCCTCTTATCAGAAACACCATACAATTTTTGGCTATTTTGTTGCAACGGCGATTTCCTCCCAAATCTTCAAAGCCTTCAATGATATCATATTTTTTAGAATATTCTAAGCTGGACATGATTGACATTTCATCAAAACAAAGCACACATGCCCTCTCTTTTATCGAAGCATTTTCAAAACGTTTTTGGATATTATTTAATACATCTGGGCACAATCCAGGCAAACAATTTGATTTTGTCAACCACATTCTTATTGTTGACGGAGCTGCAAGTACTACACCTTGCTGTCTTAAAAAATTATAAGTTGCCGGTGACTTATAATGTAAGGAAAGACATAAATTTTTCTCCTCATTTGTCCACTTGTTTTTTGATTTTTGTTTCCGCAGCTGCATGATTGCCAATGTTTTTGAAAACTCTGTTCGAAAATCAGCACTTTTAAAACATTCATGCATCTTAGTTTTTGCTTGAATTCTACGAATTTGAGACCTCTGTGCTCGATTTTTCTTAATTAATGTTGATGCAGTCTTTTTCAAAAGTTTGGTTTTGGGAGTATCATCAACCTTCCCTTCAAAGAGACATTTTCGTGACAGTCTGTTCTTCGGTCCTTCAGACATGCTTTTTCTGGACATTCTTTGAGTAGGAGTGCCCATCGGTACCATCATAGTTGGAGTTGATCGAGTTGATACAGATGCTTCTTCTGTAGGAGAAGGAGATCTTGTTCTTTTTCTATAAAATTTTGACGGCGTCTTGACTTTCAAGTAATTTTGGTGACAAAAGTACATCTGCAAACAAAAACAATTGACACTATAATGGTGTTTCCGCAGGACCCAGATCATGCAACAATGTTCGGACATTTATATACTATAATGGTTGATCAAATAAAGATATACTATGTATGTGTAGGTATAATAATATTAAAAATATTTAAAAAATATACTGGAAAGCTTACCATTTTCTGCATCCGCAGAAAATCTGCATGCAGACTTTGGTTTGTAGAACTCTCGCCAACTTCAACACGTTGAAAATGGAAAGGAACAGCAGGTCCAATTAATCTGCTTCTTATTTATGGATACTTGATGGCGAAAAATGTACAGCACATATGTACCGACACCTCAGTTCTTCATTGGTTAATGAATCCAGAAAAATGTTTCCTGAAAAAAATTGGAGATTACTTACTACTCAGATCTCTACATAGGTTATAATACCTTTATAAATTGTTTTTATAATTAATTTTAATTTTATCGGTTGCAAGGTCACCCTAGTCAAACTCTCGATCGTACACCTTATATACCTATATTCACCTCTAGAACTCTAATCACCCCATTTTACGGTACCACCTGCCTGAATAAAATTAAATCTTCGAGTTCTAAGTTGTTTTACATGACTTATTCAGTTTTTAGATACGAACCTAAATTTTGTATCCATAGTAAGAGACGGCCTTGATCTTGTACAGGAAACCGAAACATAGAAACATCCTGGCTAGTGTTATCACAATTGTGATAAACACACTTGGTATAGGACATTTTTTTCAAGTGTTATTTGCTGTACATAAACAAATTCCGTATCGTAGGCATCGAAGTCCAATTAACTCGCACAGGTCACAAATAAGGCAATCGAAGTCCGTTTAACAAGCACAGGTCACAGGTAGGCGTAGTTAATCAAATCCGGTAGTCAAGCAAAGGTCGTTTTAAGAAAAACAGAAATTTAAACAACAAAACAGATGCAACCAAAAATTCAAACCGCCCCGAACGCAACTCAAACACGCGAAGAAAGAATCAGGGTGACCATCTCGAAATCGGCAATTCTGCCACACACTGGCCAAAATCTGCCAAACAAGACGTAAAAAATGATAGACGGATGAAATAAATAACAAACAAATTTACATAATATCATTTAAAATTAAATCTCTCTCATACGATTTTTCTTGAATCTTGTAAATCTGCCAAAAACTGCATCTTTTTTTCGTCATCGTATCGTATTTTGAAGCCAAATCAGCCAAAATGGCAAAAATCTGTCACAAATGGTCACACTGGAAAGAATCGTTTTGTCGGCAGTGCCGCCAACTCGGTGTCAGGTATCGGGCTAAATCGTATTGAAAAAAGGTTAGAAAATTTACATGGCCATAAAATAATATATAAAAAAGGTTGATTTTTTTCTCATAATTCCATGCCGAAGTTTTTTTTACCTTATTTGCAAACACAAAAAAATCAATACCACTTAATATTTATCATTATTTTGGTGTGCCTCTACACTTACGTGTACCTAACAACTTACGCATAAGATTTTATAAATAACAAACTACATAGTAATGTTTTTAAGAACCCAGGTTTGTCCTACCTATCTTAAAGTGCCAAAAGTTAAAACTTTGAAACGCCACTTTGTATGGCATTTCAACGCTACTTTTGACGCTTCTTTTTGGCAATTTATGGCTAAGCAACACTAGCAATGAACAAATGCTTAGCTCTTGAAAATATTTACAATCGTTTATAGCAGATTCAAAACACTCATCGACATCTAGCGTCATTAAAAGAAATCTTTATCGATGTACGTTTTCTTGTATGAGATTGGCAGTCTATTGTGTTTTGTTTGTCTATGCTATACCTAACCCAATGAAACACGCATAGTACATAGTTTGACAGACTGACTTTATTTTATCTTAAAAAACCTACCTACAATATAAGGTTACCGCAACTTATACAATAGATGGCGCTGGGTGTATTTACATTTCACTTTAATTTAATTGTTAGTAAACTAATAACAATATAAACATCCGACAACAAAACCTGCTATGTATCCAACAATTTGTTTTGTGTATTCAGACAATTGCGAAACATCTAAAAGCAGAGGTCTTCATTTTCATAATAATTAACGCTGATATTTTCACTCTTGTCATCGTCATATTTTCTTAATGATCGAATAGTCGCATTGATGTGTTTAAGGGACGATGTGCACTTTAGTATACTTATATTATCCAGAGGCACATTTATGTTCCGTTTAATACAAATCAGTACACCAAGAAATCCCGTAAATGTTTGTGATTTAAGAACTGGGCCATAGCTTTTTTAAACAAGTTTTTTTTTGTTGAAGTTCTTTTCCTAGATACTTTCAAATGTAGATTCAAAACTAAATCTTTCGCTCTGGGTACGCTAAATAGGGGGGTTGCGTGATTTGCCTCTAAAATAGGGATAACGGTCGGCTGGAATCACAGGGGGGTCAAAGCCTTCCGAAAAGGTTAGGAACGCACATACAGTGGTGGTCACATAATTAAAGACACTGGAAGCATATTGAAATAACTAAGCTATTCCTCTGTATATATTTTATCAGACTGCCATTGTAACTTGCTGCACTATTAATTTGTATTTGTGTTGTTATTGTGTAATGTTAAAACGAAACATTTACAACAAAACTTGCCTTTTACTCTGTAAAACTTAAAAGTAAGCAGTGTAAGTAAAATATAAGATAAGTAAGATCTGGCCATATAATTAAAGACGCTACATTGCGTAACAAGATTTTTTTTAAAATAGAGTAATCATTGAAATTATCTTAGTACGTAGGATTTCTAACACATTTTTATAAAGCATTCCGATGCGTATCAATACTTGGTCGCATGTCCTTTTGCAGCAATAACAGCACGACATCTCTTAGCCATGGAAGCGATCAATTTTGTACAAGCTTGTACCGGAATTTGTTCCCACGCTTCTGTAAAAGCTGTGTAAAGTTGATCGACGTTTGATGTACGCTTTGCCGCCACTGTCTTCTTCACCTGGTACCACAAGTTTTCGATTGGATTTAAATCCGGACTGTACGGGGGCCAATCCAAAACTGTCACAAACTGGTTCCTTAAGAAATCTTTTACTACTTTTGCGGTGTGTTTCGGATCATTATCCTGTTGAAAAGTCCAAATGACTGGTAAATTTTGCTCAGCATAGGGCAGCATGGTTTCTTCTAAAATATTTTTGTACTGGTATTTATCCATATTGCCTTCTATCTTCCTGACAGGTCCGACACCAAGTCCTGAAAAACAGCCCCAAACTTTGATATTTCCCCCTCCATGTTTCACTACTTTCTTGGTATACTTCGGATCCATTTCTTTGTTCGGGGGGCGTCTAACATATTGTTTTCCGTCAGAATTAATCATATTAATTTTTGTTTCATCCGAAAAAAGCACATTTTTCCAGTCTCGTTCAGTCCAGTGTTCATATTTTTTAGCAAACGCTAACCTTGCCTTAACATTTTGCTTTTTCAAAAGTGGCACCTTCCTAGACACTCTTCCGTACAAGTTTGCCTCACATAGTCTCCGTCTAATTGTCCTTGCAGACACACCCGTCGACCCTCCTGCCCCATATATTTCCGAGCGGATCAGTTCTGATCCTTTGAAAGGTTCCTTTTTTGCCAACAACACCATCTTAGAGTCTTCCCGCGGAGTGGTTTTTCTAGGTCTCGGTTTTCTGGATATGTTTTCGGTCGTATTGAACTTCTTGAAATGCTTTATAGCATTCATAACCATGTCCTTAGAACAGCTCAAATGGTTTGCGATTTTTCTGTATGACCAACCTTTGCTATGGAAGTTCAAGATTATCTTTCTAGTAGACGAATCGCAACTCTTGTTTTTTCCCATATCGTTTGGTGTAAAACGTATTAATTTGAATACAAAAACTAAAATATTATAGTTAATGTCGACGTTTCCTGCAAATACGCGGCAAAACAATGAAAAACCGAATGTAGTTCTTTTTTCTTTTTTTAAATTCAGAACACAGCGTTCACTGTCTTTAATTAGCTGGCCAGCTACAGGTACGTTAAAAAAGTTTGTATTAGATTCGGATAGTGAGCAGTGTCTAAACTACTAAGCAACACAACTTTTTTTGTCCCCCATTTTAAGAATACAACGTCATGTATGATTTAGTAACAATTACATTATATTCAATACCTACTTTGGCTAATGGTAGTGCCAAAATCAAGTTTATTGTGATCAATTACGGGGTGTCTCTAATTATGTGTCCACCACTGTATGTGTACCTTGATTGATCTCGGCTCTGATGGTCCAGGTTCACAAGCGTATGCGCGCGCGCGGCACAACGGGTACGACGGGAACCCAGGTAGGCTCCCTCGGGAAAGCGGGATGAATATATATTTATCATCCCTTTCAATGATAATTATGTGAACTTTTTTTGATGTTTCAAAGTCAGGGTGTGCAAACTGTGCAACACAAAAATATTCTTTTTATGTCTGTTACATAAAAATCTGCAGCTGTATTTGAGCCAAATTCTTTTTGGTTACTATACCATTATTTATATTCATATTTTGATTTAGTTGTCTCACTGGTTGGAAATTTAACTTCAATCACAGCATCAGAAGTAATTCCATCAGGAGTAGCTGCAATTATTGGATACTATTGAGCCAGATACAGTTCGCATGGCTTGATTTTTAATTTGTTCTGCATAGTCTTAATTACTGCAGATTCCACCGTTATACCTCTTCTCATAGCTGGTGTGTCAGGTGGTTTAGCACCCGTAATCACTTCATATACAGCCCTACCTGTATATGAAGTGATTACGGGTGCAAAATATTTTGCACTTTTGAAATTACCATAAAAAATAACTACGCATTGTATTTAAATAAATGTTCATTGAAATTAAAATAAAATACTGGGAATTTCATTTCTTGAAAATAGAGGTAATATCGTCCAGGTGGCCTCCATCTCGCCGCTGGCACTCTTCAAACCTGGCCCTCAGATTTTCGAAAACTCTTCGACACAGAGCGATGGGTATGTTAGTAATTTCTTGACGAATGTTATCCTTTAATTCCGGTATTGTTTTTGGTTTATTCGCGTAGACTCTGCTCTTAAGATAACCCCATAGAATGAAATCAGCTGGGGTAAGGTCTGGGCTACGGGGAGGCCTTGGAATATCCCCTCTGCACGAGATCAATTTGTTAGGGAACAGTTCTTTCATCACGGGTAAACTCTCGTTAGATGTCTGGTAGGTGGTGCCATCTTGCTGCATCCATGTCCTACTGTTGTAACCATCAAAATTATGTAACTGTGGACGAAAAAAATCTCGAAGAATGGTCACATATTCTGCAGAATTCACAGTCACTGAATTACCGCGTTCATTTTCAAAGAAGTACGGACCAATCACGCCTTTTGAAGTCATTGCCGCCCAAACCGTCACTTTTGCAGAATGCAAAGGTCTTTGATGTTTTAGTTTAGGGTTTTTTACACTCCAAAATCTGCAATTTTGCTTGTTCACATGCCCATTTAGGTGGAAATGAGCTTCGTCAGAAAAGAAAATGTTGTTGAAGTTGCTGAACCGCTCGAACATTGTATCGACGAATTTTTTTCTCAAATTTAAATCGTTTTCTTTCAATTCTTGCACCAACTGTATCTTATAAGGATGCATTTTCAACTCCAACTTCAATATTCGACGCAAAGACGTTCGGGGTATCGCTAAAGTAGGGTAGGGCGGGTCTAGTTGAGCAATTTTTCACTTGAGCGGATATAGCTCCTCAACGATAAGTCTCAATGGCTAGTTACGCAGTCTGATGGATTAGTAATTTATCCTTTTACTAAAGTGTCATAGTAATTTACTTAATATAAGTTGGATTTAAGAGCTACAGCGGTTTCAATGCAGAAAGTCAAGCATGCTCAACGTACCCCATAGGTGAGGTAAGTTGAGCAAGGGTATAGGGTAAGTTGAGCAGTTAGAATGTCTAGCCAAACCATGGGTTTAATGTTAACTAGAGATGAAATAAAATGTTTGTTTGACAATCAACTCTTTATTTAAAGTATTTTAGTGACAAAACAACAAAACTTAAAGTAATTTTCTTTGAATAATTAACTGGAAATAGAATCAACAAAACATCAACATATCTTAAGATTAAGTTTAAGATTAGATTCAGTCTTTCTGAAAATATTAATGAGATCTTACTTAATCTATAACTTAATCATCGTTGTCACTGTTACAATTGATACAAACGAAAGTAAAACCAGCACCTGGCACACATTTTGTATGCGCCCAACCTTTGCAAACTTGACACTGGATCCAAGTTTCTCCTGGTAAACTTTCAGAATAGCCTTCGCAACAAATCAGACAGGAATAATCATCATCGTCGCTTTCGTCACTTGACTGGAGTACTTTTTTACAGACACTCTTGCTTTTATTATCTATGTTCTTTCTTGGCTTTATTACTTTTTTTCTGGTTTTATTTTGTTGCTCTTCTAAAGCGTTCTTTTCGGGAGTATCTGTTAGTATGGCAGATTTCCTCTTTCTTCTGTTAGTGTTGGCTGCTTTTCTAGGGCCTGCTTTTGGGTATGGTCGAACAATTTCCGGGGAAAATACATGTGTTAGATCGACCGGCTCATTTTCTTTGTTGCTTTGACCAGGTTCAGGTTTAGCTTGGTTGGTGGCGGCAGGAGTGGGATTAGGTTCGGTGTTGGACATTACAGCTTGCTCTGGGCCATCTGTTTCCAGCTTGACAGTTTCTGGTTCTGGGCGGTCGGTTACAAATGATGGTGCAAACTCATCCTCAGTAAAAATGTTTGCATTATACGGGAAGATGCCAGTCTTTCGGAAACCATTGGCAATATTTATACTTGTCTGAGCAAACGGCAACGAATCAGCGACAATTTTTGGTATATCATAAATTGTAAGGGTTTTGCCCGGGTTGTTTCGTAGCCATGTATCTTGAGCAGCAGCGCAATACTTTTTGAACGGTCCAAATACAGACACATCCAAAGGTTGTAGTTTATGGCTGCAATGCGGTGGAAAAGACAACATTACAACTCCGTTCTCTTTGGCCAAGTTTAGTGTCTCCACGTTCAAATGAGAGGAGTGATTATCTAACACTAACAAAACACGGTGCTCTTTGGAAGGTTTCACATGTTTTATAAAATGTTGCATGAACTGATGGAATTCTTCGTCTGTAACCCATCCACTGGCATTGCCTGCTCCTATACATTCAGGGGGACCACCATTAAGAAAGTAGCTCTTAAATTTTTTTCTCGGAAACACAAACATAGGAGGAACTGTATTTCCATAAGCAGATACAGCAGTTACTACTGTAACGTTAGTCCCTCTTTCCCCAGAAGTCATGGCGCCGACGTTACGCTTACCCTTGGCAGCTACAATTTTATTTGGCTTCAGCACAGTGGACACTCCTGTCTCATCTACATTTCAAATTTCTGACGAATTAAATCCATTTTTGTCCATTACTTCCGCCAGTTTCTCAAAGAATACTTTAACATTCTGCGCATTAAATGATGTTGCCCTACCAAGGCTGGTGGGTTCTGGTTTTCGGATGGATAGCTCCGGATTTCGTTTTAGAAACTTCGTAAGCCATTCTTTTCCGGCCATCTTATTTGCAGTCCAGGAGGATGGAATTTTAATGCCAAATGTAGCAGCACACTCGTAGGCAAAGCGACGAACGTCTTTTGGGGAATATCCATAGAAGATTGATGCCATTTGTAACAAGTATTTTTTTAATGAGTCCTCTTGTGTGGGTGAAAATACTTGTCTTGGTGTTGCATAACCCATGGATGAATCACCACCTTCATTTAACTTCTTCAAATATCTTGTCAAAGTCATCCGTTTGATACCAAAATTCTTTGGCGGCGGCATTTACACTTTTTTCCTCCTCATTGACAGCCTTTGCAGCATTATTTAGGTCTTGAGTGGTGTAAGAACATCTTGTAGTCTTTCTTTTATAAGTCCGCATCCTTAAAAAATTAAAAAAACATACATTAATTTTGTTCTAAGCCGTGGGGCTAGTTGAGCAACCTTAGCTCAACTAACCCCAACACGAAATTTCAAAACTAAAGCGAGGTTATGAAAAAACGGTTAGAATTATACCCAGAAACCTGATACATATCAAAAGTACAGTAAATTTATGGAAGATTAACACTTACCTGATTGAAAACAGATAACATTTGACCAATACAGAACAAAACTTGCGGTGAACAAACTTTTTACTTTTTCGTATCAAAATAAACAATGCGCGCGTACGCTTCACTCGCTCGTCGAGCGGCCACTGGCGATCGCGCGATGAGTACCCCTCCCGCGGCCCCTTCTTTCCGCTATATGATGCCTACGCGTGCGGTGAATAGTTTTCGAGATATTTCGATTGCCCAACTTGCCCCTATGCTCAACTAGACCCGCCCTACCCTACTCGAACGTTTGCGCGTAGACAAACTGGGATCGTCCTTCACAGACGCTTTTACTTGCGCCACGTTTTCATCGCTCCTCCTGCTCCGTGGTCGCCCTGTTTGGTTATTATTCACAGTCGACCGGTTCACACAGTGGTACCGGCGCCCTACAACCGCGGTCATAATTACATAATCTTGTTATTCGGCATTTTTCTTTGGAAAAAATTATAAAAAATACTTCGAATGTTTACATTAATACTATAATTAACCAAATTTCATACATTTTATAGGATTAACTGTACAATAATATGCACTTTTGCTATAAAAATATATACGTATAATCTCACTAATCCGGCACTATTAAAAACCGGAGGGTGCCGGATTATTGGAATGTTCGGATTATTGGATTATAGTGAAAAAGTCATAAGTAAAGAATAAAATAAAGCATTTCATAGAGGGAGTCAATGTATGTAATGTATTCGATTAACATGTAGGTACATATGTAATTAACTATGTAGTTTTAAAATAATCCTTAATTGAGGTCTGCTTTTGTGCCACTTGTAGTCCTTGCTTAAAAACCTTTTCTCGCATGTTGCGAAGAATTATAATATCTTTGGCAGACATGCCGTTTTCTTCTGCCCATGTTATGCACGTATTGAAACAAATCAATGCATTATCTGGTTTAACACTTACAGCAGTTGTAGTAGTTGGTGGCTCTAATATTTCTACAAAGCTTTCTTCTTGTACTGCTTCAGATATTATTTCTTCATCTGTCATAATTTGCTCTGTTTCTTCGATTCCTTCAAACCAAGAATTTAAATTTTCCTCACTTGTCTCCAATCCTTTTTCTGATAGATTTTGTAACCAATCGACAATAGGCACATTATCTTCAGGATCCCATTCATCTGTTTCTTCTGTTTCTGATACATCATTCATTGTGGGCCATAACTTTTTCCATGAAGATTGGATTAAGTTAGATGAAACAGACTTCCAAGCATGAGCGAGAGAGAATACAACATCCTTTAAATTCAATCCTTTAAGGCTCTGCGTTATATCACCATCCTGAGATATAATATGGATCAGCAATTTATTTTTATACAAAGACTTTATTTTTTGGATAACGTTTTGATCCATCGGCTGCAGTAAAGGTGTTCAGTTTGGTGGTAACAAGATGGTTTGGATATTCCCATCACTTGATTTAAGTTCTTGTTCGTTTGGGTGGCCTGGAGCATTGTCAAGTACGAGTAAAGCTTTTATGGGCAAGTTAGATCTTTTCATAATTTTTTTTACTTTTGGGACAAAGTCTTTATGAAACCATTCTCTAAATACCTCTCTCGTGACCCAACTTCTACTTTGGTTCTTGTAACAGACTGGCAGACAAATGTTCTTGAAAGCTCTGGGATTTTTTGCTTTGCCAATCACTAATAAATCCAATTTGTGCGTTCCAGTAGCATTTGAACACGGCATGAATGTGATTCTGTCTTTACTCACTTTACGACCTGGTGCACTTGCTTCTGTAGAAGATACGAATGTTTTATTGGGCAACAGTCTCCAGAACAGACCACTCTCATCTGCGTTATAGATTTGTTCAGGAAGAAGACCCAGTTCTTCTACTTTGTTTTTAAAATGCTGGATAAATGTACTGCAGATTCGTCGCTTGATAATTTCTCACCCGATACTGTTAAGAGACGGATACCAAATCGCTTTTTAAATTTATCCAGCCATCCATCGCTGGCACGAAAATCATCTTTGTGGGTAATTTTTTTATAAAATTCGATTGCTTTGGTTTTCAGAATTTCTCCAGATATAGGAGTGTGTTTAGAACGCCGTTGCAAGAACCACATGTAAAGAGCGTTTTCCATCTTTGGACAATCGCCAACTTTTAGTGTTTTACGCTTTCCTGGCCCCGATTCCATTGTCTTGACGTGGTCTACTATCTTTTGCCTTTTTTTCTTAAGATCGTATATAGTAGCACGCCCAACACCATATTCTTTTGCCAATTTGCACATGTTTTCTCCACTATCTAACTTCTTTAAAATCTCCATTTTATTATTCAAATCTAGTGTCTTGTGTTTGCGTTTATTTGACATTTTTAACTATAAACTATTCTCACTTGAAAAAAAAAACAAATACGTAAGCACGTGCACGTGATAAGTTTTGAGGTTAGACTGCTCGTCGACGACGCAGCGACCGAAGCGCACAGGTATAGAGGGGCGAGGGAGGCGTGGGCGGAGGGTGCCGGATTATTGGACGTGCCGATCTATCGAAGTGCCGGATTAGTGAGATTATACTGTAGTCAATATTATAGAATTATTGTCCCTCGTTTGGAAATGGGCTCGAATATAATATCAAAGCTTTTCATGAAGGGTGTATAATTATATAGAGGTGTATTCTTTTTATATTTTCTAAATATATAAATAATGTTTTATATAAAAAAACAAGTAAATTAAAACCAAATTTTATTTACAAATGTATGTATGTAATCAGACAATAATTCCACAAGAAATTTAATACTGCCACAATCAACTTAATTTATATTTAAACTGAATTCTTAATAAATCTAAAACCTGCATAACATAATGCCTTTTTTCTTACGGATAAATTTCCGAAGACTTGTAATAAATGAGTCAGAGTTGGGTAAAATTCATATAAGTCCTTATTCGTAAGTTTGTTTTATATGATCTCGTCTGAAGGCCTTATAATATTTATTGCCTCTTCGGATAATTCCTTGATAGAAAATAAAGCATACTGTGCCACCTCAGCACCATGGAAAAGAAATTTGTGAACGAAACTTGGGAGAATATACCATGGATATTCCTGAAGTATAAGTCGCGCAGTTTCCACAGCATATTCATTATATTATTAAACCCAAAGACAAAACTTGTAAAATTGTACAATAACGATTGATCAGATCTTTATTTATGCCAGTAATTTCAGCTGAAATAAGAGAGTTATTTAAAAAAAATCGGGCTGAATTTCCATTGTTGGATGTCTCGTTTTCGCCACTTCGCAGTTTGTCTACTATTAAAATATTAGTCTACGTTTAAATCCTTCTGTATATACGATTTCTTATCCGCTACTTGTCTCTTCTCTTCTTCCTAACCTGCCACTTCTTAACATCCATTCTGTAGTCGAGATGAACAAAATATTCGTAAAAGCGAATCCATGAAAGTAAAGGAGATAGGCCAAATTTAATACGTGTTGATGTTTAAGAATTACACTTCCATTTACGGCAGACCAAATCTGAAAGAAATGCATCCTTGAAAAACTTCATTTAATCAAAGTACCTGAAAATAAAAAAATATTGTGTTTACATGTTTTCTCGTAGACCGTACTACGCTTCTGCCTATGCAGTCGTAGAGGCTGTATAGCAACTAAATATGCAAATTTATGAAAAAAAAAACCTTTATGTTTTCAAAATAGACAGATAAATCTATAATTTAGTGTAGGTGAGGCTAGTCGAAAAATGTAGAAAGTTATAAGTCTATGTAAAGTCAACAATTGAGTTAAAAATTTGGGAGAAACCCTGTATGACGTAGCACGTGAAAACTCGTCATAATAAAGTCAAAAAACATTTAAAAATGTAACTAAATATTGAATAAATACCTTAATCTTGAATATCCATATCACAAACACCAATCAAATACCTACAATTGAATTCCGAGAGTTCACCGTCACAAAAACAGTGCCCGTTAGTGAGTTACTGATCAGACGAGCGCAACGTAAGTATGTGTTTAACTTCCGAGATCAAAATTTATGTGAAAATTTAATAAAATCGGTTAGATATTTATACTTACTTATACGGCCAGTGTCAGTTATGAAGTGTCGAGTCAATGTCAAAAATTTCAATGCTGTTACAAAAAGTAAGGGATCCGTATGAAAACTGTGAAGCCCATCGTGTTAGTGTGTATAATTTCTGAAATTTTTGTTTAATACCCGTGCGAAGCCGGGGCGGGCCGCTAGTAAATAATAACTCTGCAAATATACTTAATCTTGTATTAGAAAAATTAAACTAAGTAACAAATTGTGCGTGCTCATTCGCAAGATGGCAGAGAAGAAGCTTATTATTCTGATCTGCTACCTCAATCACTGCAGTGCTAAGTAAAATCTATATCTATATCTATACTAATATTATAAAGAGGAAAGATTTGATTGTTTGTTTGTTTGCTAAATTGAATAGGCTCCGAAACTACTGGACCAATTTGAAAAATTATTTCACCATAAGAATCCTAAAATTTCCGTGATGAACATAGGCTATAAAATATTTTCAAAAAAGTTAAGAGATCCGTATAAAAACTTCAATAATAAAACCATAGCGCTATATATCAACTTCTTTTTTTTTTCTTTTTTTGCGCTGCTCGCTTTTGCTATGACTCAACTTCAACTTCTTTTTTTATGCCACCTTTTTCGCTACGACAACTCAGCCAGTGTCAGTTAGGTATAGATTGCCATAGACATCACAATTCGTTACTAGCTAGGGTGCGAGAGGAAACTCAATGTCAAAAAATATAAAAACTTTACGATTGGAACAATGCGATGTACAGTACGTTCAGCGTTATTTTGCCTCTGGCTGTCATGTTGGCTAATCTGAGCTCTGTGTTGCCGCTTAAGGCTTTGAAGATACCCAGTATGAAACTGCGAAATATTTTCGTAGTTAAATTTCTCAATTAAAGTAAGTTTGGATGTTAGAATGTAAGTTTGTAATCTTTAGAACTACTAAACCAATTTTGATGTGATTTGGTATGTGGGTTTATTTTTATCCCATCATTCACAAGTACGGGATCAGCGGGTAAAACTGCAGGGCGCCGGCGCCGATAGTTAGGTAAAATAATTAGGATAGGTATTTGAATTAGTATTGTGTACCTCAAGTTTGCATTTATCTATAAACATAGGTAATAAACGACTAAATTAAAACAACATTTTTATAGGTTTTATTTATTTTGAATAAGAGTGATCGCTAGTGGTAGTGGTTCGTCACTGTCTGCTAATGAACGTGAATCGTCGGAACTGCTGCTGTCCGATTCTGTATCAGACTCGTCATTTAATTCTATAATAAATTTATCGATTTCGGAGTCTATAATTCCATCTGTTTTAATAAACTGTTGTTCAATATGGCACACATGTTGACACTGCTTCTGCCAGTCTTCTGCACTGATTGATTGGAACGCTTCTTCTGTTAATTGTAGTATCTTGTCTGCTTCCTGTCCAACATTTTTAGCAGTTACTCGCCTTTTCAACAGGCTCCACATAAATTCTATGGGATTAAGTTCGCAGTGGTATGGTGGTAGCCTAGCCACTTTGTGTCCATGCTCTTCAAGTAGTTGATCAGCTTCATATATTGGAGCTTCTTTATGCTCTTTTATTATTTCATATAATTGGGATTTCACCATAGTGGGAAGATAAGATAACCCCTTATTTGTGATCCAATTTTGCATATCAGTTTTGGTAGAGCTCATTGTTGGTGCCTTGTTCACCTTTACAGTGTGATAGGGCGCATTATCCATAACAATTAAACTGTTAGGCGGTAAATTGGGGATGAGTTTGTCTTTTAGCCATTTCATGAAATTCGTCCTGTTCATGTCATCATGGTAATCTCCTGATTTCGACTGCGATTTAAATATTAACTGTGCATTTGGTATAAACCCCATTTCGCCACCTGCATGAACGATGATCCAGCGTGCACCAACTGAATCGCTTTTTAAAACGCCTTGTTCATTTTCCATCTGCCAACATTTGTTGACAGAATATGAAGCGTGTATATAAGTTTCATCAAGATATACAATAGGTCGGCCTTCATTTCGATTTTGTCTTAAAATATTTAAGTATCTGTACCTCCAGGCTACAATGTCATATCGTTCCATTAAAAGTTTTCTTTTAGAGCCACATTTTTTAAATCTAAATCCAATTTGCCGAATTATTTTCCATAGTGTGGTACGACCTCCATTGAAGTTAATATCATTTTTTAATTCAGCCAAAAGCTTGCCCAAAGTAGGCACCTCCTTTCTGACTACGTACATTTGATGAATTTTAGTTCTGATTGCACATAGGTCAAAATCATCTAACTGAATTTTATTCGATTGGCAGCGTTTTTTCCTGGGAGTAGATATTTTCTTAGACGTGGATGCAGCAACCTCACACTCTTTGGTAATAGTGGTGACGGTTCTCTCAGAAACGCCTGAAATACACAACAACGTTACATTACTTACATGCATATGTAGGTACATTTTTTAAATTTATCTTTTTATTAAAAAATACATAATGTAACAAAGGTTTGTATTAAAGAAAAAAAATCGATCGGAACTTGCTTAGGTGAAACCGCAGGGCGCAGCTAGTATATACAATAACAATCAAATACTATGTTTTTATAACAAATATCTAATATCTGAATAATACATATACCTATGTACGGAATGTATTATACAATTAAAACATCGTGCCTACATACAAACAATAATCTATTAGCAAAACAAATAACTTTCGATCCTTAAATAACGGGAAACTATGAATAGCAGGTAACACTAATTTACTTACCAGTCATGGCGGCTACACGTTGACGAACATGTTCAAATGGTATTATTGGTCCTCCATTAGCTTTTTCCCGTTCACAAAAATTACGAACTGAGGATACAATTTTTCTGCCACTACTTTGAATCCTTTTTGGCATGATTAACACGTTTAAAATTATTATTTTTTAAAGAAAAACGCATGGAACTTCACACTACGATAGTTGACTTCCTAGCAAAAATGGCGGGTAATGCCAACCTAACAGAAACAGCTGTCAGAGGCAAAATAACGCTGAACGCACTGTAGGCGATACATCGGTGCGAGAGAAAAGTCAATGCCAAAAAATAAAGTGTTCCCTGTTTGTATTTATCTAGAAAGGAGGTAAAAGTACAATTTTAAAAAGGAAAAAATTTATTTTTATTGGTTGATTGTGGTTTGAATTGAATAGGTTCCGAAACTACTGGACCTTTTTGGGGAAAAAAATCATCATTAGAATGATAATCATAGGCTATAGAATATTTTAAAGTTAGTGATCCCTATGAAAACTTCAATAATAAAGTACCTTATCTAACGTGTGTGTGTGTAAGAACTTAAAATTCTGTAAAATACCCGTGCGAAGCCGGGGCGGGCTGCTAGTGTGTGATAAGCCTGAACCTTCCGTATTGTCTGTTGCAGTCGCGACACAGTCAGCTGATGCAGCTGCTGTTGAAGTAGTAGCGCAGTAGGCACAACAATACATGCATTCGCATTGCTATTACTCCTGCTATGCTCGTCTAAATGAAGTAAACTATTATGTTTTTCCTTTCATTGCAGACACGGTCCGAACAAACATTTATCAATGGCATGACCAGAGCGTAAACAATTTTGGCACAATTTGTTTTTATTTATAAAATCAATCCTTTCCCCTACTGATAAATTCAAAAACTTAAAGCAAGTGTAAAGTTTGTGATTACCATTACATTGGTGGAGAGTTAAATTTGTATCATTATTATTATTCTGCTTGCCTTTCTGAGAAACCTTTGAGGTGCTATTATCGGTTGAAGTAAAACTTTGAATTGACTGTGCATTTTTATTATCATTTTGAACACTTGACTTTGTTTGTGATTTTGAGTGATTCGCACTCATCATTTCTACCATATCTGCCCGGTTTTTGAGAAATGCAAGCAGTTGTTCTAACTTCAATCCATTAGCTTGAGAATTCAGGGAACCCTTGAAACACTCCCATTCGCGTTCTGTGGTAGAGTCAAGTTTTGATGCTGATGCTGATGGTGTCCCAGGATTCCGTGGCTCATTTAAAGTTTTCAAGGCTCTCAAGTTTCTAAGAACAGTATCAATTAGTTTCCTAATTTGAACTGATGATTCTTGTTTTATGTTGCCGATATTAAATAGTGACTTAATGTGATTGTGTACTAACAACCTATGATTGTGAAATCTGTTTTCTAAGAGCTCCCACGTGTGGTAATTGGATGCAGTAAACTCAAAGGCACCTATAACCTGCAATGCGCTAAATCACAATTTCTTAAGTTCTTTTAAGTTTAAAGAGCACAATTTGTCCATATACCTGATTAGGTCAGATTTGTTCACATTACCCCTATTTCCAAGGCAAATTATCAGATTAGTGTTACTTTTAAAGGTGAAATTATCAATTATTTGCATAATATTATGCAGGTTAGAATTTGGAAAACAATTATTTACTAGAGGATGTTCCATACTCATATTTAAAAACTTACCCATATTTTTTCTAATTTCATCGCAGTAAGTACATAATTGTTTGTATACCTGAGTAATTATTTATTTTAATATTTGAAGCACTTTTAAGAAAAAGGTTTGACATACGGGCAATCTTTTTTTAATGAGAGGCTGTACACAAAATAGCTTGTTTGTGATAATTTCGTCTTGTGTTTGCAATTTTTAGGATGACGACGTTTTACTGCCTTTATGGTGCAGTGTTTTAATATAAAAGCATCTTGCTTGCCTTTATCTTTAATTAAATTTATAAAAGCCTTCATAAAAAATTTTCACGTCCTCCATCGTGAGAGATCTGCACTTAAATGATTTTTTATGATGATACAGCGGTCTCACAGCAAAATGTACTCGAAGAATACCTGAAACAAAATACTTAAGGCGCTGCCATACGACAGACATCGTAAAACGACCACTTTTTCGTCGCACAGTTAGGCTTACTGCGACATATTACAAGCCCAAAAAAAATACAGTTTATAGTCAAGTGTATGGAAAAAAGACTTATACAAAAATATTTCATAAAAACCATCTAGAAACTTGAAAAAAATATCGCAAGAAAGAACACGAAAATATCTTTTCGTCTCGAAATCTATACTAATATTATAAAGAGGAAAGATTTGATTGTTTGTTTGTTTGTATGTTTGTTTGTTTGTTTGTTTGTTTGAATTGAATAGGCTCCGAAACTACAGAACCGAGTTAAAAAATTCTTTCACCATTAGAATCCTTAATTTTCCGTGATGAACATAGGCTATATAATATTTTCAAAAAAGTTAGGGATCCGCATGAAAAATTCAATAATTGAACCGTGGGCTGTATATTCAACCTCTTTTACTATTATGGCGCGTCAGAATAGAAAAAGAGGTTGTATAGCGCACGGTGCTTGCTTTTTCTCTACCGCCAGTGTCAGTTTTGGAATGTCGAGTCAAAGTCAAAAACCCCAATGCTGTTAAAAAAAGTAAAGATCCGTATGAAAACTGTAAAACCCATCGTTTTAGTGTGTATAATTTCTGAAATTTTTGTTTAATACCCGTGCGAAGCCGGGGCGGGCCGCTAGTGCTCAATATTTTGAGTGATAACATTTTATAATTTTGTTACTGTAAGAAAGGTAATTTTATCATCTAGAGAAATATCTATAAAGATTTTAATTTACTGGTGTATTTACTTTTAAAATAAATTAAAACCGATAAATAATGTTGACATTGTCGAACAAGAGATTCAACTAAATCAAACGCATCACCATTTTCAACTTTATTTGTCAAGCGCTACGAACTACTAAATAATACTACTAATACCTAAATATTGTCTTTATACAGGGCCTTAAGTGTTTAAACTGTTTTTAAACATACAAAAAACTATTATATTAGTAGTAACAGAAAATTCCACTCACTATCAACCTACTAGCCGGTAAACATACACAAACAAACACTTTACTCCAACGATCGCAGATAAAAATTTTAATTAAATAAAAGTATCAAAATAGTGTGATCGCACTGTACAAACCTCGTAACTTTGGCAACATTTCGTTTCCATTTTTCGGGATGTGCTTGACGCTTTCGGGCCGAACTCTTATCTACAGCTACTGGCGAGCAATCCATGACTTTTACACTTCTTTTTCACTAAAACCTCGAAAATCTATTAAAAAACATTAATTACACTGACACTATTTCACCTTCCGACACAATTGACGCCATCCATACTAATTACGTGACGTATGACGAGCTGTGATTGGCTGTTATGGATATTGCTACTTTTGCACTTCATCAACAAGGAGTTTGCTGAACTATGAAATTTTTTTTGTAACGAACAGTATTTTTAATGGCCGTTTTAATATAGGATATTGCTGTTTTTGAAGCAGTATGATTCTTGAATCTGGCTAAGAATTCGATAAACAAAACCGTGGCACATAACCATAGCCTATATGCGAGTGATTGTGACAGAACCTCTCTTTGACATGCAATGCCCCTATGCCCCTTTTTGAGACATTGAGAAATAGAAAAGTTGAAGTTATTTTGAACATTTGACATTTGCAATACACTCAAATACTTCAGGTTTGTTTACAATTATAAGAAACAAAAACAAATTATCCCATAATCAAAACATGACTAAATTCTAAGTTACAAAAACAATGCTTATCCTTAGACATATTAACCTAATTACAAATTAAACTATAAGTAGGCAAGACCTTAAAATTAAAAATTGGAGTGGCTACATTTTGTTTCCATGTACTTTGTGGACATCTTGTAACAAGTTTGTTAGCAAATAATGAAAAAACAACTGTTCGATTTATGAATGTATGTAACATTCATAAATCGAACAGTTGTTTTTTCAGCATATCAAATTCACATCTGATTGCCATATATGTTAACTTTGTGACGTATTCTTCAATTGACTCTTCTTCTAACTGTATTCTCGTGAAAATGTTGTACCTCTCTACGGTGATATTTACATATGTGAGGAAGGAATTTATCATCAATTTTTTTTAATAATTTTTGAGCGTTAATGAAGAATCTTTTCTGTCTAATCCAAATGAGTTGTATATTTCCAGACAATCGTCTCCATCTTAACTTAGAAATATGGCTATTTGACGGCTTACCGCTTCTTTGTCTATCGAGTTTGCTTCTAGGTAGATGAGAAATTTCTGTTTCCATAATCTCCATGCCGCCGACATCGCGGCTAGATCTGAATCCAGTTTTAGCGGCTTGATCGTGGCAGTCATTACCACACTGAACTTTGAATCTTCCATTGACATCTTGGTTTCTTCTGACACCATGTTTATTTATTCTTTAGGTCGTATTGGCGGAGGTTGGGACGTTCCATGAAAATATCCATATCCATAGACTACAACAATGATGACTATTGTATTCCGATATCATAAAAAGAGACAACAATATAAAAGAGAATACAATTCTAAAACCACGAAATAGTATTAAAGTATCGAAATATTTGTGCAGTACTAACCTGATAAATCAACCACGATACGTAAACAATCTTGTTTCTGCAGGAATTCAGCTTCTTTTGCCTGCTGCTTCTCCTCATATTTTGAAATCATACAGTATAATAATCACACGCTTCTCTTGAATGTTTAATTGAAGGTACTTGAAAATAATAAAATTTTATAAAAAACATTTTTAATTAAATCAAAAACAATCAAACACACTCGGAAATAAAAATATGATATCTAAAAGTTTCAAAGTTTTTTTTACAACTAGTAGATGTCTAGTGAAGATGTTACGAGATCAATTAAAAAACAAGGAAAAAATGTAAATATACAATTGTTCAATAAACTTCCATTACAAAATCACAGAAATCTATAATTTAAATATATTCAAACATAAAATTAAACAGTTCTTTGAAAAAAATGCTTATTACTCTAAATGAATTTTTCAACACTACATTAGCAGAATCCTCAATTTTTGAATAAAATACAATTTATACGTGATTATATTATTTGCTCTATTTTTATTATTAATTAAATTATTATTCCATGCTAATAATACAACAAACAAAAATTCCACATTAATTTTAACCTTCCACTCTGTTTTCATAAAAACCTATCATAATTATTTATGAATAATTGGTATTATGATGATGTATGATATGATTTAAAACAATCTTTTATACACAATGGCACGCGACAGGATTCGCAGCAATATGGTGTTTTCTGGGATTTTTTGCCTTGTTTAAGGCAAACAAAGCAACGCTTCCAGAAGTTCCGGTTGCGCGCTGAACTGCTTTCTGTTGGTTCCAGTAAAACGGGCCAATGTGTAGAATTGATGTATGGTATGGTTGAGAGTGCGAAGATCTACTGCTAGATACAGTATTTTTTCGGCTTTGCGGACAATGTGAAAGATGATTTGTGAGGATAAAATCTACAAGCTGATGGCGGAAAGCTAAATGGTCAAAGTTTTTCTGCGTGGATGACTGTAGAAGAGTGCGAGAGTTGAGGATGGATACATTGAGAAGGGATTATGGGCAATAACCCCCAAATGATGAGTAATGCATTCTATGGCGCTCATTAGGGGAGGCCTATGTCCAGCAGTGGACTATCATAGGCTGTTGTTGATGATGAAGGCGTTTAAAAAGTTTTATGTACCATTTTCTGCAACGTTTCATTTCTAACATCTGATCTTTCATTTACCGACGCAGTCGGTACCATTGTGCTTTAGATATCTTGCTAATAGGGGTGAATTATACCAATTATCCATAAATAATCTATACCCTTTGTTCAGTAGGGGACCAATGAGCTTCTTCACAACAGCTGTACTTTTAGGTACTCCGGGCGACTGCTCCAAATCTGTTGCGGATTGTTTATCTGTGTAGACAATGAAAGACCACAAGTAACCGCTCACAAAGCTCGAATGTTTTGATCTCAAACTTAGAAGCTTTGCTCCGAATATACTGTTTGAAGTTCAATCTTCCTTTCCAAAGTGTAAGGCTTTCATCTATGCAAATGTCTTTATTTAATTGGATTGAAACGCTGAATTTAAATGTGTAATTATTTGCCTCAAACGGTGTAATCGGTCAAAGCTTCCGGTGCTAGTTTTGGGGGGATTTGGGTTATTCATGTTAACATTTCATACCTTCTTCGTGTAAAGATGCGTCTGTAAACTTCCGTTTTCAGGAGGGGATCGACAGAAAAACAACTAGTAATAGTTGGCATTTTGACGATTCCCAACATCATCCAGAACGCAAAAAGGCACAAAATTTCATGAATATTAGTGGGGATTCCCCACTAATATTCATGAAATTCTGGGGAACCATTCAGACTGGAAAGCAACAGATGCGATTTTAGTGGCATATAGGTTCGTTTCGGCCACAATAAGACGTCATCGCTCCAATAGGAACGAAAAGCGTCATAGGCCGAATCGAAAACCCGAAAAGAACCAGTACGCTCAGGGATAAAATTGTGTTCTTCACCTTGAAAAGTCTCCATAGAAGACCATTGAAAGTGAAGGGTCTGACTTTCCGGTCTAGGGGAGCATCAGCTACTTACTTTCGAAAAATCCAGTAAAACCAGCAAACAAAGTGCACTAAACTCGCGAGACACACGGAACAACGCACAATTTGACCGACTTAGACAAACTGAATGTAAACAGATGTCATTATTAATTTTTCTTCAGAATGAAGAAAATATATCAAAGAACGAAATTCATCAAATTTCTCTAAGAAAAAGTAGTCTCTATCACTGTGAAATAAGGCTCAGAATAAAATGCAGGACAGGGGTAACGGGCTGCCACGCAGGGTTTGAGTGAACGGTGCAGTGACGTAAGGCGAAGCAACCGGCTACCGCTTGTGGCCTCTGGGGTAGAGAGTGACTGAAACTATTCAATTACCTATAAAATCCTGGCCTATTCCATCTAGTGATCCAGCAATCATGGGAAAACTTTTACTAATGAAGAGTCCTCGAAAATATAAACATTTTTCGGCGAACCATCGATAATTTGAGGACTGGGATCCTTATTTTCGTTTATCAAAGAACCATCATCTTGCACTGTATACGTCTGAATTTCATCATCGGAAATTTCCGTATTAAAATTCACATTTTGTAATATCCTCAATGTACGAGCTTTTCTCGACATTATCAACGCTTACATAGAAGCTGAAAGAAATAAAAACTTGCAATAAATAAAAGTGCTCAGTCTTACGATTCGACAAATCTACGTAACTCCTTGACACCAGAAATATTCAACGCTTACTTTACAGCGAGAAAACTACGTAACTCCATTAAGAACTTTATCACAACTTTTCTTTGTTTTTCAACACTTTTACTAATGAAGAGGCCGCATCGCTGAATTTCTTTATTGAGCTTTTCCCATACTACCTCAAGCACTTTTGGTTTCAAATCTCGGAGTCTTTTTAAAGCTGGTGTATCAGGTATTTTGCCGCCCATGATCAGCTCCACTAATGCACCATCACTAGTATGACATTTATAACTTCATAAGCTTTTGATGCCGTTATACTAGCAAACCTTACTTAGTTCATGCCATAAGTTGCTTTCAGCCTGATCTCTCGTATTTTGTTCTGCCTTTACTAAAATATCTGTAGTGATGATGAAGATATTTTTTCTAGAAAATCTTCACAACTTTGATTGCGGTACATTAGAGCTAACCGGTACATTGATATTGTATCAAAATCCTTTGGAATATTTTGCCCATATCTTAACAGCTCACAGTTTTTGATACCTTTGGCTGTAGCTTCTTCCACAAATTTATCAGTAACACAGGTATCTTCAGATGTTGAAGCTGTTCCTGATCACATTTCCATGACCGTATCATATTTTATTGATGTACCAACTTAGATAGGATAGTGTTGATTTTTTCCAATAGCACTCGACTTGGGTCGATTACTGATAATTGTAGCCATCCTCGGCGATCGAACTTAATAGTAACCTCTGGCATAGAGTAAGAATCATATTCTCTCCTAGTGTCAGTGAATCGTGGTGTTGTAAGCTCCTTCTATTTGGCTCTCTTCCTGCGTATTCATATCTTATGTGTACCCGGTCCTGGCATCAGCTCGTAACCACATTTTGACACTCCTTTTGACCGGTTTCATGGGCATGTATTGTTTTAATGATGAGCGCCCTTTGAATTTGATCATGGATTCATCTATGCTTAGCAGGTGAATGTCTTCTCTATTTATTTTGAAAGTCATCTTCAGACAACTCCGCACTTCCTCCAGGTAATATATTTTTAATGCATTAGCTGGTTCACTTTTTTATTTTATTTTTATAGCTGGTTCACAGCTGGCGCAGTGGCAGATTGCGGAGGTACTCGTACTCACTAAGGAATTTTCAGGGCCGTACAATTGTGAGGTAGGAATGCGGGATTTCATAATTATATGTACCTATAACTTTGGTGTTTTAGTTACATACTTTTATAGGTATAGGGCAGCAGCAGGCAACACATTTCTTTCCAAATAGGTATATCTTGAGCATAGCTGAAACCAGGTAACAGGAACTCATTTATGATATCATTATACAGGGTGTCTCAAAAGAAAGTTCACATTTAAAAAATCGATTAAAAAAAAGTAAGATGTTTATTGAAAAAATGTTTATTACATATTAAAATACACTGTTTGGGAATTTATTTTTTAAAAATGACATCGTCCAAATGTAAACCGTTGCGTTCACGGCATTCGTTTATTCGAGCACTAAAATTTGCTATGACGGCTCTGCAGGTATTCTCCGAGATGGCTGCGATTTCGTGACGGATATTTTCTTTTAATTGTGCCAGGGAAGTCGGTTTGTTGGCGTAAACTTTGGATTTGAGATAACCCCACAGGAAAAAGTCCATAGGTGTCAAATCGGGACTGCGTGGAGGCCAACTTATGTCACCTCTCCTGGAGATCAATTTGCCAGGAAAAATTTCACGAACTCTTGGCAGAGACCTGTTGGACGTGTGTGAAGTGGCTCCGTCCTGCTGGAACCATGTTCTTTGGTTATAACAAGGAAAGTGCTGCAGCTCAGGCACGAAGAAAACGTCTAACATCTCCACATAACGCTCTGAATTCACTGTAACTGTGCGTCCCCTTCCATCTTCAAAAAAGTAAGGGCCGATAATTCCTCGCGCCGACATTGCGGCCCATACGGTGACTTTAGGCGAATGTAGGGGTGTCTGATGTTTTTGTTTTGGATTGGTTGCACTCCAGTAGCGGCAATTTTGCTTGTTAACATATCCAGTAAGATGAAAATGGGCTTCATCCGAAAAGAAGATGTTGGTAAACGTTGGAAAGCGCTCAATCATCTGGTTTACGTAGTCAAGCCTCTGACCAGCATCCTGAGGCTTTAACACGTTCCCTGTTTGCTGAGCCACATATGGTTCAGGAAACGTGCGTTTGGAAAGCACTAGTACGTTCCTGAGCCATATGTGCGTCAGAGGACATATACGAGTACAACTTCTACAGTTAATAATTCTATTGAACGTGCTGGGACTGTTCTGATTCTGTACTGGACGTGCTAATACGATCATATAGTAAAGAAAAACGCCGGGACATACGAAAAAATATTTTTATTTTATTGAAAAAAAAATACAAAAACATTTCGAAACTGTTTCTAATGTTGGTTATTGAAGCAGCCCAAACAAAACGGTTTTTTGCATTGCAAACACTCAGTATCTACGCGTTTTACTCTTTTTGCAGCAATTTCCCAATTTGCACCTTCTTTTCTCAAGTCTTGGTAACATCCATGGCATCGTTTTCGGACAATTTTATTGTCCTCTTTCCTCGGAATTTTAGATAGAAAGTGCTGACTTTAATTGAACTGGTAGACGGTCTTGGACTATTATTCAAAGTATTTGCACTCGCATCGGATGCATTGTTCAGTTGCAAAAATTCTCTAATATAATTTAAGATTTCATGGTTTTCCTTTCATTTAATTTATTAAGTTTGTTAGAAAGATTTCATCCTTATTATTGACCCTAACGATCTATGCAATAAAAGAACAGGGTGTAATTTTTACAGATTTTAGTCGGTTCGATTCCCGGGTGTGGCAAGCTAATTTTCGAAAATCTTTGAATGCAGTTTTCTTTCTTTTCAAAATTAAAGGAATGTTTTCTTTGAGTACAATTTTCTAACTACAGTATTAAGAGTACTTTCCCTCCAGGTGGCATTACAAAATTCCACCCTGTATATCTATCCTCCCGTAATGTTGTATGGACATTTTCGTGTTGAAAGACTACACTACGAAACTAGTTTTATTTTGATTTTTACGGGACACTTTGAGGTTAATTTATTTGAAAAACTTTGTATCGAAAAGTTCATATCCCAGGTATGAGGCGGGTCGATAACCTGAAGAAATAAAACATTACTTTGTGAATATTTACTTCTAATAATTTCTTAATCAAAGTGATTAAGACTATGGGAATTACCGGAGAAGTTTATATCTGTCTTTATCCTATTCATTAAATCAGATACTAAATTAGTTTTATACAACTCATCAATGTGTGCATTGTAACAACCAAAACCTTATTAACTAATCGATTGAAATAATTGGTTGGAGATTTCAGCGTGAATTTCAGTGTGTTTTATTAATCAACAACAATTGTTTTTCAGTGATATTAACCTCGTTATTCAATAAAATTGTTAAAATGTCTTTCTTTAAAATGTCTCTTAATTCTTTAATCATCATTTTATTTACAAAAGTGTTGTGATTAGAAGTAACACGTCTAAATGGATTTGGATTCGATATTTTTCGAATTAAGAGAATCTAATAAATCATTGCACAGATCTTGTTATAAGTACTGATCTTCAACAACTAGGACTGCGAGGGCCTCCCATATAATTGTTAGATTTTATAAATTATTTCTGTTACCTATAGGTAGGTACATAGCTACAATATAACTGTTTATAAAAACTTGTGTATTTATATAAAACTTACATTTTGATTATGGACATTTTAGTACAAAGGAGTTTTTTTTCAAGTAATAAGTGAAAGCCAAAACAGTTCTACAAACACAGCGGCACTTTGCAAATCTCGCACATAAATGCAGCCCTTTGCGACTTTCGCCCTAAAAGGCGATATTCTTATTTTTCAGCTTACATTGCTTACCGGTTTGTTTTTCATTCGGGCTTAAAATAACGTTAAAAAATGTACGTTTTTAAATTGCTAATCGACTTATGACAATTCAAGCTGACTTTTATAGTACCTATATAATTTGAATTGTATAGTAGTAGCTGTTCATACGATCCCTGGTTAGGAAGGGAAAATAAGAGCAAATATTTAGCTTTGTAACGGTAAATAGACAAAATAGTAGACTTTAATGATAAAATAATTTAGAAAGACTTTTGCTCACCAGATGCAGCAGTGTCACAATATAAGCTATGAAAAAATGTAACTTCCAAGAGCTAGAAAGGATTTATGTACTATACAAAAACTGTGGAATGTTGTCATCGAAAGTATCTTGTTGTATTGTTCCATGTCTGTGATATTAAATTATGATTGTCTGTAATGATCATTGTGTATGTAAAATAAACGAATTCTTCATCATAACTGTGTTTTATTGTTAAAAATTAATACTTATTTTCAGTTCACTAGGTATCTGCGTTACATTCATCCATTTTTCATTCCATATACCATAGCAGCGATCTGTCCCCCCATAACTGATCAAAACGATCCATAATAGTAAAGTAGGTAGGTAGGTACTTAATAAGATTTGACACTGTTCAAGTCATCAATAATTTTCTTATTCAACGCTGCGAGCTCTTCCATTGCTTGTTTCTTAAGAGGCTCGTAATCGGCCTTGAGTGTTATAGACGCGATGTCTTCTTCTAGAACCGTCTTCCTGGTTTCTAGCTGAGCTAGCTGGTCTTCTAAACTGTTCAGCTTGGCATACATTTCGTTACCGTCGAGACTTGCCTGCAAAAAAGTCATGATAAATTATAATATATCTGAACTGTGAAAGTATTATCCACCAGGATCCCCCAGCGGCTGATGCATGCGAGCATGCGTTCATATCTAGTTTGTTATTCCAGGTCTTTATTCCAGAATTTAACATCTTGCGTGCAATTTCAGCAATTCAATTCAATTCATTCAATTCAATTCATTTATTGCAAGAAATATGGTCATAATACAAGGTCACATCAGAATAGGTAGTGTCACATACTTCACCAAAACACATTGGCATGCAAACAATTTCTAAAACTAGGTAAATCTACAACGTAATTTTAAAATTATTTAAATTAATAAGGCATATAATATTTTATAAACATGTCAATAATTGCTATTTATTTTTCAAATTGAGGTCCATGAGTTCTTTGACACTATAGAAAGCTTTTCCAATGAGCCATAGTTTTAACTTTTTTATAAATATTGTTATAGGTAAATCTTTGATGTCATTTGGAATCTTATTATATATAGAACCACACATAGCATAACAGTTCTTTTTATATAAGGCTGTCTTAGGAGTTCTAGACAGAACAATTTGTTCAGGGTTACGTACACGTCTAGGGTATACATCCCTAGCTTTGGTAAATAAATTCGAATGTTCCTTTACAAATTTAGCAGCCTCTAGAATATACATACTGGGCAATGTTAGTAGATTTAATTTAATGAAGATAGGCCTGCACGATTCCCATGGAGGTATTCCGACAATTGCGCGTACACATTTTTTTTGAGCAATGAAGGCAAGATCTGTGTTTGTAGAATTACCCCATAGAATAAGTCCGTAATTCAAAGTAGAGGTTACGAATCCATGATATGCCGTTAAAATTGTATTCAGGCTGGAAGTTTTCCGAAGCCTGTAAAGAATATAAACAAATTTATTTAGTTTCTTTTTTACTTGGTCAATATGGGCTTTCCAGTTACATCTTTCGTCTAATGTTACACCTAAAAATTTCGTTTCTCTTACAGCTACTATCTCATGTTTTTTATAATATATGTCAAGGCCTTTGCATTTTTTATTGGAATTGTTAAATTGCATAAAATTAGTCTTAGTCAAGTTTACTTGTAAATTATTTGCCTCAAGCCATTTAATAATAGAGTCAATTGTATTATTTATGTCAGTAGTATAATTAGTAATGTCAGAATTAGAATTAGATGTTATTAAAATAGAAATGTCATCGGCGAATAGAGTGCATTGATTATTGGTCACTGCTGGTAAATCATTTATGTAGAGCAGGAATAAAATAGGCCCAAGGACGCTACCCTGCGGTACGCCATATCTATTATGTTTATATGTTGAGCGAAACGTCTCTACTTCATTTTTAGCATTAACGTTAGTAATTTCTACACACTGTTGTCTATTGGACACGTAGGATTCTAGCCATTTAAGTGCCGGGCCTCTTATACCGTATTTATCTAATTTGTCCAACAATAATGGGTGCGAAACGAAGTCAAAGGCCTTGGACATGTCAAAAAATACACTTGTCACCTTTTTACCTGAATCTAAAGCATCAATAACATTCTTCATAAGATGAAAGCATGCTAGAGTCGTTGATTTTCGTTTTTGAAAACCATATTGTTCATTTATTAAGATTTTATGTTTATTAATAAATGATAAAAGGCGTTTTTGCATTGCTCGTTCAAATATTTTCGATATGACCGATATCAAAGTGATAGGTCTATAGTTTGCAACTAATGTTTTTTTATGTTTTTTGTAGAGAGGCTTTACTATAGAATTTTTCAAAATACTGGGAGCACGATCCGTAACCATGGAGAGGCCGGCAGTGGGTCGACATGGGCTGATGATGAATTGAATTATAATATTGGTTGAGCTGTAAGTATTGACACAGCTCGTGTCTGCTATTAGAGATGCGAAGACCTTAATGGCGTACCGTAGGTACCTACAATTAAGGTCTTCGCCTTCGCCTCTGAAGTAGCGTGACAAGCAAACGTAGGTAACCTAGTGGAAACGCTTAAAGGTTGTCTGTCACCGTACCACTACCGCAAAGCATCCGCACGGCTTAGGCTCAACAGCTAGCAGACAAGTTATCGCTCATACACATGCGAGAAGAACGTGACAAGTCCGAAAACATAATAGTCCACACGGCGTACGATTAGGATAGCTTGATGTCGACGCACGACTATTAGGTACCCAGGGGCATGATCTTGCTTCAATAAACATAAAGTGAATGACGGTCTGGCAGCTCTTAGTGCATAGTTTCGGAAAAATACCTGAAGTTTCTTTAGCTTGCTGCTCGCTTCAACTACAGCGCTCTCAGTGGGCGCTAGCTTCTCTTTCAGCTGGCTCAGTTCGGTTTCTAGTGCTTTTTTTTGCTCCTCACCTGGAAGCAAAAGATGGCATCGTACAAAACTTTCAACAATGGTGTGAAAGTGATCCATCTCCCATCCTTTAGGAAAGAAATAAAAATGTAGGTACATAGGTACCTATTTAGTTATTTTAATAAAACTAAAATGTACGTAGATAAGTGAACGGATAAAACATGGAAGTATTCCTTGCGCTTGAAAATGACCCAACGCAAAGTGTGCTGTGATAATGACATGACATGTGTCTGTAGAAAATGACATACGCGACCTACACGATATACGACAATTTAATCTCAAACATCAAGAGAAAAAAGTCTACTTTTAACTGTACTTCCCGAGATTTAATGAAAATGAAATTGTTTGCAATTGTTGCAAAATCAGCGAGGTACTTTTGACAAGTAGGTTTGTTTGCAATGTTGTGTCAAGTTGCGGGCGTATTTTTCTTGAAGGAATGCTTCCATCTTTTATCCGTTCACTGACAAAGGTATATAAACCGAAGCAATATCCAGTGTCTTGATAAAAATAATTAAGATCAATTGACTGTAGGTATTACCTATAATTTTGTTATGGTCTAATCTAGCTAGAGTAAGGGCTTATTGATACGGTCTTGTGCTGATAGCAACCGTGCTTTATTGTCGTAAGATAATTACCATCTTCTGTCAGCTTTTCGAGATCAGATAATGTGACCAATTCATCTTTCATGACTCTTGTCTTCTGTGGCAGTGTTTCCAGTTCGGTTGCTAGCCGCAATCTCGTAGCTTCTGCCTTGAAAATAATTAATATAAAATTATACATTATTAATACATACATATAAAGAGGGTGATTTTCTTAGAAGGGCGCGGTGATGCCCGCAACCACGAGCGTTAGAGAAAAATCGGGAAAAGCTCTCGATTTATAAGAAGATAAGAAATGCTAAATTTCCTTTTTATATAAAATAGACATGTTAATTCATTTCTGACGGAAATTAAACCGCGTTCTTACCTTTTTCAAATTCCCCTGAAATCGTTCGTAATCCTTCATCAGAGCCTCGACGGACTTCTTATTGTCATCGTACGACGAAGTGTACCCATCCTTCTGCTTCAACGAATCTATTTCGCTCAAATCCAGATCTATGTTAGAACTGTAAAGCAAATGGTGTTATAAGTTTGTAGAAAGCTGCTGTAATTACCTAGCAACTTACAATACTGTCCGACAAAATTATTATTAATAAAAAGGGGTAAATCGTATGGAGGAACTGGCTACAATATATTACCACGGTATTTTAAAAGGTAAGGAAATCGCGATTTCCCCAATCAATAAAGAAAAATAACCTACCTGCTATGCTCTAAAGCAAAAACAATATCTTTCTCCAGATTCTCGATACGCTCTTGCTCTTTTCTGAGGTTTTCATCGTACGTTGACATGAATGTGTCTATTGTTTCTTCCCTCTTCTTCAGCTCTCGGTATTTCTGGTGGCGTTCTGAATTCCCTTCTTCGAGATCCTGAAAACAAAAACGAATCACAAAAATAACTGCCAACGAAGCTTCGTTTAGAGGACACACGTTAAAAAGGCTTTTCAAAAAACAAAACACCAGTAGGTACTGAACACTGTTCTGAGTTGTAAAGTTGATCCAATTTAGCTATTTTTAACGTTAATCATGTGTTTCTACCACATTGGTATTCTTCATTCAAAACCGCGAAACTATCTTCATATCACTTTATTAACTGAGACTTAGATAAAACAATATGAAAGCAGGGTAGCTAACCTGTTCTGCTTGTTCGATCAGCTCCTGCACTTTCTTTATCTGCTCCCTCAGACTTGCTGCGTTGCTGTCCAAAGATGCAATTGCTGCATTGTCTTCTCTGACCTGTAACCAACCATTTTGTACTCTTAAAATATTCCTTATTGTTTGTTCTACAGTGCCACTTTTTAACACTTCCTGTGTTAAAATTAAAAGGTGACATTGCCTTTGAGCCGCGTCGACGCTGACTTCCGTGTTTAAAAAGAAGGTGTCGCGATGATCGATCCTGGTCGCTTAGTAATGAGTTTAATATTTAGTCAGCGTGTGACGTCAGCGTCAACGTGACGTGAAGACAGTCAAGTCACATGTTCTTTGGGTAGAGTTTTACCTGAAGCAATAGCTTCTCCCTTTCCTCTTGAGGATCCAAACGGTTGTTCATTTCGTTCTTCATATTGTCTCGTTTTTCTTCCACTGCCACCAGTCTTCGATGCATCTCTAATAGATGCATTTTAATCTGTAAAAAAAAAGCATTGGGTGCTTCATGATTCAAAATGAAACGTCAAGTGCGAGTCAGAGTCGCGAGCCGATGGTTCCTTATACATATGACCTTACTATACTATAATATTATGATCTAGGTGAAGCGGAAGTAGATAGATGGATCTATAGCGAGAATCGATTTATTTTTTATGAATAAACTTCAAAGTCATGTTTTTTCAAGTCGTTTCATCATTATCATGAGTAGCTAAGGTATCTTAGTTGAATAAAATGCTTACCTGGGATCCAGAAATTTCCTTGAGAAACTCATCTTTCTCCCTATTCAAGTGGTCAATCTGACTCCGTGCCTGCTCCGCGTCAGTCCTCAGCGCGGCGGCAGTAGCTTCCAACTCGGTATATTGATCCTTTTGTTCCTGCGTCATTTCTGCTAGCAGAGTCGAGATAGTAGATTGTTCCTACAAGGAATAAGGAAAATAAATTACTATTCTAAAATTTACTTCAACAATCTAAGATAGCTGTTGAAAATTTTACAATAGACTCCGTTTACCGGTTTACTCGGGGACCGTTTAAACCGACGCAAACGAAGGGGATGTTTGTGTCTCTTTTAGTGTAGACGCAGAGGTATCAAGAATCGACGACGCTCTATTTCCGTTTGTAATAAATGCTTTTAAAATCAACGGGTCTTGTAGGTCCCAAACGTACCTAATATATCACCGATATTGATTAACCTATTAGCTACGTTTGATGGAAAAAAAATCTAGGTACGGCACCGACAGACGTTCTAGTCTAGTATTTTACCCGTCGTAGGTACCCTATGTAGCTTATATTTACATTCTAGAGTACACTAGAATGTAAATATTTCATTTCGTACCTTTTCCACTTGTTCCCTTAACTGTCTCAGCTGATTATCCTTCCGTTGTTTCTCCATGAACACTTGCTCTACCTCATCTTGAAGTTTACGATTGCTGGCTTCCAGCTCTCGTGTTTGCTCTATAACGGCAGCCTTTGTCGCCTCACCATTGACTATGCGAATGGATGTGTTGTAATCAGCTAAACGGCCTTGGAGATCTGTAAATGGATTTAACAATCCCAAGTTTCTTATTTTGAAACTAATTAGTCAATAACCTAGAATCTACCTACCTGAGATTTAATATTCCTTACCAGTCAACTCTTGCGCCAACTCTCTAACCCTCTTCTCGTAATGTTTCTTCGCGGATCTCTCTCTCTCCCCCGCATCTGCCTTCTCGCTAAGCCTCGCGATCTCCGCCTTCATCTCTCGCACCTTGACTTGCATCAGCTCCTCCCAGTATCGCTTGTCCTGGAGTTGTCTGGTGCGGAAGCCTCGCGCTGTTCCGGTGCGAACACCGGATATTCCTTGCTGGGTTATTGGTCTATCAATCTGTTGACACCAATATTACTATCAAGTGAATAAAAGAAGAATAGGAGCGCCTGTCTAAAAGCGATTCGATTAGCTCTTTCACTCTCAAGCTTCAGTGATGCCAGGTGCGATGACAGGTACATCAAAGACGAATTAACGATGGCCGAGCATGAACAAAAGATACCTACGTCAGGTGTCCGTTTAGATCTCTGAAAAACGATTGTCTATGGAAGTGCCCTAAGCATGTACTTTCCTTGGATACCTATGTAAACAAATCGGTAGAACAACATGACGGATTAGGGATGTTCACTTGTTCGTCTAGTCGATAACATTATATCGATGGACGAGCTTGTCTTTTTAATCGACATCAAAAAAGGAAAGGTTCTATGTTCAACTGTATATTTTTTTTGTATCAATGAGGGCTACCGTTTTTGTACTCACCAGTTAGCGCCACTGTAAAGTAAGGTCAGAACGAACTTACTTATAGGCGACGGGAAAATATATTTACATTTTTCAGCGATTCAGCGACCCGCCCCGGCTTTGCACGGAAACCTTTTAAATTGTCAGTGTTCCTCTACTATATTATGCATGTATTATAGGTACATGTAAACCTACCTCTTGAATCACTCTATCTATTTAAAACAACCGCATCCAAATCCGTTGCGTAGTTTTAATGATTTAAGCATACATAGGGAAGGACAGACAGACAGCGGGATGCGACTTTGTTTTATACTATGTTATGAAGAGCGCATTTCTGAGGTGGTCCCATTGGAACCAAGTCAGGATCTGATGGTGGGATCCCGGAGAAATCGAAGGAAACCCTCATTTTCGGAATTGGAGCTGGATCCGAGAGTTTACTGGAGGTGAAGCAGGAGCAGGATATGTAATAAAACACTGTTTTAACTGAATTTATCGCGTATATTTTGTATTTTGTTATAGCCTGACGTTTTGGAGGCTTTTCTGATTTGAATGCACTGTCTTCAAAGTGCAATGTGCACACATGAATGTCTTGAGTTCCTGGCCGGATATTTTCTAAGCCAATATTTTCTTACGATTCCCTCCGCCGCCGGCTTTCGTTTCTTGGTAAACTAAAACAAGAAAAAATACGTAACTTATAAAGGTCAACACATCATCAGTGGTTTTGTGTCCGGTGGTCTTGTGTGGAGAGGTTCAAGTCCGTTAAGATGGACTTGCACCTCTAAGGTCAACACGGGGCAGTGTGTCATATTTTTGTCATGTGTTATTTTGAATCCAAAAATGGTTTTCAAATGGTTTTCGTAATAAAAAAGTCCTCTACACTTGCCCAATAGTTACACTTAGGTACCCATACTGATCTTACCTAATTTATCGATAACGTTCGATGTTCGATGATGTTCAACACTAGCACCGGTTTTTATGTCTGCGATGTGAATGAAATATTGAGAATATTGCGGGTTTCTATAGCTCACAATAAAGATGATTCAAAATAATAGGTTTTTACACACTTTATATCAAAATACAATGTACAATAGACACCAATTTAACGAAATGTTAGCCACTTACCGGTGTAAGGTTAGATTCGGCCTGTTTTTGCTTTGGCATAGGCCTCAGCCTGCTACAGAACACTTCATGGTACCTCTTCTATATGATTTTCAATTTATATTACAGTTTTGCTCAATAAATAAGTCGAAAACACGGGCAAAACATAAAAATCTCACAATGACTTCTCCTGACATGTAAACAAACTCGTTGAATAGAATGGGCATCCGTGACAATGAAACCAGGAAGAGGGCGCTGATAAAAAGAGTGTGTATTGATTTTTCCTAACGTTAAACCACTGTTGTGAGAAAGAGACTGGTAGTCCAATATTGCTTCCGTGTCAAATTCGACAATTACAACAATTCCATATGATCGTTTTTCAGAGGTTTAGATGCAAGCTGGATCTTCAACTTAATCATAATAATAAGCGTCGATGACAGGCTGAACTGAACAGTATAATCAACCGACTGAGTTAACAGTCGGTTGATTATACTGTTCAGTTCAGAGATACTGATATAAGATGGAACAGTCTGAGGCGTACGGGGCGACAGTCTGCCTGACGTGAGAGTAGGAATCGATTAGGTACTGACTCGGGACAACGGTTTGTATTTATACCTATCTGCTATCTGCAGAGCAACATCATCATCATCATCAGCCCATGTCCATCATCATAGACTATTTTTTTAGATGTATGGTAAATTGTTGTGTCGTGTCAAATAAAAAATACCACAGCTGGACTTAGGCCTCCCCGAATGAGCGCCATAAAACTTTTGACGCGCGTACCTCTCTCTGTGATTTCTTTCCTCTAAGGAAAAATGCCTAAATGTGTCATTATGTGACGATACCATTATCAGAGATTGATGCCTAGTTTAGCAGAATCACGGTGGGATCCTCTAGGGCAGTGAATGGGCACTTACCATAGAGAAGCCAGTCATAGCTGTCGGTTGGCGGCTGGCTGTCGGCGGCGCTGGTCCGAAGCCGGCGGTCGATAGCCGCGCTGTGCTGCCACGGTATGCCGATGTAGGACGCATCGTGCCGGTCCTTCCAAAACATGAACTGGTAAGATTTATGCTGCGACACATGGGGAAAAAACCCGCCATGCTGCGATGGTAAAATCGGTGTCTTTTCTACCTACTTCTACGTCTTGCCACTACTTTAGGTACCTACCTAGGTAATTGTGATGCAATGGCATCGTTAAGTATCAATAAGAAAATAGTTTCTACCTAGGTAATACATTTTATTAATTATAAACAACAAGTTGTCAATCTAATTAGTTTGGTACTTACCGTTTTTACTGAACTCAATTAGGTAGGTATAATTCACAATGAGAAGATATACATCTGAAAAGCTGATAAAATTACCTTGACGCACCAGACCCACTGTTCGTGTACTCGCGGTAACCTCTCCGCGAGACAGGCCGCGAGTCCGGTCGTCGGCCGCGCTCGCTGCCCTCGGAAAAATCCATAATAACGCGCAAATAGATTATTTTCTATTAGGTCAGGTGGGAAAAAGAATGACCAGCTTTGTTGTGACTTTGGCGTTGCTATGGCAACCAGTTGGCCACGCCATTTGGTCGCCCGCAAATAAAGAAAGCGCTTTACTCTATCATAAAAAAAAAATCGGAATCATATCTTTTCAAAAAAATATCAATGACTTTTTATTTCCGTAAATACAATAGATGTTTTTATTTACACTTACTACATCGAGTAAAGTTGTAGTACCTAATATAAGACTTAGGACCTAACTAAAACGCAACTTAATTTTAACCCGTTTTAACTAAGGCTTTAACCATTTTGGGCTGTTTAACAGTTTTCATTGAATAATCTGTCAAACATTAGCCTTGCTTAAATCCTGAAATACCTCAGGTATTTCGGGAATTGTTTTTTTCTACTATAAATGTTAGGAGTCTTCATAGACTATACCTACTTGCTGGTAAGTCTCTTATGGACCACAGATTACAAATATTCTATTATTTCTATGGTTGAATCCAACATAATGTACCTATTATTTGACGACCTATGTGACGCCGTGGGCGTAAGTCCGCCTGCGACGCAGGAGGTTGCGGGTTCGATTCCCGCCTCGGGACAAATATTTGTACGATCTGCAAATATTTGTTCAGGGTGTTCTAGTCGTTTTCTATGTAAATAAAATATCTATCTACGTACTCTCATAATTATTATGTACATCAGTTATGGGTACTATACTAACCCATAGGCCATAACACATGCTCTGCTTAGCTTGGGGCTAGATAATGCTGTTTGAATTGTCTAGCATTATTTATGTATTTATTATGTGTATCAGACATCTAGTACTCATAACATAACACAAGCTCTGCTTAGCTTGGGGCTAGGTGATGATGCTGTGTGATTTTCCAGCATTATTTATTTTATTATTTATAAAGTTTACGGAATCAAGCAGCCGTAGGTTTCCGTGATACCCTCATTAACTAGTTTTATTTTTTTAAGCATGTATTTTGTTAAGTAGGTACTTATGCAGTGTTCTGTGACAATACCGACAATTGGCCGGAGTTTGTAGTGTTTCAGAATGAGGAATTTTCGGAAGAATCTCGCCTTTAAAGACTAGAATATCTCCTTCCACTGCCTATAATTCAAATAATTCGTCATCTCGTGACCACAACAGAGTGCAAACCTGTTAAAACGTCGAGACAAAAAAAAACAACGCGATAAATACCCGTTAATATAGTACTAATCATTATGTGTTCAGATCGCGTAAGTTTAAAAATATAATTCAAAATTTGATTGTTTGTTGACAGACAGATGGACATTAGGCTTTTAATTTAGTAGGGGCTTAAATTCTTAAATTTACCTTACCTTCATAGAGGTATGAGTTGAAATTGGTATCCGCGCGCGGGTGAAGCCAGCGGGTACAACAAGTTAGGTTTATCTTATCTTATAATTAATAAAACATTAACCTATACTTATTATAAGTTAATGTTTTATAAATATGTTATATGATAACGTAAAGGAAAATGCACATTCTATTTTGATCTACGCACTCATAACTCTATGAAGGTCAGGTGAGGTACCTACCTTACATACACCGACTTATATGAGCGAGTGAAGAAAGTGAAAATCTTTTTTTAAAATATGGCGATAATCCTGCTGGCAGGTAAGGTAGGTTTATATTAAACACGAACGAAGTCACGGGCAAAAGTGCCTTCGCCTGCGTAGAAATGAAAATGGTTCGAATAGTATTTTTAAATGGTTTTTAACGTTAATTTTGTTATAACATTTAAATATTATAAAAATAAAATTTGGATATAGTGAGTGTCCCCGTACTATCTCGCGGGAAAAGACACCATGGAATAAAAAGTATCCGTCCTTTTTTCCGGTCTAGAAAACTTTGTGCCAAATTTCATCAAAATCGGTTCAGTAGTTTAGGAATAAATCATAAAAATAATTAAAAGACAGATACATTCGCATTTATGTGGCTCTCATAATAAGGTTAAAAAGATAATTACCTAATTATCTTTTTAACCTTATTATGAGAGCCACATAAATGCGAAAGTACCAGATATTATTTTTAGAAAATCTTTCTAACCTTAGAAAGATTTTCTAAAAATAATATCTTCGTCTGGAAATCAAACCGACTCCAATGTGAAAAATCCACTCCGTCCTGACTCCGTCTCGCTTTGATGCCAATCATAAGAATCGATAAAAAATTATAATTCCTCTTATTTAACATAAAACTTATTTAAAAGGAGTCTCCTATATTTTAAAATAAATTTGGTTAACGAAGCGTAGACCCGCATCAGATAAAGCTAGCATTCCAAATAGGTACATTGGTATGCTATCGTCATTGATGTACACTTCATACCTGCCATAAATACCGCAATAAGTGGTTGATAATGATAATACAGCATTCTAAATTAATAGCAAACATGTATCTGAAAGTGCTTGTTGTGTTTCTCTATTCGTGCTACGATTTAACAAATGGGTTTTCCCTTTACGGTCACCGCGATGGTCTGAACTTCTTATTCAAAGAGATGAACGTTACTTCAGGTATATTCGAGTTCGCACCAATCATAACTAAATGGATGAGGCAGCCTTTGGACCACTTCGATAAGAACGAAAGCCGAACATGGAAAATGAGATATTTCGAAAGACTCGACATGTGGAAACCCAAAGGACCAGTATTCTTATTCATGAACGGAGAAGGCCGAGCTGGCAAAGGATTTCTTAAAACAGGAATTATGTATGAACTGGCAAAAGAAACCAACGGAGCAATGTTCCTAAGCGAGCATAGATATTACGGAGAAAGCAAACCTTTTAACAACTTCACGAGTGAAAACCTTAAGTTTTTAAGTTCTAGGCAAGCATTAGCAGACAACGCCAAGCTTATTGAGAAACGAATCAAGCTTTCGCCATTATTTTCTTCTTCCAAGGTTGTTGTCGTTGGTGGTTCTTACGCTGGAAATTTAGCAGCGTGGATGAAACTAATGTACCCAGCCTTGGTGGACGCCGCTATAGCAAGCAGTGCACCAGTTCTAGCAAAAGCTGATTTCTTCGAATACCTTGAAACTGTAAGTGACGTCTTTGAACAATATGGCACACCCGGTTGCCATGACAAAATAGGTAAAATATTTAGACATTACGAAAAGTTGTTTACTACAGATGAAGGAATAAAACAGCTTAAAAAGGATGAGAGAATATGCGAAGAAACAGATATGAATAAACTTGAAAATCAGCAGTTGTTCTTTTTAGATAAAGCTTCGGTATTTATGAGCCAAGCTCAATACGGAGATTTAAAGTCTATTGAGAAACAATGTATTGACATAGAAAAGAGTTTTCACGTGGTTTCTTCTAATGACGATGAGACAGATTTATGGAATGAGCGAGGTGAATGCTATGATTATGAATTCGACAGTATGATTAAATCTATAAAAGAGATCGACTGGTACATGGCGTGGATTTACCAAACATGCACAGAGTTCGGCTATTATCAAACGACGAATTCAAACAAGCAGCCCTTTACTGATAATGTACCTATAGAGTTCTATTATAATATGTGTACAGCTACTTTTGGCCCAAATTTTGACGAAGAACGTGTTGATCAAGGAGTACAGAAATCCAATAAAATGTATAGAGGTTTAAATCCAAATGTTACGAATGTTGTGTTTGTAAATGGTGAATTGGATCCTTGGCACAGACTGAGTATTTTGGAAGATGTGTCGTATGATGCACCAGCTAAAGAAATACCATTTTCGTCTCATTGTCGAGATCTATTCTCAGATAGATCTGAAGATCCTGAAGAACTTAAACAAGCGAGAAAATATATAAAGTATTTAGTCAAGAAGTGGATCGGAGCTGGAGATTTTTTGTATGTTCATTAAACCATAGAATTCAGTAAAACAGCTTAATTATTAAAAATATTTTTTTATTGTTTATTCAGATACATGTTTCTTAAAGTACGTTACATAACCAACACCCTGCGATACGTTTAAGGATGTTGTTGTAGGTATGAGACTAAATTAAATTCGTAAAATATATTTTATGCTTAAACATATGGTAAAACATGACTATTTTTAAACAATCACGCTACCATTAGGATATTGTCGAAAAAAACGTTTTGTTTGTCATCAAATTATTTAAATTCTGATAAATAGCAAATATAGAGAAGTAGGGCACCTACTCAATATTGTTATTGATAACGCCCGTCCACTACTTATTTTGGATGAATCCATTTTTGTTATTTTGTATAAATATACATTTTACTATATGGATACTTAATAGAAAAATATTACTTACACATTCTTTACCTACATTATCCTACATTAATTATTACCTATCTTTTTATAGCACCTTATATAAAGATAAGTACAAAGAATTCCAAATCTATACAATACCTACGTACGTTTTACAAACAAATCTTAGTTTTAAATAGTATCTAGGTACAAAACTGTGACACATACTAAATCTATGTGACAAAAATCAATCAAAAATCTAATATGACAAAATTGTCTTATCGCTAAGAGTATTGTTCATATAAAACAAGCTATACAACGCATATAGAAAAGTAAAATGAAATTATATATTTACAATAATATTAGCAAAAATCATAAAGGTTTAATTTCACATTCTAATAAAAAGAAGTCAAACAAGAATATCATGGCTCGTACACTTGAAATTAAAACTTATAAAAGAGTATGTCTAAAAGAGCTATAATTTTCATTTATATAGGTTTCTATATAAGTCAAAAAGAATAAGAAATTTCCGTCCAATTTATACAAATATTTAAATAAGCTGTTCAATAAAATAAAACTATATTATTTTAAAGATATAAGCATGGTATATAGTATGTAGATACTCCGCAACCCTGTGTTTCTGTTGACTAGGATTGAGAAAAAATGATTTGCAATCGAAGATCATCTAACAAATCACAAGTATAAAGTGTGGCAGTGATATTAACTTAATTCTAACTAGTTGCTACAAGCACATTGATGAGTGATCGTTAATATGTTATCTACCTACTTAATATTATGGTAAACATGTTTCTATAAACAATGGTACTTACCTACCTAATTTGTTACGATGAGTAGATATTGTAACTGTGGTAATGCTAAAAATGTAGGTACTCATGTTTAGTACGCTTTTCGATAATTATATCGAACATTTAATATTTACAACATACTAACAATACCTTTACAAAAAATTGTAAAATATTCAAAGAATGAATAATTAAAATTTCAAAATAATAGTCTTGAATTAAAGATAAGGTACCGTCGACTACGAACACATCTACAATTTCTTAAATAAATAATTTGAATTAAATTTTTAAGCTTCTATAAAAGAGTATATTTTTATACAACATATATATCTTTACAATAGCTATACCTAATTCATTATAAGTAACTTAATCTGGGTCTCCTATTTACAGAAAAAATATATCCAACCTAAGTATTTTGATATGTTATATACTTGATACACATTTCGAGAGTTACGTTTAGTTAAAGTTTGTATATATTGTCTGTAGATAAGGTTTGTATAATTTCACAATATTTGTCCTGAAGTCGACCATTGGAGACCCGAATATGCTACTGGTCTATTGAAGACGCAGACCTTCAATTTGAAATGTAATCCCTATGTAGTTTTAATCCCACTCCCCTATGAACATGTGGCGAGCGTGAGGGGCTGGCGGTGGCGGGAAGCCACGTCCCGGCATTGGTAGTCGTCCGTATATAGCGTATGGGTCGTAATGCTCTCCATCTGTAAAGAAATTATCGAAATCCTTGAAATTTGTGACAGTAACAACGAACTTCATGATTTTGTTAGTAAATCCTCCACGGCTTAGGTAGGTATATAATATTTTTTCTCAGTGGTGCTAGGCTGCATAAATAGATCTTTGCAAATGTGAGTACAAACGACTTCTAAATAATGAGAGTGTCAACATCTTATTAGGTAGCAGCTACGTATCTCCTTTAGTTGTTATCTTAGAAGTGGTGTTGTGTAAGTTTGTATTACAATTTATCGTCAATTTCACTCTGATTTATTTGCTCATGATACCTACATACTCAGACATGTCGAGAGTGTAGATATAAAATATAGAAAAATAAGATAAGGGCAAAGCAAGGCTTAGAGAAACAGATGATAGATTTCTGTTAAAAGATGTAACATGAATTTCAGTGTAGGTACTTAGTATGGGGTGCGATTCTAACGGTGTCAAAAGATTAAAATAACGATACCTCCGCCGCCCCAAGAAGTTTTAGGGTACTTCTAAAAAAATTATTTTCAGGAGTGAGTTTCAAATTGGGATATTATTCGAGTAATATTGAGATAATTGCCGAGACACGAAAAATCACCTCAAAGCCCAGGGACTTAGCCTCCTTCTTTTAAAACGCAAAGGATTTTCAACCTAGAAGCTTATTTAAAAAATATGAATCTATCAAACGGTAAAAGAAGATTGGGCGGCAAGGTGATCGTCAAAAATAAAACTGTAAGCAAGGCAGTGCTACCAAGCTAAGCCGTAATAACAGAAAGTTAAATACCAAGATCGGAGGCGAAGAGTCCTTGGGATTAAAGTGCGAGTTAGTCTAGCGAGGCTGCTGGATGATCAGCGGTCGCATCCGGGGCTCCCTGTTTGGATAGAATTGGTACATGAGCTTCTCCTTCTTGGGTCTGTCATACGCACCGATTCCGCTCTCGTAAGAGCGAGCGTGCCAGAGTGCAGCGGGGGGCATGGGGGCGTGGGCGAAGGGGGGCATGTGTGGGAAGTGGTGGGGGTGGGCCACGCTGTAGCGCTTGCTTGGGACCGGCGCTGGAACCTCCTTCAGGCGCTCTGCCATCGCGGGGATGTGCTTGCCGTTGGTTTTCACGAAGTTCGGGACTCGAGCGCGCAGACCACAGTAGTAGGGGTCATCTGGAATGAACGGAAATAAAGAATGAACGCTTATCTCTCGGTTTATCTACAGTTCGATATGGTTACACAAATCATGCCACAAATAAATTAAAATTAAGGGAAATCAAATGAAAAGCAGAATAAAACAGTTGTTAAAATTGTAACTCTTTCGTCAGTAAAAGGAATTTTGACAGTAGTTAGTGCCATCATGAGGAATAAGTCAAGTAAGGAAGTCTTTGTGATTTAAAGAAGCTTTATTATTTAATTTTAACTACGGCGCAGTGTGGGAAGGCCCCCCACGCAATGGACCGATGACCTAGTGAGGATCGCGGGGAATTCGTATCCGGGTAGCGCAAAACCGGTCATTGTGGAGATCCTTAGGGGAGGCCTATGTCCAGCAGTGGACGTCAATTGGCTAATAATTAACCGATACATCATCCGCATCTACTATTAGCCGCTAATATGATGTGCAGTGTAGAAGGGCTTGGAACTTTTCGTAACTGGCGTTTTAGGTTAGAATTAGTTACCTTGGTGCATGTTATTAACATCCTCATTATTTTTAAAGACATCACAGTTTTAAATGCTAATAACTTCATTACTAAGTAAATGTTCACTTACACCGGTAAACTAAACGGTAAACGTCATCCTACGCCTCGATCGAATACCTTATGAAATATCAAGGATACTTCAAAATGCCAGGGTGTTGCGAAATGCCGCGCCACCTTTGTATTGTCTGGCACTCATTATTAACAGAGTCATTTTTGGTGCATACTTAAGGGGTGATTACTGGTAAAATGTATAACTGCCTTTAATGTTTTACTTCCTAAGTCCTTGCCCCGCGCTAGATAAGGTAAGATTTTTTTTATCACTTTTAAAATTACACTTTGTAGTATAAGTACTATGATATTCTGGTAATAAATTTGTTTTTAAATTATGATTTTGAGATTATAATTACTCTCTTATCAACTTATTCCTTTTCAGGCACATCTGATCATATTCAAATTTGTTACTTTTCATCATATCATACCGGAAAAACGAATCAGCAAAGCAGGAAGCAAAAGCTGCAATGTTCAATAACTTCAACATTTTAACGAAACTATGAATATATGTAATCCGATTCGTGATTATTTATTATTAATTTCCTGACGATGTTCTCGACTTCTTTGCTATAAGACGGACAAGGATAGCCTGCTGAAGTCGGCTAAGTCGCTCCAACAACAACATTGAAGGCTGTTAGTAGGTTAGAAAACTACTATCATATCCCCTTAGAAATGTCTGTTGTATTGATATGTAGATCGTGATTTTGCACTTGACAGCAGGATATGCCACGTCAAGTTCGGTATTTAAGATTTGACCTACCATTTAAGAACACACAGTGATCTATTTGCCTACTTAATACTTACATGTTTCATATAACCAATATACATCACTTTAACTATTTTAATGAATGAATTTCCCTAGGCGACGTTCTGTCGCCAATAACTTTCAAAGAAAAAGTAAGTAGTAAGTACCTATTCAAATTCTCTCGAGACAAATCGTCTTCAATGGAACTTTTACGAAGACTAAGCAATTAAGGGAGAACATACAAAGAACTTTCGAAGAAAAAAGCTAAGAACTCTCAAATATAAATTAGCCCAATCAGGAAAGTGTGGTGTTTTCTAGGCAATATTTAAAGGACCACAAACGAAGACGCGTTCGATACTGCCTTGTACGGCTACCGTGCCACCCATTAGTTCCACTTAATGGACAAATAGACCTCGCTGATGCAAAGTTACGGCTACTCATGTCGATTTCAATTTGGTACCCGAAGGTTTAGTGCTGTATGTTCATTATGCACTTAGAAAAGACCACGTTTCATTGCTTCAACAAATCTTACCTAAAGAAAAGGTCAGCAAGAATAGCTTTTTAGGTAACGCAAAGTCGAATACGAACCAAACTAGTGGTATCAAATCTACCTAATTAGCCTTATTGTCAAGCGGTACGCGGAAATTCTAAATCTCTCAAAATATCGAAGCCCAATAATAAATAAGTTGATTCAGATGAATTCAAATGCTGGAAAATTTATACAGCAATTTACAATCAAATAATTGCAAGAAATTAAAACTAGTATTTAGAAATAATTGACCTAACTGCACACCGTAACAGGCAAATAATCTACAGGTATCTCTACTATCACCACACTGTATCTCTACTATCACCACACTGTATCGTGTCATCTAGTCCCAAAGCAGAGCTTGTGTTGTGGGTATTGAATAACGAAATGAACGATAAATGCAATTACTCAAGACATAGGAAATAGGTACAGACAGAAGCATTAATTGGTAACCCCCCTAATTAGCTAAAGTTTACATTGCAAATCACTGTACGATTTACAAATGTTTTACTCAAATACTAAGAAACAAAAACGTAACACCCAGTGGGAATCGAACCAGACATCCAATCGCTCACATGACAAGTAATGCACGCACCAACCAACTAAACCAACGAACCAGTTATCAGAGCGTCGAAATTTTATGTTATTAGTGTTCGACAGCGGATTTTTATTTATGAGATCTCTTTACACTGGATAAGAAAAAAAAAGAAGTATTTGAGGGTAGATTTAAATATAATCTTGGTGAATAATGAAAAGGTCACTAGCCATACTCAATTCTAGTCTTGACTTACTGGTTTGAATCATAAATGAATTGAAGAATATTGAAGGAAATTATGCAAATTAAGAATTTTGTGAGAACTAAGATCGCGGTGCTATTCGAACAGCGAATGAGTAATCAGGAGATTGCTCGTTAGCTTTGAATTACGGTAAGTTATCAACTTATTATTCTTGTATCATAATCATTACGAAACAAATACATATTTTTTTAGTAAAACCTTGTTATCTTTAACTTCATTTAAGTATTGATTTGTTGTCTTACAGATAAAAACCGTGCGCTTAAGTGTAATGTGGGGATGTGAATGTAAGAAGCAATGGCAGATAAACAACAGGAGTGTATTACAAATCAGTGAAGTCGAAAATAGGACTGTCTGCTGAACTCCATCGTAGGGCATGAATAACTTTAGGTAAGTGATAATACTGATAATTCTCAACAAATTCGAACACCTTTATCTATGATTATTTCATCATAATAATGATATTTTTAACAAGTTAGTATTTACACGAACTAAATTAACATTATAACAGTTGACTTTTTTTTCTTTTTAGGTTTTGGAGATGGATATCCTCTATGGGTCCTGGAGAAATAGTAAAAATAACTGGGCGCATGAATGACGAGCTTGAAAGTGTTGAAGGTTACTACGCGGATCGCGTATCCAGAAGCCCAAATTTATTTTGTCCATGATAATTGTGCAGTGCATCGTACGCGGATGGTTTCTCAAGGGTTGTTCATCTCTACAAGGCATTACTGTTATTTCTTGGACATCTAAAAGTTCGGACCTAAATCCGATAGAAAATATGTGGGGTCAAATGGTTTTAAATTGAGATCCGATCCGTTAGCCCTTAAGCTATTAAGCGTTAGGTATCACTAAATATAAAGGACGATAAATATCACTACCTACTAAACCCTAATGTAATTTTACCTTTTAACATTGTCAGAAAAACTCCATTTGACCTCATTTATTTTCAAAACTACCTGATTATTTAGTATTCCATGATTTACACGAGATCCAAATTGTTTAATTCATTAGATTAGCAAAGTAAACGAAAATCTAATGAAAACATGTGTATTCTCGAGCACTAAATCGAAAATGGAATATTATTTTTCAGGATAGGAAGCTATTTGTAAGTAGGCTAAATAATAAAATAAAACATTAATTAAATTTTTGTGTTGTTGTTTGTGTAGGCAAATTTTTGAAAAAAATAAACGTAATTGTTTACCTGAAATTATTATTATTGTTTTATTTTATCAATTACTTTAAATTCATACTAATAGACAAAAACTTCACTATTACACATAAATAAATGTCATTACATTACTAAAAGTAAGTAGTAGTTAAAAAACAAAAACATCCACTGCAAGGATTCGATGACGATCATTACGATGTGCGGTGACAGAATCTCGGTTACACTAACCACTACACCATAGTTACATGTGATAAAGGCTCGAAATTTCAGTATCGTTACTCCTGAATAAAAGAAATGTAGGTGTTGAAAAAAACATTTGTTTTTTATTTAAACTATTAAACAAACTTTATAAAAAAACAAAAATAAAAAATAATGTAAATTAAAATGAATATATAAATCTTCACGGGTTTGAACCTACATGCTACTGAATGATAACTATGACATATTCTGTGAGGGGGTTACCAATTAATGCTTCTGTCTGTACATATGTATATTTTTGAGTTACCTGGAAACACTTAGAGCACCCGGCACAAATGTAACAATCTACCGAACGTACAAACGTTTGTCCCGAAGCGGGAACGAGCCGTAATAACTCCAACGGTCGTGGGAGGTAGTAGAAAAATAAATACATTACCCTATATTTAAAGAGACTGTTGGTAAGATATAGATCGAGAAGCATTTCATCACGTCGCTGACACCACCGAGCACAACTGAAGGTGACAACGCCGTAGATTTATGAGTTGAACCCATTGTTTATACAACGATTGCATATATTTAATAGTATTTAGGTATATATCAAAGCTAGTGCGAACATTATATCACCTGAATGTGCAACAGATCACTTTATGTTACGGTTCTAGATTTACTGCAATATTCGTGAAATATGGACATCTATTGTTTAAAATGACTTCCAACGTCTGAGGTGTATTTCTAGTAGAAAAAATGTCTAGTTAGAGATTCTCTACGTAGACATTTTACTTAGATGACATGTGTTAATAAGTAATATGAATAAGAAATTGCTGGACTAATTCACAAAGCGTCATCAAACTCCGAATGAATTAATGCGTGTGCTACGTGAACTAGATGAACTGTACCAGAAATATAATATTTGAGGAAGCGTTTTATGAATACGAAGGTCACTTAAAATTTGAGTGTAGCTATTGAGTACCTATAATTTCATAATTAAGTTGCGAAACTGTGTAAGTACCCACACGTTCTCATATAACAAATAAGAATAAAAAAAACCTATTGATGGATTGATTGATGAAGCGATTCTACGACGATATCACTGTCATAGTAGATATAGCGATTGGTTAGCAGAATTAAGCCCCAAGGTTTATACCTAGATAAAACCTTTCAAGAGATAAATTACATTGTAAAAAGCGCAAGTGAAATTCAAGATTACGATTAATAAAAGAAACAAATCACAAGTTAATGTTAAATCCACATGTGCATGTAAATGCATCAAAGGGCCATATATCACAGGGGACACGGAGCACTTGACATTCCCTGGAGCACCTTATGAGGGTGACATGGTAAAATCATTCTTAATAAAGCACTTGGACAATGCTTAAATTCTTTTTAATTTTTCAGAAAGCATTCTGAGGTGAACGTTTTCTCATAGCAAGATACCTACTTCATAGTGACCTCTGTAGCGCATCGTGCTTACATCCGCCTGCGGTGGACAGTAGGATCTGCATTCCTGGTTTTCTGTGTGTTTTCTATTATTTCAGCTATCTATAATCCATAACACAAGCTCTGCTTAGCTTGGGGCTAAATTATGCTGTGTGATTTCTCCAGTATTTTTGTGTAGGTACTTGCTGGCAGGGTTGTGATCAACTCTAAAGAAGTGAATATTGGCAATAAATAAAATTGCTTACCATATTTCTTGTTGTCTTTGCCCTTATCCGACTTGCCTCTTGGGAACTGGGTTGGGACTCGGCCGTTTATATCAATGTCGTCGTAGTCAGGCTGAAAAAAAAAATACAAGATAATGATTAGGTTTTACTTGGTCTGTCGGTAGTGAAAAAATACAAGAAAATGATCACGTTTTACATTTAGGGTCATCATAAACTTAACAGACTTAACATCCATCGTTATTTTGAACATAAATTAGTTTCGGCCTGTAGAAGAAAATCTATGTTGATCTACATAGTGGAAGGACATGGAAAAGTACCAAAGGCCCAGCAGAGGGACGAATGAAGCTATAAATCACAAAAATGCTATGCTCGCGTAAAACACAAGACGTAGGTATAAACAAATATAAAAAGGTCCATTGCAAAAATGTCCTGCATGTAAACTCATGTAATAAACGTGTGAAACCGAGAAAGTTGCAACTAAAAATCTTGCAATAAAATGTAATGTGGGCGTTAACAATCTTTTGCCAACGAACAAGGTGCAAGGAACGAGTGTGGTGATGCGCAAGCGTCGGCATCTTTATCATTTAAAATATTGGCGCCACCCTTGAGGTTGATGGATCCCCACAAATTACGGACTCTTGAGCAGGATATTTTTGGAAAACAAGTTTGGCAGAAAACTGGAAACAACTTCTTGCAAGCATTGATATTGTTGCACGGGAGCCCACTGACAATATTAAAGACGATAATTTTAATACCTCTGAGTTAGTCAACTGATAAAGAAATCAATGATTGTTTGGACAACAAGGTGAGACCTTTTTTTCTTTGTATTAAAAGAAGCCGCGGTCAAATGCTGCTATTGCTACAGATAGAGATACTGGTAGTACACAAACGTATCTTCGAAATCTGAATACAGCGATAAGCTAAAATAGGAAATTCTATATTCAGCATACGATTTACTTTAAAGTTAAACTGACACACAAAAGACATTGTTTCATTTGTATAGTGTCACATACGCTGTGCTGACGCCGACCTATGAAAGAGCAAGATTTTATCTGTGAAACTATCAATTTCGTTTGAGATTGCCGGTTGGCGGGCTGCGCCATTGTGGTTGCGTAAACAATTATCTGGTACCGTAGGTATACAGATAGATGCTAAATGGAATCTGCTTTCGCTTTTCTCCAACACTGTCTGTTTTGTTTTTCATCACACTGTTATAATTATATTCTGTAACTGTGAGTTAGGGTATGGTTATACCGATTTTAACATTTTATTTTATTTTTACGTAGGTAGTATAGTAGTGATTTAGTAACCATAATGGCCAAAGGCGAGGTATTCCTGCAGCTGTAGGCATTTTGTCCTGTCTAAAGTTGCGCGCGAAATACTTAGCGCAGATGCAGCGCCAACGACATAGTATAGAAATAAGCAGTAGCATAATATTATTTCACTTTAGAAACGCTGTTGCTATGATCAAACTTTGTTAATAGTTTTCAGTTAGAGTTTCGTAAATAAATGAAGTTGTTACAACTTCATCTCTATTTATGTTTCTTAATATAGATAATGAATTAATAATAAAGTAATTGATCCCAAGATAACCAACCAAACCAAGAACGCTGAAAAACGTCTGGACCAGACCAACAAAAGGCATAGTTAATTTCCGAACTTCGTTTTTTAAGTACCTACAAAATTTGAAATAAATACTCAAATAAAGAAGACAAAGAAGCAAATAGAGAACATTCGCTTCTATGATTTAAAATTTTGTTTGAAATAAATACAAAGAATAAAGGGTATCAAATAAAACAATTATAATAAAATATTATTATTTTCTCAAAATTCTCCAATATTCAATTCTAGCGTGCTTGTACCCGGTTAGTGGCTCAGGAGATGATAAGGCTATGGACATCACATAATTATTTTTTCCATTTGTGGTAAGGCTAGGAAGTCTATAATTAACATTTTCATCTTGAAATCACAACGATATTCGGATCGATGGGTTCGAACCTACAATTCTTTTTTCGACCTTTTTCAACGTATTTTACTTAGTATGAAACTTAGGCGATTTTCAAAACCTGTTTTGAATTGTCGAATTCCATACCTTTGATTTGAATTGCTCTCAATGAAAAAGTCTCATTGTATGAAAATTTGTTTTATGACCATATTTCAAAAAGTTTAATTTTTACAGACTTCTCTATATTTTTTCTGTAAATTATAAATCTATATCTACAAACGCATAGTACATTTTACATCGATCACTCTGCAATCTTCGGAGATAGGGGGTTGGTGGGGGAATGGTTAATTTTTTGACCATTTATTACATTTCACATCGATCGCTCTGCAATCTTTGGAGATAAGGGGGGGAATGGTCATTTATTCGACCTTTTTCTAAATATTTCAAAAAGTATAAAATTCATCAAAATTTCAAAATCTGTTTTGGAATGTGCAAATTGAAACCTTTCATTTGATACCCCATTCGACTCTGTAGGGTCCCATTTCAATATTCAATTTCAAAATTTGTACCTACTGAAAATCTTTATTTTGATTTTTCATTTTTTCATTTTTGCCGACCAGAGCGAGGTCGGCGCATTCTGCAGTGTTCGGGGAACTTCGGGAGGCTCGGCCGTCCGAGAAAGCCCGAACACTGCATCGATATGCTGCACACTTCGGGCTGCGTTTATTCAATAACTATTCTTACTCTTTATCTGTTTATATCAATTAGGTACCTTAGTAGTTTAAGACACAAAAATTTTGTTTTATCACTCACGTAATAAAAGACGTAAAGTATGTAACCAGAGGAATGTAACATTCGAGTCAAATCCTCAAGGGCTTAACGAATGTTAATATTTAATAACTAGAATAAGTTTTTCAAGAATAAATAAAATAAAAAAAAAAATATTTTCATAATTCGCCGCCCCCACCGAATACATAATTATGGTAACCGACTATTACTATAGAAGTGTTTTTATTTGAAATAATTGTTTCTGAGGTGCGATTACACCTTGTGAATTTTTTTCAGGCAAATCGTACGAGTAGTTCTTGAGATAGGCTTTTTGTAATGGGTTTTACTTTTTTATTAAACGAAAAATAAAAACAACTCTTTGATCCGAACAACATCGCAACAGGTTAATACTCACTCCTCGATATCTCGCTTTTTATTGTAAGATGTGATTGCGGTTTTATTCGGGAAAAAAAGATAAAACTTATTTTACGTAAAGTAGAAAACGCTCTTATTCATGTTTTAATTGCAGTTTTTTACTATATAATAATTTAAAAAATCTGAAAACAAGCAGCGGAGCCATAATAGAATAAGAATATAGGTATAGCGCACGGTTTAATTATTGAATTTTTCATCTGGGTCCCTAACTATGGTCATCACGGAAAATTTAGCATTTTAATGATAAAAAAAAAATTCAAATCGGTCCAGTAGTTTCGGAACAATTCAAACAAACAAACAATCAAATCTTTCCTCTTTATAATATTAGTATAGATAAAAGAAACCTATTAACATGTAATAAAATTATAGATTAAAAACTAGAGGTTAGCAGCTCGGGGGGAGTGCCTTGCCTTAGGCGGCCTTATCGCATTGGAGTTTTTACTTTTCATAACCTAAAACGTCTTTGATTTGATGGTAATCGATATCCATGTGTAAAATCTGCGATAGTAAACTTTCAGCCATCTTGGATTTGAAAATGGACATCTTTTTCGTAATCTACGTGTTTGATTTAGTCGAAAACGATACCCATATAAGTGGGTGTTAGGTCACACAGCACAGCTCGCTTCGCTCGCCGTGCTGTTCCTCTTTGTCGCATTGCAGCTCGCTTCGCTCGCCGCAGTGCTTCACCCGCTTGCTGGGAGAGGGGGGTCGTGGGGGTCACAGCACGTCTCGCTTCGCTCGCCGTGCTATTCTCCTTAGTCGCATTGCAGCTGGCTTCGCTCGCCGCAATGCTCCACCCGAAAAAAAAGGTCAAAATTTGGCCAATTTTCGGTTTTTTATAAAAAAAAGAGGGTCTGGGGGGTCATAGGGTTCAAACTTTTTTTGGAGTTCAAAATGATTTCTTCTCCTCTACATAACTGTGAAAAAATTTTTCTTCTAGGTCGATCCGTTTGGGAGATACAAAAAGGGGGGGTGAAAATGTGGGTGGAGGGGGGGTGATTTTTTTTTATTTTTCAACACTAGAAGAAATCTTCTATACGACTCCGCAATCCAAATTTTTCTATAACGACTATTTCCGGTAGCAACTTCAAAAGGGGGGGTCTGGGGGTAAAGGGAGGGGGGAATTTTTGCCTGCCTTTGAACTATTTGACCCCCTCTATACAACCCCACAAAAAATAACATTCAGTATGGCTCTGTTTGGGAGCCCCCCTAAAGGGGGGGGGAGAAGGGGCAAATTTGGAAAAGTCGGAATTTTCCTTAGGTCCCCCCGATGCCCTCTATACGATTCCGTAAAAAAAACCATACCTATGATGGTGGAGGGGGCTCCACCATCAAGGAGAACAATTATGTCAATGCTTTATAGATATATAAAATGTTAATGTAGTTAACTAAATATTATTGGCTTCAATAAATCACTCCAGTAAGTAGATAATATTTTTAAACTAGAACAATAACCTTTATTAATTTTCTGCCTTACATACCGATGATTTTATACTATGGCACTACGACCGTCACAAATCATGTCAAAGGTTGAAGTAAAATTGAATCTAACGCCATTGTGTCAGTGACTAAAATTGCATAACAAATGAAACATTTACGTACTTCATAAATTAGCGGAAAAATTGACATAGGTCCGTCGTCTGTAAGCGCCAGAGCGCGACTGATCGTGTCTGCCAAGCCACCACGCTTGTGAATTTTGTAGTTATTTCAAAATAGTGATTTTGAAAATCATTTTATCAGGACAAACTCTGCGAATTTGTCTAGAAATAGTTACTGTCTTTAATTGATTACAAAAAAAAACTTAAAATATCACATAGTTTAGTCATAATATTGAAAAAACATTTCAAAAAGGGGTAACTTCGAGATTTTTTTTTCCCGAGCGAAGTTTATAAAATCTTGTATCTGAATGCGAATTTGACTAGACTAAATCCTTAACTATTACATATCTTTTTTACAGAATTTTTAATCAGTATTCCTACATCTCAGATGGTTTTGAAAACCACAAAAGTGCGGCCTCTGTTGGCCTACCTGGCCGGATTCTGACTATAAGACACTGCAAAATTAATTTATTACTTTAATGTTTTTTTACTTTATTTACTGTGTAAAATTGAAATTTTTCCACTCTATTTCTCCTTTTTGCACTTTATTCTCTTTATGTAGTCTAAATTAATAAATTTATATTTATATATTTATTTATTTATAATGCTGGACAATCCACACAGCATCATCTAGCCCCAAGCTAAGCAGAGCTTGTGTTATGGGTACTAGATGACTGATAAACATAATACAATATTATTAAATAGATAGATATTTTTTATTATACATAGAAAACGACCAGAACCCCTGAACAAATATCTGCAGATCGTACAAATATTTGTCCCGAGGCGGGAATCGAACCCGCAACCTCCTGCGTCGCAGGCGGACCTTCGCCCACCGCGCCACAGTGGTCGTCAAATGAATTTAATTTAATAAGAACCTACTTTATTGTGTAGCTTGGTATAAACCAAGTCACTTTGATCGTTAAGATCTTCAGATAGATGAGTTTGCCCGTGGCTTCACTCACGCTTTTCCGGTATAAAATGTTGACAATCCACCTCCGCGATATAGACATCATACATACATCTATATTTATGTATTGACAACAGACATCTCTTAAAGTTTCAGGCCCAAACGACAAAACGGAATTTAATAAAATGTCGGCATGTGCCGACCAGAGTTACTTTTGAATTTATAGTATAAGTTTTTAAAGGATCTTTTGAGTCACTCTGTATTTTAATGCGTAAAGGGCTCAAATTTTATTATCTTTACTTGTAATTTTTTCTCTGTATCAACCAAGAAACGTTCATTCATCAAGGAGATAGCGTCTTGACGTTTTTTAAAACTCAATTTACATAAAATGTCTTATCCCTAATGTATTTTGCTTGTCTTTTTCCTTAAATTTTGTTTTGTAGAATCTCTAAAATATAATCGGCTAACATAAAAATATAGGTACAGTTCACCTACTTCTGTACTTTTTTTATTTTGATATTATGTCTTTAAGAAAAGTATCTGGGTTAAATGTGCAAATGTTGAGTCAATTGTTTAGGTTATAGATAAAGTCGAGTCAGGTTTAAAGTAATATTACGATTCAATAATAGAACCACAAAGCTGAAAATGGTCTATTTATAGATATCAGTATTATTTGAAAAAGTACGCTCTTTGCGTAAACACGAGGTTACCCTTGTAATGTAATTTTCACCATTGAAATTACCTCGTCAGTGTAAAACCACAAATTATTATTTGCTAGCACAATTTCTGCGAGTTCGTTCGCATAGTTATTGCCCGTTTGTTAGGTAATTTTTCTTTTATTTTTTTATAAAATATCAGAACACACTTTAGTAATAGATACCTTTTGAACCAAAAAAGTTAGAAAAAACCTAAATTTAGACTGTCAGACACGAAAAGATTGATGTTAAACATATTACTAAACCCTTAAGCGAAAGTGTGTTGAATAAATATTGTGTGTCAGTATCCTTTAAAGTATATTTATTGAGTCAAGGTAATCATATTCAGTCATAAAATATACTATTTTGAGGACTCATTACAATAATTTCATAGTAGTTTTGCGCTTGGGGCTTTACAAAAGACCCTGTTATCATGGGCAACTTCGGTACCGAATCGCTCTTAATTCGGCTCTGCTCCATGCAATTCACTAGATATAGCTGTCTATAAATGTTATAATTCACATGATATTTTCTGAAGAATGTTCCAGACCAAAAGTAGACCCTCAATTAGGCAAGCTTTTTTTGAGTTGAAAAAAAGCGTCAAAGCTGCCTTTTTATCATGGAAACGCTGAACGTCCTCAAACCTTAAGAGATTCCACTGCGATAAAAAGAAGCAATCCTTACTTTTTGGAACTGTCTGATCTAAAGGACAACAAACACCCAAAATTTCGCCTTTCATAACTGGGATACCAAATCCACACATCATGAACGTGTCAATGCAATTAGTATTATATAAATTAATTATATTATTATTTAATTCTAATTTAATTTAGCATTAATTATTGACTTGTAAATCTTTGTTTTTACCAATAAAATGTCTATCTGTCTATCTGTCACATCATCAGCCTATTCTAGTCCAATGCATAGCTTTCCCGTATCAGATGCATAATGGCTTTCTTTATTAACCAAGATAATCGCGTAAGGACAGATTTGGGCACCTCGTCTAAACATTATATTAAATAATATTGGCAGTTTTGCGAGTAAAGGTATAATCCCATTATCTGAGCATATGTGTCGAAGGTTAAAAAATATCTCTTACCTTGGGTATATCAGCAGGTCCGTAACCATTCTCTCTCGGCGGCAGTTTCGGTGGACGCTCGCCTTTCCTCTGGCCCATCTGCATCATGAGCTGTTCTCTCGTGGCCGCCACCAGACCATTGTGACCGTTGTGCCCATAGCCGCCGGAACTGCCACTCGATCCGGATCCATTGACATTGGTGGCGATGCTGTAGGGATCCTCGTCAGGGATGGGAATGCGCGGTCGATTCTTGATGTCCATTGGTTTTTGAACTGTAGATAAAATAAATATATTGTTAGACTTATAGTTGTTAGAGATATTTCATTATGTTGTAACCTGTTTAGCTAGGGTGACTGTTTAACTAGAAGACTAAAAGGTGCTCGTTTTCTTCTCTTTCTAGGCCTCGTTGACGTAATCGAAAATTTTAAGGAATCAAATTGAAATATGAAATCCAGTACAACTATATATATTATTAGGGTGCCGCAGACAATACATGGGTATTATTTTACTCAATCAGTAGCATTCAAAGTAAATAACTCAAACTCATCTTCACTAAAAGGTTATCAAACATCAATACGAAATGAATACGAACATAACAATTGGAAACATTTAGCAGCTTGCGCAACGCATGCCTCGTGAAGCCTCGGATGGCAATCACTATTCTTCACGACCTACTGCTGGATTTTAAGCCGATTACTGACAGCCATTTTGCTACTGTACCAGATGGTTGGTGAAAATATTGGCACTGATTTTGAACTGTCAGTGTACTGAAACCTTTATGTCAATGGCTAGAAGGTTCAAATTCTATCTCAACAAGTCAAGGTCATTGGCAAAAGCTTTGGAGAATTAGTTGGAAGTATAGTACCTAACCCATAACTAACCTAAATAATTTTATTTAATTTTTGGCTGAATAATATGAATAATATTGGATGAATAATCATTATGCTAGTTTATACCGACACTGAATAAAAAAATGCACAGTAAGATAACGTTATAAGTTCGTTCATATTATGATCAAAAAAAGTCGACTCGCCTCGGAAAGTAGTTTCAGATAGCTTAGAAAAGAAAATCGCAAGTACCGAACCAGTTTTTTGCCATAGCCTGGACAGTTTTGTTTTTATTTTTCCAGCCCACCTCAATTTGGCAACATCGGGTACAAAACAGTAGATTACGCCACCCAAAACATCGGGCTTCCTCAAGCACTTTGCATAACTCCGGTCACGACTGATCTGTCCAATTTCCAACTATTTAACGTTTCAATTACTCTTTACAGACCGAATTATGCGATGTGTAAGTGGCATTCGGCTATGATCTAGTTATGCCAAGACGAGCACGACTCTGGTGGCCTTCGTTGTGAAATCGAAATTAGAGGGGCGCTGACGAAGAATCCATTGATGCTTCACTTAGATATTTGCGGGAAACGTGAGTTTACTGTGCTAATTATAAGGGGCATCATCGGATTATTGCAACTGCATGTTGCATCTATGACTTCAGTAGTCTTTTATGTGAAATAATAATGAAATCAGATAGGACAAAACCTGATAGAAAAAATATTAGAATTTAGAAATATAAAAACATACAGAACCTCAATTATTTGAGAAGATTAACTACGTCTCAGATATTCACCAACCCTTTCACTCCTGATTTTTTGTTTCCATGCCGAGTCTAGAGTTCGCTGTCATATGGCACCATCCCGGATAAATCATCTAACCTTATCTGCACCATCGCACTATTTATCATCGGAAGGTTAAAGGAGTACTCCATAAAACACCCTCTCTACAATTGTACCTCTATAAACAGGTCGACGACACAAACTTTAAGCATTTGAGGTCATGTAGTAACAAAAGACCGGTCGTTCCTCACGATAAAGTGTCACGACTTCCAACCAACCAGTGGGACATTAGCTACGTTGCCCAATAGATTTATTTGAGTTCTGCAGCAGATAAACAGTGGCCAGACCGCAAAACCACCAGGAAATCGACGGAGCTATCTTATCCGGGGTGAAAGAATCGAGAGAATCTATTGCGGTTCCTTTCCCATAGATTTAGCGTGATTTAAAGAAAACCAATATTGGTTTGGTTAGCAATATGGGGTTAGATTGCAGGGAATGAGTTGCAGTACATCATGCGATTGGAGATTGCATTGTTGGCGAGGAGGATGGATTGGTATTGATGCGGTCGGTGGCGGGGTATGGGAACTGAATTAGAATCGCAACATGTTGTAAAACTATATTTGATGGAATTTGTGCACAATGGCTTCCTGATACTAGCATATCACTTGGTTTCACGCGACCAGCTAAAGATTTTTGATAAAAAAGAAAAAGTAGGTTTTGAAGCTAATTGGTTCTCAAAGTCAGAATGGAGGAGCCGATTGGTCTCTTCCATAACACTCGATAACTGATAAGTAGCTAGGTGACCTTGACCTTTGTTTAAAGAATTTATATAATATAATATATTTTGAAAATAAATATAAGACATCGGAATAGCCAGACAGCTGACACAGCATCACATTTCCATCAGGTGATCATTAAAAAAGATCCGGAAGCATTAAAACTACGTTATTGGTATTGGATCGCCTTCGAAACCAGTCCGCATTTATTGTAATTATCCGAAGAAAATTATGTCGATGGTCTTGTTAAAAGGTCAGCCTGAATGTAGTCAACAAAAAATTCATCGTATTTTTTTCTTTACGCCACTGATGGACTTATTGTATCTTAAAGTGGAAAATACTGCGGGAATCCCAAAGTTTTTAGTTTTTGATATCGACTTGGACACTATTGAATGCACCTTCTATTATAGATATAAAAACTCGACTGACTCAATATTTTTATGGGGGTTTTGGGACTGTGGGGGTTGGGAACTTTAGGATTCCTAAAATGTTCTCTAAGTGTTACACAATATATTGTTACATGCTGGTGTTAATGATGATCATTCTTCGAAATGATAACCAAGCAAGGCTTTGTCGGCGTGAGAATTTCTATGAGAATTTTTGGAGGTTACTACTCGCTAAGCCAATCATAACAAAGAATTTGGCAGAATAAATGAAATCAAAAGTTAAACCTAAAGTAGCAAAGAATAAAGGCCATATTTTCATACGTTTAACTCCTATAATTGTCTTTGACGTTGATGATGCGTGACTAATCAGCAAGGTCCTTGTAACCGACGATGTAATAGAAAGGGTTAAATAAACATTTGCTTTGTACGATTAGCAAGATTTACCTACGTAAACTGAGATTCCATCTTATGATTGATGCAGAAGCAATTCAATACCACGAATATACAAAGATAGATTGTAGGTAAGTATTAACATTAGAAAATGTCCTGGTTTTAAAACAATTAAGAAATAATGTAAAAAAAGTTTGTTAAATATCAATCACAAACAAAGAAATGAAAATACAAGCTCTAACTACTTTTCGAAACTCCGGCCGACCTACAATTAAGAATATTACCGGCGTCAATATTATCATTAACGAATAAATGAACCAAGATGATATTAAAAGTTAAATCGCTGTTATATATTAAGGCTCACGTAGGCGTGATAAATTTAACCCAAGTGCAATAATTTAATGGCATATTTTTATCAAGAATAAAAGCAGTTGACCCTTCACCGGGCTATGCGTCTCTGTCGCCTATATCAGTGTTAGGTAATTTATTTGCTATGACACGTATTGTGTTCTTGTCTTTTAAATGTTGCCTGCATTCTTTATTTTCCCGGCTATTGTGTGGAATAGCGCTAAATCGTTTTAATGCTGTCGTACTTTATGATAAACTGGCACAGTGCGCTAAGTGATGCAGATAAAATTGTGTGCAAAGAGTCACATTTCTAGAGTAATGGTAGACCAAGAATGTCTGTTTTTTGACATTATCAAATGCAACTAGTAAATTATTTCCTTTTAAATAATAAATGATGCTGGATAATCCACACAGATTATCTAACCCCAAGCTAATAAGGGTTGGTTTGGTTTTACGTGGAGATATCGCTAAATAGGAAAATACATTCATTAAATACATTAAACTTATACATAAAATTTATTTATATTAAAAAAATTCAACTTATTTAACGTTATAATAACGAATGTAGGCTAATATATTTTTCATTGAATAAGTAGAGTAAATTTAACATTTCCCTACATAAAAAAATACCAAGCTATCAAAACTAATGCAACTAATAATTTAAAACGCATTACAACGCACCGAGGGCATTAAAAACAAATATTTTGAAACTTATAATTATCATATGGGCGTTACTTTTCTCTATAGCACTATATTGAAATTAGTTTTTTATAACATTTAAATTAAGGTGTTCTAAAAGACTGCGGAACTAAAGTACACGTACGCACGTACGATTAAATTTAGCGTGTATGGTATAAAGAGTTGTTTTTAGTTGGACACATTTATTTCCTGGTTAGTTTTTTAGGTTTAGTTATTTATTGATCGTGATTGGCAATTGGTAAACATACGTAAACACAAAATTTAGTTTATAGGTAAGCATATTAATAATGCGTTATTATGGTAAACGTCAAGATTAGGATAAAAACAAGCACTTACCTAATAGTATAGTAGATAATTGCATATTTGTTTTTCTTTAATATACTTATAATAATCTTAAAAAAACCTTGACCGTGCTTTACTAAAACGCAAAAACTTATCTAAAAACAATACAACACATCGTGGCCTACACTGAACTTGAGAAGATGAAATCAATCGTTTTTTTTTAGCACGGAAGCGTTCAGATTTTTTACTATAAAATGATGAAGTTATCTCAGACTTCCACGTAGAATCTACATTGTTAGCGAGAGAGATAATTCTAATGCTCATTGTTTTATCTCGTATCTATAAGGACCTGTGTTGCCACACAAGTTAAGACGATAGAGGTTGGTATGCATGTATCTTCTATAGGGGTATAGGGTACATGGACAAAGTTGCCATATGTTTGCTATTTTACGAGCATGTTTGTCGGTCGGTTTAAATGAGTTTAAGTATGCTTGTAATTTTGTTCTTACTGGATTTTTCTAAATATTACTGCATGATCTCTTACAAGAAAATCAAATAAAAACCACAAGTTTTTAGACAACTGTATTTAACCTAAGCCGAATTTTCTTAGTCGAAGTTTATCTATGGCTACTTTTTCATAACCTGAGTTTGAAGTTTGTCTCTCTTCAATAGAAATTACATTAATTTTTAAAAAATATCCCATTTTAACTCTCATAGTGCTAATAATCCATTAAAACACGAAATATTTATTCAATAGACATGTGCCTCGAAGTTACATGAGGGTTTTATATGTTCAGATTTCGCTCGTAATGTTATGAAGATGCTGGCCGCAGTGAATCCTATATCGCTGTAGCCATGACGTCATTAGGCTGTGTGAACAAACTACAAAGCGTATTAACGGTGATCAGTTGACAGTGTACAATTTTAGTTCACACAGTCGTGTAATGTAATATATGACGGCTAGTGCATGGTGTTAATAAACAGAAATTGAAAACTTTGATTTTCTTTGTTTTATTATTTGATGATCCAAAACTAACATATTCCTACTGCTTTTCGCTTAAGCTCAAGAACATATTTTGCTCGTATAGAGTAAAATAACCTATTCTCATTCGTACAGACAATCGTTAGCGGTTTTTCGTAATATTCAATTGGTTGATGCAATTATAACAAAAAGCAATTGATCTAATTTGAAGAACATAATGGTTCGTGGGAATAACCTATGCCATTTTGCATCTTCTTTTGTAATTCGTTACTCAAGTTTTATTAGGTAAGTGGTGTTTTGTAGAAACATCGCCTAATGAGTTTCCTGTCACGTAACAAATGTTCAAGTTGGGCGTTTTCTTCAGTTCACTAAGCTACCTGACTTACTCATCACGAACGTAACTCTGATCAATATTAACACGTTATAAGCTAGATCATAACACCTTGTTTCTAATTTTATAATTTTTTTAATTAATGAATAGTAAAAGCTTCACTTTTCTAAGTGCTTTGTAAGCCTAAAGCAATAAAGTTATTGATATATGAATTCTACTGTAACTTTTGCATGGCAAGGGAAATTGGAGAAAGACGCAACTTTTTTAAAACTAAAGATTGTGCCTAAAGCTGTTTTTCGGTGATTTCTGTTCCAGATTTTGTATTGGTGTTTTCAAAAATTTTCTTAAATTTACTGTAATTACTTTAATTTCAGGTTCAAGCATTGTCGACCAAACAGCTACCTTCAACAAACCCTGCTAAAAGTAACAAAGTAAACGTGCTCTAGAAAGCAATGTCCACTCAAGGCCGCCTGCGCATGCCGGATACAAACCGTGTCGGACACAACGCACCGCCCTTGATCGGTGGGGATAACGCAGCTGTTGCTTAAACCACTAAGGCAAATTGAGTGGTTGGTAACACTCATTTGTACTGTAGCTGCCATAACCAAGGTAGATATAAAGCTCGAGATTTAAAGGATTCAAGTATTTCTGCATTGAAACTTCCAGGGTCATTGGAAAATCATGCGCTGTAAGAAAAAGGAAAATTGTAAGAGGTTATAAGAAAAGAAGAAAAAGGTAATTGAGAAAGAGAGAGAAAAGACAATCTGCTATAATAAAGTCAAATGCTACGCAAGTACGAAAACGTACGAAGAAGAATGTATACAACGGATAATGGAGTTCTGTAGTGATGAACCAAAGTTCCTGATATTTAGTATAGGTATAAATAAACATCAGAAATAATTAAAATTTGTATAAATTTATGTTCTAAATATGGTAGTTTCCAGAAATTTCGCAAATAGATTAGCATTAAATAGCCGTAGGTCTTAAAATACCAGAAAAACTATAAAAGGAAGAGGAAAGGAATAGGATGACAAGTTGTAGCAGCTGTAGATGAGCTGTATCTTCTTACCTGGAGGTAGCTTAGACTTCAGCATATCCATAGCCACGACGTTGATGATGAGCACCCAGATGGGACACTCCAGCAGGTCGTTCTCTGACTTGACGAAGGAGATGGCGCTGAGGCACTGCGTCTCCAGCCGTCTCCTGTCAGGGTAGCTTCGTCGCAGCTCGCGGTTCACGTTTGATTGGAATTTCTTCATGTCGAATAGCTGAAAAAAAAAACAAATATTAAACTTTATTTAAAGTTAGAGTTAGTTCAGAGGCCTACCACCACACACCTACCTCCACTTCTTGGGTTGAGATTTTGCTAAATGAATGCTGAACTCTAAATATTGTATAACTTTATGTGTAATTTTTTTTTAGCACAATATATTATTTTGAATTTCGTTTGTAATTTGAATTTCGAAAGTCAAAATAGGAGATTAAATAGAGTATGCCGTAGCTGGGCAAAAAAGAATGAAAACATAGGGTAGGCTAAAATAATACCGAGGAACACAAAGTTTGATTTGAAAGCAATCAACCACTAATTACCTAAAGTCATCAAATATCTAAGTTGGTAATCAACATCTTGGACGGTAAAAACAGGAATGCCCTTATCAGTCTTCAAGATGATCTCACGCGTCATGATAAAGTCAAAATTATAGAGCCTTAATTTTAACTTAATTAACTTGGGGTGTGGGCTATACAAATAATAGTGATCGTCGAATCAATCTATCCAAATCGGAGATTTTATCGATCTAATATTACACAACAGCTCGTCACTGGATAATGAAACAATTGGTCGTCAAACAAAGCTGCGCTGACGCATGTCAAGTTCGAAGCTACTCTAGATAGCATCTGCCACTTGGTAATAGATTTTCTCACGAAAATAATTAGGTAGTAGTAGGTAATACTGTGAAAATAGGTAATCAACTTAATTTTTGTTCACTTCAATCTAGTTAAGAAGCGAACAAGAAACCTTTACCTGTTAGATTGTTAGTTTTCGAGTAGGAGCAAAACTCGGCCCAAACCTTTTTATCGTCTTTACGAGTATAATCTGATATTTTATAGTAAGCCTTTTTGCAAAGAATATATTTGTGAATCCGTTGAATTTATTCATAGAAATTCTATTACTTTAGTGTCGTGGGGTAACATAGAACTACCAAATATCTAACCAGGAGTTTTATTTTTCATGAAACCGTTGCTATTAGATGTCTATGTACTAGAATCTACTAAGAATACACTTAGTTATATAATTTTCTTTATCAGCTTAGACGGCCTAAGAATTCCTAGGCACACACAGTTAACTCGTTTTATTATTTATTATAATTAAAGTTATTTTGTAAGGCACTATGCTTAAAAGATGCGTGTGACAAATGGGTACAAATAACTTTTATTTATCTAGACATAGGTACTAGATTAGATCGTCATAGTAAGTTAGTAGAGTCATGCAATTCTTACGCAAGGATAGATTGACTAACCTTTGACTATAATGTACCAATGAATCATATTGACTAAGGGTTATTACAAAAACAGTATATATTTATACTATAATAGCGGTCCGCCCCGGCTTCGTACAGGTATTTTAAAAATATTGAATTTTTCATGCGGATTCCAACTTGTTCTATATTTTCTATAGCCTATGTTCACGAGGGAAAATTTAGGTTATTTTAATTTTAATGGTGAAAGAATTTTCCAAATCGGTCCATCAAATTTGGTGTGTGTCAGTTTCAATTCAAACAAACAATTAAACTTTTCTTGTTTATAATATTAGTATACTCGTAGATGTAACTTAAACGACATTTATAAACCTGTTGCTCGATTTGGAATATCTACAGACCTACTAAGAGAGTTCCAAAAATACCTCAACTAAATACACTTCTATCAATCTTATTCTTTTTTGTTCTACAAACACAACAAAACAATTTCACGTCCATGTTTTCGATAAACAACGTTCCTTGACCTTCCTAGACCCAGATGAAGCCATCACACCGAATCAAAAGAAGCTGAGCACACACCGATCAGCCGAAGACAAAGAGTAAAGCGCAAGTCACATTGAAATTGAAAGAGATGAACTTGTTACGTAACCACTTTCGTTTGACGTATCGAGATGTCCCGAGTTAGATGCTATCTATATAAAAAACTCGCCGCCGTCAGTTTGTTAGTCATCACGCCGAATTTGATATATTGATTGGATCGTGGACAAACTACTTTCTAGAGATTAATCTGTTTTTCGGCTTCGAAGTTTATGAGGCTTTACAGCTTGTATTTACGAGTAGTATTAGCTTCTGGCGGCGGCTTTGCACACGTCTGTTGAATTTATATATATGTTCTTCTTTCCTTACGGGAACAATCTACTTTAGTCAAGTCCTAACATTTTAGCAATAACCGAAATCAATATACTTTACTTCTAAAAAAACATTGTTAATGTGTGCCCTTATGTTAACATCAACCTGCGAGATATGCAAAATCTCAGCCCATAAGATTGACATTAATATGACTCAATATCTTTGTGTCTGTCAAAGAGGATTGCGTTACTTGCACAGTGCACGGCGTTTTTGGACCCCTGTATTAATACTGCTTGTTTGTCTAGGTTTCTTGTGTGCTGTTATGTATTTTATAAGTAGGTTCTCTTCCCTGTTCGGTTTATTTACCTTTATCTATATAATTATTGTGTCTACTTATTGTGTTACTGGGTTTCATATTTATTTTCTTTCTTTCCTTTCATCGATACCCGATGAAGCGGTCTGATATGTATCAGACCGCTTCACACCAAATAAACTTAATAACAGTAACGTCTACATACAATTACAAGCATTTTTAATTTAGTCAACTTCACAAGGGAATTCAGTTAAGAATGGCGAATCACAGAGAAAAACTCGCGAGTTGCAACACATTTGGTATTGTCTCGACAAAATTGGGTTTTAATGAGCTTGTCCGAGCAATTGTTTGATAACCATCGTAAGAGCTCGTTGGGTACCTAAGTAAGTACTGTTACAGATTAGAGTTAACAAAATTTTTGTTAAATTCTTTAAAGTAGGTACTAAACTAAATATTTAACGCACTGAAAAATGCCTTGATAGATAGTAAGAGGTCAATGTTGGTAACTTAAATAAAGAGTAGGCAAACAAATTCGTCTATGGAAAATAACATTATATCCTAGTAGATAAGTATGGTGTTTTATTAGATTAAAACTAAAAATATTTATTAAAATATGCAAACTTTTTAAACAGCCTTCAGCAACGTAATTACTTTTATGTATATAGACAATATTTATAGTTTTCTTATTTTAGCTGTAAGATTTCCCAAAATTCGAAAATAAAATTAAATACAAGGTGTAACAAAATATGTGTACTAAGCCGAAGGGGGAGGTTTCAGACCCCAATGGTGATCAGTTGTGGGGGGTAGAAAATTAAAAATTCCTATTTTAATTATACTATTTTTTTAATTTTTTTCCCTCTTTTATTTCCTTATCTGGGTAGCCTATACATACCTACTACCACTGCAGTTAGGTAGGTATTTATCTTCGTAGAGTTCAGCTATGGCGGGGCGGGAGACAACCTAATCTACCTATCTATTACTCTACATCTATGCCCATACTGACGTCATTGTCACAGGTACAAGAAACCGCTGCCTTTAGGGTTGGCACTTCGTAAAAAATCAGCTGTCCATGTTGAAACTTTGATGCAGTTTTTTCCAAAATACCGATCGAAATTCGAAAAGTCGTGGAACAAAAGTTGGTCCCCTGGGGGGGGTGGGGGGGGGGGGTGGAAATTCACCCCCTTTCGCTTAGTACACATAATTTGTTACACCGTGTATATACAATTAGGTACCAAACTTCATATTTTAGATAGATTAAATAAAACTTATGAAACTATCATGGTTATAGACTATAAACTAAAGATCTATTCCTTTCTTCCCTTTATGGTATTAGTTTATAGACTTAATTAAATTCTATTCCTAACCATAGTAGTGACTTCACATTTCCATAGTCATGGTACATGAAACTGCGCCTAAATATTGGAACTCCCAATCATGCTAAATATCCCGTTTTATATTATGACTTTAAAAAATCAAGTGCCGTGTGGTGACGGCATACTATAGAATTTCACCACCCCAACTCATCCCGTGGGTGTCGTAAGAGGCGACTAAGGGAAACACACCGGGGGGTGGGCAGCAGCGCCCTCTGCAGAACAACCACCGTACTGCGATCCCCAACCCGCATGCCCAGCGTGGGGATTATGGGCAATAACCCCCAAATGATGAACAATGCCATCTATGGCACTCATTTGGGGAGGTCTAGAGGTCCAGCAGTGGACTATATAGGCTGATGATGATAAAGAATCAAGTACCTATAAAACAAAAATAATTTATATATATTTTTATTTAGACTCTTACGGTATCCCATGGAATAAAAGGGCTTTTGTAACAGAAGTAAATGTAATTTTTTGTCATTTATCTTTCTTACAAAGGCATCGAGCGATCATTGACCTCGCAAGAGCCATAAAGTCGAAGACAAATGACATCAAATAATCTGCAAGGAGCCAGGTATGCTCATAATTATCCATCCTTTACACTGTTGAGGAAACAGCTCGAGTTTCGCCAGTAAATATGACTCAAAGGATTCCACGTTTTTGTACCTATAAACTGTACTAAATTTAATAATTATAGTTCTATGCACTATTGATCAGTGCTCTGTACTCTAAACTGTTGTTGTAAAATACCTTGCATTCTAAATATGTATTTTAACCTATTATCCAGAGTCCGTGCGGCCATGGATCAACGTTTTCGACAGTCGATAGCCGAAAATTGGCATCGTTTCTCAAGTTTAGACAATAGCAAGTTTTCACGGATCCACTTTCATTGCCCAAAACACCCAAACAAACACATGAGGCAACAATCGTTATTCCTTAATGGTGCTATCTTCTCATTGTTCGTGTTACGTAAAGAATTTACACCGAAGACTGACTGAGACACCAGACAGTGTTCTGTGTAAATGCTCTATCAATACATTATCCACTTATTGAGGTTTACTTACATTATACACATATCCGCAATAAGTGCTGATGGAAAAATAGATAGCAGAAGAAATAAACACTGTGTCGACCCCATATTAGTTGGAATAAGGTAAATGCTGATGATAATTTTCCTTGACTTATAAATTCTAAAACTATTGTGTGTTGTCCATGGTTGTTACGCAGTATTCGTCAAGGCGTAGACCTGCCAGCTACCCTATATATATACGCTTTAAGGACGAAGTGGAAGCATATGACTACTTTTTGGTAGCAGACTTAAGAATGCTACGAACAGAGATTTCTGCAGAACGCGTACACTTGCTCGTCTGTAGAATAATTATTAATCCACGTCAATATCAGTTTGCGATCGCTAAGTAGGTACGTGTACCTGCTACAGGAAGCGTACACGCTCGCCTGGTACATAAATAAGCGCAGAGTTGCCTGTCTATTTACCTGCTTTCTATGTGATTTTTCGATGCTTGTAATAGTGTGTATTAATGAATCCGTCGGCTGGTTCACTAGGAAGTGAACACGGCATTGTTCTCTGCGCTATGGAGTGGATCTTGATCAATTGCTGTCTTCCAGCCTACCTACTTTAACAGAAATAAATCGCTTCTTTATTTCCTAACTACCTTCCGATGGACCATTTTTCCGCGTATTTATTTACTTAAACACGATAGTAGGGAGCATATTTTTGGTTAGGGAATTTTCAAATTTATAAGAAAGGTTTGATTTTCAAGATATCAAATGAAAATGTTTATATTTTTATTATATAATATTTCGAAAAAAGAAGTTTCTATTACGTTTTTTTATGTAAGTTCGTCAATTTCTCTGCCATTGAACTTTAGGGCTATTTATGCTGTGTTGACTGTCCAGCATTATTTATTCATTTATGGACCGATTTGGATTATTATTTTGAAGTTGTATTGAGAGCGATACCTAAAGTATTAATGTAAATAATTGTATCCCCAAGGGGTATTTATCCCGCAAGTATAAAAAACAAGTAGGGATTTCAAAGTCTGTTTTCAGTTTTTCCAAAACAATCTAATATTACAAACCAACTCATGTTATCGAGTTTTTTGATTGTTCACAACCTGTTGAATGATTATCAAGAGGCTTCTTATATTCGTGCATCAGATAACAGCTTGAAGCTGTCGATTAAATTACTTTATCTTCGCTGCGTTTATTCTGGACATCTGAATCATCTTCAAACAAATCGATCGACATGCTTTTAATGATAATGACATTATACAGGTGGAGTACAAGTCGATATTTTGAAAAAACTAAATTTATACAGATATTAAATTAATAAAGAGGATTTGATTGATTGTTTGGCTGAAATGATTAGGCTCCGAAACTACTAGACTGATTTGAAAAATTCAGCCACCATTCGAATCCTACATATTCCCTGATGAACATAGGTTAAAGAATATTTTCAAAAAAGTTAGGGATCCTTATGAATTTCAGTTAAGTGACCCAACGTGTATTGGTGTGTAAAAATTTATAATTTTAAATAATTTGTTTAACACCCTGCTAAGCCGGGGCGGACCGCTAGTTATATGTATGTAGGTATGCATGTAATGTTTGTCTCTGGTTCTTTAAAACCTAGAAGCCTTTTAAGCCTAGAATTCCCGTTTAGTTCAAAAAATATATTGATCTATTCACTAGTCGGTCTAATCGAAACATACATTAGACCTTACCTTACTTTAGTGGTCTATTGCTACAAAATATATTTATCATGGATTTACTTGCTGTATCTTATGAACAGGCTTGCGGTCAAAATAATCCCATCAAGGCTAACATCATCACCAAGATAACTTGGAAATTATGTAATAAACACAAAAGATTGTGGCAATGTCATGGCCAAGTGGATCGTGTCTATAAATCGTGATGCACTGTGATGCACAATGCAGGGGCATTAGGCATAATGCTCGCCCCTAATCTCTTTCTTCAATTATTGTCTTTAATTATGAATATGAGGTTATTTGAGAGTGATGTAACTGAATTAGGTTGCGTGAGAAGATGGTTAATGGAGGAGAAATTATAAATGTTGCAGGTCTAATGGTTTTGTAACGGAACTCTCTGAAATGTGTGAGTAGTTCGGCATTGATACAATTAAGTCAATTATTTGAGATTGATGAACGCCTGAGGTTACCCGCGCTTTCTTAGTAGGTATTATCTAACAAACAACCTAAAGGAAGCGTGACTAAATCGCTTTACCTCTCTATCACGTTTAGCTAAAGCTATGCGTTGATTGTAGAAGTCAGTTACTGACAGGACGATTTTGTCTAAGTGGTTAGTTTTTAAATTTGGACAAGAATTATCATATCATAATATGAGAATAATCATGTCATATCATGAGAATTCTCGTCAATATTTAAAAACTAATTTAATCAATTTCGGTACCCCTTTTTTGACTAGTACGATAGTTATTTCCAAAAAAAATACTTTTAAATTGTGTTAGTTTTTAAATTATGACAAGAATTATCATATCATAACATGAAAATCATCATGTCATAGCATGAGAATTCTTGTCAATATTTAAAAACTAATTTAGTCAGTTTCGGTACCTCATTTTTTCCAAAGATAGTACAATAGTTATTTCCTAAAAATTTACTACGATATGATGCCGTGTGGTGCCGGCAAAGAATGTCACCACCCCAACTCTTCCCGTGGGTGTCGTAAGAAGCGACTAAGGGAAACACAGCGGGGGGCGGGCAGCAGCGACTTCTGCAGAACAACTACACCGAACTGCGATCCCCAACCCGCATGCCCAGCGTGGGGATTATTGGCAATAACCCCCAAATAATGATGCCATCTATGGCGCTCATTAGGGGAGGCCTATGTCCAGCAGTGGACTATTATAGGCTGGTGATGTTGTGATGATGTTGTTACTACGATAAGCACCTTCAAATCCTAATTTTTCTACGAGTAAGTAAGTGAATATTTATTTTAATGTTTCTGGTATACAAAGGTACGATAATGCATACCAATACTCTGGTATGTGCAGCAGTACCATGGGCATTTATAATGTAATTCGGTTAAAGGAAATAGGCAATTTAGTGAATTTCGACATGTTGTTTGATAAACCAAACTGGTAAAGTAGTTTTAGCAATTCTCTACTTGTAAGGAATTTGCTATTAGTGCGTGGAAACCAGTTAATGGTACCAAATTGATTTATAGATTAATGTCATTAGAATTTGACCTTCAAAATCAAATTAAATATAATAGAAATATAGGTTGGGCGGAATAAATTATATTATTCTGCCATGTGTATTAAATTATATAATTATTATATAGGCCGTTCTTAGATTTAACGACTCCAAGTTTTTGGTCTCCGTTACTATTGTTTAATAACTATTTTAGCTAAGAATCGAAATCCACTTTTCTGTAAGAATTCGGACATACTTGAGACTGTAGTTTCCCTAAAGGTTTTTGCTTATTTAAATAATTCAGTATGAGCACTTATTACTTCGGGGGTTGGAGAACAACTACTGCTATCCTACTCACTGACCCTGGCCTAGCCCAACTACACAGCTAGTTACAACCGGCTTGCTCAAAAGTAGCCTTATTAAGGTTTCTTTTTTAAGATCCTTTGTTCGATATCTCTACAAGGGACAATACCGCTAATTGATATGATGGGTACGGGTACTTTTTAAGAACTTCTTCCTATACTGTAATAAAGACAACTTACCAGCAATAATGTTATTATTTATAAAAAAAAGTAGTTATAGCAGAAATTACTTTAGGCTTACCTTAAATATTTTCTCCTGTTCCAGTGAGTATCCAGGGAGCTTGAGTATGTCCTGGCCGATAGCGGTCTCTTCGTTGCTGGTGGCTGCTGTACTCTTCACGGCCACGCTACTCTTGGAGTAGCGTCTGATGAGTATGTTACCAGCGTCATCCATTTTGATTTTGACACCCTGCGGAGCAAAACGTCATTAATCAATACATATGTATGCTTAGATCTTTAAAACTTCGCAACGGTTCATGCATAGTATCAGCATAGCATCCGGTAGCTACATGCTTTATAAACTCAATAATATTGATAACAATATTGATTCTCCTTATTTTATTTTATCTTTAGGGCTGTTTTTTCTCGATTACTGAAACGCAACTCAGTAAGGCAAGCACGGGCTTTCTTGTCTAAGATAGAATAGACAAAAATTACGTCACTTTGTCATCGAATGCGTAAATTATGTGTGTACGTGCATAACCGCGAAACAGCGCCTTCCCGCAGGTCACAAAGCCAGTGAAATCAATTGAAGTACCATCAAGCATTTGAAGTACCATTTCTGACTGTACCATTATAATCATAGTAGTTCTATTTGGAATAAATTCCATGTTTCCAAATAGTTCAAACCATCAGTATAACAATTTGGAAAAAAAACATCCAAACAGTTCGACTATCGAACTACTGGTAGGACTGGATGAAATAAAGGTGTTTTTCACTAGCAAAATAAATCATCACCAAGAAATATAATGGTTGTTCTACGATCTCTTCCCCGTTGCTGGTGGTAACGAGCATCAGGGTGGTCAACAATTTTGGTTTGGTAACTTATTGAATGACACAAATCAAGGTACCTAACCCCAAATTTTTATAATATTATATGGAGACGTCTGTTATTATGACCATATTACAAATTATCATCACGGCGAACTTATTTTCCTTATTCCATTTTAATCTTTACTCTAATTTTGTTGGTTTACGTTCAATGATCTTTGATCTTAAATATTCGTACATGAGATATTCATACACAAGCTATTTTTAGTTACATCTTAAACTATCTTTCTTTAATTTTTTCTCTCTCATTGTTTTTTTATTAATTGAATGTTGATGAAAGGAGGTAGTTCAAGAAACTTTGCCTTATAAAAGGCAAGTGACAAAAACCTTGATCTTACTTTACTTAGAGCACCAGAACAGACAACATCCGTTTCGAAGCCATAAAGTCATTCGTCGTCCGGAACAACAAGGTCATTGTCTCGCTCGAGTATCACTTATTTTACCACCATTCTACTTTGATTTATGACATGACAGTTCTACAATACTAGTTCCATTGATTCCAATAATCATCTGACCTATGACATCAGCCTTGTTTTGTGCATGTCAAAGTCAATAATCAAAGGTCACAGGCATTATTGATTTATGTATGGCGATGAAAAATAAACTATAGCATCGAATTTATCTTCAAAACTTTGGACATCTTAAAAGGGATTGACAACCAGATGTTGGTAACAGTGTTGACAATAATGATGACTGCGATCACCTCTTGAAAACCAAAGTCAAAAACCGATAAGATAACAAAGATAAATAATCGCAGCGAATCAAAAATCTTTCCCAAAGTATGCGGAAGGAGACGAGAAGGAACCGTATGTTAATAGTATGAGCGATGATTGATACAAAACAAAAAATGATGACAATGGATGAGCAGTTAAACGCTATGCAAATAAACAAGGCTCTTTGAATTAATGGACTCAGTAAAGTTCAGCTGTTTGAACCGGAGTCAATTTTACAATTACAATAATGATTGTCTGCTGAAGTTATCATCTATTTGTCGTGTTTATTGATTACTCTAGTATTATAGTGTACCCACAAAAAACAAAACAAACTAGGTTCCTACTTATCCTTAGCTAATAACTTGAGGTGATCAAATGCTACTGAGAAAATATGCTAATACATAATGATATACCGCCGATACATCTGGCGCGTCGGGCGAACGTATGCCTGCGACGCGGGTTGTTGCGTTTTCGATTCCCGCCTTCGATCAAATTTTTGTACGATCTGCATTGTGTTCTGTAATCTATGGTAAAAATATCTATCTATTTAATAAGTCATTTAGTGACCATAAGTCAGAGCTAAGCCTCAGGCTAGATGTCGATCTGTGAGGTACCAGCATAATTATTGCTATCATTTATTAATACTTAGCTACTTTACAGTTCACAAAGCAAAAACCCAACAAAAGCAAGTGGAGCAATAAAATTACAAACAGAACATTTATTATTCCCAAGCGGTAGCGGGAAGTTTGGAAACATAACCGCAGACTTTGATGAAACGATTTAATTGTCGCTCGCATACCAGAGATGCAGTCAACCGTGGATGAATTCATAAGCGAAGAAGCAAGAACTACTTTGGTGGACAACGACATGCAGCTTGATACGCTGTGACATCCAAGTTTTGTAACTAGGCTGAAGCGTGACGTGTCTATAACATGGTCTCATTGCATCGACGTTCGAGATTGACGGAATTTAGGAACGTGGATGTGACGTCAGCCATGAGGATATCTATCATGAGATCATGGCATTCTATATCCTCGGATTTTATAGAATAACAAGTAGTCCGGCCCGTCTGAGCGTGGGTAATTACCAAAAGTTTTAAAAATTATGAATTTGTATACAAGTTGGGTTACATTATGGATGTTTTCATACGAAATCCAAATATTTTTTAAAATATTACATTACCTATGTTTATCGGGGTTCATGTAGGATTCTATTGCTGAAAGAATTTTTCAAATCGATCTAGTAGTTTTGGAGCCTACTCAATCCAAACGAGCAAATCAAATCTCTTTTCTTTATGATATTAGTATAGTAGGTATAGATATTACAACTTAAATATGTCGGTTCCGATTATTCACATTTTAGAAATCATCTCATTGTAGACGAGATGACCGCAAGCAATTGATTAGTGAGGTAAAAGCAAATAACTAGTATAATAAAAGAAAATGACCGGTTAAATAAAAGTCTGGCCACGGATCTATTGGATTTATTAAAATAACTAGATAAGATTTAGAGGGTGCTTACATACAATTTCATTGGATCAAACTACAAGAAGTAAAGCAAATGAGAGTAGCCAAGCCATATAGAAGGTGAAAAAAAATTGACCTGTAGCAGGCTAGTTTGCTTTGATTAAAACTATGTCTCAAGTATATAGCAGGCATGCTAATAAAATGATGATCAGGCATCTCATTTAGCTTCTGGCCTTACTCAAATTACAGTAATTTAAGTTTACGAATTACAAATTGGAACAATATGATCATTAGATTTGGATTGGAATTACTTAATTTCCATCCAAGGATTTGGTTTAATAGTCTTTAGGTATTATGTGTGGATCTAATCTGGAATTCTGAATAATTTGAATATCAGATATATTCAAATTATCGTCAATGTAATGTTTTACTAACAAAGTAAAATACAAATAAGAACTACATTTACATACACAGACAGTTTGCAGACTGTTGGAAACAATCTATTATTATTAATTCATTTGGTTACAAACTATCAGCTATCATTGATTATGAATTTAACCGGGTTAAATCCGAACCATGTTTGTGTTGGATGAACCTCAACGACAGTTTGCAGACTTGCAAACTATCTATCATTGTAAATTCATTTGGTTACAAACTATTAGCTATCATTGATTATGACTTTAACCGGGTTAAATCGGAACCGTATTTGTATTGGATCAACATCGCAATCAATCACAGCCTCGATGGAATATAAGTCACTAGCACTTTCATGGCGTCGCGGGCCTTATTGAATTAATTAAATATTGTTATATCTTTGTTTAACGAGGGACTCTCATTATGTCATTTCATATTCATCTCAGGTCCCACTTTCAATGATTCCGAAAATACCTACCAAACAGGACTTGATGCACTTCCGATAGATAAAAGTAGAAGAATCGAGGAAGAAAGCTTCTGAGAGGAATTTCATTCAATTTAATGTGTATTTAGGCTTGACTGCAGAGGTATACTTATTTGTATAAGAAATTTTAATTACTTTTTAATCCGCTTTTTTAATTTTAATGTGTAAAAATGAATAAATACATAATGCCGGACAATCCACACAGCATCATCTAGCTCCAAGCTAAGCAGAGCTTGTGTTATGGGTTCTAGATGACTGATACACATAATACAATATTATTACATATATAGAGGTAGATATTTTTATTATACATAGAAAACGACCAGAACACCTTGAACTAAATAATTATTATTAAGAAAAATATATAAACGATTCTCACCTGCCCTATGTGCCGTTTGAGTTCATCTGTTTTTTGATCTCTATGAGGGTTGTCGAATCCGCAGAGGCCGATTCTGTAAAGAAAGAAACACAAGATTAGTAAAATAATACAAAAGTACACATTTGTATTCCATCTGCGAAGGGACTGATGATTTTTGCATGACTTGGACCGCGGCCAAACTGTATTTATGTAAAAAAACACTTTTTACAATAATGCAAAGGTTGGTTTCGGTAACCGCAGGGTAAATCAATTTTATGATTTTTGATTGTGTACCCCAAACGCTTTTAGAATTGATAAGATTGGCTACTTTATCGATCATGATTGCGTCTAACTAATTTTTTAAAGGCAATGTCACCTGACCTTTCCTAAGTATATTTAATTTATTTTACCAACTAGAACGAATATTTACCTACAATTGAAAGAATGGAGCCAAAAAGAAGACCAAGATTATTAAGACTGTTGCGAAAAATTATATTATATTTACTTTCCTATTGATATGTATAACATTCATTATCAAGCCAAAAAAGGTACCAAAACATACCTATACGAAATTACTTAAGCAAGATTGAAGATTTTGAATTATATTATATTATTTATTATATTATTATTTAAAAGGTTCTACGAAAGTTCTTTTAAGAGAACGTTCAGAAAATTACGGTTCATAACAGAATAAAACAATTATAATAATTATGATAACAAATAAATAAAAGAGTGCGACTTATCTTGAGGTACAAACAGTCTATATGTATCTACCGTATCTAAGCTTTAGGTACCAGTATAATTCACTAGTATTTCCTAAAAAAGTGAATGTTTCTAACTACGGATCTATTTACGATTTAAATCTAGTCCATCGTTTGGTTCTCAGGCAGTATTGAATAAAGACGACATAGGAATTCGTCGAACATTAGTATTTCGCCCACACATGCAATCGGAATATCGTTTTCTCAAAACCGTTCGTTGGCACCGCCCTGGGAATTCGACTTGTGGCGTTTTGTATTCATGTTACGTCCCTATGTGCATCTATGTTTACGAATTGATCATTTTCTATTCTGTTGGCCATTGATGTATGTTTTTTGAGGTGGAGATTGGTTTGTTCTTAAGTATTTGCATGTAGTTGTTTATTGTAAGTTATTGTTTTGTGTGTTGCAATTTAAAAAACAAAAGACATTCACTTTACTGTAGGTATAAAAAAAACAAAAGGGTTTGTTCTTTAGGGTATAATAAATAGACAATAATAACAATATTGCAACGCCATGCCATATAATACGAACATTTTTGAAGTTCATTAAATGATTTTCATATAATTTTCACATTCTATGACTAAGTAACGTATTTTTCCTCTATTCTATCATGAAAAATAATCCCCATACGTAGGGGGACACGATTTTCTTTATTTCTATTTTTGAAGACCCCTATAAAACTGGCTGTAAACACATACCCTTTTTCAGACCCTTATTCATAATAGTTTGATTACTTAAAACATGCTATAATCTTAGTCAGTTTTCTTCTATTGACATAAGACAGGATGAGAAATAAAAAAAACTCCTTAACAGCTGTTTCAAGTGTTTCAAGACGACCATTATGAATTAATTGGGTATCTGTGTATACAGGGTGTCACACATTTGATCGGTATAATTTAATTAATTATAATTTTTTATACAAACGGCGCAAACGGTTTGATTCTCGGTTCAGACAGGCGGTTTAAAAAAACATCTATGTATATATCTCATCTATCATTTATGCAGTTTAAATGGTTTTGAAAATCAAAATGAAGTCTTCTTTAAGTAAAATTTTCTATATACAATATTCAAGGTACTTTCCCTTGTGGCATGGCTGTGGAACGCCCTGTATATTGACGTACACAGATAGTGTTCGTAACTGTACTTACCTACTAGGTCATTATGAGTACCGTCGACGTCAACAGTGAAAACTATTTGCTTTGCTTGAGCGATTGTTGTCGAAAGCCGTTATTGTTGTGCAGAATTTGAATATATTGGAAAGTGGCTCGTGATCAGTTATTTGAGTACTCGTAAATAGCTGTGAACGTCTTTTAGCTATAGCAGGCAGTAGAGCGTATAATATTTACTGACTTGAAAATATGTGTAAAAAATAAAAACTGGACAATTTATACACCGACAGGTAGCCCCAGCACATCTTCTATATTATTATGGGTTGTTAACTGATAAACTTAAAGACCGAGTAAATTAAGTTATTTTTTTTTATCAAAGTAGACCCTATTTAAACATTATGTACAGACCTACCTGTCAGTATACGTTATGGTTTTCGTTACATAATATAAATACAATACCTATGCATGAACATAACAACGTATTTCAAACGACGGACAAAATTATACGTTGTTATAACGAGCAGCGTGTAACACTTTATTATTTTTCAATAAACGTAAATTTTGTATGACCTTTGCATGAGTTTGTATGGAACCTAATCTGGGTCAAGTTTTATCGTGATACTTGCGTTATACATAAATTGTTTGGGAAAATTTGTATGATTTTCTATTCAAAGTAATGTATTGCGTTGCTTGTTTTCTGTTTTTCATATAGATTGAGAAATGTTACCTATTAAAACAAAGGTCAAATTTTAACAACAACTCAAAGTCATTCTTTATAATAGTTAATTAAATAATGAATATTTTTTAGTTGGCGCACAAGGCTTTTTATACGTTTATACATTAGTTAGTCAACACATTTAACAGGAGCAGTTGAGCCGTTGCTCAACCGCTTCTGTTTCCTTTTCGTCATAGATATACCACATTATCTATTTTATTGTTATACAGAAGCTTCTAGATGTCAAAAACCTTCTTCCATTGAATTATCTTAATTAACAAATACCACAAATATATACATTTAGATATATTTTTACAAGCAATGATTCGAGTCGTTGACTTAGTGAGCGGAACCTTGAGCACTCGCGCCTTCTATTACCAACTGTGACATGCGCTAAGTTTTAGTTTGATCACAGTTTATTTGTACTTAGATTTTAAATATATTAGTTCTTTTGAAGATCACAATTGTCCTAAACAAATTACGTTACAAGCGACGTAGAAAAACTGCTAGTAGACAGCGTACAGAACACGTCATCTCACTCTTCCGTGTGGATGGAATGGTGTACTATGATTCTGGAAGAGTTCAGGGCTTCGTCTGATAAATGAAACCTGTGTTGATATTTTTATACCAACACCAGTGATAAATAAATTCGTTAGTCCTGTTTCGCAAAGTATCCAAACGATCGGCATCGGAACAACTCGTATAAATTCAAAATGGTGACAACTTCCTACTACCCGAATCGTCTTGTCATTTTAACCACCGAATAATTATAATATTTTTCTCATACAATTTTCATCGTTTTGCAGTTGGAATCATTAATTTTGCCACACCCAAACAATTAGCCGAACCATCGCCCGGTTTCGCACGGGTGCATATTATACATATAAATCTTCCTCTTGAATCACTCTAACTATAAAAAAAACGCCATCAAAATCCGGTGCGTAGTTTAAAATATATAAGAATACATAGGGACAAGCAGACAGCGGGAAGCGACATATAAATTACTGTTTTATACTATGTAGTGATTCTCAACTCATGTTCTATCAACCAAAGAGAATAAAACAAATTGCCACTTTAATTTTCCTGTCTTAGGTTTCTTACTCCACTTTCAGAATTAGTAACAAAGAACATATCATACCGCATCGTGTTTAAAGTGAATCACAAAGTCCCATAACTAACCATTTTTGCACAACACATAAAAGCCTCTGGACAGTACAGAATGCGTGACTTGCCACCAAGGACATAACAATTGTCTTAATTAAAATGTTACCAATGTAACAATTTTCTCTTATCTCATTCAATTATTCCTTATTTCATTACTAAAGTCACGATTTGATTAATCGAATTAATGCCTACTGTATGGCACGTAAATTATAGGCCTGTCGATTATCATGGTCGCACTTATTTTGATAAGTACATAATCAAATCAAATGTAGGTTCTACATAAGGGTATGGACTATAATGATGGAACAATTACTCGTTCCATATCAGTATTAAAAAAAAACTTTTAATTCCTATATGGAACGAGTGATTCTTCAATTATTATAATTAATTTTTCGATCCAAAATCCTCGATTGTTTTGATACAACAGGGTATAGAACGGGGTTGCCAGCTCACTATATTGATGCGTTATTAATGACATTGTAATCTACACCAAACCGTAGCCAAATGTTAAAAGGTACCATTAAAACTTTTTGCGCTTAAAATGATGTGACTCAAGCCGAACCTTTGTCCAATAAAGTTAATCTAAACTGTCATTTGTAATGAAGAGGGTAAAACTTTAAAAACTGGAATCTGGCTCCATATTATACAGCGTTGTGCTAATGACTGAAAAATAAATTCATTAAATGTTATAAATGTAACATAAAACTTACATACTTTCAAAGGCGTGTCAAAATTTTAGGGAACACACGGACTTCTACTCATCGACAAGAAATCCATTCATCTACTTCTATGAAGTAGATAGAATACTATAAGTATTGGGATTCGTCTCAAAAATATCCAATATCCCAAACCTCTGCCTTACACTAAACAATGATCACACTGCTGAAAATCGATTTCTACTTACACTTTCTTATTCCGTACAATGCCGTCTACTTCCGATGGAATTCAAAGCAAGTTCATAGTTCAAGGTATTGGAGAGACTGCAGTTCAGTGAACGTGAAGTTTGCTGATTCGCTATTGTTCAGGATGACCCAGCCATTGATGCGTTTTACTTGATTAATGTTGTTTTCATTTCAGTTCAATTTACTGAACGTACCACTTAGACGAACCGGCGGACTTAAAAACAAAAAAAAACCGTAGCTCTGACTTTTGTCGGTTTTTTTTGGTTCACATTGCATTTAACCCCCAAAAAGAATACCATAGAAATGTATAAAATTATATTTATACGTATACAACACCTAAATAAAAAAATATTTTGTTATAAACCCTTTGTAGATTGACCATTTCATTATGAATGCTAGCGGGCTAACTACAAACCTACTTTGTGTTGGAAGAATACCAACGACACGGCCATACGGGCGCGACGTGAGCCATAGTATACTATCGCGAGCTCTTTCAAATCTCTCCGGAGCCTCCAGACAAACATCCAGGTTTCTTGCCGGGACGTTTGTCACTGCGTTAATGTTTTTATATAATATGTACCTACAGCCCCTAACTTTCAGTTCAGTTCAGATCAGGCACACGTAATCGTTAGAATCTAAGTTTTTATTTATTTTGTGTTAAACATTTGTTTAAAGTAATTTTTGAATATTTAGTTTACCTTTTTTTAGTAGATGAGGATCGGCCTTTTTGCGCAACATACATAAATGCCATTTATTATGCTCATAGGAAAGATATAGAATATGAAACTGCAGGAATATATATTTATTTAATGTACCTACGTATGCTATACTAGTAATAAAGTTTCCAATCGAAAACGCATTGAACTATTAAAATTGTTATTAATTGGAAAAATATCTTTATCGCAGTTGAAAACAGCTTTCTTGCTAATTGCGGAATAGGAAAAGTATCTATAAAAAGGTAAAGTATCTACGCATGAATTATTTGTAGTACCTTACTTTTTCGTAATACTTAACTTTTATTTTTAGTTGTAGTACTCAGATAATTATTTTGGACCAGCATTTTTTGTATTAAATCGTTTTTTAAGGTCCCATATCGAATCACAGAGCTTGATTTAGCAAAAAGGTCATGATCGATTATTAATATTCCAATAACAATTTAGTTTAAAATCTAAATTTTATTATTATAATCTACGATAAAAGAACGATTATTAATTCTTAGATTGATACATTTATTAATGTTATCAAATGGCAATCTGAAATATATTACAATAGCATAGGTCAAACCCATCAAGAATTTACTATTATGCATATAAAATGTTGTGCTAAGAAAATTATTAAATTATTTAAAGAGATAAAAGTAATACTATATAAGTTTCTTTTAGAATATGCTGTGCCTAGATCTAAAACAAATTGTATTTACGTTACAATTAAATGTTTAATAATAATAATAAATAAATCAATTTTTTCAGGCAACATAAGACCAGTTAAGGATGGTAAAAAACTTATTCTAGGGCCCATATCAACAAATTCCTTACAGACTAACATAACTTTATAGCCGGTTACCATCTTTCTGCAATTGTAGTTCGGCAGCAAATTATTTATGCCCATCAGAACTTATGATTATGAACTTCTTTGTTTTGTTCGTTGTTATTCCTTAGTCTTTAATTAGAATTTAATATTTTTTTTTGTTATAGAAAGAGTTTTTAAGTTTGATTGTAGATATTCTCCAAAGATAACGGGCCGCTGCTGGCTTAAAAATTTCTAAATAGGTATCATTGATCTAGATTGGTATAGCATCGTCGCCTCGTCGTCGCGTTAAATCAAACATACCGCAAGAGATAGTAAGTTTGGATCTATAAATATAGATTACCATGACAAACCTAGTTGGACATATCGATAAACTTGTCTCGCAACATGGGAAACACTTTCATTTACGGAAGTTACCGTCGCGTCGCAGGCAACCTCAATGAAAGTAAAAGCGGATTGCACCGGATTTACCTTGCTATATTAACATACTTTACTTCGATAGGATTTGATTGTCAAGTACATTACCTACATCATATGAAGTACATAGTAGTACGGATAATAAAAAATATGTACATATTACTGTATTTTTACATTTGTTTCGTAAGTTTTCGGAAAATATTGAACTGATCAAGATAAAATTTGCCTCCATAAAGAATATAATCCGGTGTAGCATTTCCCTTTTTAACTCTTTTTTTACCCTATTTTTATGCCTTAATTTAACTTTTCTGTTTCTATATACTTCGTTTCTTAATTAGTAGGTACCTAGTTTGTGCCTATATCTGTTTTAAATGGGTAGAAATAAATAATTTTCTCCTTCTTCAAACCAGTAACAGTTGAAAAGCCAGAGGCCAAAGGAGTAAGAAAAGATAGATTTGAGTTATAAATGTTTTTAGTAACCCGTACCCAAAAAGGTTTTCTCTTGTGTAATAATAAATAATTGAAATCACAACTGTTGTTTTTTTATCTTCTAAATATGAAAGGACTGACACACCCTTGGCTCGTAATGAGTATTAGTTAATTACCATAAACAATGCTTGTGTAAACAATACTATTGTGAATAAAATAATCTGTGATTGCAAAGGTCAAATCATGTGTTTAGGTAATAATTTGAAATGATTTTTGATCTTCAACTATGAGTGATTGATGAGTACAAAAACTAAATCATCTTTTTGACCTTTAACAATATGAGTTTGTTCAAACTAATTTAAATTCATGTTCGTTCGAAAAGCAAGGCAGAATGCGGTCTATTTTAAATTTAGCTCATATTAAAAATAGACTGCATTCTGCCTTACTTTTTTATACTACAGTCAAGTGAACATCTGAGAACGCACTTGTTGCATATACTTTCATATAATTATTCAGTTGTTTCATGAGTATGTTTCAAGTTCTTATTTTTCATATTATTTTATGTTTTGATCACTCATTCACTCGACTGTGTCCCTGGTTCGGCGTTCTAATATAGGGCTTCAGGCATTAGGGCAGAAAACCAAAATGTTCTAACCTTTCGTGCGTTAATATTATAATAATAATAAATGTTGTATAGGAAAACATTCTTGTACACAAAATGTAGTATTTTTAAGTTAAGCGTACATTCTATATTCCTAATAGTAATATTTAAGTTTATACAATATATGTAGGCTAAGTATAGGTAGCCATATACTGTAAGTATTTGTTTTTTACTCTCTTTACATTCATAAATTTATTCAAGTGCCAGCATTATTCAAGTCTCTTATGTTTTTCCATAACTAGTCCACCGCCGGTTGCCTAGAAGAGATTGCTTATATCGAAAAAGCTGCCCTTAAGGCTTCCACTACTCTCTCCTGTATTTTGCTCTTTCTTTGTATCGTATGATAAAGTATTTTTAATCAAACATCTGTCTAACCAACTGGTAACACAGAGCTGAATGTACCTGCAAATTTAAAAATTCTTTGTATTCAATTGAGTACTACAAAGATCAAGTACACTTTCACAGCCCCAAGGAACTTAAAGTTGGCAATGTGTAATTAATTTAGAGAAAGTTGTATCTTTTAAAATGTGATTGATTTAATGAGCGCATTGCGATGATACCTATCATACGCTGAGCATTGCATACGGTCAACTTGTGGGTGAATCATTAGAAAGGTAAATATTGTGAAAATAAAATTACAATTAAATAACAAGTATTTACGGTTGAAACAATTGAGGTAACTGTAGACTATTGCAAACATACTACAGATAGTTCAAATGATCCATATCTGTACTAGTAGGAAGCGTAACTGAGACACCGCCACCGGTTTGGTAATAGAAAATAATTTAAAAATGGTAATTAAGTCTTTTACTACAGTTTGCATCATTATCATTGATTATACGCATTAGTTCACTGTTGGACAGACCTGCCCTAATGAGCGCTAGAGCATCCTGTCTTCAGTTTGCCATGTCCAGCATCTGCTTGCAGCCTGCTGTCCATTTGCTTCACAATGGTGGAATCGGGAATCCGTATCCACATAGAAATACGTGAGATGACAGAAAAATATTAATATATTTTTGAAAATACAATGAAGTCGCAGGAAAAACTAGCTTCTTTATAATTGAAAAAAAAAACTGCAGCTTTTTAATCAAAGAAAGTAATTCTTTACCCATTGCTTCATTCAAAAGCGTTCCACATAATAAGTGGAGCAGAATGAACGCAGTGTATGACAATGGAAAGTAATCAATTGATTTCAACGTTTACTTCACGATCAAATTGATGAATACGGAACGTAACTGCGGAAACTGCTTCCGATTGGCGATTTCAAACTCTAAATCTAATAGAATAAGGCAGTTTTTAGTTATTTTGATGCTGAACGCTTCATTACACGCACAATGTAAACTCTTACTCACTTTCTTTTTAGTGTCTACAATTTTAAAACAATTTGTAATTGGTTCATTGAGTCCGAAAAATAAGTAAAGAACAACTTAGTATCTAATTAAAATGAGCAACTAGTAAACAAACATTGAAAAAATAACGAGAAAAAATGGTTGAGCAGCGCGTTGAAGTCTTTTGTATTGAGTTTTCAACTTGCGTAATAAATCGAACAGCATTTTTGATAGCCTATTCAGAAATTCATGTTTTTTTAAGTCCTGGTGAATAGATATTTTATAGCGTTACTCACATAAGCACGCTAGCAAATTTTACAACAAAAACGTAAGACATATTAACATACAATGCAAAAATACACTTCCAAAACGAAGGGTGTATGATATTTTATCATGTAGAAGAACAAGTGTGATATAAAATCGAACATGACAGGCCATCAACAATAGACGCGTCCATGTAGGCCAGCGATGTACCCGCACAATAGAAGGATGTGCTCGCGAACCAAGGACTTAGATCGGATCCCGTCACCTTGCTCCAAATACGAACGGAGACGATCGTGCCATCTATCTGTTTGTTTAATATATTTATTTCATTAAAGACATTTTAGAAACGAGGCATTTATTCACTTCCAGTTTTTAAAACAGAAATATGATTACAGATTTTCAGCGAGAGAGATATGACAAAACATGACAGGCGGAGACAATCACCGTATTTCATTAGTTAAAAGGAGGTACATATATTATTATTCTTTTTTGTAAGTGACTAGTTTTTCTGATTCAAGTTGTGCAATAACGCAGTACCTATTAGCTAGCTACCTAGGCTTGTCTATTTCGCTAATGCTCAAACTGAATCTAGGGCAAAGTTGTTTAGAAGTAGTTAACTTCAGAGCTCCTTTGTTAATTTATATTATTACACTGTTTCATACATTTAATGGATTTCGGTAATTAGGTATTATACTTAAAAGCTGAAGATTTGTTGAAATCATTGGCATTCGCTAACCTATTCATCTACCTTAATTGTATACTTCAACGATAGGAGCTCCTGTTCATAATTTTTATCTACTTGTGTAATGGTTGCCATATAAATTGGGAATCACCCTGAAATATTCTATAACAAAAACCAACAGATTTATGTATTCATTATGAATGTTAGGGGGTTCACAACGAACCTTGTTTATGTTCGATTAACACCAACGTTTCATCTTCCACAGATAGTTTTTATAGTAAAATATAATAATGATTTAATTTCAGCTAGTGACGCCTGATTGCGCATATCCCTATCTTCTAAATCAGCTGATCAGTGCAGTAAGTAATGCACAAAAATTATGCCACGCATGCTCAGCGTAGGGATTATGGTATTACCATCAATAAGATTGCATACTCGCGTGCAAACGCTAACGGGTGGTTCACGGTTTTTGCTAATTCACTTCTTCCACTAGTAGACAAAACAATAAAGTGAAGAAAAAATTAGTAACACATTATTTGTTATTTTATAAGTATGAAATTGGACACGCCTATACACGTGTTTATTTTGTAAGCCTAATGAAATAAAGTTATTGAAATCTGAATTACAGTTTTTCCCCTTGACAAAGCTTAATTTTAAAAAGTCCAGAATTCCTCCTCACCCTTTCTTCTTAATCCATATCCCCCTTTAGCGGTAAAGTGCTTATTAGGGTAGACCTACATCCAATGGATTAATAGGTGTTGTTGATGATGACTATCTTTTGTAACGTCATCTTTCCGGGGTCGGTCAAACGGCTCTGTCTTTGCGGAACCGAATCTGTGGTTACTAACTTGACCCGTGGGTCGACAGGCTAACGTGCGACTTGGCTTACGACATTAGATAATAGAAAACCAGTGTGTGTAAAGCTACATTTCAGCCAAATTCAATGTGAAATGTAAACAAACCGCCTAGACTAACCTAAAATAAAATCTGCTGCCGATTGTGCGAATGATATGTCGATTTGAGATACTTTCCTTTTTGTAAATATTGCTAACAATAGAATCTGAACGACGACGTCAAGCAAGGGAGTGATATATTTTCTGTTGTGGTTTATTAAAAAACATTTCACATCTAATTTAGCTGGGGTGTAGGTGTATAGGCAACATATGGCAACATAAACCGAAATATTTGACGACCTCATTGGTGAGGGGGGTGAAGGTCCGCCTGCAACGCCCGACCTGTTTGCTTACGATTCCCGTCTCGGTTTGTACGATCTGCAGATATGGTATTCTATGTAAGAAAGAATACTATTCATGTAAAGTATTGTATTTAATCAATCAGTCAACTAGTACCCTTAACACAAGCACAGCTTAGCTTGTGGCTACATACTGTGAGTGGATTTTCTAGCAATTTTTTTCATATTTAGTTCCGTTGTAGATTACTAGTATTTTACCAGGATCCGGTAAACTACTACGTAAGCTTTCGTAACTGGCTCCGGTGGGGCATGCCTCTATGTACTAGTCTTTCAAAACACGAACTCTCAATAATGATCTTAGGAAACAAGCTATTAGTTAGCTTTTGGTATGATGGGCTTCATAGTACTGATGTGCTCGCTTGCAATAGAAATAGACTACTACTTTATGTATGTGTCGATGTACAGTCACCGCCAAAAATCATTGAACAAAATTATCGCATAACCTTTGTGTACACTACAGTTCAGCGGCTTCTGTTCTTTTGCGAGATTGGCGGGTTTAGGAAGAGTGTGCTTTGCGTGTAGGGTTCTTACAAAGCTTTATCGGTATCTACAACGATTTTGGTAGCGATGGTATAAACTACATTTTATAGTTTTTTATGTAAAATGTTAGCTCATTATAGTTTCAAAGAAAGCTGATAAAATGCTTTTTATTTTAAATCTCAAAATTTTATGGTTTACGAAATGGTACCAACTACATTTTATCGTTTTATATGTTAAAAATGTTACCGATGTAAAGCTTATTATAGTTTCAACGAAAGCTAATAAAATTTACTATAAAATGCTTGTTATTTTAAATCTCAAAAATTTATGGTTTACGAAAATTAAAGAAAAATTTAAGAGTATGACACTTAGTTTTGCAGGTCAGTGTATATTGTATTACTACTACTGACCGTCATTGGAAACCTTGTGTAAAAAATAATCACAAAATAAATAATTAAAATATTTATTACTAATTTGATTAGTCAGTGACACACCTAATATTTTACCACGTACTTTTATAAACTATCCACACACAAAAAAATACAAGTATCTATTCTAAAGCAGGATGTTAAACAAGAAAATACGGTAGCGAAGTAACAATAGGTATCAGGTACCGGCAAAAAACGTGCAAAATCACTCCATTGTCACCTTCGCGTAATCGTGACGATATGGTCCCGGAGACATCCAGTTTCTGGGTGTGTAAGGTCACCCAGACCGGCCGAGCCCAAAGATCTCATTGTATATGTGCTTTCAACATCATTAATATTAAAAATGCGAATGTTTGACTGGAATGTTTGTTTCTTTTTCATGCCAGAATGGGCAGATCTAGGATTAGGAACTAATTACTGTACTAAGTGCTGAATCTAGTCAGACTTGAAGAATTTTCATAGAAACGTTTTGTAATTTTCATAATTACTTCGCCTTATAATTGTATAGTAAAGAAAAAAGAAAGGAAATACCTATGATATACATACATATGTAGGTACCGACAGAAAAAAATACGTGCAAAATCACTCCATAGTCATCTTCGCGTAATCGTGACGTTTGTGTTCCAGAGACCAGTTTCTGGGCGTGTAAGGTCACGGAGACCGGCCGAGCCCAAAGATCTCATTGTGTATGTGTCTATATTATCACAGATTAGTTGAGCTACCTGTTATTTCTTTGAAATTGTTTTAATTGTAAATACTTCTTTTAATTTGGTGATTTAACTGTAATTTTATTAGTTCATAAAGTTTTACAATTAAAAAAATATTATCACAGTATTAAAAATGGGAAAGTTGGAATAAAGTTTGCTAGTTCGTCATGCCAGAAGTACTCGACAGATGGATTTTGATAAGATTTTGCAATAATGTTTTTATAAGATTTGATAAAGATTTTTCATAGATCTTTAAAACATTAAATAATATAATTACACAAAACAGTTGTTACTATACGAGAAGGTACACGTTATCATAGAATGACATTGATAAGAAACTTAATATTTTTTTTGACATATGAATATTCAAGCCTCGCTAGCCATGTCTCAATATTTAACCAGTTTAATTATCATAGATCTCTGTCAAGTTAAATTCATAATTGAATTCACTTAAACATGCAAATCCTACATTCCCATGAAAATATGTTAAGGCGGGGTTACACTGGCGCAGAGATCAAGTGCAAAGAAGCTTTAAACACTCCAAAACATCAAGACTATAAATAAATAACAGATTTCAGATTATCTGATATCAATAACTTTATTTCTATAGGTTTACAAAATAAGCACTAGACAAATTTGATACAGTTAAATTTATAAAATAAGAAATAAGATGTTATTGAATTTCTCTTCACTTGAATTTTTGTATGTATTCAATGTACACAGCATCATCTAGTTCTCATAACGCGCTCTTCCTAATTTAGGGCTGTCACATAATGATGCTGTGTGGATTGTACAGTAGATATATATGCTGGACAATAAACAAAACTTCACAATCACAAATAGGTACTTTCTCCAAAATGGACGGCTGTGAATAAAAACTAACCTACGCCCAGAGGTCGTCAAAAATGCTGGATACAATTCCAGCATTTTTGATGACCTCTGGGCGTAGGTCCACCTGCGACGCAGGAGGTTGCGGGTTGATTCCCGCCTCGGGACAAATGTTTGTACGATCTGGGGATATTTGTTCAGTGTTTGGTGTTTTCTATGTATAATAGAAAATATCAATCTATGTAATCTATCATCTAGCGCTCATAACACAAGCTCTGCTTAGCTCGGGCTAGGTGATGCTGTGTGGATTGTCCAATATTATTCATTTGTTTTATAGCATCTATTTGAAGATCGCAAAACGCAAACAGGAAACAGGATTAAAATTTGCAATCCTTTTTCCTTGCAGTATGAACTAGCCCTTACATTTCAAAACCGTGTTAAGAAGCGCACTGACGAAACATCCTTCTAAATTGATCAACTGACCTTTTAGTGAGGTCTGGGAGTGTTTAAGTATTCCACAGTCAAATTTAAGTTTATTGATACCTAGTGTTTTATGTTAATAACATTTAGCCTAAGTTATGACATGTTTTCAGAAAGTGTACAGCAAATCAAGCATTTTCAACTTCGTTTATCATCATCACATTTTAAATTCTACGGCAAAGAAGAGTTTTACTTAATCCCTCATATTTGGTGTGCCATATTCCTAATCCCTCATTATTTGGTGTGCCAAACTTTATCTAAAGGAAATAATATTTTCGAAAGTACTAAACTGAAATTTGATTCGTAAGTTCGCTAATTTTCTTGTGATAATTTTTAAAGTATTAAAATTGCAGATATTATCGAATTTCACCGAAAACAATCTGTATAATCGTCGTAAGAAGCTCTAACTTCTTTCGTATTGCTCATTTAGTTTATTCAGTCACATGTTTACTTTTTAAGTCATTTTATAGTATGAAGTGCTTATCGTGAAATCTTGTGCGCGTCAGAATTAAGTACCCCCCTTGTCTACATAATATTTACGATTACTTCGGATTCCCTTGTAACTTATCACAAACTTTCACATGCAAAAATTTATCACGCCGCCGCTCAGGATCGAACCACCCACCATAATACTCAAAGTCTGAAATTCCCAACACTAACAACTATTGTGTCCCACATAGATTGAGATAGGGGGTACTTATATGTGACGCGCACTGTACGTTAAATATATAGATATATAGCTACAATCAGTAGTTATCAATAAAGATGATATAAATATTTTTTTATTCACGTTTGGGTTGATTCTATGGAAACGGTTATTTCTTTTTATTACCAGAAAATACGGACCGCTTTGTTCTCTACCTAGCTTTAGAGCCATGATGTGACGAACATACATACATCCATCAATAGTTCAGCATAAATATTAGGTCAATAAAGCGAACTGCGATTATTTTCCAAAATTATTTTATTTTCCACTGACATTAGACCTTACAAATATTTGTGCCTACCTTTTTACCTTTATAAAAGATTGAAGTTCCTGTAATTCCATTAAAGTTTTCAAAGTCCAGACACGTATCGGAACTAAAGCATCAGCTCATATCAAATTCATAGGGGTAAGTCCGGAGCGCGAATTCACTAACAATGTAAGCAGAACTACTGTTTTCTCTTAGAAACTCAAGTTGATTTTAAGGAGAATGTATATCAGACTAAACAGACACAAAAAAATATCCCTCGACTTTGAAATAAAATTAATACTTCCATTATTTATAAAAAAATACAGAATATTGTAATTGTTTTTAATTCCTGATATTCGGTAATTGATTGAAAATTTAAGACTTATGGGACCAGATTGTATTATCATCATCATCATCATCGTCATACTATATCATTCTACTGCTGGATATAGGAAATATTAATTAATATTAAAAAAATCGGGACCCGATTACTACTTTACTATCAGAATAACAATAATCCTTATTGTATCTAAGTAGATACCTACCCTTATGACTTGGAATACAGGTTACCTAGAATATCATACCATTCTCAACAACCCAGATTCTCTAAATATCGTAAATAAAGAAAAAAGAGCCGATTTACTAGTACTCTAGTAACTATAAGAACTTATTTACTAGTCGTAGGGCCCGATTCAAAGGAGCCTGAAACTATCTAAGTAATTATTTATTGTACTTAGTATGAAAACCCCTCAATAAAGACAGGAACCGAACAGGGAGCATGGCCGTGGGTCGAATCACCACCACTAATCTATTATTAAACTACAGAAGCAACTCCGAGCCCACGTGCGCGCCTATCAGATACCCCAGGCATTTGCATTTATTGACTCTTTAGATCTGACAACAAAACACCACCTTAAAATCACACATAACAAACACATCTACCACAAAACTAAACCTTAAGAGCTAAACATAAGGTTGTCGCACCTTCCGATGAGGATTTAAGCCCTAGTTTCAAACCTGCGTTCTGCAATTTGCGTTTAAATCTAAATTGACTTTTTACTTCTTGTTAGAAGTCGATTGGTCGTTGCCATTTTTATAAATTAGATCTTGCACGCGACCGTTCTAAGACGTACAAATGTCGTTAAATGAAAGTGTTGCTGGTATAAATGGGGCGGTTTACTTTTATGGTCGAGAAAAAGATAAGAAATCCTTTTCACCAATGAGACTGGATCTTCGGAACTTCTGGGAAAATTGAGAGGTCGTTTAAGCAAGCTAGCTAGATGGACCTCGACATCTAGTTTGACCGATACTATTTACACTGTATTTACAAAATTCAGTAGCGAATTCATTTTACTAATCCAATGTTTCTGACAAAATGTTACTTTATCAGTTATTGGAGGCGATGTTGAAGGCAAAAAAATATAGTGTGGCCTAGACTGAGGCGAAAGCAAAGCAAGATTATTCGATTATGATTTCTCTAAGCCTCCGTGTAGAAATCCATAAAATAAAAGAAATCATAGATAAATATTGAGACACGCACAGAGATTTTATGACCCGCTATCAAATCCCAATCTCTTGCATAACTCTGAAACAAATTCATTGTCACTGACCAACACGATTACTTACAACAGTCTCAATGTCGCCCCACTTTCTAAACGTATCTACCACAATTATACGAACAAACAAACAATTATATCACGAACCGCCCCATGCAGATTGATAAACTGATAATAACTCTTGCGACGACACGCTAAAGTTCAAAGTTGATAGAGTCGTTGATATCAAAGACACTGGTGTTACTTATATCCAAGACAATGGTCTCGAGGACATGTTCATGCTAAATCCTTTCAGCAGACTATGTTTTTCAAAAAGACACTCTGTGGGAACAAGATAAGGTTTATAAAGCAATGGTCTAGTCGAGATCCAGGACGTCGGCGCCGGTGCTTTCGGTAGTTATGTTGTGAAATCACTGTGGGCGTCGTTAAATCTAGATCTATGGTCTACAATTGAACTAAATATTGTAAGACTGAATCAAAGTGACATGACATTACAAATTGGTGATTTTATGTTGGTAGTCTGTAATTTCTGAATGTTGTAAGATTTAATTCGTATGTGTTGAAGATAGAAAATTTTACGCAACTTCAAAATTGCTAGACTGACATGGCAAGAAATAAAAGTAATTTACTTAGTTATTTGGACATACTGCTAAAGATAGTAAATTATCAAAGGTCGTAGATCTATAAATAGTCGAAGGACAACCATGACGAGTCCTCAAGTAAAACTCAGTAAAAACCAAGCCTATTGTACCAGAGGTTCCAGAATCTAACAAAGCACACATCGATAAGAACACAATAAACAATAACAGTCAGCTGTTGCACAAGTGGGTAATAGTTACGCGGCGTAATGATTATGATTGTTTATAGGCAGCGATTACGACACGACCTGATATATAGATCGATATGTCAATGACGACCTTTGTCTGGTCGATGGTCTAGTTCGATGTGAGGTAGTAATGATAATGATGAAATTTAGTTATTAAGGTAATGTATTTAAAACGCAACATTTCAGATTTTTATAACTTTATATCATTAGACTTACAAAATACAACTATCTCTTCAATAACATTTTTTGATATAGTTTAAAATCGGATCGATATTGACAATGATATTTTCTTCGTGCAAAACTCTTGCTCGTATTTTCTTTATCGGACTATTCTTGAACTCTTATACAACATTAACCAACTGCTACACTTTTCTAACGCATAAGACTTTATAGCCCATCCTTATCATCCCCAATTATCATCTTTACACAAGTTTTATTATCCAACTTTACACGTCCGGTGAAAACTGGACCATCGAGATCTTTATCATAAGTCGTGACATATAAAAAGTTTAACTCGTGCTGTTCTGTCGCGTGGGTTGATTTGCAAGTATCTAAATCTGTATTGACTATATCTACTACTCCATTGACTATGTTATCTACTACACTGTTGACGGTATCTATTGAATTATTGACCGTATCTACGCCATTATCGACTTGAAATTGCCGATATTTAGGTCAGCATGGGTCAATTTCAACAGTGACTGACATATTTTGATTTATTAAGGCGCTTGTCCGGGTTTAAGTGGTTTGTTTTAGAATGTGTGCCTCTGAGCTGCCAGTTATTGTGCGCAGCTGTTCAATATTCTTGTCAATTATTAGAATATTAGCATTGTACGGAATTCATTCGAAAATTCAATTTAATGTTTTGTTTATCTTAATCTTACATAATGTTGTCAATGTTCTTTACGATATAAACAATGAATTTTAACGCGTGTATCAACTAAATTAACGATCGGGTATAAACTTTTGCAATGTGATTTAACAAAATTTATGATTTGTAGTTGTATACATCAGAAACTTTTCTCCGGGGTAATTTAATACAGTTTACTTACTGACATTGAAATAAGAATTAAAATACGCAATACCATACTGGAACCAACAAGGCCTGTTGGCCTATTTTCTGAGATGTAAGCGACATGTGCCCATTCTTTGGCATTGTATTCACTCGATTATTAACCTTATGGAGCATTGATTTTATATTTTATCGGTCGAATATGGTAAGTACTCTCCGAGAGAACATGCTCAGCTTTCAGGACTTGGCAGGGGAAACAGCATTTCGATGTTCAGACCCTACTGTTATTTATTCTTTCTGACACTTCGCCGTAAAAGTAGAAAGGTGTTTTATTCAGATTCGATTCAAAAATCTCTTGTAGGTACTTTTTTATTCATACTTTTTTGAACCAGGATCTAATATAAAAAGTTATAAAGTTAAAACAAATCCTCTCCTATTATCATCATTATACATGCATATTATGTAGTGCTTAAATTTTTTAAGTAATCGTTGGAGTATTTGCCTCGACTTTGATAGTAGTTTAGTGGGCTTTTTTTACTTAGTGTTTTCCGTTATTTTAGCGCAATTCAAAAGCATCGTCAAAAGCAACGTTGTAATTATATGCGACGTTAGTAAAATCCATAGCTAGGTATATCTTTTCTATTTTATGAAAATCAAAAAAATCTAAATCAAAGTGCTTTTTTTTCCTTTAGACCTTCTTACAGGACTCTTGGACACGTCACAAAATACAAGTTAAATAAGAAATAAAATGAATGTCTTTAGCAAAATTCAAAAATAAACAACAATTTATTCCTCAGGATATTATTATAATCAGACAAGTAGAAAACCAAGTTCCCTACACCTACACAGAGACTGAACCAAACAGAAGCCACTTCCTACAAGATATACCCAATTAATTCACGTTAAATTAACTTTAAACCCTTGCGTTTTGCTATCGGAAGTCTAGCAACAAGTTCTAATTATTAGCTGGGAATGTTCGATCTTTATTGTCCACTGCCTTCGGAATTTGTCGTTTTATATTCCCGTATATTCTAAACTATGCTCTGCAAAGACGTATTTAAGTTCACAACTGAATATCCATTGTTTGATGTTAAAACTTAAAAAACTCCAATATTTATCTAACGTTTTGATTCTGAAGTTTTGATCGTACTTACAAATATAAAAATGAACAATAATAATGAACTTTTAGAAAACCATATAACAAAAATATGTATTTATGTTAAGACTAGATACTCCGTTGTATCGGATACGCTTGTTAAAATAGAAGTACACCTAATGATAAATAAATACAAAAATGTCCTGTCAATTCTATACCCAATTTAATTTACCTACGGTCCCCGGCCGCATTTACACAGTTCTCAAAGTGACAGTACTCCACGCTACTGTCACTATTCTGTGCCCTAAAGCTGGGTGTGCAATGAACGCGACTAATTAAATGTAGTGTTAGTGTAAGTAGTGACATGTATCGTTAAAATGGTGGCTTTCTGTTGGTTTTCGTGAGTAGATCTGATATTTAGCTTCCGTGTGTGGACTGTGGGCATCAAGGTTTAGAGTAAATGCTGGTAGAGTAGAGCTACAATGTAAGAAATAAGCTTCTAAGATGCACCAAAAAAAAATTAAAATAGGTAAACGTTTGAAAGGAATATGAATGACAGGAAAAATAGGGTAGGTTTTGGCAAAGAGTGAAGAATACGGGTCCGAAAAATGGATATAAAAACAAGCACCGGCAGTGGCCGCCCTTCAACGGAAATTTGGGGAAACCGTTTTTTCGCTACTAGTTATCAGATAGTCGTTTTGACTCTTGCTTTCTACAATGTTATGTCCTGGGGTAGTAATATTATTATTCTATGGTAGATACTAAGGGTCGCGACTCGTGGTCCCACTAATTTGACCCACTGGTGGGACAGTGTGTCGATTTAATGGGCTCGTGGTCCCACTGTTTGGTGGGACCATCAGTCAACGTAATGCAGTCGCTCGTGGTCCCACTGATTTGGTCATAAGGGCTATAACACAAATATATTTGGTGTAGGTAGTCTCAGTAGTCCGGTTGCCTAATTCAACCGGACTTTTGAGCCTTTTTTTTCAATAGTTTCATCGGTGGCCGGCTTTTTATTCTTAACGAAACAATTTATTTTGATCAATTGTCCGCCGATTTAGAATGTCAGCAAAATGTCAAATGTTACAGAAATTGTCAATACCCACAGATTTCTAAATAAATAGGAACCTCAATTGCGTAGGAAATTTTTACCACATAAAATCTAATTAATGGCAAAATAATAAAAGAATGCATCTCTAATTTTTTTCACATTTTAATTTCACTTTAAAAAATCTTTTCACAGTTCCATTTCTATTTCATCATCCACTGCCAACGAATCCCCGTTGCACAGGCCCTGTCACCGCATGCGATGATCTAGGCTGCGCCGGCGTCGACTTCCGTGTCATTATGCGCGCCCGATCGCATCCGAACACGCCCGAGTTGTCTGATCGTGCGCAAGAGTTTTGTTGACATAGTGTTGTATGTTATTCTCTATTGTTGCAAAGGAGAAAAGTTGGAAATATTTTTCTACGTTTGAGTTTTTACATTTTTTTAAGCTACATCTATAAGTCAAATATGTTATATTAAACAATTTAAGATTACAAAACGTAATAAAATTTCTCAATTGACTTGTTATTTGGAGCTAAGTGGTGTTACCTTTAATCTATACTAATATTATAAAGAGGAAAGATTTGATTGTTTGTATGTTTGTTTGTTTGTTTGAATTGAATAGGCTCCGAAACTACTGGACCGAGTTAAAAAATTCTTTCACCATTAGAATCCTTAATTTTCCGTGATGAACATAGGCTATATAATATTTTCAAAAAAGTTAGGGATCCGCATGAAAAATTCAATAATTAAACCGTGGGCTGTATATTCAACCTCTTTTTCTATTATGGCGCGTCAGAATAGAAAAAGAGGTTGTATAGCGCACGGTGCTTGCTTTTTCTCTACGGCCAGTGTCAGTTTTGGAATGTCGAGTCAATGTCAAAAACCCCAATGCTGTTAAAAAAAGTAAAGATCCGTATGAAAACTGTGAAACCCATCCTTTTAGTGTGTATAATTTCTGAAATTTTTGTTTAATACCCGTGCGAAGCCGGGGCGGGCCGCTAGTTAATAATATTTTAATTAATACCTTTAATTTTCCGACTTTTTCAATTACCACAGTTTTAATATTATTCTGCCTGTCTGTAGAAGAAATAAAAAGAAGTACATTACATACTTAGGTAATCGTATTTTTTTTAACAAAGCTTGTCTAAGTACTTATTTTGTAAGCCTAAAGAAATAAAGTTGTAGGATCTGAATCTGAAATCTGAATCTGTCAAAAACTTTTGAATAACCTTTACAGTAAATAAATTATTTGACCTCAACCAACATTTGGGCATGAGTTAATAACTCAATCGATCACAAGCGCCAATAGATTGTAAACTCAATGAACATTCCGACTTCCCGTTACCTTGGGTGGTATGATATTGTTAAAATCTCACATAATATATAATATTCATCTAGTACTAATAACTCAAGCTCCGCTTAGCTTGGGGCTAGATGAATAATTATATTATTTCTATATTCTCCAGCATTCATTATTATTTAATTTTCCTATTACGTATTACATGGCAAAGTAAGTAAAATTGTATAAACCAAGATCAGAATTGGATCGAACCTTGTCAAAGTAATAATTTATGTCAGGTTGTCTGTTATTGATCACTTGTATTATAATTGTTTAATTTGTCAATTGTTTCTTAGTAAAGAGATTTTGGAATATATTTAAATAAGTTTATAGTGAATAAATAAATAACTTTATATCTTTGTAGCTAGTTACCGACACATTCTATCGATTTTATTTCGGTTCTAAATGCTTCTGTCCCATTTTGATCCCGCGCGGACTATGATGGGTAGATAATCTCCGGAAGGGTAATTTTGAAAGTTCTTTACGGCAGTTAGTTTATGTACTATGTATATTCAAATTCAAAAAAAGGAATAAGAAAACCTTAAGTCTCCATGGAAAAAAAACTGGAAAGATGTAAAAGCTCGCACCTTGGTAGTATGTCACAGGTGAACAAGTCATACAAAAATGAAAGAAAGTCCCATACAAATCAAAATTGACAAGATAATCTGAAACTTTCACTGGTTGGAAGTTCATCGCCAGTGGTACCAACTTTTAACCAAAAGCAATTTCCATCTCAATTTCGCAAATTATTAAGAAGCGTACACACCAAGGTCATCAATTCCGCTGATACGGCGGGCGGGTTCGGTGTAGGTAGCTTGGTCGGCGAAATGTTGGCGACTACACATCTAGGAGTTAACACACTAATACGGCTGGGTTATAAAAATAAGGCTGACTTTTGACGACAATATGTCGCCGACATTTGTTGCGGGCTTGTCGCCAGAAGTCGGGCACTATCACGCACTAGCTATGGTTCGGTATAATTTGATTGTGATGAATAAAATAAAAAAAAACCGACGTCAAATTCCTTAATATTTACAATGTTTTTTAGGTTTTCCGGGTAAAATACTAATCTCGAGGAAACACAACCTATAGGACCAATCTCTATAAAAATAATTATTAATTTTTATTCCGTGATTGACGGATAAATCGAAAACAATCATAGTAAAAAAAACGTACATACAGCCGAACACAAAAGTTCTTTTTCAAATTCGGTTATAAATAATTTTGCTGACATTAACCCGTCGTCGGCTGTATCAGCGGCGCGCTTCCAACTTTGTGTATAAACTCCATAAGACGTTTATAATAAGCTCACGGGACAGTTCCCAACAGTCAGAATTAAAATACTTTCACTGTCCGCCTCGTCGACCGAGAATGGTAAATGATCAATTCACTTTTAGTTTTAAAACAGGTGAAACTTAAGCACCTAACCTTGTACGGTCCGGCGATTTTGTTTGGACGCATTTATATAGTAACCAGCACTACTCTAAGATTTGTAAGCAGTAGCAGTATGCACGTTTGCAAAATGCAAGCAAGGTTTATACAGAAGCCTATAATAATAATGCTGGATCATCAGCATCATATGAACAATGAAGGAGTCCGGGCGAGCATTTTGACTTATCAAAATACCGTATGCTTCAACATAGTAAAAAATATCACATTAATCTAAAAACACAAAAAAATGTTGGTCAAAAACGTAATGGTAAAAAATTATTTTTGATCGCAATGTATTGCCTGACATAGAGCGCAAATTAAAAGTGATTAGAATTACCAGCATTGAATCAAATTCAGTGTGAATGCATCCATTGTGCGAATTTATAGCCGTTTCTCATTCTTCTTTACGCAATTCAATTAAAGCTACCTCTTTGTAGTTTTATTTTTCAATTAAAACAATTGTGTAATAAGATTTGCGATTATTTAAGTGGAAAAATTTGCATACGATTTTACATGTAAATCTTGAAGTTGTTGAATGACCCAGTGTTTTTAACCAAAATCAAAGTCAAAGTTTATTTACTTTCGATCTAACAGGACTCTTGGACACGTCACAAAATACGAATTACATAAGTGATACTTGGAAATAAAGTGATCGTTTTGACTTTTTGTTCACATCAATCTATTTTAGGTTAAGAAGCGAACAAGAAACACTCTTTATCATCTAACGTTTAACAATTGTGTTAAAGAAAGTTGTTAATATATTTTTGTACACATTTTTTTTAATCTGTTAAGTCAGCCTAGTCATGGGTTGAAGAGAGGTTAAACTTATTTGGTGATTGTTTTCTTTTTACACTAGGCTAAAACTACAGTAAAGTAAGTTTCGCAATTCGTAAGTCACTTTGTGTTATGGAATGGCAATTATTTTTCATTTTGGAAAAACTAACCTTGGTTCGCTGATATACAGAATTTTAGGCTAAAAATTATTATTTTCTGAAATGATTCCAATGATTTACAGAATCAAAGTTGGTTTTATCATGGATTTATAGAAAATGATAATCGATTTGCGGTAAATTAGATTTCCGTAGTTCTATTGCTTATTTTTATTCTATTCTATTATTATATAATATAGAACGCAGAAAAAAAAACTACGAAAACATTTCAATCTCGCGGCAAATTTGCAAAAAAACCGATAACAAATCCTGCCAAGAAACCCTTTGTTTGAGGCATGTTCAATTAATTTTTCAGTTGTTAAATAAAAAAGTATGCGTTAAATTTCGATTTCTTAAACGGAATTTATAAACAGGTCATAAAATATTTGCGGCCATTATGTGAGTAGTTCAAAACCTTAGCTCAAAACAGCAAATAATTTAAATATTCCGTAAATATTTTAAACATTTTGAAACAAACCTGAGGAATGTGCAGCAATTAAATACGAATAATAAATGTACAATGTTAAGCCGTACAATTAGAACCAGTTGTCCGATAAGCTAATATGTATCACAACGTGACCGCCCCGGGTTCGCTTGCGAAATGAACAACTGTTAGGAAATTAGGCGAAACGTTATCTATCTATCTTATTGTCCAAGCAAGAACACAACATTACCTAATTTAATTTACAACGTACTCTGTTAGACGGTACTTATTTGACGACCTCTATGGCGCTGTGGGTAAGGGCCGTCTCCGACGTAAGAGTTTGCGGGTTCTATTCCCGTCAGAAATATCTTTGCAAACTGTATATATTTTTTCCGGGTGTTCTGAAATTTTTGTATAAAAATAATGTTAGTATTTTATGTATTAAATATATTATATCAGTTATCTAGTACCCATAGTAGAAGCTTTGCGTATTTTCGGGCTAAAGTACATCATATGAAAAAAATTAAATCAATAACACGTTATTCCTTAGTGTATAATAATTAATTATATTTTATTATTAATTTGACTTTTATAAATGAATAATTTATAAGCCTAAAGAAACAAAGTTATTGAAATCTGAATGGAATCTGTGTGATTGCCCAGCATTAATTATTGTAATTAATAAGTTCATGGAAGAAATGTAGTTCAAGAAAGTAGAGAATTTTTTTATTTTTCTACTTTTCAGTCATAGGTAAGATATTATATTTACTACCCATTGAATATGAGTTTCTGATTTTGTGCAGAAACCATTACCTATAATAACAGTTGTGGATGTTTTTTTCTTCTTTTGTCTATGGGCCGCAACAAAATATGTTGAGCAATCGTTTTAAATGTAAAAAGGATCATAATTTATTACTCCCAATCTATTCCATAGACAAAAAACAGTAACATAATTCAAGTTAATTATGAAGTAGTAACGAGGCCATTAAAACAGGCCTAAACATACTTATACAAAGTGATTATAAATGAAGTACATTGCGAAATGACGAATTGCCCCAAAGTAGAGCAGCACGTGCTATAATAACCCTAAATAATAATGTACCTTGGCATAACGAGGTACATTATACGTACATAAATCAATCTATTCATTGGTTGTTGAAAAATACTGACACGCCAAAGAAATATTGGCACACCATAGAGTCTTGCCAACATTTCTATTTTCGAATCATTCCATTTGTTATTTTATAATTACGATAATTAGGCTTTTCTTAAAAACTTCAATCGTAAAGAAAAGAGAGCGTTTCGGGAATATAATATAAAAGAAAATATTTTATTGGTCGTCTGGAAGAAATCGCTTTAAGAATTAAGCCCGACAATTCCATTGCCTTTCATCAAAATTTAATACCTAGCTCTGTGTAAGTGTTGCTTTTCTATCCACAGCAAAATTTTCATAAGTATATAAAATTAGGTTTTTGACAATATCGTTTCGTTTGTATTTAGGTACAATAATTTTCTTAAATAGGTGACGATAGTTTGGCTAACTCTGTACGCCAATAAACTCATTTTTTTGCGAATAATAAAGTGTAGTTAGGACCTTATTGTAGCTTTTCAAAACAGATTTAGAAGTAAGGTCTCCTTTCATTATTAATATATGACGTAGTTTTGAATTCATTTTAGAATTCCATTAATTTCATTACAACATTCCATTAGGACGAGATTTCTCCATATAAAGTAAAATGCTTACCTCATGCCGTCAAATCCGTCATCAGACCCATTGATAGTGAGGACCGGCGCCCGCGCATACGCTTTCGCGACGCGTCGATTCCGCTCGAACACTATCACCTTCGCCCAGATCTCGTCGTCAATCTGTGTCCACTTGTCTAGTACTTCCTGTATGTGTTCCTGTGGACAAAGAGAGGTGAGAGAGTGAGAAAATGGACAAATAGATAGTACTGGACATATTCACACATCTGGCTTCAAAGTACGCTAAGCAGGTGTTATAGATCAGCAAGTAGAGTGGTAATTAAGTTAAATCCTATGAGAGGCACAATTGATAAGGTTGATGAGGATGGAATGAATGAATAATACTGAAAAAGTCAAAAAGAGAGAGGCACAGTGAGAGTGCGAAAGGAGCTAAAGCTAACGCACAGTGAAAAAGTCGAAAAGAGATCTAGCAAAAAAGTGCAGACTAAGATAAATATCAAATTTAGTGAGAATGACGAAGTAGATTAAAGAGTTTCACATAAAAACAAAGACAAAACAGGATGCTATATTTAATTGACTATTTTTAATGTAGGCAGAAAGGAAAGACTTTGCCCTGCAGTGAAAGAACATGGGATGAAAAAGTATACTATTTCTATTTCACCCCATGAATTGTAAACTCTAATAGTATATATTCATTTGCTTTAAACTGAAAAGGAAAACTCTAGAAGAATGCGAGAACCAAATCAGATAAAGTTATATTCGCACTTCGCAACACCTAACCTTGGCTCGCGTGAAACATATTACCAAAGTTTAGATATTAATCCTTGTGCAAGCTGTCGCAATGCGACGACATCGGATCTGCGCCCGCGACCGAAACTGTTATGCTCTACTAATTATCTACCTACACGAGTGTGGCTATCAATGAAGATGTAGTAAAGATAGTAGTAGTAAAGATAGGCGTGTGTTAAATTTTTATGATTTATTGTACGGTTTTTCTATACTAATATTATAAAGAGGAAAGATTTGATTGTTTGTTTGTTTGTATGTTTGTTTGTTTGTTTGTTTGTTTGTTTGTTTGTTTGTTTGTTTGTTTGAATTGAATAGGCTCCGAAACTACTGGACCGAGTTAAAAAATTCTTTCACCATTAGAATCCTTAATTTTCCGTGATGAACATAGGCTATATAATATTTTCAAAAAAGTTAGGGATCCGCATGAAAAATTCAATAATTGAACCGTGGGCTGTATATTCAACCTCTTTTTCTATTATGGCGCGTCAGAATAGAAAAAGAGGTTGTATAGCGCACGGTGCTTGCTTTTTCTCTCAGACTTTTTCTCTACGGCCAGTGTCAGTTTTGGAATGTTGAGTCAATGTCAAAAACCCTAATGCTGTTAAAAAAGTAAAGATCCGTATGAAAACTGTGAAACCTATCGTTTCAGTGTGTATAATTTCTGAAATTTTTGTTTAATACCCGTGCGAAGCCGGGGCGGGCCGCTAGTATTTGTATAAGAAGGAAAATAATGGGTTTGGATAAACTTGACTCAGATTTCAGATTTAAAAAACTCTATTTCCTTAGGCTTACAAAAGGCTTGTTTTGTAAGCCGACAAGTCAAATCAAATCAATCTAGTTATCTGCTACGATTCGGTTAATGTTCTGTCGGTTGATATTTTACACTATTACTATAAAGAATACATTTAAGATAAAAGTTTGCGGAGGCTCAGGTTGATGGCTTCCACGCCATCATACGCAAGAAGACAGCCTCGCTGCTTCACAGAACATGGGGCAGTACCAACACCATCCTACAGGTCGTAGGCAGCAAGTTTGCTTCGCCCATCATGCAGTCTTTCAACAGGGTCCTAACTCTTTAGACTCTTTAGGTTAGGATTCTGTTGAATGGCTGCTTTAAATTTAAATTTAATTAAGTAAATGATTGATTTTGTATTTTGTGTATTGATTTTGTTTTTATGTAATGTGTAATGTATGGACTAATGTCTGAATAAAGAAACTTATTTTTTATTTATTTATTTAAAAGAATTTTATGATTGCTGGGTAAGAATTTTATTTTTTATCATTATGTTGGCACTATTGTTAACTACTTGCCAATGCTATATTATGTAACGAAGTAAAGTAATATAGTAAAATACATAAATCTGCAATAAAAAAGTTTGACGATTACTGTACCTACCACTCCTCAATTTCTGGCCGTTGTAAACTCTACATTATTTATTAACAGATACTACCGGGAACAAGAGCTATCTCGGACAAGCACAAACCGTGGAAGCGTGAGTATTTTTAGTAGTCATCATCATCATCATCATCAGCCTATGAGTTAGTCCACTGTTGGACATAGGCATCCCCTAATGAGCGCCATAGCGCCCTGTCTTCGGCTTGTCGCATCCAGCATCTGCAACTCGTGAGAAAAGCTTATAGACGTGACTTAGGAGCGAGATGGGTCTATAATTTTTAAGGAGGGTTTTATCTGCTTTCTTGAAAAAGAGCACCATTTACCATTTTTTTCATTTTTAGTAGTATTGAAATATAATCTTCGTAACTATTAACAATATATGTATATAGATACTATCTATTGTTGATACAAAGAAAGCTGTTTTAAAAGCACTTATAAAACAGCCTTCAACTTTGTCTATGAATCCTGCTCAAACCACCCACCAACCAAATCCAACTCATTCACATGCTACTAGAGTTATGCAATAATTAGCATACCTCTGTGGTAGATTATACTAATCTCTCTTCTATTCGAATGATACAGAATTGTTATTAACTTTCGGTTTTGTTCCCAACGGTCGATTACAGTTATTTTAAAGCAATTTGTACGTGCCTGTGTGAATGACTTTCAATATTGACTTTCAATTTTGTTTTATGTGTTTGTTCATCTTCTCCAATTTGTTACAGTTTGTTTCCTAGTCTAAGTTTGTTCTGCTCACAGATTGCGTTGTTTTAGCAATAAATATGAATTTACATATTCGTTGATGTAAAAAAATTGCATCTTATTATATATTATAAGTATTTATAATACAATATAAAAGAATTGATTCAAGACATATCTGATTCTTTTAGTTGACTAAAATAATCACATCAGTCTTAATCGCTTGTGAAAAGTTGTAACATTGCAAATTACATTAAGCGATCAAGGAAGATCAGAAAATCTGTCAAAACTAGGGAGACGAGGCTCTGGATTATTTTGATATATGTGACGAAATAAAAATTATAAGATATTAATAATATAACGATTTCATTTTCGCTCTGATTCGACACAGTTCTAATTATAGTTCACCTATGACTCCATCGATCGCATCTTAAAGTCACATCCACCAAGGATCCTAAAACTTCGATAAAACTAATAAATTTCTTAACTAGCAAATGAATGTACTCCTTTTTAGCCCGCCCACGACGTTCCAGCACTTCTATTATACTTAATTATCTATCTATTAGCCGTAATCGACAAACTAGTAATGTTTTACTTTGCCCCCACATTATTTCACTTCTACGGCGGCAAAGCAACATTAGAGCTAGATCGTTCTCATTTATCTAAGTCCATATTCTAACTCACAAAGGACTATTGCAATTATGTTCCGGGAAACCAGAACGGATTATGAAATATGCTTTCACTTCATTAGTGTGTATGTCTAATCAGAATCTATCATAGTCTGTCCGGTCAACTGCATTGTAAGTGCATAATGGTTGATGAATATATGCTGTAGTGATGTGCCTTGTTTGCTGGTCTTGATTTTTGTCTCTAAAGTATTGCCCTTAAAGGACATTTACTTTTTTTTTGCATTCTGAAGCATGAACTCTTAAACGTTCAAGTTATTTATACGATACATACTTATTTTCAACTTTATTGACCAGGAAATCGGCAATCGAAAGGATTTTATGACTGCTTATTAATATTTTTCCAGATACCTACCGCATTGATAAATATGAAATAATAATTGATTTAAATTTAATATTTTTTTATGAATGTCAAGTGTTTTAAGAGAAATGTACATTTTAAGTCAAATATGTCAATAATGTCTGTCCTATTCAGGCTCTGCGTGCTATTTTATTGATTCAGTGAATGCATTACATGATGCCGAATTGCAACATTAAGTTTTCTTTTTTGTATAGCATGTTACTACATTATTATCATCATCAGCCCATGTTTATCCACTGCTCCACCTGGCAGGAGGGATAAATAGGAGGTAGTTATTTAAGCTCACTTACCAAAGACAAAATATCATAAGTTACACTTTATTTCAAGGAAAGTACTTAATAAATTAAAACAATTAGTTGCGCTAGTAGATATATCCCTTAAGGGTTTTGACACCGATGTCAAAACCCTAAAAAGAGAAAAAGAATCTGTTACCAGTCGGGCGGGTGCTTAACTCTAGTAACAAACACCGTGGCATGTAGTTTTTGCATACATAACAACAAAAGTCGAAACCCTCGGCGCTAGAGAGACACTCGTGCTTGACAGATCTTGTGTATGTACTAACAAACACATCTATCTATTTTCTAAAAATCTAAGCCGTTACCAGAAGGCAGAGTGCCCAGAATGATGGCAGCATCGCCACGTTGGACACTATACATAATTCGTTGACCGAAATAAAAGCCATCATTATTCATATATTATTATTCTCCATTAGAGTTTGAAATGTTTGAATTATCCTTTTCCGAATCATAGATCCGCAAGATCTCAAGATTGTCTTATCACTAGGACAACCAAATGGCAAAAGGCATGTCAAATCTATGCCTTGATCCCAGCCATAATCTAGCTCATATTGTGATCAGAATGCCATTCTGTCTGAATGTCCCTGTTTGAGCTATTTGTGCCGTGAATGAGACTCGTTAGTGTCTGAATCTGTGCATTTATTTGCGACTGGACAAGGCAGTCATGCTTGATCATTCTGTGTTGTTTGTTTTCAATCAGCTTGTAAGTTTGCAAAAAGTTTCAGAGTGGACTTGATTTTTTATTGATGACTCAAGGATTCGATCGATCTGTCTATCATTCAATATCGATAAATAATGTCTGAAATAAAATTGCAGTTCAATTTGAACAAAGGTCACACTTTGTAGCTAAAAATACTTTGACTAACATTCTCCTTTCGCATTGTGTCTGATTTTAGTATTTTTACCTGCAAGTATTATTATTTTGTTAAACTATAAATTAGAGATTTCAGATTTAAATAACTTTATTTCTTTAAATTTACAAAATAAGCACTAACAAGTCCAATTTCTTACAGTTAATTATTATAAAATTGGTAAGAAATGAGTTACACTAGTGGATTAAGTGGATGAACAATAATGCTGGATATTTCATATAGAATTACGAGGACGATCACATAAGAAAGATTTTGTTAATGGGTACTAGATAACTCATTTATTTTCTAATAAAGTTCTTAAGTAAAGTTTAAATTATATTCTATTTCGCTTATGTAGCGAACAAGGCTGACCACACCACGCCTCGGTTGCCTTACTTGATTAAAACTATGTCTCGGACACTGATACATTTTTACACCTACTGGCATCTGTTACCTGCTATGAAATATTTTATTATTACAATAATATTATAAAATAAACTATATGTTTGTACAAGCTTCTATTTTTAATAATTACAAATCAGTGGTTTAAAATTATTGACATATATTAAAAACTATGAACTATTGCAAAACAATAAATCCTGTGAGCAAATATAGAGATATGATAAAAATACATTTTGGTTAAATACTACAGAAACTATAAATATTTTTTAAAAATGGCATTTTTATGCCTGCCTGGATTTGTAACGTCAGCATGGACATTTTGTAAGATGATTGTCTTTTGTTAAATATGTGATATTTAAACAAAAGAAAATCACGACGCTTTTAAGAACTTATCTATATGATGATAATTTTGCAACTAAATAATGTCTTTCTTAACCGACGAACAACTAAAGGTGACCATTTTTCGGCTGTATGTATATTTTTCTGTATTTTCGTCAATTTCTCAGAGGAATTTGCAGTTGGTATTTATTTTAGCAAAAACAATCTTTTTTTATTAAAGAACGTAAACTTTTGTGGGCCGAAATAACTGAGATAAAGTGCAATTTATTGAACTCGCATTCGCGTGGGTGAAGAATTTTATTAGTCATGCATTAGGCGGTAAAGTTTGGTTGAATTTGATTACTGTTTCACATATAATTAGAGCCTAAAGAACATTTCGCGTTTATTTTATTGGAATCGTTTTACGGAAGGCTTGAAAGAAATGAAGATTCAATGACCGATAAGCGTTGATAAATTCAAAAGAGTAAAGATCTTTATAACTTTCCAAAAAAACATTTAAGCCTGCATTTTTCCTTACAATTAAGTTATAAAATAAACCGTAGCATAAAAAGTATCATATAAAAACAAACATTTTGTACTTTAATTTTGTTAGTATGTGCATTTGAATACTGACATGGAACGGAAATTTCGATGGCGGATTTCATCAGCATCATCATCAGCTCGTATACTGCTGAAAAACTCCCCTAAATGACGCTACGAATACTTGAGTCAATCTCTATTGCCGATGGTGGATTTACCATCGATGAACTAATCATGCTGCTATCACGCTTATATGATATAAACATCCATCAAAACATTAATGTTTTGAAACTTACGCGATCTGAACACATAATGATTAGTAATTAACGGGTATTTATCGCGTTTCTTCTTCTTCCTTTCTCGACGTTTCAACAAGAAGAAGAAAGGAAGAAGAAGAAACGCGATAAATACCCGTTAATTACTTATCATTATCCATCAAAACAATTTCAACTGAACCTAAGTCGATCCACGAAGTAAATGCTATTATGAAAGTACTACACGTGATTTTTATCACGCAGCATTGTGCAAGGTATCGCATAACTAGAGCTGTGAACATGCGTTCCTTAGACGAAGCAGAGTTGCGTGGAGCAAGGTCATGCGCAGAAATCATAGACCAGTGAAAATTCATGAGCCATTGAAGGTCCGCAGTTATAAAATACCTAGTTTATCCGATAAAAATCAAAAATCAATCTTAAAAAAACTATCTAAAAAAAACTAACGAAACGTAATGAAAGTTCAATTTCATGTCAGAATATTTATGAAAATTCGCTGTACAGTCTTAAAAATATCAATCGGCTCCTTAAAAAATAAAAATAATTTAAATACTAGAAGTAAGAATAAGGTCGTTGTGCCCACTACTAGGCTACACGAGATTACCGTATCCTATAAAGAGCACACTTCTAAAACAAAACTCTAAGTGAGTTGCAAAAATTTATAAATAAAAATTCAAACAAATCGTCTAACATATTCTTTACCAAAAGGCTTACTATAATATATCAGATCATCTAAAGAATAAAAAGTTTAGGCACGAGTTTTGCTCCAACTTGAAAACCAACAACAAGTTAAAGGTTTCATGTTAGCTTTTTATCTTACCTTATAACAGTTGAAGTGAACCAAAAATCAAAGTTCATGTTTGTTTCCCAGTTTTACTCGTACTTATGCAATTTAAATCAGTTTTCAATAACTTTATTCCTTTAGGCTTTCAAAGCAAGATATATAAATATAATATTATGATAAGATTTCTTAAGTTTGCGTAATGGTACAAAAAGTATTGTAAATCTTGCTACTACAATTCGCAAATTGAGGCATCTTAGTATTAATTAATTCAGATACTAAGTAAAATTAATCCATGTACTCATTTTAGTAAAAGTTATGACGAGTAAATGAATTCGATAAACAGAATCGAAATTAACAAAAAAAGAAATGAATATGTAACTTTATAATTCAAAGCATCGTGAATTTTAAAGCAACAGTAGCAGAAGAGTCACTGATTCTGCCAGACACGGATATTGTTTATATTGTGAATAAAAAACATAAAAAAAATAATCAACAAGCGGCAAAACGAGTATGATTACTCAGGAATAAAAATATGTATTGACCAGAAGTTGTGGCCAATCTTAGACACATTGGCTCACCAGCAAATGATGCCATTGAAATGCAGATAGACATAATGTGCGCCGTGGGTCATGATGAAGTTAGTGTTAGTTCTTCCCATACCGTCTTTGCTCGTGAACGCGATTATGTTAAAGTTGGTTTTACTTTAGGCTACTTACTATCCTCTACGATCAGGTTTCTTTACGTCACCTGCGTAGCATTCAGTTTGTTGCAATAATCGATTTGCGGTAATGCAATTATTACGTTAGAACGGTCCGGTTTTATTACGTCAATGATATCTTTAAAAGAAAGATAAAAGTTTAAATAAAAATGGAAAGTATTTATTTGGTTATTAAGTTGCCTATTGTTTACATAAAATTTTACGCTTTTTTACTTAAGTCGTACATATTTTAGTTCAATGTATATATTTAAAATTGTTAAACAAGTTTTGTAAATCTACGATAAACTACAGATTACACGAAAACATTCTGCATAAAATGCCTTTGTGATTTTATCGAATTTGTTCTTATTCAAAATGCAATCGTAAGCTCAAACCATAACGTTCTATATTCAGTGCATAATATTGAGATCTTTGTAGGTAACAGTAAAGCGGCCTTGCTAGGTCATTTCCGCTGTCTGCATACTTGAATCTATTTAAAAACTTTTTGTACGCGGTAATAGTTTAAATACTAAGCACTACTTTGATTTATTAACAGTCTCGTTGTAGCTACTTGTTTATTTTATTGCTCTCGCCCAAGTATATTAACAGTCAAGATACATTTATCATTTCAATCGAGCTATTTTGAAATAATCGTAAGTAATGGTTAGGCATGATACAAACTTTCAACTGCCATATAAGTATTATCATTGTCCTGTTAATTTGAAGTTTGCTGAGAAGATAAATTTTATGACAAGTAAGATCTTTCATTGTTACATGGATTTAAATTCATGTTAGTAATAACCTGGTTGGAAATAAATCTCCAAAATACTTTTTTGGGTATAAATGTGATGCTGAGAAACTTTTGAAATATCTCTGGTCATTAATTATTATGATAAATCATACTTTGGTCGGACATGTTTTGAGGTTGATATTGGTACTTATTTCTTTATTTTCGGTCACTCACTTTCAATTCAGAGGGTGTGGCTTGCTTGGTTATTTTCTTTTTATGATGTAATAAGTTTTGAAGTATTTATACATTATAAAACATAATGTAAAAACTTCTTAAAATCGCCAATAAGCACTTAAAGAGCTCTTGACGGAAGTGTGAATCTGAAGCTCTTTGTAGCTGTGTATCTCTTTGGATAGCCCTTATAATGGTGGGCAGTGAACACCTTATTTATTACTCTACCGATACTCTACCACATCTACATGTTTTTCTATTTGAAATTGATAGCCTTGGCGTGCCTATAAGCGGTATATCCAACACAAGAATGCTAATGTTGTCCACAATCTCTGGAATCTAGTAGCGAATAGATTTATTTTATAAACAGTGGGCAAGTGGAGCAGCCTTGGTCATCTCTCGTCGACCTTTGCATACCTGTTTAGTGGTGAATGGCACTGACGTAGGAGGTTACTGTCGCTCGATACAACAAGATTTTTATGCGCTTTTAATAAATTTCCATGAAGCTATATTCTCACTGCGATATTAACATGATCTGAATGAAGTATTTAAATCTTTTGTTGTTTACTTATCTTAATTTTATTCGTATACTTAATATAAGTGCACTGGATGGAGATTTGGTTATAAAATAGATAATATTTTATCGTAAACTATAAATCTAGCTAATGCAGATTGTACAAACAATGAACTTTGCTCAATGTTACTCTTTAGTCACATAACAGACTTAATAGAACCTACTGACCTTTGACAAAACATAAGTCTGAAGTCACGACTTCAGATAACGTAAATATTTTGAATATTTCAATAGTTTTATCAAGCACAACGGTAATTTTCCATTACTCTCAACGAAAATTAAATAACTGCTTTAATAATTCATTATCTTCCAAAATATACCAATTGCTTGAAACAATTGGGTCAGTATTGCCATATTTGAAATATAACACTGCGGCATTTCTATTGAAATTCTAATTTCTTCATCCTTTATTCTAAACAAGACAAATCTATTCAATGGTCATCAACATACACTTACAGGTGTCTACGACAACATCATCCTTAACAGATGTAATATCGATTTTCAACCTTACTAGCTTAGTAACAAAGTATTTAAAATGTTTACTAATAGCTAAATCATTTGTAGAAAGCAGTGTAGTCCAGTGTTTTACATTGTCACATGTCAGTTCAACAAATGAGTCAATACATCTCATGATGGATGGTTAGAAAAATACTGGTTCCATTTGTAGAGTTACTAAGAACAATATGTACGAACACAAAGAACCCGTGACAGGTATGTGACCTTTAGCGAATGTGTTCAGAACCTAGCGTTCTAAATATTTTGGAGGTTATACTCGTAGATAGTGCCATGTAATTTGTAAGAACGCACACTCACTAAGCCGATAAAGAAAACAAAATTAGATAGATAGATGCCGTCACTGTGTTAAGATTGCAACATGGATGTGTTATGCTTTTACTAATAGTTATAGACGATTTACTATTAGATATTATTAGAACAAACAAAACATATATTACCAGTGAAGACACTATTATTTTGATCTTTGTCTCAATCGTGTGAAAATCAGTTTGCACGCGTTATGCACACGCACAGTCGTGAGCGAAAGTAGACGTTACGTAATACATTCGTACTTGCTAAATAACTTTATACCAGTAAATAAGAGTAGCTATTATAATATTATCTACGGATGGACAAAATTTTGCAAGCGATTGTATCATCATACTACGTGATATTATTATAGACAGCAATTCTACTAAAAATTTGATTAAAAAGTTATAGTGCATACGAGTATTTTCTAATTTCAAGATAATTTATTTCATGCTCAATGAAATACTGCTGAATAAACCTATTGACATAAGGAACAACCCAATGTAGAAACAAACTACGATATATCGATAAAAAATTTAAAATCCATAATATCACTGACCGTCAAGAATAAATACGAAGAACCCAATATCAAACCTTTAAGGGCTGTCAATAGAGTTGATATTAGCGTGGATGGAACAGCCAGAACTTGCAAGACAAGACAGGTGCGTGAAAATGAAAGTTGTTCTCTTCCTGCTCACCCGTTCGCCTCGGCTTCCAGCTGATGCGAGTAGATACTTTAGACACAAGGACGTTGTGAATAGATGCAAAAAACTCGACGACTTGCCATTTTAGGTTCAAGTTATAAATGGAAATGAATTTGATCAGTCTAAAAGAACTGTTAAATGTTATAAAGTCAATTAATTTAAAGATACCATGGATGTTGCTGAATATTATAATAAAGAATTAAAACAAACATATAAGTGGACGATAGAACTGGAAGATAAAAAGAAAATTTTAAACAGTTATTATTCAAACAAGTTTAGAGTAACGTAAAGTTGCAATCAAAAGCATCGTTATTTCGGCTAGCATTAGAAACTTGATCATCAAATACAAAAAAACTGAATCAAATGGCTAACATTACTTTTAATTGCTATGAAATACTAAACAAAGATTGACGTAGTGCCGAACAAGGTTGTAAATGTGAAGCAAAAAATAGTGCAGGTACATATAGATAAAGGTTAATAACAGAAGCTTCGACAAATCTTCAATACGAGCATAATCAAGACATCGACCAAGAATACTTTTCGTATCTTTTTGATTTTACAGTACGTAGAGGTAAAGGAATTTCCTAGGCAGAAGGGTAAATTATATGTTAATTACAAATATAATAATATACATTCTAAATTACCTGAAGTACTTGAATGAATTTGTTTCACTGGGTCCGGCCTGCTACCAAGTCTCTTGTACTATATACCTTTGCGCTATAAATAAACGTTTTTGTGAATACACATATAAATTATGTTTTATGTATAAAGAACATAAAAACATTTAAGAAAAAGTTACTGCATCAATTGCAAATTTTTAAGTTTACAGCCAGACTACCGGCGCTCTCATAAAAGCAGAATTAATGTTTAACGGGTTTTAAACTTTTATGATTAGTATACACGAGTATATAGCACGAGCTGGATTTGCGGAAGAGTTTAAGTCCAAATCGACTTTCTCTCGGAACCGCTAAAAAGTGAAACTGGAATCAGCCGTTTGCTGGTAACTGTGATTACTCTGATGGAGCTATAAATACAGATAATTGGTAATGTGAATAAGTGAATGCAATGGTTGGAGTTTGGTGGGATAATGTTGAGGATGATTTTGAAGTTGTGATAAAAGTTAACAATGAATATTACAAATAAATAATCCATATTAGAACTAGTATTTACAATTAATACAAGTGAGCTACAGATAGTTGGAAAAAATCTACAGGTAGCTATTGCTATATTTATAATTGTTGTTGTTGTTATGTTGATGCGCAACGTAACAATTTACTTTACCCCGTCCATAAAAAAATGTTGCGGATCTAACTTGTGTTAAGATGGCTCAGACAGGTTTGGACGCATTTATTAAAACGAGGTAAACCAAAGTCGCTAAGGTAAGGATGGTATATACATAAATGGCCAAGAGAAGAGAGTGAATGAATACGAAGAGATGAATATTAATTTAGGATTATCACTAAAAGACTAATTTTATGTTTATGAGCGGCATTTCGCTGGTCCCGCTTATTATAGTCCTTTATTATTAATTATTTATTATAAAAAGTAAAATATAAAGCAAATTAAATTATGATTTAATATTTATAGTTTACATTTTGTAAATACCTAATAATAATGTTTTACGAGCTTGGAATCAAAATACCTAAGTAATTACCAATCGATCTCTGCAAATAGCATAAAGTTGAACTTTAGTAGGAGCAAAGGTTAAACTAAATGTGAAGTTGTTTAGTTTAAATTGATCGTATTTTAGATGTATTTGTACATACGGACTTTTATTGCTGAGTGATCGTTAAGTATATGAAATTTGATTTGTATTAGCTCATATTGATTGTGAAATTTCATTTGAACCAGAGTTATTACTCTCATGTCAGTCTACTTCTGTAAATCGTAACTAGTGAGCATTTCGAAATTATGTAAATCATGCGTCTGCTTAGCTTTGGTATAAATCATATCAGATTTAAAAATAAACATTTCGATAAGCTTGACGTGTGAAGGGTGTAAAAAATGCAAATCATTTACGGATCCAGTTCGTTGAATGATGGACCAATGTGTGTTGTAGTGTTATCATTTGTTACATCCAATTCTGGTTCAGTTATTGAATTCACTCTCTTCATTTTTATATCATTTACAATTGTATCCATGCTATTTTACATTAGTTTTTTTACGGGCTTCCTATTTAATGTTTTTTTGCTGTGGAGTTATTGAATAATGAGTTATTGTTGTAGATGCGTTGGAAATATAAAAATATCCTTGATTGTTATTTAATCGGCGGATGAGGGGAGAGGCCGTCTGCAGTTCGTCTGTCCCTTCAAGGACGCTAGTACCTGCTGTTCCCATGTTTATATCATTAAGGCCCAAAGTTTTACTTTTATTATCCAGACACAGCCAGGCCTCTATTCCGATTATATAGTTGTAGGAAACTTCATTTTTTGTTTATGTATATGTAGCTACATAATAAAAGATATTCAAACAATCAATGTTGACGCTTTGCAATAGTATTCTTTCAATTCTTGAGTCTTTGCAATTTTATATACCCGTTCGATTTCATCTTTATTTCTTCACCCAGTTTGGTTCAAAGCATGTCCGCAACCTGCAGAGTCATTTCTCACAGCATCATTAACATTAATAGGTCCATAATCATGAAAAGATATCATTTGATAATCTTCAATTACCCTACGACGTTACCAGTGACCTTTTCTAACACGTTATTATATTGCACGCGAGTAAATATCATGTGTCATTGACAAGTCTTTTGCAAGAGTGTGGGCTTTACGTTACATCATTTCACTGGCTATTTAAATGCCAAATATTGACCCATGACACGAGAATCTGCCACTTGTCTTTATGTACAGGTGATGCTTTCGGAATCTATACTATAAGATGTATAGAATATGAAATTGCTAGAAATAGCATTGTGAAGAAAGAACGATTATATTTAGTTAAGACCTACATGCTAAGATGTCTTGACATTTCATGGAGTCAAAGTTCAGAATAATTATGATTTCTGCATCTGACAAAGCAAGTGACGTTTATGAAAACTTATACCGATTAAAAGATCATTATGCGGTCCATTGACATAAAATGTTTTCAAATCATTGGATGTTGTAAAGTTTAAATAAAGCGGGATGTAAATGAGAAATCTTTAGCAAGGTTTTTTATCGAAAATCATTTCACAATGATCCCGTAAAAGAGTAAATATTTGTTATTTATACTAAGGATTTTGACGTTCCATAACTAGTAAAAAATATATATTTCAATAAGTCGAAAAGCTATGTTTTCACTCCGTCGTGTGTTCACGGCAATTTTATCGTCACGTAGTTCGAAATCGTGACTGTGAATAGCATTATTTATAAAACTGTCTAAAATAATTGAAACTTCGTCACGGTTTACAAACGACTTATTTATAAGAGACAATTTGTAATTAGAAACCAAAATATTGCATAAGGTAGGTTTAACATGGTTACCTGGAAGAAATCGCTTTAAGCGATAAGGCCGACATAAGTTTTGAGAATAAAGAATTATAGAAATATATTATCTTAACATATCCTATCTAAGCCTTCCTCTTTTCCTTAGCGTTACTTGAATCTAGGTTTATGATTTGGTAATTTTTGTTTATTCCTTGGATAAGGCTTTAAGCTACACCTCAGAATAAACTCATTAGAGGTCTATCCTGTAATCATATGAAGAAATTATAAAACAGGTGGCACCCATAAAATACTAGCATTGATCCCGACGATGACACAAGTGTATGTGGAAAAGTAACAAATCCTTGCAAATACTTGCTAAACCCGAAAACTTACGAACAACTCGATAATTTTGTCACCGGCAGCAAATGAGGTAAGTCTTGCGTAGCAATATGTGATATTCTACGCGTGAACGATCATTTAAAGACTGGTTAGACCGAGCTACTTGCAAGTTCCACCATGTAAAATCTGCAGAGTGGATAGTATGAGTTTGCATTCTCCACAGTTTACTATCGTTGCATTATCATAGTATTTATTACTCAGCAATAAAAGACTATAAATTACTCAATGTCATTCGAAAACTATAAACAAGTTCTTATAATTCTCTCAGAAGGTATCCGGTAGGGGCTATATGTTGCTAAAATGTAAGGTGCAAAAAACGCATTTTATTCTTCAACTTATTATTTTCCACCCATTAAATAAATAAAAAATGCGGTTATTTAATTACCTAATAAACTAATAGTATTTCAGATTTCAACAACATTGTTTTTTTGGGCTTGCAAAACAGAAATAAGTTTTATAAATTTTCTAATCCCTTAATTTTTTTGTCGAAAAGAAAATCCTGGAGGTACTTAATTATTGCACTCTAACAACAAAAACTAATTAAGCAATTTGGCTAGCTGCAGGCTGCTGCAAACAATCTACAGATAGCTCAACTGATCCATATCTATTATCAGACGTTGGCTGTACTAGTATGACAATGCTGTGCTGCGCCAAATATAGATTAAAGTAAAATAACACAATTACTTGGTGTATATTAAAGGAAACCAATAGAAAAACGCTTTTAGCAGAATCCAACGACCTCGGTTCATCTGATACTGTTTCTTAATTCCGATCGCAGGAACCTTGATATTAACAGAAATGCTAAGTTCAACCTACTCGTGACTAGAACTTAACAGTCGCAGTATTGATTTAATGTGGATTCTGAGAAGATTGCAGGTGAACGTAAGCCGTTTTTGTGAGATTTAGGACTGAATAATTATATAATCTATGGATAATTTTAAAGATCAGCTTTAACTAACAATGAAGCTTACCAAGTATCAAACGAATATTATTCGTGTGCTCCAATTTATTTATGTATAGTATATTTTTTACCAATATTGGACTAGGCAAATTACAGTAAAGAATGAAATTAGATTAATAGTATAATTGAAACAACTAAAGATTGTTGCACACAGTCTTGCTAACAATCTAGATGAAGCTCAATTGATTATGGATCAAAATCCCCTGGCTTGAAGCTTGAGAACTTGAAGTTGTATTCAATTTGGGTTAGTTTTACTGAACTTAATCATACTGACGTACGTACGTACTTATATTGAAATTGATCAATAAATATATAATAAAGCCTCTTAAGTTTTTGTCAGTTAAAAATATAATTATATAAGGCTTGTTCAAGGAATTTAGAAGTACCTTTTACACAATTTCTTAGCTCTTGTTCATATATGACGTTAAGATTCACAATATAACGGTTCTTTCACCATTTTTGCATTCTCATCTTTCACCATAATTATTATCCTTTGAATTGGAAGAACTGAGGTACATTTGAGCCCATCGATGCAGAAGAAAACCTGCCACTTTGCTTCTCAAAAAATCAAAAAGTTCAAGTTTTTGGCAAGGTCAACGTACTTCAAGTTACTTTTTTAGGTTTTTGGGACGGGTGATACAATAAATGAGTATTTAACGATACATACACAAATCTCCAATAAGAGCCAAGCGCCCAATTGAAAGAGTGCTTGATCAAACACTGGGTATCGCAGAGCTAGATTGAACAAGAATAATCTTTAAGAGCCCAGCAATGGATACAATCTATCTAGGGATCGTTTTGCATTCAACATTCTTAATTTCAATACGGTATGACAGTATAATAAGATAACGATTGGTCTGATCTACCTTTAGTCATAATTTAGATTTTATTTGTCATATTTTTATAAAAGTTTTTAGGTATTATTATACATATGTATTATATATTTATTTTATGGATAACCTTGTTATGAATCTATTATACCTAATGGTATGTATATGTAATAAGAGGTGTAATAAGGTATCTGTAATAAAATAATACGCAATCTTCTATAAGTATGTACAACTGGTTCATGTTCATCCCAATATAATAATAGTTTTTGAATAGGTATACTTTTTCTTGTGCAATGAAGGGTATTGTATTGTATTGTCTATTTATTGTCAGGTTGATTATTATAAATGAATTTTAGCTCCCACACAAGATTAAAAGGATCTACATAGATTGAGCGAGCAGATAACTAACCCAAATAAACCACAGGTTAAATTTGAACCATCAATCAATTTTTTCAATCACCCACAACGTAGTCTAGACTCTCAAATGGCCCACGATTATCTCAACACAAGATACTTGGGCGATAACGGACACTATAACAAATAGCACAGGGTTTATTTTCGTAGCTTACCCTAGCTAGGGGTCTTACTAAGCCACTAAAATAAACTGAAACAAATGAAAGAAGAAACAAAAGATCCCTTATAGTTCTTTGTTATTGAAAACGCATCAAGGGAACGTAGTTTTGGTTGGAGGAACACCAAAGTTTCATCCTTTAGTGGGACGTGGGACTTCATCAGGGTCACGCACGTCGCACCCGTATCCTTTCTATGCGCAACATCGAGTACGTTACGTATCCAGTAGAGGCGCCATACTAAAACCGCGCATCTCTGCCACCCGTCTGTGTACTTAGAACTTACTTATTTAGAGAAGGACCTAGCTGGTTTAGGCTATCGATATCGATACTTCAGCTCCAGCATGATATCACACAATATTAATATGTAATATTTTTGCTTGTGATATTTGAACGATTGTAGGTGGCAAATGGGCTAAGATGAAAAAGTAAAAGATTTTGCTGTTTTCATGTTACTAGTAAGCGCTTTTAATTAGGTATCTATTTTTGGTGGCTGATCAAAAATTTCACGCACTTAAGAAAATCCCTTCCAAAATGCCCTAGAATTTGACATTGCAGTAAAGGTCAGTGCAGATGCTCTCCGCTTATCCATTGTTCATCGGTCACGAACCAGCTCTCAATGGAACGGGGCTCTATGATTGCCGTAATCAAAAGCGTTCATTGAGAAATTGGTTTTTATTTATCGTTTGTGGTTTTTGGCTCACTAACTTTTACTCTTTTCTTCTAGAATTGTTTCATCTATAATTTTAAACGTACTTATATAGCTAGCCTTATCACAATTATTTAGTATCCATAACACAAGCCTTGCTGACTTTGAAGCTACGACGCTAGAAAAGCTCTTGTTAGATTTTTTATGAGATTTATATTTATTAATAAAAATTGCTAGATAATCCACACTGCATCATCTAGCCTCCACTTTAACCGAGCTATGGGTTCTAGGTGAACTAATTTACTTTATAAAAATATATAACAGGATAGATATTTTTATTTTACAAAGTAACGACCACATCACAAATATTACAGATCTTACAAAAAATCCCTAAGCGGAAATCGAACCCCCAGCCTCCTGCGTCGCAGGCGGACCCTCGCCCACCATGCCACCGCGGTCGTCGGTGGTTGCATTTAGTTTATAACACCAAATCGCATATTAATGCTACACCGGAAATAACTAACAGAATTAGCGGGTCAAACTCAGTCAAACATCTCCATTTACATAACAACATCCGAAAAGTTAATGTCAACTGCCCTCACAATCACGTAATTGAATATCAATGAAGATATTACAATTTACGATTCGTTCCTGTGTTTATAAACTGCAGATATTATGCGATAAAAAATGTGGTTTGTAATGTTTCTTTCTACAAGGATAAGTAATTTGCCGCAAATCGAAAACTATTTTCTATTAACTAATGGAAAAACTTCGGTTCATTGGAGTATTTGGAGCTTTTGGGAAAATCGATATTATGGGCTAATAATCATCACTGTCCGTGTGTTTTATCGGTGGTATATGAATTACAAATTGCGGAAAATTACTTTCAGTGGGGTACGCAAAAGAACTACGTAAAAATATGGATCTCGCGCCAACTTGTGGAGATAAACCTTTGCTTTTTTTATTTATAAAAAATGTTGCTAAGTTTGCTACGGCAAATGATAAATTATTGAATGTTTTTATAGAAACGGCGACAAAACCAAAAGGTACAAATTCGTTTGCAAACCACACAGCTTTCACTGAAACCTCAGATATAATATCCGCGAAAGCCTCGCAAAAAGCCGAGGTGCCAACAAAAGCGAGAGCTATGCCTATTGTGATAGCAGCGACGAGTTTGTTGTACATTACATTGTTCGGATCTGGGGAAAAGTGAAGTTTAGATGCATAATGCTGCGCTGGTAGTAAGGCCGTGTTGTGCAGGCATAGAATTTCACCACCCCATCTCTTCCCGTGGGTGTCGTAAGTGGCGACTAAGGGAAACACACCGGGGGGCGGGCAGCAGCAGCCTCTGCAGAACAACTCCACCGAACTGCGATCCCCAACCCGCATGCCCAGCGTGGGGATTATGGGCATCAAACCCCAAATGATAATGCCATCTTTGGCGCTCATTAGGGGAGGCCTATGTCCAGCAGTAGACTATTATAGGCTGGTGATGATGATGATGATAGTACAGGAGATAATTTCATTACCAGCTTCAGCATGAGTCTTGTTGATGTTTTAAATAAAATGCATTTATTTTATTCCAAATCTAGAACTACCTGTACAAGAAATTTCAGGCGAACATGTTCAGTAGTTTGCAAACCAAGTTTCGCATTTTTAAGATTAGTGTGATAGTATCGTGTTCTAAGCAATATGAGAAATTTTGGATGCATTTTAAAGCTTATTTGGCTGTTCTGAATATACATCGAACACCTATTGAACACTATTGGTCAGAGGTGTAATGAGGATTTGAGAAGGATCAACACATTTACGGTAGCTTTTTTTGTTAAAAATCCTGCCACAGGTACAATTAATAGTAAAATGCATCTGAATATCGCACGCATAATAATCAATGTAAATCAAACAAACGATAAAATCAAAGATGTCGAAGCAAATTGTACCGTAGTAGGCGACCATAGAGTATAGACAGATTTTCTCACGTGCTTAATAACAGTCGGTAAGAAGTCGGAAACTGGTACAAAAACGCAACCGTAGACAAAGGAAAGGAAAACGCTGCTCGCAGTGAGCTTGTAATTATGCTCGTTTATTTCGATTTTACACAAACTTGCTGACTTGACTTTTGATCTTTTTGCATAAGCGCCATAAATGAATCTGTTTTGTTTTTATAGGATAGAAAACACCAGGATGGTACTGATTTGCATGATGTGCCATTCCTCTTGCATAAGGTTGCGTCTACTTCCTCTACCACCTAGAAAATCATAGCAAATACTAAAACGGTTTCAAATCCATATTTTTGCAAGGCAAGGTATTTAAACCAAATATCACAAAGTATAAGCAAGAGTATGGCACATGTGCATGGACAGTGCATGGAAAGTTACATGATTTCTCTTTGATAAATTGTCACAAAACGATCGAAATGGTTTCTCTATGATATACCATTTACCATTATTACAGAGCGGTGTGAACCGAGCCGTGAATTGCTGAATGGTCCATGATTGATGGATAGAAAGTATTTCCCATTATCTATCATACGCTTTAAGCGTAGCTTTTATTTGATAGCATGCTTATAACTTCAGGTTGATTGGGTCTTATAGGAGAGATAAAAAGCTCTATGGTGATTATGTTGATGTTATTCTTTGAAGAAACCAAAACAGTCGTTAATTGATCCCTGATACAAACTTTGGATTAAAAAGACGCGGCTGGTAAATTATAATTGGATTCTCTTTACAAAATATCACAATTTTTTAAATAGACATTAAACATCGTGCCTTTAAAAAATACATTACTTCTTGAGACGACATTTATAATATTTGTTATATGCAGGGTGCAATTGTATACAATCTAGTCGTTTTATGCGATGTGCCTACTTGGCGCCAAATCCTATGCTATAGGAATCTATAGCAAGACCTTCTTTTGTGCAACCACTAGTTACGTACTCGATGAGCTATAGTTATATACGCCCTAAAGCCTATATGCAAGTAGTTGTACTAGTTGGGACTGTGTATTTACATGTATTTTAAGCAATAAATGACATTCTACTATTTTACGAAATAAATCTTTTTGCGTGTTTTTTTAGACTAATTATTTTAGTAAAGGGACCAGTGAGTTAGGTAGTTATTAAGTTACATGTAGCGTCTTAATCTAGATTTGTAATGCAAGTAGAATATTAGGAACAACGTGCCTAAAATACCTACAAAGCTAGACTTTATTAGCTGTACACAGGCAGATTCAAGTTTGATTATGTCACCGCTAAACTGAGTAGGCGGTTCGTGGATGCATAATATTGTCTGGGACGGTTTGAGATAACCTAACTGTAAAGTGACATCCGGCAGCATTCTAGCATTTCAGGTAAGGTAAAAATAACGGGTTTTGGATAGTTTATGTAGCTTTGTGTAGCAAGGCATCAATGGAAGCATATTGCTTGTACTGAGGTGGACAAAGGATACTGGATTTTAGCCAGTAATATGTTAAAATCCAGATACAAAATGATTGAAAGGCACAAGGAAAGGTTATTGCAGCCTTTGATGAGCTATCTGATGCCCTACATTCCCAAGTTTATTACTGTAGTGTCACAATAACCATCAGTAGGCCAAGTCGTTACTTACGTTAGTGGTATGTAGTTATTCTGTATCCAAGCACTGGAATTACCGTTTGGGGTAGACAAAAATATGCGTTGTTGGTTTCATTCTTAATAAATAAAATAAACGACTTTACTTTAACATTTAGATTCAGATTATTTATAGGTAACGCTTGTTACATTTCATAAAAGTAAAAGTTTATGCCAGTCGATGACATTTTGTCCTGACGAAATTTTTCTCTATTCTACCCCAAACAAGAACCGCTATGCTTGGCTACAGTAAATTTCATGAGACTAAGTTTTCTATAAATTAAGCATACATTTCTATAACCACAACTTACCTTATATAACTTGTCTTTCTGGTACCAGACATCTTCCTCTTCTTCCATCTGAGTGGTCTGGAATGCTTGAGTGAGGTCATCCCGCGACCGCGACAGAATGCGTCTTCGGGAGACCATCTCACCCCCTGATATACCCTCGAATGGGCCTAGGCTGAAACAAGGGAAAATTAAATGTTAGATTCTATAGATAAAGTAATAACTTTGAGCACGAAGTCGTTGTACATTTATTTATTATCAACTAAAGAACTCGTAACAATTTTTTGTTTTGATGAACCAACTTTACTTAAGACGTTTTTCGGATCTTCTTTTACGCAAAAATTATTTTTTCAAAGTCGAGCATGTAACTCCTTTCAAGACTTTTTGATAACTCTCACGATTTCAGAGTAACACTTAATAGCCCTGAAAAAAACTCTCCCTGTAATTTATATATAATATATTTGTATTATTTAAAATATCATCGCAGCAGTATATTTTAGCCCCGTTGAATTCATGTCACTACATAATTAGTGTAGAGAAAAAGAAAATATTCTATTAAAACAATCATACAACGGCCTAGCTGAAGAAAAAAAAGTAATGGTATAATATTGTTTTTATGTGGTAAAATTGATAAAAATCTAAAATATATGATTGCTCCTAATTCCTTTGGTAATTTTTTGCAGTTTGCTCTACGTTACGAAACAAAATGGTTCTATCAAATAATGATGTAAAACTAAATAAGTACCTACCTAGATATGCACAGACAATGGTTCGCGAGCAGAAAAAACGTGCTAAGTAACAAATTAAAGATCTGAGATAATATTACTTTATCTTTAAGATGAAAAACGATGTCTTCAGTTAAAATTACATCACTGTTATAGTAAATCTTCAGTTAAAATTACATCACTGTTATAGTAAATTTAATATTATAGATAAAATTATTTTATCTTTAAGAAGAAAGACGATATCTTCAGCTAAAATTACATCACTGTTATAGTAAATTTACTATTATAGGTAAAATTATTTTATCTTTAAGAAGAAAGACGATATCTTCAGTTAAAATTACATCACTGTTATAATAAATTTAATATTACATTTCGAATGATATATTGTTTCTTAAAATGGCATCTGCATATAAATTGATGTTTTTGATAAAGCAGGGCTCTTACGTAACGGTTATGATAAACTAGCTTCTGCTCATGGTTTCGAACGCATTCTTTCGAGATAAGCCTGTATTTTAATCGATCGTTATAAAAAAAGTAAATATTCATATAAATCGTATGCATATTATTTCTTAGCTATGTGCATCCACATTCATCATCATCATCATCATCATCAGCCTATGAGTTAGTCCACTGTTGGACATAGGCCTCCCCTAATGAGCGCCATAGCGCCCTGTCTTCGGCTTGTCGCATCCAGCATCATTATCATCATCCACATTATCTTTTCAGATTTTATCAACTTGCGATAGTTCTACAGATACTAATTATACGAGTACTATTTAGATTTCGTGCGTAAGAATCTTTATCTGATGTATTTATATGTAGTTGTTTGAATTTTTTGCGAGTGATTTAAAACTGGTCGATAATACCTGTTACATATTATTCCAACAGAGATTACGTGAAAAATATAGCGTGCTGGTTTGTAAAATCGTGACTTTGGTACATATATCATCTCCATTGTAAAATGAAAACATTTTACAATTATTTAATTTAATACCTAATTATGAATGATTGGCCTCGTCACTTCTTTAATGCTGCGATGACACTTGCTGAGTTTTTTGTACCAGTCATCCCAATTCATACAATACTAACGGCTCCATATAATTAAACAAAGTTACACAAATATTAATACACTAGTATTTGATTACAACAACAAGTGAGTAAATAGACAATACATTGGTACAAAAAATACACAGGTGATACCAGCAAGTAAAGGCGTAGGCAAATCTCTAGCTATACAGTGTTGTCAAACTTTCCATAGCAGATTAAACACGTAACCGTCTTATGAAATGAAACAATGGGATCAGTGAAAGCTGTGATATTGCGATTCTAGCGATCATCGAGCTATTTGTATGGATAAATACATGGTTTTACAAAGTCGGATAGATCTAGATATTATAAATAAGATGAGAGCTCTTTCGGTAGGAAACAGAGTTCGGTAAGTCTTGACAGTTTCTCTATAATTCGTTTGGTCACCTATCACCTATCGGTCACCTATTGCATCAAAAATTGTGTCAAAAATAAAATAATAAAGTAAATATAGAGGTAATTTATTTGAATCTTGCATAAATTACCAATATTGTATAGAACTATTTCTCCTAAAGTTGTTTGCCAATTTGTATAGGGTAATGCAACTTGCATGTAACGTATTTGCACACGTTTGACACGTAGATATAGACGATGCACCGCATGTACCTATAGAATATGTCTGGATTCATATGAATTGGCTTACTGTAGATAGGTGTAATATTGATGGTGCTTTTTCGTACAACACTAGTGAATTAGATTACCCGACAGTTGAATGGTATTGAGGAGAAAGTATATATTTATATATATTTGAATTTTTACTATTTATTTTAGTATTTTTAGATACTCTAAACATTTCATTATGTTCAGTCGCAGAAGGATATTACCCTCTTATCAAGTTTGTACCTTCCTTCGCAATTATATATTCATTAGTCACTAGAAAACCTGTAGCTAAGATTTAAGGTCGTATTTCAAAAAATAATTCTATCATTTAAGATACAACAAAAATTTCCAAAACCCAGCATTCATTGTAACATCATCGTCTCAAACAAAGCCTCGGCAGCTTCCTTCCGCAGAACAATGTTCGGCATTGGGCTCGACTTTGGCTCTATCTAACGATCTCACTGTTCCTCCTATTCAATTGCCCACGGAGTTTTGTTTACGTGTATCAAGTATCACTTCTATTTTGCCTTGGTGTTGGCAGTAACATGCGCCTTACTAATAGGCAACGTATCAGAATTGCCATAAAGCGAGACAATGCAGTCAGCGTCTACCCTAGTCTTGTACTATACTAGAGGTAACATCAAACGGAAATCAGGGCTCTGTTAAATATTTAAATTAAATTTTATTCAGTTGATTCTCGTTAAAACGACACAAAAACCTCACAGTTTTTTATTCAAACTTCTTTTTGCTATAGTAAAATATGATATGAGCAGCAAAAAGGAAAATAATGACGCTAAAGCAGTTTTACAAAATGCATAAAAGCATTTACGCTGACACCGCTGTGCAAAGATGAGTAACTGTTATACATATGTATTATTTAATTATATTGTGTCTAGATATGTAAACCCTTATGTAGGATTTAAGATTATACTTACAATAAAACATACTTATTTACAATTAACGCTCTATATCTATTGGGCAACTTGATTGATAGGGAAAAGTCCATTAATTCCATTACTTTCTTCAAATATTACTTCATAAACGGTAATCGTTATAAACCCAGACACGTATATCTAAAGTAAAGCAACCTAGTGTTGCCACAACCAAAAATAAAAGAGCATTCGCCCAACCGGAACCTTTCAGCGCCCAAACAATGCGATCTTGTTCGTTACATAAATTACATCATCGGAGTTTGTTGAATGTGCCGTTTACTTTCACAGTTGATTTTGCTTTCATAATGGTATCTACTTAGATGTTAAAGTACAGTTGCTGACGAAGATTCGCACGTTAGATGTTATATGATTTAAATTGACTACTTTGTTACGGCAATGTGCCTAGTTTAGAACATTTCTGATGTGATATTTGAATAACAAGTGGTATAACATTCTAGTGTTACCCTACGTCAGGTAAAAATTGTTAAGTGATAGTTTGAATTGGTACTCGCCATACTAAGGATCAATGAGAATATTTTAAACAATATATCGAATTATCTGTACTTGTCACTGATCAGGGTATAAAGCCTGTATTTTAATAGGATTTATCATCGGATAAACATCTATTAAATATATCATGAATTTTGGAAAATATAACAAAAATTCGGAAATATATAGTTTAAAATAAGTATGCAGTTTTTATTATCTCATAAATTCCACATTCACAACTTTTCTATGACTATTAGTTTTGTATAACATCCAGACCAATTTTAAAACGACACACTGTAAAGATATATTCGATATTGACAGACATCAAGGTGAGTTTACTATTTGAACTAGCAAAGACACAAAAGAAAAAAGTTTAAATTTATTGCCGGTTTAATTTCCTTAGAAAATAACCCTCTACGTCAAATTTTATCAGTGAGTGTACCTAGACCCTAAGTAGGTAAAATCTAGATAACATTGTTTGATCTCAACACCACGATTCTAGTAAGATAGGACACGCAAGATTCTCTCGAAAACCTTACAATAAATCTTATGTAATATCAGATTAGTAATTTATCATCACTTCTTGTATCCTATAATTCTATTATATTATGTACTTATGTATTTACAAACAGCTTCCGCATTCTAGAACTTTACTTCAATGTACTTATAAAAATATACATAGATAACGATCTCAGGCAAACAACCGAAAGATATATTTTTATGAATAACTTAATTTACTTTTTTTAATATAAACTACCCTATATTTACAAAGCAGGCAAGCACTACGAAAGTCTACACAAAATTGATCAATTCTACAATCAATATTCATCAAAATACATAATGCATTGCAATAGAAAAACATAATTTACATTGCGTATAGAGTTCATTTACCCACTGCATGCACATTACGTAACTAGACGCAAGGACGTCAGACCCGTTTACTAGAACGATGACCCATATCGAGAGACGACTAGCTAGGGATGCGCTTAGTTGTTTATAAAGATATCGATAACCAACGTTTTGAGATAGGAAGGCAGGAAATGCAGATAGATTTAAAAACAAAATGTTCTCGGATAAATATCGCATTGATTTACTGGGTTATATTTATTGGTAAAAACAAATACAACTAATTATTTATGAATGTACGCGGGTTTCCTATGAACCATGTTTGTGTTGGGAGAAAGTCAACATTTTATCTCTTAAAGACGAAATTCTTTACGTGGCGTTCTAGTCGCCCCATTCGTAGTTTTAGTTTTGAGAAATTTTATGAAGAGAAAATAGAGTTAATATAATAGAGCTTCCAATTTCGTTTCAAAAACTTTTATCCCGTTTGAAATACTGTTACATTTATTAAAAAAATTATAGCAATAACAATAATCACTGATTGCTTCGGAATCGCCACGCAACGTTTCCTTCGTTTCCACACCAACATCATGGTTTTTAGCGATTATGTTCTCGAAATCATTTAAAGCAATTTGTTACTTAAATGCAACTTTTGTAACTGTGATAAGTGTGTTGTTTCACAAGAGTATAAAATATTTGTATAGCCTTGATACAGTTTATGTTAATAGTTTTGTTTATTTTTGTTGCAATTTTAAAAGGTATGGTGCCCTACTTATAGCTCTCTTTGTATTTCCTATCTTTTGTTTATTGTTAGCCAGTTCTATATTTACATCAATTGCATCTAGCTAGCTAGACACATATTTAACTGAGATCCAAGCAGTCTACCCGTAATGTTCAGGACCAATATCACTTTCACATCATTATAAATTATGGAAGTACCCTTATTGACATTCATGACCACAGCCAAATGTGCTTCCCCCAACCAAGGGTTGGTGGTCACAGTAGAGGCGATAAAAAACAACCTGCCTTTGCTCTGCTAGATTCGCATACTCGCCTCTGACGCCATCGGCGAGTCGGTATTTGCGCCGAGACCGCCACGGCACTGTACTATAGACCAAAATTGTCTAAGTACTGGTTGTTTATTTATTAAATTTATTAATACTTTTTTACTATATTACTAGTAATATTTTAACGGGAACTTACCGCGTTTATTAACCTATTTTTGACCAAGTTTCATACATCATTCATTACTGTCATTTCATCACTAACGTTTCACACTGTGGTCACGGGATGACTGGATTACTGGAGCTACAGCCTCTGCGAAGCGGGGACAGCAATATTTTTCTATTTATTATCGAACGTTGGCTTTCATCGACACACGCACATCCCTATGAGTCCCGCTAACCCATTACGGGAGCACCTAGCGTAACAGGTTTAAAAAGCTCGTATTTTTTAATATCGCGTTGGCATTCCCGGTCAATTACTACGGTTGTTCGGAGCACGTGGTGCGATAGAATAGAGAAGGTAGAACGGATGTACACGGATGTGAACGTATGTTTAGAGTTTTTGCGAATACCTTCAAGGTAGTGAGGTGTATTGATAACTACTGTGGTGGTTATCGATACGATAATAATGTCGTGTATTTATTTCGTCATCAGAAGATTTACAAGACATAATTGGGTTTAAGTGCACTAATTTCCTTCTGTGATTTTATTAAACATACTATATTCAAACCGACTGCAAACCCTGTTAGTATGGAATTACGCTTTTCTTTGGAGAGCCATGCTCAGTTTTAAGCAGTGGACATAATTATGAATGTCACGAGGACCAGGAAACAAAATAAAATATTCCCCCGTTTAAAAACAAGGGTGGATCTTCTTCGTTGCCATTGACAATTATTTATTAATTGACCGTTCTACCTTGTGCATACAATTCAGAAGTTCATCTACTTCGTTTTGTACAAGTTAAAGCGTTTGGTAATTATTGTTTAGTGCCCCGAAGGCGGCAGTTAAATTATTATTTCCTATTTAATTTTAGATGATAGTGGGATGATTGTGACAGTCTGTTAGTTTTGGGCTGGGGGCGATGAAGATGATGAAGTTAGGGTTCCGTACATAGTAACATTTCAAAAATATATTATTACGTTACATTAGGACCTTAATTCAACCTCAACATAGGACAAGCTTAAAATACTCTGGAGTTAGATTAAGATTTTTGAAATTTTGAGCATTACTTGATTTAGGCATTATTAAAGACATAAACTTCATATTAGTCCACATAATAATGTAGACTGGAATAAAAAGGTATATTATACTTTTTGATGTCCAGCGGTGTCATTATGTTTCGTCTATAAGAGGTGTCATATGGGGGTGACATAATGTCTCCCAAATAGCAGCTCTGAGTCGCCTTTATCCATCGATCTCCGATAATTTATGCACAATAAAAAAAGTTGGGACATTTCTAGAGTACTGATGTGAAGTGGAGATCATTGCCGTATTAAAACATTTTTATAGCACGTAACAAAATCGTGTAACATAAACGTTTTAGAAATTATCCACGGGTTTATCTCAACAACCAAAATATTTAAATATTAACAAATCTCGAAGATTCTTTCGAAAGAGGTGCTTCACGCTATTTTATATGGCAACACACCCTTGCTTAGTACATAAGTTACTGTGTAATATTTTAGAGAAAATCAATGGTTATGAGCATTACGATAAAAACGTTATGTGACCCATTTCAAGTTACGGTTAACTAATACTAATAGTCTCTGAACTAAACCGTAGACAGACAGACCGACATAGCGAAACTATAAGAATTCCTTGTTGACTACGGAACCCGGAAAACATGAAAACATTACAGGAACCTGTAATCTTTTCCTGTATTTGTGTACATCATAGATAAGTGGGTGTAGACATGACACACATTGTATCCGCAAAACCTACAACGCTGTCTACAATTTTATTCATTAAATTCAAAGAGCAGGCACCTGTAGATGTGTCATTCTATTCAATTGCTACACCCACGGTTTAACCGTCCCACTAATTTTGCTATTGATCTAAAACTTCCTACTCATTATTTCGTATCACTCAGACTAAATGATTTACCACTTTAAGATATATGGTTTCATCTTTTGGTGCGTGATCTAACTTTCTCTCAAAATATTTTCCTTCTTTTCCACATACAAGCATACTTAACAAATGACGCTTATACCACCTTAATCTTATTATTGACTACCATCTGGTATTGATAATGATCAGTTGAGCTACCTGTAGTTTGTTTGCCACAGTCTGCAGTTAGCTCAATTGTAAATACTAGTACAAAAATTATTAAAGTTAGTGTTCATCAATCAGCTAGGAAGCATCAGTTTACTTTGACGTTTGAGTTTTTCAGGAGTTTCTTCTTATATTTCATAGGAAGAAACTCCTGAAAAACTCAACCAAAAAGTAGTGGCCCGTTTACATATTTGAAAAACACATAATTTAAATATTTGGTACAGGTAGTTATAGAAAGCTATAGTATAGGTCACACTGTACAAAAGTTACAAATAGGTGTCATCTTAACCAAACATTGACACTTTCTCACTCGCGTCATCATTACGCATTCAACGATTCATCTGATATAATCTAGTTTGTGACACAAGAGGGCGTAGCTGAGTTTGTAGGGGCAGGTACACACAGAGTAGTTGCCTCTGTTCGTCACAGCTTATTTTGGGAACGGCTGGTTTGATTTGATGACTCCATAAAAAATAATATAGGTACTGTTTTTCAAGCCGACCTTTGGTTTTTTCTTTTGTGCTTTTGTGCCCAACTTACAAGCATACTTTGTTTTCATCCTTTCTTTTGATGACTTTTTATATATAATACCTGTATAGCATGGCTCCAATGATGCAGGAACCAATGAAATAGTTCGATCATATCTGAATCTAACGCCATGCCAGCCTATAGGCGATCCGAAGAGGTGGAGAAATCTTTGGGTTTACACTACGACATGAAGACAATTCTACGCTGCGCAATCAATTTCAATTACACTGATGGATGCAAACATATACATATCATTTATTTGCCACTACATACCATAAGAAGAATTTACAATTTAGAAATAAAATAAAATATATAGTTTTTATATTTCGACATTAATAACCTACACAATAAAGAACAGATACAACTCGTATAAACTAATAAGTATTGACTTTGAATAAATATTAATAGAATAAATAATGCCGGACAATCCACACAGCATCATCTAGCTCCAATCTAAGCAGAGCTTGTGTTATGGGTACTAGATAACTGATATACATAATAAAATATTATTACATTGATAGATTTTTTTTTACTAAACATAGAAAACGACCAGAACACCCTGAACAAATATCTGCAGATGGTATAAATATTTGTCCTGAGGCAGGAATCGAACCCGCAACCTCCCGCGACGCAGGCGGACCTTCGACCTCCGTACCACAGAGGTCGTCACCTAGCTGTTCTATGCTGACTGTGTATCGATATTAGTTTGATGATTTGCTCTCATTCGTTCATGCGGATGTTATGGAAGGCATGTAATAATAATAAGTGTATGACAGGGTACTGGTTTGACAGCAGTTTGTCTTCCCATTGTTCGCTGTTTGTTTTGATGACAGTTACTTGTGAAAGTGATATTGCTATTGATCTTGGTGAGAAAGAGTAGGACGGCAAGATTTTTGTCATTTTTGACAACGGAGATTGTGAGAGGCTCGAGTGAAAACAGATGTTTTTTTTATTAAAGTACGTAAGCCCTGGAACTGAAGGTAATCTCTAGGAAATAAAATGATGTCCCAAAAATTAACGATTTCAGAGGGACTTGAACCCGCGACCTCCCCTTAGTACTGGGTGCGCTAACTGCAGAGGTACAAGTACCTAGGGTTCAAGTCCCGCCGAAATTGTAAATTTTTGGGATACTACATATTTCATTTCCTACCAACAGATGGTTATATTTTGATCAGTCATTTAAAATGTTTGATACAAGCTTTCAAATTAAACGTCAAAGTTAACCGGCGAAGCTATTTAACTGTCAGATTATATTTTTGTGAACATCAGCCTTATAAAGATTTATACGCAGGTCTAGTGTTCTTGGCAAAGCAAGAACATTTTGAAGTATTGGTTTCATCTTCATCATCATCATCATCAGCCCATGTTAGTCCACTGATGATGACAATCCTCGAAAGACTGCAAGCAGATGGTGCATAGCTGGACATGTGGACAGCTGGGATGACGATCTGCGAAATACTGCCGGATGCCTTGGATGCGACAAGCTGAAGACAGGGCGCTATGGCGCTCATTAGGGGAGGCCTTTATTTATTTAATATTAATTAAATCTATAGTGACTCCCAATATGAATAATGCAATCTATGGCACTCATTAGGGGAGGCCAATGTCCAGCAGTGGACTGTTATAGGCTGGTGAGATGATGATGTGATGAAATCTAAACAGAATATGTCGATAAAAGAATTCCGTTGAAAAATCGTGTTTTAACGCTCGATAAAGGCGTGTCAGTAATAAGTTTAAAACGTATGTACCTATGTAGGTACCCAGATTTATCATCTGTGGAATATATAAAATGGAAGAGCAACTTTGAATGATGACCATAAACATCAGGATTTTAATTTCAACCTGCCTATAAAACATAATCGTCCAAAGATGAATATATAAAAATAGAATAAAACTCCCAATAATCAAAATTTTTAAATTAATTGAAGTCTGACTTGTCGTCACTTATCATCATAAACCTTTTATGATATTATAGAAACTGATATATTTAATAGAAATAATAATTTACGACTTAAACTTTCGTTAGGGAAATGCAATCAATGCATCATAGATTCAGGAACAATAAAGAGGACAGTGACCTTGTTGTAGTCTGGGTTTCCGATGCAGAAACTTACTTACACGGGTTCTTGATAGTGGTTTGATTTTATTGCGTGTATTATTAAAAAAATATTAAGTCCAGTCCTTTTATACTGTTTTACAATAAATCTGATCTGATTATGGTTAGAAGTTTACTGTGTACAATGACAATGATATAAGATTAAAAATGAATGAATGAATGATAGACGGAAATGACATTATCAGACAAAAAAAACTATATCTCTAATATTGTGTTCATATACGCAGCCTCTATAGCTTTTCATAATTTCATTCGCGTACGGCCCGTGCGGCCTCGTTTTTTATTGTGTTAAGTGATTGGCGGGCCCGGCTGATTAACAACACATAACTGGTTATGACCTGTCTATTTTGATCTCAATGGGTCTCAAAGAATTAGATTTGAGAGTATAGCTGCAACGCGTAAAAGCTTATATCAGTTTGTACTCGTATTCGCAATATTTTTTTATCTTTCTACTTAGCAATTTGAGCAAGAACAAAACCCAGTTAGCTAGCTGATGCGCTAAACGATGTAAAACCTCTGTATTTTCATCAACAAAAAATCTTGCAACGATAACCCATTTTGACTTGAAGTGTAAAACCACTAAATATTATTTATATCAAGAGTAAACGTTGCAGTGAGAGCTCATCATACGTTTTGACTTGAAGATTTGATGAGACCCACACCGCTATTACCTAAATTAAAGATCATTATAGTGTAGGATGCACATCCAATAGTGCAAGCGAAACTATTATTAAATTCATATTACTGAGGTACATAGAGCGGGAAATTAGCCTTGTATTAGGGAAATGTAGAGAATACGAATTATATGTGGGAGTTAATGGATGTGCCTTCAATGCTAAGCTGCAGCGGCGCAACCTAGGCAGCAAGACTGAAAGGACCACGACCAAGGCGTAGCCGAAGCTTACCAAACGCCTACTAAACCTAAATAGACCGGACCTACGTATCCTCGTGGGTACACTAACAGGGCACTGCCCACTGAACAAACACCTATTCACCATCGGAGCGACAGACAGCCCTCTCTGCAGAGGGTGCTTCAGTGACGACAAATCAGCTGCCCACGTAATCCTGGAATGCGTGGGCGTAACAGCACAACGAACAGAAATCCTCAACTTGCCGAGGACACTCCGCGAAGCCTGTGAAAACCCCAGGAGGATTCTGCGCTTCTGGACGGAGTTAGGCTGGCTATGCTAGCCACACCCACGCATAATGGACCAATAAGGAGTCCAAATGCGGATATAAGAGTACCTTTACCTAAACCAAAAAAAGGCGTAGCCGTGGTGCAGTAAAATTAAATAAGTATATTAAAAATATCCTGGTCTTATTTTCTGAGACCTACTAGACTCGTACTCGACCTGTATACGACAAAACTTTAAAATTATACAGTTATATTAAATTTTGATTTTTTTGGTTACATGAAGTAAGTCTTTGTTAGGTTAATAAAAGGATTGGCTAAAATAACCTGATCTTTTAACAGAGATTTCTTGGCATTAGTAAAGTTTAAAGGTAGCGAATTTAAGTACCTATGCCTGTTACAAAATTTTAAGAACAAAAAAAAAATAGTATTATTTGTTGTAGTCAAGGACCACAATATGTATCGATTTTTTTTTATTTCTTATTGGTTTTAAATTTATCATGGTAAAGTAAGGGAATATATGTATATAAACGTAATTTTTCATCCCACAATTCTGTTCCTTTGGGATAGAAACACCCTTTAAACGTTTCCATAGAAACAAAGCATGCGAATCCGTGGGCAGAAAATAGTTTGTTTATATGTTTATCTATCTCTGACTCACCTAAGACGAAACGGTAAAAACTGTTAAACTACGCTCTTAACAACTTAATCACACACTTGCTTTACAATTGTAAACCATAATCTGTTACATTAGGATCCACAATAGCTTGCTATAACCACGGGGTTAATATCTCAAGCAGTGTCCAAAAAATGTCTAGACACACAAATATACTGAAAATGGACATCATTGTTTCATTTTGGTCCAAGTTGTGGGATTTGTCGAGAAATACTTAGGCTTATGACCAAAAAGCCAAAAAGGTACGTAAAGACTACCAATAAGGTGCTCTTGCGTGAATTATGACGTGAAATCATGGCGCGGTGGATCGCGGTGCGAATCATGGTCATACTGCCAAGGTTCCTCACTAGTGCGCGAATCCCTTGTATCCTCAAATAAATCCTTTATTGCGGGGAAAATCCAACAAATTCGACACGTGAAGCCGCGAATATCCATGGTGTTCATATTTCGCGGCTAGAGTTTGGTGTGTCTTAGAGTTGAGGTGTTGAAAAGCGGTGAGATCGGTGAACTTGCTACTGGTAACCAGCATTATAATTATAGAGCCATTATAATTATAGAGCAAATGTGCGTTGAAGTCTTTTGTATCAAAAAAATGAGTTTGTGTTGAGTGGACTCTAAAAAATCTCAAATAAACTAAGTTGATTATTTAAGTTCTATCCTTGCTTAGCAAATTTCTTTCTTATCTCTGTTATTCATCATCATCATCATCGGCCTATGTTAGTCCACTGCTGGACATAGACCTCCCCTAATGAGTGCCATAGCTAATAACTCTGTTATTGTATGACATAAATTATAATTATTCACTTAGGCGAAAAAAAAATTACGGTTATAGAAATCGCTGAACTTATTACTTACCCGCAAGGTCGTAAAAAATCGCTTACGCGTACTCAACGGTAAATAAACATAACCTTACTCTACAAGTCGAGTAACATTCGATAAGGAAGAAAGCACAGATGCTAGATAGGGCTTATTAAAATATTTCTAGGTATGCCGGGGCCATCTGATGACAATCAGAAGTAAAAAACTTGTTTTTGTTGAGTTTAGGCTTGAAGAGCCCAACAGGTTTTGCTAAGTGATAAAATATTTGACAATAGAAAGGCACAGGTTGTTTTAGAAAGTTGATAGGTTAAAATGTGAAATTTAGAACCTACTGACATACAAAGTATTTGGGTAAACCCCTGTTTAGTTCCAAATTGAAAAAGAAAATATAAAAAAAATCTTCGTTTTACGTGTAATGGATTATTATTGAAGCCTCTGTGAAGCGGGAAGCAATATTCTTTACTACCCTCATCAAAATAATTTAATTATTTTAATAAAATTAATTTAGCACTTGTTCCTATCCTGTGGTCGACCCAACTACATATTTACTCAAGTATCAAGTCAAGTACATCAAAAAGCTCCGTTAGTCAAATTGCCTATATTTTACGATGTTTATCTGAAGCAGATCGGATTTCGCGACGAAAAGGCACGTAATGTCGCTGACTTTGCAAGTAAGGAGTTATTTATATTCCTTCATAAATAAATGATACATTTTGTGAAATATTTTTAAAAGTATGTTATTTTTATTTTATGCTGTTCATCTGACGGTTTTTGAAAACACTTTTTAAGAGAACGTGAGTGTCATCTGATTGGAAAAAATCTTTTTGTAAATATATGATATATTATTTTGAATTTACAATTGAAACAATTGAGCTAATTGCAGATAGTTGCAAACAAACTGCAGGTAGCTCAACTGATCCATATCAATACCAGTCGGAAGTGTTTCCAACATCCTTTGTTTTGGTATTTGCAAAAATATGTTCCTAACCTACAACGAATTTTTTTAAATTTTTACCGACTCTCTCCGCTATCGTAACAAATTATGAAAGGGACCGCTAATAATTATAACGCACCTTTTAAAACTTTTTGGTACTCTATGGCTAAAACTAAGTTACATAATCAAACAAAACTCGACGCACGAGCGACAAAACGTTTAGGTGTTTTTTCGCCACACAGCAAAACGCACGTACTGCAACTTATTTGGTTCTTTACTCCAAAATGACGACGCACGAAGCAACTTATCCATTCTGATGCGCAGATGTGCAGGATGGAGCATAAGCCCTAGAAACCTTCAACTCATTCACCCATAAGGCTAACTGACCCGAGATGGAATCTAGACCGTGCTCCACAATTAAGACCAGCGGCTTCTCCGTACAAGGAGTTTACTCAGCTTTTAATACTTTTTGTTATTGCAGTCGTGAGAACCGTATTATTCTTTGATTATGGCACTAATTTACTGTCGGTACCTAAGAATGGGGGCTTTTTGGTGCTACCGGTGGCCTTAAAACCTACCTAAACCACACCAGATTTTTGCCATAATGTCAAAAAAACCTTATAATTATGACATTTTATGTCTGCTGATCAATTTCAAGGGAAAAAAATTAATCAATGAAGATTAAATAATATCTTCATATTTTTTTAGCCCTTAGCTGGTGCTTTATCTTAGTAACCTATGTTCATTAATCTTAGTTACCTATTTTTTAGATGCTTTGATTGTATTGCATCGTAGCATTAGATGATTATAAATCGTAATTAAAAGGTGACAAGTGTATTTTCTCTTTAGATACATTATATTATTCATGTCTTGAGAGACATAAATGATGAATGAGATCCTCCGCGATGGAAAGCAAATGATAATTTTCTACGCGCCAAAAACTCGTTAGCGCGTTACAATAATGGTTTGTAATTAAATGATTATTATGTGAACAAAACGCATCTGACGCTCGTGACACGATCCCTCTGGTCTTTACTGAAAATCAGCGCTGGCTTGACGCAAATACTTTTCGGAGACCTTTGTTTAATATGCTTAAACATTCACACTTATATTTTAGAGGCGATAATTTGTATTTCTATGTATTTTACTCCTTCGTTTAAACCGCCTGCTGACGTATGCCTGAACGGATTTCAATTAAATTTCTTTCTACGGTAGCTAAATAAAGTTCTACGATAACATTAACTACATTGATCCAAAAAGTACAGTTTTCCCGTGATATAATCAAACAATTTAAATAATTTAGTTTTTATAGTGAATAAGCCGTATAAAAGTGAATTGCGCTCAGGATAATCTCAAGGAAATTAAAGAAAATCGCAAAAATTTACGAACATATTCGGACTATTATTTCATTTTAATATGTTTATGACCATGGGGCGTAACCAGTTTTTTTATAAACATACATACCTTGGCGTTGAAATAGACATAGAAGAAGACCTCGTTAGGCTGGTCTTCTTAAACCGAAACAGCTTGCGACCCCTCAAATCCATGTTCACTGCACACCACAGTCCTTGCAACACAGCACAACCACTCCGCTTAGACACCCATCACCAACTAAATTAATTAGAACACACACTATCGCAATGAAATTTACATAAAATTTCAGGTTTAGCCTTAAACTCGCTGATTCTAATTGCATTGTTGGGTAATCTCACTCTAGCGTAGCGATAAATTCATAAGTTAGAAAGGGAAAGGTAACACTTTCGTCATTATGTTGAAAACATTCTGTTAATTAAATTGTTTGAATAAGAAATTGGGGTTTTGTTTGGAGTTGTATGTTTCAATTTAATTTGTCAGATAATAATGATACCGAACAATCTACACAGCATCATCTCAGCTAAAGCAGAGCTTGTGTTATGGGTACTAGATGACTGTTATACTCGAAACAATATATTAAAAAGTAAAGAAAAACATTTTTCTACACATAACGCCCGGATCAAATATCTGCAGATCGTACACACTTTAGTCCCGAGGCGTGGAACGACCCTCCAACCTCCTACGTCGCAGGTGGACCCAGCCATAAGCGCAAGACATTATAGTGTATGCACATGTCTTTGCACATACACAGGTGCACTATCCTCACACTTCAGACGACCCGCAACTTACTGCGTCGCTGGCCGGCAAAACCCCGAACAATGCGATCACGCCACAGAGGTCGTCATTATGGATGACAGCGGGTCAACTACGAACTTTGTTGGTGGAAGACCCAACCAAGTGGCTTTGCAAATATTCGTTCTCAATTTATTTTTATTTTGAGGAAGCTGACGCCCGAAAATTCGATAACTTGGTATCAGAATACTAGCATATAATACTATATATAGCTCGGAAATATTTTACCTGCTTTTTATCGAAACAATTTTCAGGATTAACCCAGTAATTTCGGATAATACTTAGTGCAAACAAACTTGTCAACTAAGTGTTTATATTTTCCATTCCAAACATGATCAAATAGGTTACGTTAAATCCCCGCCAGATTAACAAAGGTATTCTATATTTCAGCTTTTGCACAGAAATTGGTTTCACCGAAACAGACCATCCGCAACATAGAACCTTTTCAAACTCAATGCTAAGAATTCTCACACGGGCACGTACGTATCAGTTGCAGCCTGCATCATAATGCTGTCCAGTATTCCAGTCGCATAGTACTTAGCTGTCCTGGTATCAAGTACCAAAGTCGCCGCTGGTATCTATCAGGCAGATCGGGTAGACTGTTGCTTCACTATACAGTTGGTTCGTTTCACATGTTCCTTGGAATTGATAAGCAAGTGTAGTCCTTATTGTAGAACTACACTTGCTTATAATATAAATATATACTATTATATATATTTATATTATATTGACACTGCCCGCCTGCTACTGAAGCAACGGACAGTGTTAAAATAATAGAGTTTAGACTGCAACGACAACATTAACTGAGGGTAGTGGAAATAAATAACGCCTTGAAAATTCACATCACCTAGCTCCAAGCTAAGTAGAGCTAGTTTTATGGGTTGGTATAGATAACTGATATATTATACTTAATACGTTATTGGAAAATAAACGCATAACACTTATGAATTTCAGTATAGCATCAGAGAGCCAACTCAAAAAGACATACACAAAAAGATTTTCACATAGCATAACTTTTGTTTTTGTCTTCACATGGTACAGTAACAATGTCCCATGTGAAGACAAAAACAAAAGCTCGAACATAAGCTTAATACAGAAAATAACATAGATATTTTTCATTATAAACAGAAATACCCAGAATACCCCGACCAAATTTATCTGCAGTATGATCTGCAGATATTTGGTCTTTACCCCGAGGCGGGAATCGAACCCACATTGTTTCGCAGGCGTACCAATGACTGCTGAACCATAGAAGTCATCTTAAGAAACCGTACACAAATAAGCACCGAAGCTCTATGATCAAATGTTTATACGTTTCCATAGCAACGCTATCAATTAACTTTGACAAATTAAAAACCAAGCTTGCCTGCCCTCCCTAGTACCAAGACATCTTTCCAGCCTTAGGTTCCAGCTACTCACTTAAGGTTAAAGGGGCAAGAATCCAGGACCTGCCTAGACTTCCTAGTTCTCAATTATTAACTCGCTTTATGAAGTTGGCGCTGATTGTGTGGAATTATAACTGGTACTTTAGTTACAGTTAGTTTATACCTGGTCTCGGCTCTGGACGTTTTTAGATTGTCTTTGTTTGACCTTTTCGAGAAATTTGTATTAGCAATTTTAAGCGAGGCGGCTTTTCAATACAGGAGTGTAAGAAATGTATACGTTTTCGGTTAGTTTTGCTATTTAAGTTTTACCCTGACCCAAATTCTTGCTGCCCCATTTTGTTTATTATTATGTTGAATAAAGGCAATTGAAAATTGCCCGCTGCTTAGCTTGGTGCTAGATGATGCTGTGTGGATTGTCTAGCATTATTTATAATTTTATAATCAGTATTTGGCCCCTTGTAAACCCTGACCTATATTTCAACTGGATTCCTAACCACAATTACGCAAATAAAAAGGGAGTGGCATTGAATCGTGACAAAACTAGAGCAAGTAGCGAATACTGGCAACCCACGCGGTAAACGTGATAGAGCTCTCTTATATCATGTTTTGTAATAGCTTAATCTTTGTATGTATATATCTTGTATCTTAGTAAAAGTTGTAAGGATTATAGCGAAAATAGATTGTTTAGTTCAAAGAGATCGATAATAAATCACACACATCTCACTAGTATTCTAATACAAAAACAATTCATAAAAGAAGTAAAATCAGCAATAACTCTATGTAAAAACGTACACACTGAACCCGCCGAAAAAAACTGTAGTAAAGAGAAAATCAATAACAGCTTTATAATTCCATAAACATGTCCATATGTCCTAGCGATTCATAGGACAAATTGGGGCTAGATGATGAGTGACCTAAGCATTAAATATTTTTCAACTTGAGGTAAATGGTAACGCCCAGTACAAGACAGCGATGCTGCCTAGCTACAGAAAAAGTAAAGACTTTACAAGCCAAAATATAAATATCAGCAACCAGTTATGGCTCTTGGTCAACTAGAAACCAACACACCTAAAAGTGTTCAGTGTTTATCACGCTGAGCCAAGGCCTTCTTGACGTACTGCAAAACAAATTTACTTAGACTTATGGTTTAAGAAACTTTATTCTCATAAAAGAATTACAAAAATTCACTTAAAATGAGAACTTAGAGCTAATTATTGCTAATGAGTATAATCAGTTGGGTGACGAGCTTACTATAAACAGGTAGGCAATTAAATTAGTGATTTATTTTGCTAACATCAAGAAAAATAACAGTGGGTAGTTATAAAATAATTCTGACGAGACCGACACAATACAGTAGGTAAGTACCTAGTCGACAGCTTGTTTCTGTACGAGTATTTTGAAGCGTCATAGAGCAATGACTTAAAGTATATTATTGTTTGTTTTTACCATTGTTAATTTAATAATAATTCATAATTATAATTCTTGTAGGTATGTGTTTGTCTGAAATTACAAATACAGTCTTTATCTATCTATAAGATAGCAATAACCAGGTATACCAAGAGTCACATTACTCTTACTAGTCGTAAATAGGCAAGTACCCAAAACTTTGCGGTCGATTACACAGTGAAATTCCTCAGTACAGTTAGCCAACTCAACGTCCAAACTATTGCTGTGACATTACGTATTCCTACCACGATGGTAACGGTAGCATACTGAAATGCTGTGGTCACTATGGTCAGTGGGGTCGGCCTATTGTATCTGTTCCTATTAGTTATATGATTTAGTTGACAGATTGTTCTAGAAATACGAGCATGTCCTTAGAAAGTTCGCAAGTATTCGATGTTATTTGGAATATAATAAAATTCTTTAATTTCAATTGATTTTTGACAATAGTTTTAAATTAAAGAAAGGAGCTAGGGCCGCCGCGCGCCGGTTTCCACTAAAAAGGATCGGGTCGGATATATTTGGAATTTCACTGAGAAGGATCCAGTCAGATATATTCGAAATCAAAAACTTGGTGTCAAAATACCGTTACATAATTGCGCTATTTGCCGAAATACCTAGTAATCGTTAAATAAGAGGTTAACAAGAAAACCAAAGTTAAAGACAAGGTTTATTGTCAAAAATATTACCTACATGTATTCTGGTAAAACGAATAAAATCAAAATTTAAACACAAAATAATATGCAATAAAACTAAATGATATTAAATAATATACAGTAATGCGAATAAACTTGCTCTTATAGTCGGGGCCAACTATTGTAGGGATGATCTCAGATCTTACACAGGGTATGGTTTCCAAGGTAGGTTTAACAATACCTCTTATAAATAATTATTTATCAATTAATTATAATTGATAAAACGATTATGTACCTAATATACCTACTACATATTAATAAGTTAAGTAAGAAGCAAAAGGCGAATTTTTGATTCTTCATCACCTATTTATCATCTCATTTTATTATCATCATCAGTGACAACTCTGAATGAAGTCTAACCTACTTAAAGTAGATTAAACCATAGGTATATCAATTTATGTCCTTACCTCAATGATCAGCTCGCAAAAACCCAAAACATTATGCAGCTGCTTAAGCTTATTATAAAATCAAATTGATGCAATCAAAATTAATAATGTTTAACTGCGATATTCCTTACTTAGAAGCTTAGGTATCCAAAAAGTTGAATGAATATGAATATTTATTTACAATGTCGTGGCATAAAGAATTTCCGTTTTATTAGGGACTTGAGGAAATTTTCATAAATAGAAATCAAGATTTCATTGTCTTGTAAAATCGAATACTTTCATTCGATACTGTATCCTCAATATTATGAACTTAATAGAAAAATAAGATTCCTACAGGATTCCGATTTAGCTAAATTGAATTTAAATCTGTAGGTACGGGGTAAGTTGTAGCGGTCGAATCCAACCGGGAACCCGTAACCCTGTCAAGTGCCAGTGCGTCGTCCAACGAATCGTCTGGCGACGAGCGGTTTGACGACTAAGGTGAGAGAGGAAATATCGATGGGTTTTAGTTGGTATGTCACTAACTGCTAACATTCCGTTAGTAGCCCAGTGGAGAGTCCAACATACCCCTCTAGCTCTCCTCATGCTAGAGGGAATGCGCAAACAACATTTTCCCATCGTAAAAAAAAAAAGGTACGGGGTAAGTTCGTCCCTATTCTCAACATCTGTAAAAAATATACAAACCAAAAGTATTAATTTTCGAAACAAGTTATATTCAAATTCTTCTACATATTTGTACAGATTTTTCTAGAAACCTCGCTCTTACGAATAATCTTACGTTTCTTATACAAAGATTAACCTATCAGCCTTGATCGTCCTTCTACGGAATTCAAAACGGTTTACCTACTCAATAATGACCCTTTGATGACTTTGACATTAGATATGTCAATGGGAACATGGAGGAATGTATGACACGTATAACATAATTGCCATAGATGAGTAAGCCTTGGGAAAAACGATAAATAGATCAAGATATGGGCAATGACAAACCATTTGTAGTAAATTAATTTAATTTGTCATAATAAATGACTTTATTAACGGGAATAGCCGATGATGTTATTGAGTTTTTTCTTTGTACGTTATCATCATAATACAGGGAAAATAATATTAATTTCTGCAATTCGTTGATAACCTGCAATTCGGTCACCATGCACTGGATTTTCTTTGTTAACAAATGATTTCACACTTTTTTTCAGCATTTCTTAGAAATTTCCAGATTTATTATCTTGAGAAAAGCGAAATGAAAGTAGAAACACGAAAACTTTTAAATTTTCGTGAACAGTGTGAAGTAGAAATTATTATTGTGACAGAATTGTCACGCGTTCGTCACGTCCAAAAATCACGATAGCGACACGATTTTCTGTACCAAATACTAATTCAACTTAACTAGGGTACGGCATTTTTCTTAAGTAGGTACAAAAAAGAAACTTCAATATTTCACATAACCATATTCTTTGTCTGATGTTTATCGCTATTTTAAGGGACAAAACCAACAAATCGTCGCATGTCGCAATGGAAGAACCCTAAGAACCCTCAATTGAACCTATTTCTATTCAAGCTTAACCCCTTATTCATAATAGTCTGCTAACTCCAGCATTGCTATATCTCACTCTGTCTTCATCTATATAAACAAGAAATAACACTGTGGCACCTTTTTTAAGTCAGCAGAATTTGAATAAGGGGTAACTATTTACGACAGTTGTTTACTTTTTCTTAGCCAAAGACATCTTGATGGAAAGCTTGCGTGTCAGACAACCAGATAGGATCAAATCGCAGTCAATCAGCCCTAGGTACAAAACAATTAAAGGCTTAAATGCCTTGAATTGTTCTTTTAGAAAATAGAATGTAGGTGTTTATTGATAGGGTGATTAAAGTAACCTATTTCAACGAAACTTTTTAAAACAAAAGAGTTTGAAAGAGCCACAAAAAGAGTCAGTGATCTAGGGTTATTGGATCGTTTCGTTGGTTAATTATTTATTTTACTAATTTTATGTTTCTTAAAATATTTAACTCATCAAATATTAGTACCAAAACGATATTTTTATGTACAACATTCTGTCTGCCTACACGATAAATTCCATCTTTATAGCAATGATATAAGGTATATTTTCCTTTAATTTTAACGACTAGAAGCCAATATCCTGTTCGCGGCTCATTTTTGTCAAAGAGCAATTTCACCTGATTGTTATTCAGAACGGCACTTCATCTACATCTTTGTGCCTACAAGTCACGTTGGAGGCTACGTCATACAAGAATTAGATAATATGCTATAAATACTTATTTGAAATTGTTTTAGACCGGTTGTTCGCCCCAATATTTATAACTTTTAAAAAAATGTTCGAGCTACAAAATTAGTACCACGACCAATAGGTAACACAATACAACTTTATTATTTACTTTTACTCCTTAGGTACATACTTGTTTTTTTTTCATCATGTTCAAATTTGTATTATGTATTTTCGATAAGTAAATGGAACCAACTTAACCTAATTGCATAAAATGGTTACTCACATTGAAACCTTACATTTTGCGACATAGATTTTGATATTACATAGGATCGTAAGCCACTTTGTCCGAAACAATTTCCAACAGCCTTTTATAAATTACAAAACTTTTGCGTAAAATGTAAGAAGTGGATTAAGTTAATTTAGAAACAAAATACAACCTTCAGCATCCGGTTTCGACATACTAGTGGCTTGTTATATTACTAAACAGAATGTTAAGTGTCCGTCGGAGATACAGATTGCTTTGGAATTTAGCGTAAATAATAATTATGTCTTTACTGCTTACTTATCTATCAAATGCACTATAGTGTACAGTATACCATAGAGTTATAAGTTAACGCTGAGTTTTATGTCATATAGGTATTCTTAGGTAATTGATCATAAACAAGTTCAATGGCCATGGGCCGTGTGGTGCCGGCATAGAATTTCACCACCCCAACTCATCCCGTGGGTGTCGTAAGAGGCGACTAAGGGAAACACCGGGGGGCGGGCAGCAGCGCCCTCTGCAGAACTACTCCACTAAACTGCGATCCCCAACCCGCATGCCCAGCGTGGGGATTATGGGCATTAACCCCCAAATGATAATGCCATCTATGGCGCTCATTAGGGGAGGCCTATGTCCAGCAGTGGACTATTATAGGCTGGTGATGATGATGATGAAGTTCAATGTACTTTGGAATCAGAAAATCTCTTCAATTTCCTATTTTTGGAGATTTAGTCAAAATACTCGTAGATACACTAAAAATAAATTGTGAAAAAGTCGTTTGACAACTTTATTTCAAATGTGTTCGATAATTGAAATTCAGTTTGAGTTTATAAAAAAAACAATTGACTATCACCAGCGCAGGTGTGACATTGATGTAACGCACGATTTTATTAAAATCGACGTACCTACATAGAACTTCCGTTCTTCGAACTGCCCTTTAAGATACCGACAGCTTTGAAAGTTTATAAAATAAACGAAAGTCATTTAAGGATAACACGTCGAGGAAAAATGTTGCTACAATTATAATATGGCTGATCTGATGTTATCAAAAAAAAAAAAAATCGAAAATAGTGATGTCTAAACTTTAATTCATAGAAAAATAATGTTTATTTTGTAAATATAAATTAGTTATTAGGCAGGTACTTACTAACTTTTCTTAACAAAGAAATAATAAATAAAAATTATACAATGAAATAACCAAATAAGTAGTATATATATACAATTGCAACAATTGAGCTTACTGCAGACTGTTGCGAACAAACTACGGGTAGCTCAACTGATACCAGTTGGAAGCGTCCCCAAGACGCTGGCTGCATTGTCTCGCTTTAAGGCAATGATGCGCTGCGCCATAATTATACTCACCAGCTCTCGGGTCACACGTCTGTACGACCAGACGCTCAGATAACTATTCTTATGTAATTTCTGGAAAAAAGACGAATATGATATTTACCTGAAACAAAAGAATTACATATTATAAATAAATTATGATGGTGCAATAAAGTGATATTCTATTCTATTCTTTCTTGACGACCTCTGTGGCGCGGTAGGCGAAGGTCCGCCTGCGACGCAGGAGGTTGCGGGTTGGATTACCGCCTCGGGACAAATATTTGTACAATCTGCAGATTCAGGGTGTTTTTGTCGTTTTCTTAAATAATAAAAAATATATTTCTATGTAATTTATTTTACTATGTATTTAGTTATTTAGTACCCATCACACAAGCTCCGCTTAGCTTGGGGCTAGGTGATGTGTGGATTGGCCAGCACTATTTATTTATATACTCCATTCTTATTGACAACAGAAAATAAAAACATGAAGCATACACATACTTGAAAATATTACAAATAGAACTAATGCACAGCATCATAATAAGAAACCCATCCGTCAAAGATCTCATAAATTTTAACTATAAATATAACATTAATCACTATGCAATGTTGCAACATTTTCCAGTTAAGTTACGATGAACCACTATAAATTATATTTTGGGCCTAGCTAATTCTTTCGATCATCGTTTAAGCGAAACAGTTGTCTTTGAAACTCAGAATATCTATGCAAGTGTGAATTTTTATAAAATATTTGGTGCCGAAACTTAACATCGCGTGCTGAAATTTTACATAGATGTAGTTCTAGATCTGATTTATGTGACATTGTTCCTTTTTGGGAATAAATTTTTTTAAACCAAAAATCTCAACAACCGGTGCTGTCGAGCACGCAAGCCAATTATAAAATGAATGAAAATTATACACCCATTACGTTAAAAATGCCAAAATGTGCTAAATAATCTTGATTTTGCAATAATCGTGGTAAACAACTTTCACCATTCTCTGTCGCTTCGGCCAAATAAAAGGTATAAAGCAGACAATTTCAGATAAACGGGTTATCTCATACCCGAAAATAGTAATCGGGCATCATCTCAAACTAGCTGGTTGTTAATGTATTTTTTTTCCTAAGATTTGAGGTATGGCTAGTACAAAAGCGGTTAACAAATAAAAAGTGAAAAAGTGCCATTTAATATTTTGATCGTTTAAAATAAATTAAAACCTCGACTTTGAAGTTGTAGGCTTTTTTAAGTTTTTTAGGATAAATACTAATTCTACAGAGGGAATTTTTTTATTAAACCACCTTGGGCTCTTTCAATATCAGTTATAAAATTTATAAGTGATATTGATACATATTTAATATGTATCACGCAAGTTATATATACCATTCAAACAGCTCCATAAATGACGGAGAAATCGACGGAAACACATAAAAAACATACATACAAAAATAGATACTTCTTCTTTTTTAAAATCAGTCATGCAGAGTTTTTTTTTCCTTTGTAAACATTTGATATCATTTTAAATAATTTATTAAATGTACAGTTCTAACGATAAAAATACTTTGCTTACGTCATATCGATCATTAGATATTTCTGCCATGAAACAGAGCTTCCAACCAAACTTCGCTTAAGTCGCTTCTTCACTGGCAACACCTTAACATCGCTCGTCATTCAGACGTCACGCCTTCTTTAATATGATTTATTACTTCGCATTATCAATCGATTGTGTGTTTTATTCAAACACAGATAAGGTTAAATTTGTTTGTCGATAATGTTTCAATGAGAACGATAGCTTTGATGTATGAGATCAATCGGTCCGTGAAAGTGGGATTGGTATTTTAGTGTGAAATATTTTCAATCGCTGACTAAGATCTTTATTAACAAAGGAAATTACAATTAAAAAACAGAAACAAATTTGAACATGTATCAGTATTAAATAATTTAGCTAACTGCAGACTGTTTGAAACAATCCACAGGAAGTCAACTAAGTTGATATTAAAGTAATAGGATGTCAAACAATACAAAGATAGTCTTTTAAAAATGTGAGACTATTTAAAGCGATAAAAGTCATATTTTACTTAAGGTTCCGGTTTTCCAAATATTTACATACGTATTACCAAAATGATTTGTAATTTGAGCATGTTTTCACCATGATCTGCTATTTATTACTTGTATTAAAATTGTATTTATCTATGTTCCACCACATTTTTTTCCGTCCACTAAAATTACGAAAGTTGGTATTTTACTATCTACCTGCCAGATCTTGAAATTCCAATGTTGTGAATACTAAAAACCTACAAACATGCCTCCATTTTCTCTTGAATATTGATAGATCAGAAGCAACATTAAAATTAATAAATAGAAAGAGCGGAAACGGAACTGAATCACAATGATGCCGATCGGCAAGTCACTGGTTATATCTAGCGTCTTTCTTGTACTGCCGACTTCCTTTATGACACCAAGTCATGATAGTGATTGTGATTATGACGCGTGTCTTATTTTTTAGGTAATCTTTACTATTTTGTAGGATATTATGATCAGCTGAGGTAACTGTAGATTGTTTGCTACAGTTTGCAGTTAGTTAACTATTGTTTCAAAATGTTAATACTGGTTCTAATTTGGTTAATAAAGAATGTAATTAGAAGTTTTTTTTTTAAAGAGGGTAAAAGCTTTTAATTACAAATAAAATTACAATGATCTAACTAAATAAAAACTAGTATTTACAATTGAAACAATTGAGCTAAATTCAGACTGTTGCGAACAAACTACAGGTAGCTCAACTGATCCATATCAAGTAGAATTAGAAGTATTATTTACAATTAAAACAATTGAGCTAACTATAGCCTACTGTAAACAATCTATAGATAGCTTTTTGGTACCTACGTAATATTCCTGCCTCTATCTCCTCAAAGCCCAAAATATCAAATGATTTATAACTAATCGTCTCGTCGACGTCGGAACCCAGACTATTTGTCAGTGAGGGATTAACGTCAAACTGTCTGTGTGTCGGTTGCATCACTTGACGGCTGATGTTTTATTAAAAGTATTAAGTTACGTTTTTGTGGTTTTGTGTACACAGATATATGTAGCTGGGTGAATACAATGTTACTTCTCGTGAACTAAAAGGAAATGAACGGTTACATTAATCCTCCTTATATAGAAGTGGCGTTATTTTACGAGATAGTTAAATATGTAAAACATTATTTGTCGTAATGTCCTAGTTTTTACTGATTTTTAACGATGCATAGTTATTTAACGGTTATCGTTGCCTATTATGTTTTCGTAAAGTGAATGGAAATTCTCTAAGCGACATACATATTCGTTATGCAATTTTAGTTATGGTTTTATTATGATTATATACCTGTTGAGTTCCATTATAGAGCAAAAAGCGTGACTTTATACATTTATCTTTATTGTTTACCAATGTCTGTCTGTCTGTCACCCGTGTAGATAAGCACGCACCAAAGGTAAGCCAGAAAACCAGTGTTGCTCGACTCCTGTTGAAATGCCTGTTGAGTAACGTTATGCTGAGGTAGAACCTTTTTAGTTCACATCCTGAGACTAAATTATTTTTTAAATTTTGTTTTTTTTTTTTTAATAATGTGTCTATCTAGATGATGTGTGTGTGTGTGTGAATCAAATTAAATTATTACTTTCTTTCTCTTCATCTTTCTATGTACGGTTTTTTTATGCAGATGCTTTTAGATATAGTAAAAAAAACAATCTTTTTCATAAAGGTCGTGTTACATTGCTCTATCCGTACGCCGGAAGACAAGTCATTGGTCACCTAAATGACATTAGTGATAAAATAGTTAACATTTAATCGTAGGTCAAGTAAATTTCACTGAAGGACCAATTTTCAAGTACCTTACCTCTTTATCATAATAGACTGCTGACATCATTCTCAGTTTGTCTTCTTCCATCGATAAATAAGTCAGAGTAAGAAATACCATTATGTAGGAGCTGTTTTAAAGTATCGGAACCAGTATGAATGGGGCAATCTATAAATAAATAGATGTTTTATCTACACCTATACTAATATTATAAAAAAGAAGGATTTGATTGTTTGTTTGAATTGAATAGGCTCCGAAACTACTGGATCGATTTGAAAAATTATTTTACCATTAAAATCCTAAATTTTCCGTGATGAACATAGGCTATATAATGTTTTCAAAAAAGTAAGGGATTCGTATGAAAACTGTGAAACCCATCGTGTTAGTGTGTATAATTTCAGAAATTTTTGTTTAATACCCGTGCGAAGCCGGGGCGGACCGCTAGTTCAATAATAAAAGATTACCCGTGCAGACACATTTAAAGTAATGTATTGTATAAACTAAGATTTTTGTTATTATAGTGCGTAACCCCTCGCACTCGGAGTAACCTCGATATTAAAAAAACAAGGTAACAATTTTTTTTTTCGTTTTTTGGTGGTCTTGAACCCACGGCCCTTTCTAAAGACGAAGGTGTACTGACCATTACACCACGAAATCGAGTACCCGACTAGTCGCAAATCCCAGGGACTCTATTCGAACTATAGCGCCGTTAGCTCCACCCACAGGGGAAACATTGAATTTTATCTAAACATGGATACCTTGTATAAAGTACACAAAAACAAAGAAGTGAATAAAGTGATTATTTTCGATCACCTCACATGGTTTAGCATAACTTGTTCACCCTGATTTGACTCTGCATTTGATCGTGTTCATTAATTATAAGCTTATTATGCAAAGGTTATATTTTTTAATTCATTTTAAAACACGAATTAAATAAAAATAATTCAATTTGAATAAAACATCACACCTGATATTTATACTAATATCATTGTCATAACAGAATTTAAAATGAGTGAATTGTTTTAGCTTGTTTTATTATTACCTATAAAAATATACAAGTGCTATAATTATATTTAGGCAAAGACAGTCAAAAGATTTGATATTTTTTGACTTTTTACCTCATTAATGCAATATTTGAATATTTTATTTCGATATCTTTATTTCTTTAGGCTTAAAAACTAAGCACTTAAGCAAGTCAAATTTCATACAATCAATTATTTTAAAATAAGAATAAGGTGTCGTTGATATTCTCTTCACTTAATTTTTTTGTCTTGTTTTGAACTAAATCAAATAAGATGTCAATTATCGCACTGATAGGATATCTAGATCTCAGAACAATGACGCCCAAAACAATGCTAGCATGGTTTAGCCTAACTCCAACCTAATACTAGTCTATGGCTGGACATAGAACTCACGTAATTAGCTCTGCAGCTCCCTATCTCTAGCTTAACATCCAGCAGTCTTTCCCAGGTCGTCCTATCCATATCAGGGTATTAAACCTATTTGTACAGTGTCTCAATCGATCTTCCATTAGTAATAAACCACTAAATGATATTAAATTCATAAGTGCCATAAAGAAATTTACATTTAAATTTTACGTTTTCAAATTAACTCGCGTAAATTGACAAAACGCTGGACGCAGTGGACGCTATATTGCTCTGTGGCGAAAACGTCAGTTGGTTGTATGAACAAAGTACAGAGCTTTATAATCTCTATTCAGTTGACATTTTACACTTTTTTGTCTACGCAGCAGTATGACGTCACAACGGCTACTATTTCACGGCGTTAAAAAGGGACTAAAAACCGGGAAACTTTGAACTTCATTTGAAAAATTATTTTATTTTATAAATTAAAACTCATATTTTTAGTAGTTTTGCCTAAGCTATTAATAATATATTTTTGACTTTTTCTCATATACAGAAAAATACACTATGGCTGAAGAGCGCCCTGTTCCCGTCACCAATTAAACAAATTAGTACGATTTCGCATCATGTCAAATGTCGATGCGTTATGTCATGACTGGTTGTGCAACACACCTTTCACCTGAAGACACGGTTGAGCGACGGGTACATAATGAGATGAGATAAATACTAGATCCTAAACCTATTGTGCTCATTAGGTTTTTAATTGAGAGGCTGGCTCTCTATGTAGGTTATCTAGGTCTAGTATTAGGATAAATGAAAGTATAAGGTTCTTTGCTAGAGATTTTTATATTCTGTTATCTACTGTACATGCTTGTATTTTTTTTATTATAGTCCGTAAGCCTACAAGGGACTATGATAGTAAAAATTGGGGTAATCTATAATTCAAGTCCCGCCGAAATCCTATTTTTTTGGGATTCTTTTTAATTTTGTAAAGATACGTTAGGCACTGGCCGGTGTTAAGGTTTTATTTCACCAAACTGTGATCCCCAAACCCCGTGCCCAGCGTATGGGCAATAACCCCCAAATAATAAATAATGTCATCTAGAGGTATGGCGCTCATTAGGGGAGGTCTATGTCCAGCAGTGGCTGATGATGTCGATGATGATGTTAACCGCTGAAAGAACCTCGCAACGAGCAACCAGACAGATTTTAGCACATGGCGTAACGAATCAAGATCGCTGAAAATGTTACGCCCGTAACACCAGTCACTATTTGGCTTTAACACTTTTCATGGCTTAAAGGCAAATATCCTTCACTACGTTGGTGTAGCGCTGGTGGACCCTTGCAGTGAATGCGTTAAAGGCAAAATATACCGATCAACAGTTGTCTTCGCGAAATTTATATTTGTTTACTCTAGTTTGGTGATGTTTAAGATTTTATATTTTAACAGGGCAAAAAGCCTTTAAAAAAATTAAAATTTTCTAAATAAATAAAACTAGTAGGTATTTACAATTGAAACAATTGAGCTAACTGCAGACTGAACAAACTACAGGTAGCTCAACTGATCCATATCAATACCATTTGGAAGTGTACCCAAGATGCTGTTTGTTTTAATTGAATTGTGTGAGTAACAAATAGAATAGGTCTTTACACTCAAAAATGACACCCTCGCAAGATTTGACCAGAAGTCAATAGTAGAAAGAAAGAATTCTATCTTCTCCAACATTAGTTCAAGGTCTAAGCTTAACCTCGTACAATAACCTTAATCTCTACCATACTTTGATAAGGTTGTATATGGTCAAAACAAATGATATAACAATGCTACCTACGAACTTGGAACCCGCCCAATCTGATGGCAAGTCCATAATGCCCATAAAATGAGTATAGACATAGCGGAATGGTGGTCTTCACCTTGAGACGTGAGGTGGTTACCTACTTATGGGTTTTCCTTAAAGAAACATTATTATTATGCGAAAATTTTGGAATTTCTTAGACTTTGAAAACATGAAGAGAATAGAATAAAATAGAGCCCCAAGCAACCATATATATTTTAGTTTTTCTATGGACCGCAGTCTTAGCGTTAGAATAGGCCCCTCCAACTCAGACCGTGGAAGTCGTATGAGCCGATGAAGGGAATCTAGCAGAGAAGATACAGATTCATTCTGTGTAACTAGCTGTACGCCCGGCTTCACACGTGTATTCAACATTTTTTTTTATCAACATGCGTTGGGTTACATTGTTGATGATTTCATACGGACCCCTAACATTTTCGAAAATATTCTATAGCCTATGTTCATCAGGCATTATCCCTGATGAAAATAGGATTGTAATGGTGAAAACACAATTCAAATCTGTCCAATAGTTTCGACGCCTATTCAATCTAAACAAACAATCTATTCTTCCCCTTTATAAATATATAGACATGTCCATTGCGTTCACGTGGTGGTGATGGCAAAACCCCCTTGTTTTGGAGAGGCACGTTTAACAGTGGCATCCTGATGTGTCTGGTTAGTCTAGACGCATTAGATAAATCCAAGAACAGCGTAAAACTGACATTGCATAACTTTAATTGCTCATAAAACAATTCGAAATGTACAAAAACATAAGCATTCATAGTAAAACCATATATAAAAACAATTTCACACCACAATTCGTACAATTTCAAGTTTTAAAGTCCCAATTACAGGGTTTAGAATTGCCCGTTGTCTCTCGTCACGGTACGTAGCCACATCTGAGCGATATGCGAATTTCTCTGCATTTCTTTGCTTTCCACGCAGGTTGAATAACCCTCGTAATTATACCTATCCGTGGTTGGCGACCGTTAGATAAGGTGTTATGTAACTAGGCAGTTTTGGAGGCTTTTTGAGTGGGTTACTAATATTTTATAGCTTGTTATTAACGTTTTATGTTACTAGAACGCACCTTTTGTAGTTTAAAAGATTTGGCGATTTCTTATTGCATTGACTGCTCAGCCTCGATGGTGCGACCTACAGGTTCGCTCGTTATATTCATTAAAGTCCTAGAGATGTCGAATTTTAATTTAGATAGGCACAAACATCTTGTATAGATATGGATGGACACTGGACACATAATATTTAGCTAGTGATTCCTTTTCCACTTCTTCCACTAGTGGACAAAAAGTTGGAGTGAAGAGAAAATCAACAAAACCTTATTTCTAATTTTATTATAATTTACTGTATTAAATTTGATTTGTCTCAGTGCTTATTTTGTAAGCCTCAAGAAATAAAGTTATTTATATGTAAATCTGAACACGCTTAGGGTTTTTCGATATTGCAAAAGTCGCTAGGCACTCCTGGATGCGAAAACCACGGGACAGCTTCTGTCCCGCGCTTTTGCAAAAATTCTTGTTGCACAAAAACAATAAATAAAATTTACGAAATGCCAAATTTTGTATCTCAGAAGCGATCTCTAGCAGACTATCGTGGATGGATACGATCTAGGATTAAACATAAGGATCAGTGGGCATTATTATCTAGCTTACACAATTTACAAATAATTTACCTACGTACTAGAGAAGAAGGAATTTGTATAATTTCATCAAAGTAGATACGACTAGGTTGTCTTTGTATCTAGATTGTCTAGAGAAAGCAGACCTAAATGCTGGGCTTGCGAGAAACTCGACAGCTATGGCTTTATTACGGAAATTGGTTTTACTGTAGTAAAATAACAACCGCTTATAATCTGAGATGTTTAAGATTTCTGTCATTCAACTGCACGGATGCATAGACTTTACTGAGGGAATCGTGTGCCCTACTCTATGTTAGAAACCATTTTATTAAGAAGCGTAGGTACTTATAAAGTCGTAAAGTTGAAGTAAGATTTAAGTTTTAATAAAATACGTTTGTAATTATAATTAAAACATCTGAAAATAATTACTACAAGCGAATTAACTGATTTTTGTTGTGTAGGTACGTTTTATTTAGAGAACTTAGTATGTGAGTATGTCTACCACTGATGTATAGTTGATGAAAACCATAAAAGCTTGCTATACCTTTCACAATATACCTCCTTGCATCGGAACGGGGTGCCGAATACTGCTAAAAGGCCTTATTCTATATGAAAGAGAAGATTCTTTGCCCTATTCAACGAGCGAATATATTTGACAATTCAAATCGTGCCCGAATCCCAGTATCGCGGTTGAAAACAGCTAAATAATACAGTGTGGCAAATACGGTTTTGTCCAATTCCACGCCGATCTTGTATGTATCTGTGTACCTGATGCGTTTCGATTGACGATAGTGAATAAAGGCCTAGAACTTCTTCTCATATTGACAGAGGTACAATAATTTCATACTAACTCCATTATAGTTTTCGCATAACTTTGTCAATATTGACTCGTCCACGGTAGTAAACTAAACCTTTTTTGTTTTGACATTGTTCAAATCCACAATAGCCACTCGGGTACTAAATTGATTACTCGTAATTAACTTATTTTTGAGTGAATGTCATTTCTCGTTGCTAGTCAATCAGAGACCAAAATCGTGTTAATAGGACCCATTAATAGTGCCATATCAATCAAATATATAATGGAGGCCACAGCAGAGGTCAGCAAGCCGAAATTAAAAACAAGTTTATCCAAATGTCACCGAACAATAAAATCGATAAAATTACCTTGTTTGAGCTGAACATTTTACCTGACACCAGCCATATTTATCCTTCCAATTTTCAAATCATTATTTTAGTAGGATTTTATAAGTGAAATTGTTGTTTTAAATAAAGAAATAAGAGATATCTTTGACCAAGGTATACAAAAATTTCAAAAAGTCCTAATTAATCATTTCAGCATGTTTCTACTAAATATCCGTGAACTTTCTTATTGTTTAAATTTACTGTTTTTAATTTCTGTTTAATAAATTTTTTTAAACTTTGGGTGACAGGCGACCTAATACATTTATGATATTTTTTCTTATATGTTTGTTTTTGGCCTCGCTGGATGGCAATGCTACGCTGAGCCAGAAACTCACCACTGTGCGATGCGAAGTGTGCCAGGTCACACGAAAACAAAAATAAAGTTCATTATGAATGTAAGCGGGTTAACTACGAACCTATTATATGTTAACATATAATAGGTTATTAAGCGGGTTAACTACGAACCTATTATATGTTAACATATAATAGGTTCGTAGTTAACCCGCTTACTATAAAAATAAAGCTTTTTACATTCGTGTATTTGAAATAGACAAATACTCGTAGGTTCCAGTTGTGGTTTCTCGAACGTGGTACATGGATGATTTGATAACAATCATATATAATATCATTCAGGCAATAATTTCTTAATAAACTAGCGGTTCGCCCGGCTTTGCAGGAGAATCTAACAAAAAATATAAATATTTATTCACACATATACACGTTGGGTTACATTATTAAAGTTTTCTATTATATGTAACTCTTTTAAAATATTATATAGCCTATGTTCATCAAAGATGATTTAGGATTTTCATGGTGAAATAATTTTTCAAATCGGTCCAGTAGTTTTGTAGCATATTCAATCCAAAAAAACAATTAAATCTTTCCTAGATATAGATATTGTCCCTATTTGAATGCAATATTTTTTTAAAGTTAAGAGGTTATTCACTTCAACTCTAAGTAGTCTCAAGTAAAAAAAAACCTGTCATGATGTTATACTGTTTTCTAAATAAATAAATAAATAAAATAAATAAAGTATCCTACGGAACATCGGCTACTTACATACTATTTTTGCTTCAACTGTCTGACAAAAAGCAATCCCGTCGTTTTGCTACTAGGGTATTTTACTTAAACGACAACTTGAATACTAGGGCATTTCACGATTTTGGCTTTTTGTAGTTTTTGTAGATTATGTCTTTTTACCCTTTTTTTGTAGTGCGGTACCTATTGGATTAATGCGCGCAGATCTAGATTCCCAGTAGTATGTGACTTTGAAAAGACAGATTAGTTAAGACAAGTTTTAACAAAAATGTTAATGATCCAACACCGAAGCCTTAAGTACTTCACAGTCCACGATCAGTTTTCGTGATCGAAGATTGATTGCGTAATATATTCAGATTATATGATTTGGTATCATCTTTAATTTAGAAAATATTCTAATTAGTTCATTGTAGCTTTAGTTGAATAATTTATTGTTATGCGAAATTGAACCTTAGGATGTGACACTGTAGGCAGGTTCTTTAGTCTATATATATATACTAATATTATAAAGAGGAAAGATTTGATTGTTTCATCATCATCATCATCATCATCACCAGCCTATAATAGTCCACTGCTGGACATAGGCCTACCCTAATGAGCGCCATAGATGGCATTATCATTTGGGGGTTAATGCCCATAATCCCCATAATTTGATTGTTTGTTTGCATTGAATAGGCTCCGAAACTACTGGACCGATTTCAAAAATTCTTTCGCCATTAGAATCCTATATTTTCCGTGATAAACATAGAATAGTTTTAAAAAAGTTAGGGTTCCGTATGAAAAATTAATTTTTGTTAAATAACTTTGCGAAGCCGGGCGGACCGCTAGTATTATTTAATTTGTTTTGCGGAATGTCACAATGACCTCTTAGTATCGACTTTTTGTACCTACCGACAGGTTTTTAGTCCGGCTTAACATGTTTAGCATAAATTAGTATTGAGGCACTTAAAGATTTCTTGAAATCGAAGTTTTTTCTTTCGAGTAATTTTGAGCCAACTTTTTTTTATTACATTAAGAAAGTTGTCAACGTTGTTACAAAATATCAAGTAACAACAACCGAAATCGGGTCGGAAATGAGATGTTATAAATATATAAAGAAAATGAATAAATAAATAATGTTAGACAATCACAGGGAAACACACCGGGGGGCGGGCAGCAGCGCCCTCTGCAGGACAACTCCACCGAACTGCGATCCCCAACCCGCATGCCCAGCGCGGGGATTATGGGCATTAACCCCCCAAATGATAATGCCATCTATGGCGCTCATTAGGGGAGTCCTATGTCCAGCAGTGGACTTTTATAGGCTGGTGATGATGTGATGATGATGTTAGACAATCCACACAACATCATCGTAATAGCTTGTGTGTTCTACACGACGACCGCTGTGAGAGGAGAAAGTGCGCCTGCGACGCATGAGGTTGTGGGTTTGTTCCCGCCTCGGGTCTAATGTTTGTACGATCTGCAGATATTTGTTCCGGGAGTTCTGGAATTTTCCTATGTATAGTTTAAAATATTTATCTAGGCAGTACAGTTTGAAGCAAAGAGGCCGCCTATTGTACGTTTTTTCGATTTAGTTTAGATATACGATTATATAACAGTTTTTCTTGTAAATGTCAAAATAAAGTGTTTATTCATTCATTCAGTTCAGAATTATTATGTATTACGATTATTTAGTATCCATACAACAAGACAAGTTCTGCTTAGCTTTGGGGCTAGATAATGTGTATTTCTGGCATATTTTCTTTATTTAGCTTATCTATCACATTTTTGGCCCCAAACAGATCATATTTTTTTTTCGTGATGATAGTTCGAGACTTAGGAATATTAAAAAAACGGTGTTGTGTTAATGGGTTGTGTGTCAAATGTTGTGTCAAATTCAAATTATCGTTTAAGGTTTTCAAAATAGTATACACCTAAGTAGCTTTTCATTAATTAAAGATTTGTCACCCAAGTGAAGAAAACAATCACGAATCTACGAGTATCTATAAATTCTCACTATTCATAAAACAAACAGCCAAACTGTGCACAAAAAGTGAAACCTACTCAGGCGACAACTAGTCGATGTAATTAACACCTTTCAGTGTCAAAATGGCGTCACTTTATTTAAAACAAACAATTGAACAGTGTTTGGTTATACAACTTTTCGTTACTGAGCAACTTTTGTGTTTTTCTTGTAAGAAAATGGTGTCATAGCCTCTTTTTAAGGCAAAACCCAGGTTCAAATTCAATCTAGGCATAGATAATATTATGTTGGCTTATCCGTCAACTCGCTCGAATGATTCACGCGAGTTCGCGCAAGTTGGCACCTTCTGATTTTACCTACTTCTTTACGTTGTACAAAACAAAACTCCATTAAATATATTTCAACAACTACTGATTTTCTTTTGTTTTTAACTCTACAATTTAGTTTCAAAGCGCATAACTTTTTGATCAACTGCATCTTTATGTTTGATAGATCCAAAAAATAACCCGATAAAGTTAAATATTATAATCCCATCTGCTTTGATACTGATTTCCAAATCAATGACAAACTATCAGAATATTCTGACACTCAAACTTTAATTAAATGAGAGCGAACGATTGCTTTAAAAAAACATTCTTCGAAGAAAGTGGCTGCCACTTTATTTAAACCTGATACACGGATGAAAATTCAAATTCCAGGTAGTGAGAAAGGAAACTAAAGTACCTAGAACAAGAAGTCTGTTTTTAACCCCTCCACGGGTTTGCTTGAAAAGATTAAATAAAAATTATATATATACATTTTTAATTTCTCTCCTCATAGTAACAATTATAGATTTCTTTATTTCTCTCCTCATAGGTAGATGACAATATTGCAAGTGATTGACTAAGATTAATTATTTAATCGTAGGTATTGATAAAACCTGCTTCGTAAGGACTGATACCTGAAGTAGGTTCTAAAACCCTGTATTACGGGTCACCAGGAACTACTACTACCACCATCATTTATAAACCAATACAGAAATCTTTTTTAAGTCTTTACCAACAGAAGGATCATCTATGGCCGTCAGTAAAGTTTGTGAGCGTAAATTGTATTCTATGCCACCTTAGGCTAAATCTCTCTGGACTATCCCAGCTTGAATTGTTGCCTGGAAGAAATCGTTTAAGGCAATAAGGTCGCAGATTTTTAAAGCTTTGAGTTTAATATTTTTTTGTCATATGTTTTTCAGAATAAAGTACCTACTATCGAATATTTAAAAAGCAGACAGGTTTTGTCTGATTTTATGTTTACTCCCGGGCCGTTCTGTATTGCGATGTTAGCTGTTGTAACTTTACAAAAGGTTTAAAACTCAATTCTAGATCTATGTTTAAAATTGAGTTTGGAACGTCCTAAACAACCATGTATGTGAAACCGTAGTGTTGTTAATTTGAAATGATAATTCCGTTTACTATCAGTGCAGTGCCCATCACTGACAAACTAGTTTCAAGTACTTCATCGTCTTTCCGTACTGATCTGGCTATATGTACTTAATACTAAGTAGAGCAGTAGAATAAATACTAGTAGAGGAAATAATTATTTATGAAAAATAATTAGATAAACAATATGTTCAACAAAAAACGCACAATATGTTCAACAAAAAACGCTAAAATCAATAATTTGAATTAATATTTTTTTTTGTATTGATATGGATCAGTTGAGCTACCTGTAGTTTGTTCGCAACAGTCTGCAGTTAGCTCAATTGTTTCAATTGTAAATACTAGATTTTTATTTAGTTAGATCATTGTAATTTTATTTGTTAGTAAAAATTATTTGTTAAATCTAAAACAAAATAATTTGATAGGTTAAAATAAAACCGGTCTGTAATTGTAATAAAATGGATTAGTTGCTACCTGCAGCTACCTGGTAGTATGTGTGCATCACGTCTGCAGTTAGCTCAATTGTTTCAGTTGCAAAAAATTAAATTAAAATTAATTAAAATTTTCAGTTATTTAATTGTTATTTAATCACGATTAAATAACCTTCTAATTAGGTTATTTAATTGTGATTTTCAAATTTTTTGGTATACATTTGTGTCATTTCTTCAAGTTTCTATTCACACTGGGTTAAAGGTCCATTTAGTGGTAACTTTTTGAATTTTTTCTATCGGGTGGAATGACACCAATCGTATTTTTGTCTAGCCAATGTACTAGAAAATATCCTCAATTATAATATGAACGAATTTTAAAACTATAGGCCTTATAGTTATTGAGGTACAGACAGTTACAAATCCCGTAATCGGGCCTGAAAAAACTATAATTGACTTTAAATTGACAGATTCATAACAAAAATGGCATACACACGCCGCGTCCTCGACTGACGCGTGTCGCAATGCGCTGTGTGGCGAAAGCAGTGGCGTGTATGTTTTATTCATCTAGGTACGAGTATGTCTGTTTGTAGTGCTTGGGTTTTGTATGGTTCGTAGGTATATCTATACTTATATTGTAAAGAGGTAAGATTTGATTGTTTGTTTGTTTGTTTCAATTTAATAGGCTCCGAAAGTACTGGACCGATTTGAAAAAAAATCATCATTCGAATCCTAGATTTTGCCTGATGAATCTAGGCTATAGATTACTATCAAAAAAGTTAGGAATCAGCATGATTTTTTTTTTTTTTTGTTAAATATCAGTGCAAAGCCAGGGAGGACCGCTAGTTGTTTATAAAAGGTGGTTGGAAAAACTTTATTCTGTTATGGATTTATTACTTAAAAGTTTAAAAAAAATATTATCCGGTTTTTATTAGCTCCGGTTCTTCTCAACTCAGTCTAATAAAAACTGCAATAAACTTATTCATCATAAAAATCAGAGACAAATTAAAAAACTGAACAATAAATCATGCAACTTTTACTTTCATCATAGAAACAGAAATCTAACCTCACTAACAAGATGTTAGCGAAACCACAGAACGTGATTCTATCAATCAAACAGTGGAGCTACTTAGCACAGGGCTTATGCAACAGCTGGATCACTTCTCCACGTGCAATGAATGAATAAGTGAATGACACTTTGAGAATGAACGAGTGGTTGTATCTACTTGACTGGACACATTAACGTTTATAAAAAAATCTTATATTAAACAACAACAATGGTACAATACGCGGCGCTATCGAGTGCGCAAGATTCTACAATGGTAATACACACATTTTAGGGTATTTTATGAATATTTGAAGAAGGATGGGAAACACTACGCTAGTTTATGTAGTTGGGCAGCCTAACATGTATATGATCTTACATGGATTTCCATTAAAGGTCACAATACATTTATCCGATTTACATATAAACCGCAAAACATATTTTTCTAGGCTAACTGTATTAAAATCTTTTAAACTTTCACGATTTGTTGGATGGAAACGTAGGGGAAAATAAAAACAAAAGGTACGATAAATACCCGATAAATTCTTTAATATACCTGTATTTAATGTATGATTGCATAGGAATGAGCTAGCTCTTCCAAATCAGCTACGCTCTAAGCATTGTTATCATGAGTACAGTCAATTTACTATAATTTGGAAAATCGACCGAAAGTGTCGGATGCTCCGCTCATACAATCTCAAACGATTCGCAAACTTTTAGCTGTATGCAATAAAGTCTAAATTAGCTTGGTAAATGTCGGCATCCTACCGGAATTTCTAGCGAATCGGAAAAATATAATAGTTCAAAAGATACACACAAATTACGTGTTTCCTTCGGCATTAATGCTTGGTGTGTGGGTATAGTATGATAATGCTAATAACAACTTGTAAATAACCGATTTACTGAAAAATTTTGCACTAATACATCTTTAAACATCTTTTTTAGCGCTGACTCTGTGTCGACAAAACTTAGTCAGCGCAAAATGCTACTTGCGGCTATTTTTAGCGTTTATTTACCTTCTTATCCCGACGTTTCAACAGGTTGCAACAGGGCTTGTCTAAGTGCTTATTTTATGAGCCTAAAGAAATCAAATTATTGAAATCTGAAAGCTGTTTACGGGTCGGAAAAATAGGTAAACAAACGAAAAATACCTTATGAAAATACCTTTGACGACCACTGTGGCGCGGTGGGTGAAGGTCCACCTGCGACGCAGGAGGTTGCGGGTTCGATTCCCGCCTCGGGACAAATGTTTGTACGATCTGTAGATTTCAGGGGTTCTGGTTGTTTTCTATGTAAAATAAAAAATATCTATCTATTTAATAATATTGTATTATGTATGTACCTATATCAGTCATCTAGTACCCATAACACAAGCTCTGCTTAGCTTGGGGCTAGATGATGCTGTGTGGATTGTTCAGCATTATTTATTTTATTTATTTATTTATTTAAAACTTATGTATATCAGTTATGTAGTACCCATAACACAAGCTCTGCTTAGCTTGAGGATAGTCCTGTCCAGTCTTAGTTTCTAATATTTACCTATCACTATTATGTCATAAATCGCTGACTAGCTGTAGCTTCAAAATAAGGTCACCATTCGCTCTTGTTCACATGATCGAGCATTGCTCAATCCTTCCATTTATTGTAGTAACATAACTCAGTGAAGTTGGTTAACCCGCAACAAAGTGTTAACGGCCCATTTGCTTTCTTTTGTGCTCTAAACAAGCAATTTTGAGCCCTACTTGCGTAGTCCTGTACAGTTGGCATCAAAATTATCTTGATACATCTAAAAACCAATGTCGGCGATACTCTAGCCGCTTGCTGGACATTGAATGTTATCACAATTATTAATCCACAGAACATCATCTAGTCCCAAACTAAGCAGAGCTTGTGTTATGTGTACTAGATGACTGATATACTTAATACTATACATATAATAACATAGATATTTCAAATATACATAGAATCGACAAGAAAACCCGTAACAAATATCTGCATTTCGTACAGACATTTATCCCGAGGTGAGAATCGAAACCGCGACCTTCTGTATCGCCCATCGCGCCACAGTAGTCGTCGTCATATACTCTAAATTTTATGACAATTTAGACTATGACTGTACCCCAACTGATTTGTATGTGAAGTAATTCATACATTTTGTGACATTGTATTTCGGACGTTACGCTGTTGTTATTACAACAGCGTAACGTCCGAAATACAATGTTGTAATAACAACAGCGTAACGTCCGAAATACAATGTCACAAAATGTATGAATTACTTCACATACACGGACTGTATAATTTGTGTTTTTATGTAAATTTTCAGACATTGCTATAACTGTGGGGAAATTTTGTCGGGTGTGGTCCGTGGGATTTACATGACGTTACAGTAAACCCTATTTTTAGAATAGGTATGTTTTTTTAGTTTCCATAAGACTTAAACGATGTTTTAAGGATGCACCATCCTTAAAACGATTTTCAAGCAATAGGAGACGCCAACCTAATGCAATGGTATGAAATAAATCGCTTAACAACTTTAGAAGGTCAACCGTTTAAAGAGGTTTAAAAGCATACAATTAATAAATGGTCAATGTTCAGCTACTTTTGCCATTGACCTCACCTCAAACTTTCAATTAAACAAATAGGTACCCAGGTATTTATTTAAGTATTTATTGTAGACGCTGCTGAATTTAAATATTAGTACCAAACAAATTATTTAGTTAAATTCAAACTAAATTACAACTACAGAAAATCTTCAAAGGGTTACCTGAAATTTCTTAAAACTTTTGCCCTATGTTCATCCATGTAGTTATAATTGACAAAATGCAATCAAATATTTAAGTAGGTATTAATTGTAGACGATGCTGAGTTATGGTACTAAGCAAAATACTTAAATAAATTTAAACCTTAGTTATCAAATCTTAGAATTTAAGTTAAACGCCTTGAATTTAAATTCTCACAAAGGTTCGTAGTGCACTTGTATACCTAATTATGCGCCTAACACGGTCTTTACAACAGTGTAGGCGTGATAACTATGCATACAAGGTATTGTCTGAATACCCCTTCAGTGACAACCAGACAGAAGTTACGTCGAAACTGATGTAGCGAATCGTCAAAGAATTTTTTAAAGGTATTAGCATTGCACCTGTGCGAAGCATGAGCGGGTGATTAGTATAAATATAATACACAGTCTAGTCAGTTTACCTAAATATTCAATATCCTTTGGGCACTCAATCAATTTCAGATCTAGCCATCTTCAAGGCTTATGTATAACAATATTTTTTATACAGCTTTTTAAGGAAACAATAAACTTCCTATCTTACACTGTTTAGTGTACTATGCAAAATCACCCAACACTATCGTAACCAACTTTCTCTAATCAGCATGCACTTCATTAGCTACTAATAATCAAAATAGGTAGGCACATTACCTGTCAGCCTGTCAGATAGTTAAGTGGAGTAAATTAACTGAAGTCATATAATAATGTAACATAGTAAATAACATAGCAAAGTAATACTTACTAGCGGTCCACCCCGTCTTCACACGCAAAAATTAAATTTTTCATGCGGGTTCCCAATTTTTCAAAATATATTTCTTAAGCCTACTATGTTCATCAGTATCGTCCATTTTACTGTCAACATTCAAATTAATTATTTCAAATTTTCGAAATAACCAAATTAAATCTAGTTTTTACAATTGGAACTGCTGGTGGGGAGTCTAAGGTATTCGCAAAATTTCAAGTGTACACACTTGAAATTTTGCGAATACCACTACTTAATAAAGCCTCCCAATTTGACAGGCACGGAGGCCTACCTTCCCATGAATTGCAATAATGGATTGGAGGCCATTAATTGCAATAATCATAATTGCAATTGCTCCTTCTAGACAACGACAAGCGAATGAAAGCAATTGTTACAGAATACACGCATGCCCTAGCTAGAGAGCTACAGTTTCGTAGCCCCGCTACGGTGCGCATACAAAAGACTTCAACGCGCTCCTCACACAAACTTGACGTATTATTTCCTCAATAATAACTAAAATCCAAAGTCATCATCTGCTTTTGGAAATATTTTTTGGTTAATGATTTGGCTATAAATAGCTTGTTCCTACTTAACTTCATATTTTCCCCCAACATTATCTTAAAGCGACATTTATTCTGTTGCTGATATCCGTTATTTATCTTAACTTCTTAACTTATTTTAAAAATTTTGTAAGTTTCAATAATAATTACCCTACCAATTTACCATAACTTAAGAATTTTCGAGAGGTATAGCACCACCTAAAATAAATTACCTACCCCCACCAATCAATGACGTTTGAATTGAAAGTGACAGGCGGCTCATAATCAACCTGACAATGTTTTTCACCAAACTGTCTCAAATTCACCCAACAATTTCGAAATGCATAGCATTAGCGAGACATTGTGCAACAAATTACGACAGTCAATTAAAAAAAAACACTCACCGTTCGCAAAAAAACCGAGTGAAAGTCGGAACCAGATAGTAGAATCACAAGCACACACACACTGAAAAACACTGGCTGGTTATAAAAAATATAAACACAGTTCGATTTTCAAATGAGATTTTTGAAAATGGCGCGCGTGACGGCGCCTTGCACACACGGGCGGGCGCGGCGGCTGGCGGCAAGAAACTGCGCTCGCCTCTCCCTCCATGGCCGGCCGAAATAGTAATCACCTTGCTATCGAGACTGATTCAAGTCTGAGTTGGAGGCTGTGGCGGAAACCTAGACTTACTACCTGGAATTTTGGTGAATATTGCTTGAAAACTTAACCCTGACCTCGACAGTTTAGGAACAAATCTCATCATTCGAGAATGCCAATCAAGAAAAGGTTAGCATATAACTTTGTCATCATCAGATTCGTTCTGACAGAAATAATAAATAACACTTTATTTTTGAAAATGTTGGTTGATATTTAAAAGTTTACTATTTAGACCAAACAAGTCGATAATTTAAGACGGATCTGAGGTTGTCACATCTCAGTTCTGTACAATGTTTCAAAGGTCGCAAATCGACCTGTTTGAGGTCACCAATGAAACGGGCGTGTGGTGTGACGTCATAATCAGTGACAATGACATTTTTGCCATATTCGTCATTTTATCCAAATGCTGTGAGTGTGATGGAACTTATTTTTCGTTGGGTTGTAATAATTATAAATCACGAACGCAAGATATAAATAACTAATTACAGAATGTAACAAATATGAGGTAGCACGTCTCATAATGTTATTATAAAAAGTCACGAAAATAGATATATATTATAATAGATTTAGTGTTAATTGCATAATCGATTTGATAATTTGAGATATTAATGCATATCAAATTTACGTATTTTACACAAACAAGTCTTCAAGCTCCGTATTAACCAAATAAAACTCCCCTTTGTTCTGATTGGTTGACGCATTCACTGCCAAGCTTTGCGATGCAATCCGGAGGGGTTCTCTATACGCCGCGGTGCCGCTAAAATTGGCTAAGAGTGTCGGTAGCAGCAAACGTGTTAAAATAGAGATGCAATTTTCTAGGTCACAGACTACGTGATCATTATCAGTGTCAATGCCACATGACGTGGAATACATTGGAGAAATCGTTAATTGATCGATAATTTAATCTTACTCATTGGAGGTTGGTCAATATGGAATTTACTGAAAAATTACGTATTTATTTTACCAGAAAGGAAATATTCTCTTCTTTTTTGGCGAAATAAATGAGTAATCTATCTTCTATTTATACCACGAAGGAAGGATGAAAAACCTTGTTGTTTCAGGGTTTTTTCAAAAGCCACATATGATTCAGAAAGTCAAGCTGTATTTAACTTTCCCACACTGTAAACACAACCTAGGTTTGTAGTTAACCCACCTCTAACAGAATGCTGTTAACATTTCGTTACTTGAGTTTCATTTTGATTGCAAATAAACAGAAAAAAAATAAGTGTAAGTAAAATAGTTGAAATAGTATAATAGTCAGTTATGTTAGTGTGACTCATGAAAAAATCTGAATCGACCAGCAGCTACACTACGTTTGCCGAGACGCTGTCTTAACTCATGATCATATTTATCTCAGTGTTTATCGACTGGGGTAGGGTTCAGAAGAAGTTTGGAGTCCAATAAAGATACTCAACAAGTGCCATTTATTTGTGTAATTCATGGAAACATCTGATTTGATCATCAGCTACACTACGTTTGCCGAGACGCTGTCTCCACTCATGATCACATTTATCTCCGTGGTTATCGGCTGGGGTAGCGTTTAGAAGAAGTATGACGTCCAAAATAGTTGCTCAACAAGAGCCATTTATTTGTGTCACTCATGAAAACGTCTGAATCGATCAGCAGCTACACTACGTTTGCCGAGACGCTGTCTCCACTCATGATCACGTTTATCTCAGTATATAGTATATAGTTTATCGGCTTGGGTAAGGTTTATAAGTAGTTTGACATCCAAAAAAATTACTCTATAAGTGCCATCTAAAAGTTTTGAAGTTTTTAGGAGTCTAGGTAATTAAATAATATCCCTAAAATTTTCAATTTCGGGAATTGATTTTATTTAATAATTTTATTTCCTAGAGATTAGTCCGAGAACTTACGCACTGTACTAACAAAAATATTTTTACGAAACGTATGAGTTTTTGTAAATAGACAACGTAGAGCAAATTTGCGTTTACAGCGCCTCATATAAATCGCGTCTTATAAATTATAAATATTTATATTTAATATATCCTAAACTTACTTTATTATTTATTATCACCCAAACTACTTATTACCGTTGAACGTTACTGCTGGTTGAACCTTTACTTTGGGTATAGCTTCACAATACCTAGGCTCCTGTGTCGGAAATTAGTAACAGTCTAATGGGCTGTATTACTAGTCCATTGCTGGACATATTAACTCCCCGACAGTGGTACAGATGGGTCTTACCATCTGTAATGCCTTAGCGAATGAATCAATTAACACATCATTGTACAATTATCACCGTAAAACCTTACAAACACCTAAAAATAACAAGATTAATTAGAGGCCTTATCGCTATTTTTAAAGTAAACCTTTGGAAGTAGAAATTGAAAAAAAATTAAATTCATATTCATCAGCTTATCATTTTAAATAACGAAGGTTTTCCGTTAAAAATAATATTTATCTCCGATTCTAACACACACTTGGCATTGGCCTACATGTACACAAATCGATATTGGGTTGCGACACTATACGAATGACGAACGCATGCGCCTGCGTCTAATTAATACGTCATTTGTAGACAGGGTGTTTCGCTGTACAGGGTCTAGGCTAGCGAGTGAATATTATATTAGAGGGAGCGGTTATTTCTCAAATGATCTAGGTGTTTTTGATGAAATATCTTTGTGAGTTTGACTGGATTAAAATGTCAATCGTCCTAAAACACAACTACAACAGTCTGTACTTGTTGCGTTGCTGTTGCATTTTATGTCAATAGTAAATTGAGAAAATTTGTGCATTAATTCCATAGGTGGATAAATTGTTTTTGATGCGTTTTATGTAAATTACTAAACAGAGAAAACTTCTGGATAAATTATATACATAGGTGGATAATTTGTTTAAAGCAAATACATTAAATCATGCCACGGTTTTATATTAATCTAAGGTTGAGAATAAATACTTCCTCCTCAAAAAGAAATCTACGAATGTTCAATGACAATGAGTCACCCAGTATAACCCATCTAATTATTCCTAATTCCGACCGTGACATTAAAACTAGGCGTGGATTGTCATGAGTTTTTGATACCAGAGTTTGTTTATCTGCCACACCCATCTTTTATGGCATTTTGATTGATATGCATTGTCTGCAAGATTATACTGATCATGAGTAAAATAACAGATTTGTGATGGTATTTTATTTAGTTATTAAAAACATTTTATCCGGTATTTATTTTTATTTTTTATTTAACAACTTTATTGCACTAAAACGGTACAAAGGGTGGGCTTAATGCCGAGGCATTATCTATCTGCCGACCAAAATTTATCGCGTATTTTTTCCCCTACGTATAGGTAGATAATAATAAAATAAAACAGTCTTTAAATCGATAGAAAGATATATTATGTAGATAGAAAATTCGCGAATGTTTAAAAAGTTTTATTTATTTATTATATCTAAAGTTTATTCATGATTTGACACCGCCATATAATATTTTTCTCACTTCATTTTACGATTGAGGCAGCTTTTCGTAGAGTTTAATTAAAGTTTTTTTTTATATTGAACTAGCGGTCCGCCCCGGCTTCGCACGGGTATTAAACAAAAATTTCAGAAATTATACACTACGAGTATAACACGATGGGTTTCACAGTTTTCATACGGATCCCTTACTTTTTTTAACAGCATTGGGATTTTTGACATTGACTCGACACTCCATAACTGACACTGGCCGTAGAGAAAAAGCAAGCACCGTGCGTATATATTCAACCTCCTTTTCTATTCTGACGCGCCATAATAGAAAAAGAGGTTGAATATACAGCGCACGGTTCAATTATTGAATTTTTCATGCGGATCTCTAACTTTTTTGAAAATATTATATAGCCTATGTTCATCACGGAAAATTCAGGATTCTAATGGTGAAAGATTTTTTCAAATCGGTCCAGTAGTTTCGGAGCCTATTCAATTCAAACAAACAAACAAACAATCAAATCTTTCCTCTTTATAATATTACTAGCAGCCCGCCCCGGCTTCGCACGGGTATTAAACAAAAATTTCAGAAATTATACACAATAACACGATGGGTTTCACAGTTTTCATACGGATCCCTTACTTTTTCTAACAGCATTGGGATTTTTGACATTGACTCGACACTTAATAACTGACACTGGCCGTAGAGAAAAAGCAAGCACAGTGCGCAACCTCTTTTTCTATTCTGACGCGCCATAATGGAAAAAGAGGTTGAATATACAGCGCACGTTTCAATTATTGAATTTTTCATGCGGGTCCCTAACTTTTTTGAAAATATTATATAGCCTATGTTCATCACGGAAAATTTAGGATTCTAATGGTGAAAGAATTTTTCGAATCGGTCCAGTAGTTTCGGAGCCTATTCAATTCAAACAAACAAACAAACAAACAAACAAACAAACAAACATACAAACAAACAAACAATCAAATCTTTCCTCTTTATAATATTAGTATAGAAGTATAGAAAACTTGTATTTTATTGCCATTTGATTGACTTATTGGCTTTTAGCACCATAAGAACTAAATATGATAGCATTATCATTCAAACATAGTACAGTCTCAACATCATAATATTGTTTGCATCATCAGCTTATGTTAGTCCACTGCTGGACATAGGCCTCCCCTAATGAGCGCCATAGGGCCCTGTCTTCGGCTTGTCGCATTCAGCATCTGCCAGCAGTCTTTCGCAGATCGTCATCCCACCTGGCAGGAAGGCGTCCTACACTACGTTTACCGAGTCGCGGTGTCCACTCAAGAACACGTTTACCCCAGCGCTGTTTTAAATACCTCTAATATCCGCTTACTCACTAAATTCCAAATTTTTTGTCTCCTATTGACCTGAGCTTGTGCCGTCATCATCACTCCGTCATCAAAGACCTGGCAAACCCAATTTGTTAAAGATATAGACTCTATTCTAATGAGGATAAGAAGCAAATTAGAATCCTTGAGGGATTTCCCTCGCGATGACGTATTCTAAAGAGTAGTACAATTTATAGGTACATTAATTAGAGCTGGCTGGCACGATTTTCTCTTGTTTTTATACAACTGCCCAAGAAGGAACAATTTGTTTTCAGGATTCTTTCTTCCTTTTCATATTTCAATTAATTGTTCATTGTATTTTTATTTTTATTATTGTGTATTTTAAATGTCATTTTTGTATGAGTCATGTACTTGAAATAAACGATTTTTATTTTTTTTTGTAATGTCTGAATATATTTGGCTTTATATCTCTTGTTTTTACACAACTGCCCATGAAGGAACAATTTGTTTTCAGGGTTCTTTCTTCTTGTTCACATTTCAATTAATTGTTCATTGTATTTTTATTTTTATTATTGTGTATTTTAAATGTCATTTTTGTATGAGTCATGATACTCGAAATAAACAATTTTTATTATTTTTATTAGGTATTTGTAATGTCTGAATAGATTTGGGTTTATGAAGTATTTTTAGAATCACCGACCTTCTGTTCGTTTTTTATGTAGTCTTATTATTTATTGTTTTAAATAAGCTAGTTCAAAGTATTTAAAACATGTCACAAATTTTTCGGCAAAGTATAAACAAAAGACTAATGCGCCAACTCTAGTTTCTCTACCTATAAATATTTGCTACTTATAAGAATGGAATAAGGTTCAAATTGTTAAGGTTTTGACAGACTATTGTGGTACGCATATAACGACCTTGTCTATATGGATAGTCATCGAAGTTCATTTAAAAACGATCGTTTTGATTACTTTGCGGTTACCGATGGGTGATAGGAGTGTTGTATGTGTCACCTATTAAGGTTTTTTTTCTCGGAAAACCCAATTTAGTATTACATAGTCAAATGAGATTTTTCGAGAGAAAAATCTACCTAAAAAAATATGTCCAAAAGTAGGTACAATTCGATTTACGATCATGGCACATAGATGTGATCTTTCAAAAATTAAACATGATTGTTTCGTTTGATATTTATTAAACACGTTGTACAAAGGTCATTGACATTCAATAAAGGTGACACCTTATACGAAACTATTTTCTACCCGCATCTTTTAAACGCGTGTCTATGGAAGGATTTAAATGTTATTTCTACTACATGGGAACTGAGTTATGGTATAAATAAACTTTTATTAACAAAGAGAACTACAATTAAATAACAGAACCAAATAAGAAGTAAAAAAGAGGTATAAAGCAAGTGCCTATACGATAATACATATATGCTTCATTGCAACCAGAAAAAGGATATAACATAAGACCAGTACAATGGGCGGACTTATCACTGAGAATCCAATACCAAAGTATTGGAATTGGTTGAAATTTCGCACGATCAATAGTTTATGTGCAGATGGAGATGAGGATGTTGATATATTTTATATGTCCTTGCCAAAATTCAGGGATGCGGTAATAAATTTTCTGGATAGGTCACATAGGAATAAGTAATTAGTTGTATTACTTGTATACAATTAGTTGTATACAATAGCTCCGTTTTTGAAAACCGCTGTTGATATGATTAATACTGCCGCTACTCTGTGATTAAGTTCAAATCACACAGTTATAGTACGAGTATTACAAGTATGAAATTTATTTTAGAGTCCAATTTACTGTCACATCTCTTGATTTCGAGGTGACTGTGTATAATACCCAACATAAACTAGCGTGCAAAACCGTGCTAGCAAGGCGTGCGCGTAGTAGTGGCAACACTAAAAATATTAAAATATATTTTGCAGTTCAATTTGAATGAATGAACACTTTATTGAAATTTATTAAAAATTAACAATTACATAATCTTTATTGCTTAAAGCAATTCCTTGCAGGCAACCTTACCAATATGCTGTCACATCTCATGATTTCGAGGTGACTGTGTAAAACCTTAGATAAACTTGCGTGCAAAACCGTCCTAGCAAGGCGTGCGCGTGTAACTAGTAGCGTAGCGTGCTATACCGTCCACCAGAACTTTCTAGCGACGATGAACTGCGCAGCGTACCTACCAGCACGTTAACATCACATCAATGAGTCAATGAGTGCAAGATCTAATGAGATTGTATGTACCGATGTTGCACGATGAACTTATTATAAATAAATAATGCCGGACAATCTACACAGCATCATCTAGCACCAAGTTAAGCAGAGCTTGTGTTATGGGTACTAGATGACTGATATAATACAATATTATTACATTAAACTATTATTTGTGTAATTCATTGCATTCTGGGCCTTCTAGTGACGACTTAGGTGATAACAGCTATTGATGTGTAGCGCCAGCTGTCAAAATTAACTCGTATAAAGGGCCTATATGCTTTTGGCTACGGCCCCACGCATGCCTCCCAAAAGGCCGGGTCACTATATGACCCGAGATTATCAAAATGAGATACAATAATAATAATGCCGGAAAAATTCACATTGCAGCACAGATTTTTTGGCAGTTATAAGTTTAAATTTTAGTATTGTATCATTGTAATTATTTATTTCATGTATTGTGTGTGTAGAGGTCGTCACCTCTGGGACGCGATGGGCAAACGAGGCAGGAGGTTTCGGGTTCAATTCTCGCCTCGGAACAAGTTTGATAAGGTGTTCTGGTCGTTTTCTATGTATTATTATTGTATTATGTATGTATATCAGTGATCTAGTACCCATAACACAAGCTCTGCTTAGCTTGGGGCTAGATGATGCCGTGTGGATTTTCCGGCATTATTTATTAATAATTGTGTTAGACGGAAGGTGTAGGTTTATACCTAAGTAGGTGTAGGTTAGCTATGATGTCACGTAAGCAAAGAAGGAAAACCTAGAGGTCGTTGAACCTCCTTATATGGCTTACATTACTCGCTTCGTACGGAAGTGCAATTTAAGTGGAAAAATTTATTTTAGGATTTGAGTTTAATGTACTCAAAATGGACCATTTGAGTTTGCATAGGTGACGGGTATTGAGGCTTATTTATTGATAAAAATTAAATCTTAGAGATAACCAAGTAGAAGTAACTTGGTTATCTCTAAGATTTAATTTTTCTGAGATAACAACTTAAAACTCATGTTCAGCAAGCCAAAATGTTCCAAATTGTTTTCTTGAAATTATAATCAGACATTTGCCCAGCTGTGGGCCCTTATGGTTAAAAGTTACTGTATTCTTGAGTTATTCCTTACCGTGTGGTGCTGGCATAGAATTTCATCACCCCCACTCTTCCCGTGGGTGTCGTAAGAGTCGACTAAGGGAGAAATATCTGGGGACGGGCAGCAGCGCCCTCTGCAGAACAACTCCACCGAACTGCAATCCCTAACCCACATGCCCAGCGTGGGGATCATGGATAATAACCCCCAAATGATAAATAATGCCATCTATGGCACTCAAAAGGGGAGGCATAGAGTTCCAGAAGTGGACTATTATAGGCTGATGAAGATTCCCTACGTCTCGCATGAGACGTGCCTATTCCCAACGTATCACAAAAATAATCAGTGCCTCTCAGAAAGTCCTTTTTACTCTGTAGAAGAGTTTACGTACCCAGGCTTTCTTCATGGATATAAGGAAACCCTAATAATAAATCAAAATTAGCGATTGCATTTCCACTGAAATTTCTTTGCAAGATGAATCGCATTCTAATTTGTTGAGGGCGTTACCGATATTAATCGCTCTCATAAATTACAATTTCAATTTGTACTTTCTCCCAAATATTCGCATATACCACCTGATGTCAGATCAGATATTTTGGTGGACCTTGAGGTCAGAAAAGTATTAATTTTCTCAGATAGAATCTTTGCTGTTACGAATGTACTTACGTTCACGAGTATTTCGTAAATATCATCGTTAAATAGAACTGTCTGTTTTGAATTTATCTAGGTACCTAGTCAATATAAAAACCCACGAGAAAATGTCAACAGGGTAGTAGAATGAAATATTTTTTTTTTACAATTTGTTATATTATTGTTAATTCGTAAAGTAAATCAAAATTTTTATTTCTTTGTCAAAGGTGCTTTACCCGAGCGCTAGGACTCGACTCCATCCCAAAAATCTGGTCTATTTTGTAATGCAAATTAAGCAATCTCCTCAAAAAAATCAATGAAACAATTATGCAAAAGAGCAACTGCTTTTATGCGCACACGCACTAAAACCACCGACAAACGAAATAAATCCTCCTTGTCAACATTAGATGATGTATTACCCCCACCGCTGTACATTTAAAAACCTATTACTTACAACACGGGTTCCAAATGTATTGACAATTTGTTTCCAAAAAAAGATGGCGGCGATTAAAACAATTTATTTAAATCGCAAATAAATGTATCATCCGCGATGAAGAGATTTCGGTATGAAATTTTATTTTTAAATTATTACAAAGCTTTCGTTCTGCCAGAGCATGAAACTTTGAAAAAATATCAGTCTGAAAAATCTGAAAGATGACTATGGTCGTCAAAATGTTTTTTTTATATCTTAAATCGATATTTTTTGTTCTGGTTACCCAGATCTAACTAGTTATATATTTTTACAACACGGTAACCCTCTAAAATTCGTTAGCTCTATCAAAAAGCTCGATAAATCGATTTCTCTGAGCATTATATCTCAACTTATATGTAATTTAAACCTAATACGCTGTGGTTTAGTGGACAATGGCCTTTAGAATTAATAAAAGGGTAATAAACAATAATTTTAATTTAAAGTGTTCGATGTACGAAGCTTTTTTGCGCGTATTTTATATCATCGTGATTAAGGCGTATCGATTATGTAATTTATGACTGAAATACTAAGAGCTGATAATTCCTTGATAATAGTTAATTTTAACAGGTTTGTAAAAAAGTAAAAAAAAAGCAACGTCTTAAAATTTTGAATAGAAGAAATATAGAGAAATGTGTCGAAACATTATTAAAAAATTATAACAAAATTGATACATACCAAATTTTTCTCTGAATTCTAACTTCCAGTTTTAATTATAAATACGTGGGTACTTGAATATAATTCTATTCTGAACTCTCATTTTAGATTGACGAGCTCAGTGGCGCGGTGAGCGAAGGTCCTGCAACGCAGCAACGTAGGAGGTTCTTTTCGATTCGGGTTCAATTCCCGCCTCGCGACAAATATTTTTTATATAACACCTGAAACAAATATCTACAGATTTTACAAACATTTGTCCCGAGGCGGAAATCGAACTCTCAACCTGCTGCGTCGTACCTTCGTCCCCCGCGCCACAGAGGTCGTCAAGCTAGTATACCTAGTAGTACTTAGTTAGAGCGAGGTATTGAAACTAAGTCTAAGAAACAACTTAGGTCTTATACACTGTGCCTACTGTTACTACTAAGACCTTTTGAAATAAACGTTTATTATTAATATATCAAGTTTATCAGTTATTTTGTACCCATAACCCAAGCTCTGCGTGGCTTGGGCTAAGGGACGCTGTGTGGATTGTCCAGCATTAAAAATTTCAATCTTGTAGTGTCCATCTTTCTGACTTAGCCAGTAGATACTTTCAATACTGACCACCTCTGTGGCGCGGTGGGCGAAGGTCTAGTGCGTCGCAGGAGGTTGCGGGTTCGATTCCCGCCTCGGGACAAATATTTGTACGATCTGCAGATATTTGTTCAGGGGTTCTGGTAGTTTTCTATGTATAATAAAAAATATCTATCTATGTAATAATATTGTATTATAAACATATCAGTAATCTAGTACTTACCCATAACACAAGCTCTGCTTAGCTTGGGGGCTGCTTGGATTGTCGAACACTATTTATTTATCTTACTGACTTAGCCGGTAGGTAGATATATATATTTTTTAAATAAATAAATAATGCTGGACAATCCACACAGCATCATCTAGCCTAGCCCCAAGCTAAGTAGAGCTTGTGTTATGATGACTGATATACATAATTACAACCGATTACATTGATAGATATTTCTTATTATACATAGAAAACTACCAGAACCCCTGAACAAATATCTGCAGATCGTACAAATATTTGTCCCGAGGCGGGAATCGAACCCGCAACCTCCTGCATCGCAGGCGGACCTTCGCCCACCGCGCCACAGCGGTCGTATTTAATCGCAGTTATCGGCAGAACCTGCTCTTAATACCTGGATTAATTCCCCATAACGGTACACGCAGCCCCGAGGCGTCGGCTCCCAAAGTGAACATATAAATCAACACAATATTACGGTTCAATGCTTCCGCAAGTCATCTGTCTTCTTCTTCGGGATTGGGGATAGGGTTGTCCCAGTTCTGTCGATTGTTATACCTATAAATACATATAATGCTGGAAAATACATACAGCATCATCTAGTCCTATGCCATTTTATCTGTGGTTATAGTTAGATACTTCGATAAGACCCCCGATTGTGCTACACGAGATCTATGTAGGTAGTTACTTTTTGTTATATCTATACTAATATTGTAAAGAGGAAAGATTTGATTGTTTGTTTGTTTGAATTGATTATGCTCCTTAATTACTTGACCGTTTTGAGAAATTCGTTCACCATCTGAATCCTAAATTTTCCCTGATAAACATAGGCTATAGAATATTTTCAAAAAGTTAGGGATCCGCATGAAAGATTCAAATTTAGTTAAAAACCCGTGCCAAGCCAGGACGGATCGCTACTTCTTTTCTAAGATGCAATAAAAATATTATCTATCTAAATTGCACTTTCGTATTATTGACCTCAGCGTCTGGTCGAAGTGACGTGTGACCCGAGAGCTGGCGAGTATCTGGCGCAACGCATCAGTATTGCCATACAGCGAGGCAATGCTGCCAACATCTTGGGGATGCTTCCGACTGGTCTTGATTTGGATCAGTTGAGCTACCTGTAGATTGTTTGCAACTCTGCGGTTAGCTTAATTGTTGCAATTGTAAATATGTACTAATAAATAAATAATTCCGGACAATCCACACCACACCATCTAGCCCCAAGCTGAGCTTTTGTTATGGGTACTACATGACTGATATACAAAACACAATATTATTATAGATATAGATATTTTTAATATAGGAAAAACCACCAGAACACCCTGAACAAAATAGCTTGAGATCTTAAAAATATTTGTCCCGATGCGGGAATGCGGGAATCGAACACGACCTCCTGCGTCACAGGCGGATTTTCGCCCACCGCGCCACAGAGGTCGTCATACTAGTTCTAATTTAGTTCTGTTTTCAATTGTTAAATAAGCTTTCGCGCCAACCCTAATATTTGTATGTGCAAACACTGAAACAAATTACGTACAAGTTCTTAGAAATGAGAAAGATAGCCAAAACTCCGATCAATAATTTAATTTTATTATTATTTAATCATTAATAAATATTTATTAGTGACATCATATAATCGATTGGCTCGTTATGTAACCATTAAATAAGAATTTGGATCGTAATGAAGTTATTTATATTGGTCAGATAAATAAAGGAGTTGTAAGCAAATGTAGGGATATTTATTATGCAGAGTAATAAAAGCGATACTTTGAAAGCCAAACAAAAATACAAGAAGGAAAGACATAATATAATCTACATATGAATAGTTTTGGGAAATATATGATGCTAGATGATGCTGTGTGGATTGTCCAGCATTATTTAATTTTCCCACCCTGTATATCGAGGCTAGATGATGCTGTGTGGATTGTCCAGCATTATTTAACTTCCCCACTCTGTATATAGAGGCTAGATAATGCTGTGTGGATTGTCTAGCATTACTTGATTTGGCCACCCTGTATACGAACAAGTAATTCCCAGCCCATTACTTTTTATCATATTATAACTTTAACAGCACACCTCGGCATATTACGTCAGGTTAGATTTAACCAAAAAGGTATTGTATGCTTAACGGTTCACTGTTCAACAGTAAAACGCACGAGACAAATAACTTTTTGGCGGCAACGTAGGCGAAACGGCGGGCTTGTCAATCTTTACCTGTTTAAGTGAATAAAAACTTAACTCCGATGGTTTAAGGTTGAATTTCGTTGTGGTATTGGTTGGGGATATTGTTTGTTTTGTTTGTTTAATAAGGAAATGTAGTATTTGGTTACATGTGCGGTAAGTTTTGAGTCTTCGCGATATTATTTCGGTGATGACCGTTATGTTATTGTTGGCGGAAGAAGTGGTTTCTGACATAATCGAAGGTTGATGTGCTTCAATTATGTTGGAAGGGATTCCGAGAAAACGCAAGAGTATATATACTAGCGGTCCGCCACGGCTTCGCACGGGTATTTAACAAAAAACTCTATATTATTCTATAATGTTTCTATAATATTAATTCTTATACACGTTGTTCTTATACATTATTGAAGTTTTTCGTATGGATGAAAACTTTTTAAAAATATTCTATAGCCTATGTTCACCAAGGATAATGTAAAGTTTATAATAGTGAAAGATTTTTTCAAAATGATCCAATAGTTTCCGTGCCAAACAACCAAATCTTTCCTCTTTATAATATTAGTAAAGAGAGAAAACTACCAGAACTCCTGTAACAAACATCTGCAGATTGTACAAACATTTGTTCAGAGGCGTTAATCGAACACACCCATTTAATATTTACATTAATTTAAACAATAGGTAATATAAATTTCATGAAATAGAATAATATTTAAAGCATTGAATGTTGGTATCCAAACCATACTAAGCATCCCTGTATCTACGACAATATCTACAGAGTAAATTACAAAAAAGATACTTCAGAATTGAACCCCAACGTTACCTACGTATGCCATCTCAGTGGGTCACAGTAAACACGAGGTGAGGAATGACTCACGCGCTAACGAGTTATAGGTTCTAGAGTTACGTCTGAACCCGATCTGATGGTGTTTCTCCGTACCTTCAGGTCCCGCTAGGCAGTGGGTCAGAAACGGTCGAGGCTTAAGAGGCTAAGGGGTTAAAAGTTCCTATAGACTATATTCCCGCCTCGGGACAAATATTTGTAAGATCTGCAGATATTTGTTCAGGGTGTTCGTTTTCTATGTATAATACAAAATATCTATCTATGTGGAACGTCAATGAGAGGCCGGAGTGAGCTATAGACTGGTTTATTTAAAAGATTCACCGCTACCCGCCACCATACAGTAATAATCGACATGACGGATCGTTACGTTTACCTAATAATATGTTATAATGTACATATATCAGTCGTCTAGTACTCATAATACGAGCTCTGCTATGCTTGGGGCTAGATGATGCTGTGTAGATTGTACGACATTATTTATTTTATTTATTTAGTTACGTCTGAACCCGATCTGATGGTATATATCCTTACCTTTAGGTCCCGCTAAGCAGTGGGTCAGAAACGACGCTCGAGGCTTCTGAGGCTAAAGGGTTAGTTCTTATAGCGACGGATGCATTTCCCATTCCATTTCCAAACGTAGAAGGTATCAAAATGATTTGTAATTTAAAAATAATTTCACGTTTATATGTCACCGGAGCCTTAAGATAATCCATCAACTGAGTTGTCACAACATAACACTTCATTTCCTCTTACACAACTCCAAAATCAGTGACCTTGATCGCCGTAACCCAGTACCGAATCCGGTGCCAATACCCCGGTACTGTTACATGTATTTACGAGTGCTGATGGACCCCGGGGGGTCTGACACTGTGACCCACTCGGGGTAGCGGGACTGTTAGTTATGGGGTATGGGTGGGTCGTTAAAGCGGGTCCGGGTGCTAATAGGATGTTTACATGTTCTAAGAATTGATTATCGGCTTTGAGTGCATTTTGAGGAATGTGGGTCAAAAATCAATTTTAAATATCATATGACGACCACCTGGTTGAAGGTTGTGGGTTCTATTCCCGCCTCGGACAAAGGTTTGTACGTCCATCAGATTTTTGTCCAGGGTGTTCTGGTCGTTTTCTATATACGTGTATAAAATTATCTATATAATAAAAACATATCTATCTATGTAATATAATGTAATAAGTTTATCAATCATCTAGTATCCATAACACAAGTTTTGCTTAGCTTTGGGCTAGATGATGCTGTGTGTATATTCCAGCGCATTTATTTATTTATTTACATGAAATCAAGTAAATTTATTAAAAAAAAACTACTTTACTGTTACCACAATGTTTTAACTCCAGCTCCTAGCCCCAGTAAGCACAATACTAAAAAACATTGTTCACCACATTTCAGCTATTAATACTTCCATTGTTCATCGCGTATAGGAGAGTGAACAAACAGCCGCGCTTGCTTTGGACCCGCAGAGGTTGGGCACTGAATGGGTTTATCTACGTACCTTATTATAATGTACATAGGCTCTTGATTTTTATATTTATTTAGTAACTATTTAAAAATGATTTTGCAATAGGATCAATAAACAGATGATTGATTCATCCAATACTTTCAGACTTATTCCCTTACGCCGAAAACGAACGATAATCCTGAAAATATTCCGATAAGCCGATCGCTTCATCAGAATCATTTGTCAGTGCGTTTAAATTCCGAATTCGATTCAAAAGATTCCAATTTTAAAAACTCCATCTGTCAATTTATCGCAACCAGACAGTAAGCGCTACAGATACGTGGCTAGGATTGAGAACGAAGAGAATGAACTTTAAATGAATGAATTGTCTTTTAATTTGAAGTTACATAATATGATACATAAAAACAAAACTATACCATACTTAAATTATGTTTTTTAATTCATATTACTGGCCCCTCGCACTTATTTATTTATCGAAGCAATTAAAAACGAATACTTTTCATTATTATAACATGTCCATAAATACTTAAATATTATAGAAATTTTAAAGATTATCTTAATATATTATACCTAGACCACTTCGCTATCCACTAAGGAAACCTTCTAAGAAAACAAATAATATCTCGATATACAAATAACGCAATGGGTAACGCATTCCCGTGCTGGGGGAAGTTTGCGAATTTAAGCCCCGTCGAGGTCGCAATATTTTGGGAAATTATTTAATTTCATATTAAAATTAATGGCTCTGTAATAATCTGCTCAGAAAGTTTTTATTATTTCTAAATGTCAACGGAAAAAGGATTTTATTCGTAAACCCCGTTAACGAATAAAATCCTTTGTCCGTCCTCTGAATAAAAAATAAGTATGCTCAAGTTCGTCTCATAATCTCATCCTGGGTCTTTAGCAACGCGTGGTCTCAGAAATATGATAAAAATAAACCTGATTACGTCTCTGTTTTGCGATTGCGAACGGGATGAGTTAAGGGTGGGATTATTGCGAAAATTAAGCCGGCGATAAATACAGATACCGTATTCTCTTATTGGACAATCGATTGTGCTTGATCGATGATTTTTATCTGTTTGGAAGAGTTTTACAGTTAGCATTATGCGGGACCCATTGGCTACTGTAGCATACAAAGGTCACGCGTGCCTACCTACTATATGCTATATAATGTTTATTACTTTTTTACAACGTACCTACTGTATCTGTGTTATTTATTGTGTATTTAATAATTAAGTATTTCAAAATTGTTAATATTTCTCGTGCGTGGCAAGTATAACTGTAGTAAAAACAAAAATTTTGAGACTGCATTGGAGCTTGGATTAGGTTCGTGAAAAACTTAGGTTATTACCTAAATCCAGCTCTGACAACACAATACAATACAATACAATATTAAAAGATGTATATTGTATCAATATTATCAGTCATATAGTACCCTTATCACAAGTTCTGCTTAGCTTGAGGCTAGATGATGTTGTGTGAATTTTCCAGCATTATTTTTTTAATACAAATACTTTTTCAGACTAAAAGAAACAAACACAGAAACAGTAGCACTACCGCCTTATCGCTATCAGCGATTTCTTCCAGGCAACCTTCCAATCTACCTATTGAGTTCAAAAATGATTTTACTAAAGACTTCGCTGCTATATGCATCATCCAATGACAGGGTGTCCCGATATCAATCCATGTTGCGGGTAGGTAAGTAGGTGTCGCACATATACTTTACACTTTATGGTGTTATAAATGGTATCGCAGATCAGAGCGACATGCGTTCTGGTACAGTCAGTGGCGAAAATGCTTGTATTTTTTTATAATATTCCATTTCAATTAGTCTATTCCACCAATGTTATTGACGTCTACGAAAGATGTCGGGTCAGTGTAGGTGGCATCAGTTCGGCTGAAGATCAGTCACAAACTTAAAACCTTTTAAAATTTTAGGGTTCTGGATTGAATTTAAATGAATTGTGGAGTTCACTGGATTTTCAGGACTAATTTAATTTTATTTTTATTTACTATAGGGGTTGCAAGCCATAAGGCATCACTACTCATAGTAAGATTAATATAAAATGCTGATACATATAAGGTTTAAGCAGTGATTATTTTTACAACAGTAAACTACGAATTTTTTGGCTTGTTCCAAATTCTCATAAAGAAATTTATTAACCTAAGCGATTAAACCCATCAAAGATTTATTTGGCTGATTACCGCATACTTTTTATTTTACTTTACGTATCGGAAAATAAAACAAACATAAATAAAATCTTTAATAATTACCACTCATAATCCTTATGTACCCGACTGTACCCGATGACATCCGATGTTTATGTCGTGCCGGTGTCGTGGGCTGTGATGCATGACATCGGCCTGGGTGTTATAATACGAGCGAAATACCCTCATGTCGAAACACTTTTGTCGACTGAATTTACAGCAGTCTAAGAACAATGGCGACGTCAAAGATTCAGATTTCTAAAAAACTCTGAGCCGCGAAATATAATTTCACCTGAATCCATTCAGTTTTTTTTACGTTGTACAACACATGATAATAAACTTTGAATGTTGTTTTATTGAAAAACTGGCGTTTATGTTATCAATTATCAAGTAGTTTGATCAATAATAATATATATTATAAGATCTCAAAACACTTGACCTGTTAAAGAGTATAAGTACGAGTATGTACTAATTCTAATTCTAAGTGAGGGAACCGAGATCTGCACTGACATCTCGCATAGGAGTGTATTGTGCATTATCCCCCTGCCTAACTACATAGGTAAACCAGCTCCTTGAAGTACCGGAGCAAGATAATATTATGTATAAGTATATAAACAACAATTTTAAGGTTGTCAGGTTTTTCCAATGACCCCGCCTCTGTATGTAGTTATAGATCCCCAATCCTAAAAAAATTTAGAAAAAAATACACCAAAGTAGAATGTTATATGTACCTATGTTTTTTTTCATACGCTGCAACTTCGCTCTCGTTTTCCCGATATAAAAAGTAACCTCTATCTTTTAGATCTAAAAATATTTCAGTGCAGGATTAGTTCTATTAAACAAAACACAATAATACCATAAACCTTCGTTATTAAGTAAAAGTAATTAAAATTTACAAATCATTCTGCAATAATAAATAAAGGCATCACCACATTTAGTAATCAAATCCTACACACGTTAACTTAATCTAACCTTCAAAAGCAAGCCGGCAGTTGAATGAGAGTGCACAATGAGCGCACGCGCATTGCGTTGTCACTTGCACTCTTTGCGCTGCCTACACCCATTCATGATGGACAATAAGGAGTTTGTTCAAGGAACAACATGATTAAGAGGCCCTTGTAAATTGACTATACATGTGTAAAGGAAAAGAGGGCGCCCTCGAAAGAGGTGGATAGAAGACATAGAAAGGATTGCAGGAAGTAAATAGAGAGAGTAAGCTATAGATAGAGAGTTCTGGAATGAGCTGGAGGAAGCCTTTACCCGAGAAGGGGTTCCGATCAATGGTATAGAAGAAAGTAACGATAGCGAATAGAAGAAAAAGTAAACCAAACACAAATTTATACATACATTATATTTTAAATAAATCACTACGTCATGTTATATTTGTAATATATTTTAAGAAGAATGTTATAACAGTTGAAGATTGGAAATAAAACTTTATTATTATTATTAATATACATGTGTAGAATCGAACAATGTGTATATATCATCAGCCTGTAACAGTCCACTGGCTGGACATAGGCCTCCCCTACTGCGGCATAGATGGATATTTATCATTCGGGGGTTATTGCCAATAATCCCCACGCTGGGCATGCGGGTTGGGGATCCTACCAGTGTTTCATTACATGATGTGTTGGAATGTATATTATGAAACATTAGGGGAAAAGCCGTGGCAGTTGCGTATGACTCGATTCTTCGAGCTCATGGATGTCTTGAGAGGCAAGTATGTCAATAAACATCAGCTGTAAGGTGCCAACGGCAGAGATAAGTGTAGCCATCAACGCAAAAAAGGCAGCTGTCGACCTATACTTAGTAGAGTTATCGCTTACGGTTGTTTGGAGCTTCGATATTTCGACGGGTGCCGTAGACGCGTCGACGTCAGATGCAGTCGCCCTAACGTTGACAGCATGCTGCTCGTGCACTTAAGGCACCTATCAAAAGATCAACAGGAGCTTCCTTCGGTGTATTTTAATAACTCCAATACTCCTGCCAAGCGTAGTGCCTGACTAAGGCTTAACTTTATTTGGCCAGCAGTGAACGAATTAGGTCTGATGGGAAATTTAATGGAATGGAAAATATATTGGCGTTACATTGAAAACACTTCACGTTTTTATGCTAGTTTTATTTGGCTCGCTAGCGTTTTGTTAACAACTGCGATATACTAAAAATAGTATGCATTGTTCAACAATAACATTATTTCACAACCACAAAACAAAAACCAACAATCTACATTCAACGGCTGCCATTAAACCATTTTTACCTCTCAGAAATAAATGGTCCGCACCACCCAAACCGACCTAAAAACAATCGAAAAAATAGTCCAAAAACCCACGATATTTATTCCTCATCGTATCAAAATACAATAAATAAAAGTATTAAATGTTTGAAAGGAAATGCGATGAAATATATGTAAAAGAAAAAGGTTTGGTCGTTGCTATTATAACGTCAAAGGGACCCCCGAGGCCTACCAGTGTTTCATTACATGATGTGTTCATCGTAGCAATCTGTCAGGCTCTTGCTATAAATAAAAAGGATTTATTCACGGGCCGCATACTTAATTTATTACTATTTGGACAATGCAACGTGATACTCTATGGATGCAGTTATAAAGAAAGCCTCGTCACATCTTTACTGCATGCAAAGAAGACATCTTTGATTTGCTCGCTGCGCTGTTAATTTTTTGGGATTTTTTAGGCAGCCATGTTTTTTTCTGAAGAATCACAGAGCTATCTGTCTTGAAACTTTAGAATTCAACACGGCATATAATAGATAATCAGTAGTTCAATGGCACATCTAAACAACAAATGCGTACCTAAGTAAATGGACTATTTTTTCGATAAACTATGTGAATTGTCGGAATAATCGGCGCTTACTTACCGGTAAACACTGCTTTCCTCGTAAATGTGACTCAACTTGGGGTGTCGGTCGCGGTCTCCTATACTACTTGTAAAATTGTTACTTTTGATGTAATGCGTGCTTGTTCTAATTTTTCTTTTATGAAAAATATTGTGTCCTATATGATGAAGTCTCGCGTGTAGTAAGAAATCATAGCAATAATTTGTTACCCGGTATCGGATGGCCACTTTAGAAAGGGTTATTTTAAATCTAAAATAGTTTTTAGTTACCTTTTTTATGACAGAATTTTCGTTTTGTTTTAATTATTTTTCATAAATTTCTGCTACATCTGATACCTACACTACGCCGTCGTCGTGTAAATATAGTATTAGGGTCGCCGCACGCGGGCCAGTCGCGGCACAAACTACCGCAACAACGAGAAGCTAAAGTGAAACAAGGTGAAATGCTTCCTATATAAAATGTATGAATACTACAGGAAATATGCCGGGTTCTGGAGTTTTGTGGTTATGGTCGGTGTGTGGAGACCCTTAGCTCTGTGTATAAAGAACTTTTTTACAAATAAATTATATTTATTTTTGAAAGACCAATCCGTCTATTCACACTGTAGTTCACCTTTTCAGGGCAGGTACTTAAAGCTTGTAGAAAAATACCTAGGAACAGAAACTACTTCGTTAGCTCAACATTATATTATAGAGGTACAAAAAAAATAACATTAATATATATTTTACCCAAAAGAAAACATGCGAACATTTAGATACATTTAACAGTGGCGGCAACAAGTGGCCAGCACGCGGGCCACTTGAGCGGTAAGCAAGTATGTCACTGTAAAATTTATCTAATAGCTACGAGTTTAGGTCCACAATTGAATGTAATTATTTATGTTGTGCGGCAGCAAGGTTGGACGCGTGAGCGACAACCTTTAGTCAATTCTAGACCAGATATTGCGTCAGTAGGTAACGCCATTTCGCCGAAGGGTGGTATTTCATGTCGCAAGAGCCGCACGCGCCGTGCTCCATAATGAAATCGTATGTCACGATCTATGGTTTCACTTGAAACAGGGGAACTTATGGTTTAAGATCATAGTGATACAGTTGCTTTCAGAATGTAGTTAGTAGCGACTGTAGAATGTGGTTGTCAGATTGGGGAGTCGATGGAACTGTTCAGAACCGCTAGGTGGCGCCGCGTCGTATGGGGGAGACTTGTCCAGCTGTGGACGTTGTGGGCTTATTTAATTGGGTCATATAACATTCGAGCCTTTCTTGCCTTTTAGAAGACTATTTCTGTATCCATACTATAATTAATAATAATTTATTTTTCTCTTCACAGTGTTACATAAAATTATAATATAGGGTGTTAGTGTAAACAGTGTTATCCTTAAAAGCAGAGGTTCAGTATTATGAGTAGTCATCCTGTATACTTACTGTATAGATAACCATTTGGGCATCGGCGGGACCGTAGTAATTATTATAATTTATGTTATTTATAAATAATATAATATATTTTACTATGAAAACTATCGTAGTTTGATGAATTCATTATGAATGAAAGCGGGTTAACTACGAACCTATTATATGTTGTAAGCTTCATTATGAATGTGAGCGCATTGAGGCGATACGGGCGCGACGTGAGCCGCACTCACCCTGATGAAGTCCCTCGTTAAGGGATGAACATATAATAGGTTCGTAGTTAACCCGCTTACATTCATAATGAATATAATATATGCCCATAAATAGTAAATATTACTTTATATAAAAGTTAAAGTTAACTCTAGAGGTATAAAGCCACTACAATTACGGTACCTTCGTAAGTATTTATGTGTTTCTCTGTCCGTCTGTTAACTTTTCATGACAACATGATTGAACTGATATTATTGAAATTTCTCCCAATGAGGTTTGCAGGAAGAGAGCTAAGCTCGCCTTGCATTGGCAAGGCGAGCTTAGCTCTCTTCCAGCAATTGACTGATTGCAGTCATCTAGAATCCATAACACTAGCTCTGCTTCACTTGGGGCTAGATAAAGCTGTCCAGCATTATTTATTTATTTACAAGAAATGGTATAGATTAATTTTAATTTGAAGTTAGTTCAAGATAAAATTTTACTACCGTCTATGGTAATCCTGTAAATGAAAAGCATCTACATACAATGTATTCCAAGGTATTGTTTTAACATAAAGACTACCCCACGAACCATTAACACATTTTACGGTCAATAAAGCTGATAATACAATGAATGATGTGCGAAATAAAAGTTTTTATTGAGTTTAATGCACACTGTGAAATGTTCTTTGAGGCTCCGGCGACGGGTAGATTTATCATACAAAATGATTTGTATTTGAGCATTATTTTCAGTATGATCTGCTATTATTTGTATTAAAATAGTGTTTATCTAGGTTCTTGCCACAATTTTTTTTTTCAAAATACTTTTCTGTTGAAATTTAATCTATTCGCATTTTTACATCAAAGAAGACATGTTGTAGTATTTTTGTACATAAGTAATTACAAAAGTCTCTGGTAGGAACCTAAATAAATACTTTTGTATTACAAATAATAGCAAACCATGGTGAAAATTATGATATATATGATTATAAAAGATTTTTTTCGTTAGATAAAGTTAGATATATTTATTTGCCAGAATATATGTAACAGTTCTTAAATTTATCAGTGCAGTTATATTCTACCTTACATAGGCATGCAAATCTTTATTTTACAATTAACTTTTAATAAAAACAATTGTATTCTTTGCAAATAAAAAATAAAAATAATGAATAAGTATAATAATAAAATTAAGAATAGTATAAATTCAATTATTATCGTTAATTATTCTTTGGTAGGTAATTTAGACTCTTTGAAAAAGAGTCTACTTGTTTATCATAGTTTTTGTTTCAAATCAGATTTTAGTTTTTGTAAATACCCCAGAATTAAGTAACTGATAAGATTTATTAAAAAAAAAAACAAAGAATAGAAAAATTAATAAAATGTTTTAAAGAGATTTTTTTTTATTGTTGTTATGTTAAGAGAGGATTTTTTTATTGTTGTTATGTTCTACGGTCATTCCTCCGTAAAGTTGATAAGTAAATCGCCAATGTATTTATCAATTGTCCAGCGTTTTATTTATTTATTGGACAAATCTCCATTATATTTTATCCACTTATCATGAGATAAAAATAAAATATATAATTATATAGTATTAAAAAATCCAACAAATTGCAAGCAATGACCCATAAAAAAACAAATGCAAGCGGTACCTACTTGCCTAGAATTACATAATAGTTGCGCAAACGCATATAAACGAACACCATTTTATTGTTATTATTTATTATTATACAGTCGTTTAAACTCAATGAGTCATTGTGGTAAAGTTTTCCGTTGAGGCGAAAGTATGCCGTTGACATCTGGGTAAATGCAAATTACTATAATGAAAATATAAACATATATTATACCTTACTCAATAATGTTCGACGAACGATGTAAGCAGCGAGCAAAGTCTGCAGTCGAGTGTAATCAATGTTGTTCAGTGAATCACAAAATAATTGCATTACCAACCTAAACATCCTCGCAGAACCAATAATGTGTTCTTCCCCTAAAACATTTTTCATTTTGATATAGTGTCCTTTCGAAATAACTTTGTAATGACGAGTTTCCCGCTCTTTATGATGTAATGGAATAAATGGCAGTGGGCGATACTAAACTGAACTCAAAATGTCTGGTGGCATCGGCTATTTACCACTTGGTTCTTACATCAAGGAAAGTCTAATTTAGATTTCGTTTTTTTTATCACCGTCTTTGGCATTTGTCGAGCAAAATTTTTTTACGGGATTATCTAAGCGGCCTTTTTTAAATTTTTGTCATTCCTCTCAGTCCTGCAGTGATCTAATCACTAAGGTTTTGTATACACAAGCTACAAACTCGATGCAGAATTTCTTTAAATAAACCACGATACAAATGATGAATATTTTCATGCTTGGCGTGGAATTCCAGACATAATTAAAGTAATATTTATTGAAGAACCTCAAATATTCAACTAATGTACGAACTAATCTACATTGCGTTTTAAAAATACGCAGCAACAGAAAGAGTTCTAGGGTGGGCATACCCACCACCCATACTCAGCTATTACAGTTTACAAACTCTAGATAGAGTTTAGTATATAGATAACAATGAAATATTCCCCATAACATAATACAAAACATCAATAACTCTGTTGTGTTATGTTATATACCCATTACAGAGTAATATTATTTCATTCATTCAAGTCTTTGAACATAGTCAAAGAATTCGTGAATACTCAATGTAAACTTATTTTGAAACCTCTTTTGTAAGCTACAAGCTTTTTTTGGGATACTAGCCTTACGGAAAGTTTTAATTTAGCTGTGATCAATAGAGGTCTCAACCATAGTATTTAGCCGTCTAGACATAGAGTTTCACAGGTGTTCAGTTAGTTCGACACCTTTGGTTATTAGGGCCGATTATTCCATAAACGATAAAGGCTACGCCGCGCGCCGATTTGAAAACTGGACCATTGTTGTGGAAATACGTAACAATTTCTGAGATACCACTTGATTTTGTAATTTTGATCCAACGTTTTGTACTTTTGTCATCGATTCTTAGCTATCCTATTGCGCGGTAAAATGAAAGAGATGCACCACTTTAATTTATGAATAGTGTTTAAATACGCGGAAATTTTGTGTTAAGGAAAGAGCTATGCTCAGAGTTTCTCTGAAGGGTAGGATTTGTAAAGAATCTGACAGAGAACCAAAGTTATCGACATAGCTCAAAGGATTAGCAAACTAAAATGAAATTTTTCGCGAAGAACCGACAACCGCTGGGGGTATACGTGTTCTTGAGTGGAGACCGCGACTCGGCAAACGTAATGTAGGAAACCAATCGGCCAGGTGGAACGATGTCCTACGATAGACTGCCGGCAGATGCTGTATGCGACAAGCTGAAGATCGGGGCGCTATGAGCGCCATAAGGTGAAGCATATGTACTACATAAATCTATATTCTATAATCCTTTTCTGTACGTGGTGTCTAAATTGGGTGCCTGCCGGGTTTACTGAAAAAAATAATCAACCAAGCGCGCTTGCGCTGCGTACTATATTATAAACTGTGTCACCAACAATACAAACTACATAATGCAAACTCTGAAACACCTAAAATAAACCTATAACATATAAAAAAAATACATGGTTTTCCTTCTATTTCCCTTATTTTAATTCATTTTTGGTTCATTTCTAATACACCTACCTACTCGTTGGACTATTTCAAATAGCTCTTCTTCACAAGATTCTACCGACCAGATTCCACATAATTATTCTTTTCTATTTATATTATTCTAAGCCAAGTTCGCACAGCGAATGTTTTATTAGCTGGAACAGAACCTACCTTTTTCTACCTTTATCTACCATTAACCCAAACGAGGCGTGTACCTTTTAGCATCATTCGAATAGTTTTAGCCGAAGCTAACAAATTTTTAATTGGCTGCCTATCGCACACATAATTGAACAATAGCTTTCGATAGTGCAAAGTGAGAATTTATGTTTTATAGAATGACAATTCTTTTATTTCTGTGCCAAGACTGATAAATGCAAGAAATGGCCGTTGCTGGCTTATTTATAGTGGGTGTTTTGGTTCTGGATTTTTGTAATCAACTTTTTGCGAGTTATTTCTGGAAAGTTCTTTTAGCATTGAAAATAAACAATGTTCTTATGTTAGATTCTTTAGCTAAAGATCGTGGGTTCTTTTACTTTTTGGGAAATCAGGATTAATACTTATCAGCGCTATGTTGTTATAACTATATACTCTTGTTTAGAATGTAAGATAAAATGTGTAAACAAAGGCAATTTTTTACGGAAACTTGACGAATAATTAAAAACAGCAATGAACTTAAACCTCTTAAAAAAACAAAATCATCAACGGGCACGTTGTATATTTTTGTTCACGTTGTCAAAAAAAACTGCTGTTTTTTTTTATTTGTTTTTGAAAACGGACTGGAGTCCAATGTTATTATGAACGAAAGCTGTTAGAACCAAAAAACTTTTGTACGCACGTGATACTCGTACAAGTGTAATAATATAATTTTCTACCAATATTTGTTTGCTTTTGTGTCTAAGATTCAAGGACTTCTTATATTTTTTTTTTATGTTAAAAACCTCAGAACAAAATGGAAATAGGTAATATAAAACAAAATAATCTAAAAAACTAGAAGTATGTTTTTCAGAGTTCTCAAAAACACCTCAACTTTCATCTGCTTTAAATCCTTTAAAGAAAGGTTTTTTGAAGGTCGAAAAACTCCGAATCTGGTTAAGTACTACTCCAAATCTGGTTTAGTACCTGCTCATATAAGTTAGCAAAACGACATTTTTATGAGCCTTCTTAAATTCTTATTTAGGGAAAAACCCAAAAGTGACTCGCTGGTATTTCGTATTTCGCAAAATTGGGATACAATTTAAGAAGGGTCTCTTGAAATTTAGTACCTGTACACTAAGCAAATAATTAAAAGCATTTTATTCAAATATTTGAGTTATAAATTTATATATTCAAATGTAGCAAAGCTGCGAAAAAATTAAAATGCAACCAATTTCTTTATAACTATAATTTACCACCAAAAGTAAGAAATAATACTTTTAACAAACCGCAAATTAAGTTCTCTAACTAAAAAGTCTATCATTAAAATATTTTAGGAACGCGAAACAGTTGTAAGCTGAGATAATACTCGGTTACGCCCACGCTTGACTAAAAACGTAGCAGAGTGGGAGAAGCCTTGGAAAGGACGTCAGTGTCAGGTAAAAATAGCTGGTTTTACCTGCATACAGATGGACCTAATCACGATCGAAACGTTGATTTCAACGATGGAAGATTGGGGTGATTCCACAGCGCTCCAAAACCCATTGTTCTCAAAATTTAAAAGTTCATACATTGATTCCACAGCGCTCCAAGAATTTTTATGTAATAAATAATATTATTGAATTATTGAATTCCACCGCGCTCCAAAAAATGTTGAGTAGAATTCGCAAAAAAAATTACATAGCATGAAGTCATGTAAAACTAGCGGCCCGCCCCGGCTTCGCACGGGTATTAAACAAAAATTTCAGAAATTATACACACTAACACGATGGGCTTCACAGTTTTCATACGGATCCCTTACTTTTTGTAACAGCATTGGGATTTTTGACATTGACTCGACACTCCATAACTGACACTGGCCGTAGAGAAAAAGCAAGCACCGTGCGCTATTATATTCAAACTCTTTTTCTATTCTGACGCGCCATACCTAATAGAAAAAGAGGTTGAATATGCAGCGCACTGTTCAATTATTGAATTTTTCATGCGAATCCCTAACTTTTTTGAAAATATTATGTAGCCTATGTTCATCACGGAAAATTTAGGATTCTAATGGTGAAAGAATTTTTCCAATCGGTCCAGTAGTTTCGGAGCCTATTCAATTCAAACAAACAAACATACAAACAAACAATCAAATCTTTGCTCTTTATAATATTAGTATAGATTAAAGATGTTCTGCCCCTTTATTACGCATCGCTGCTTATGCGGCCGCGCTTTCAATGGATTAGGTTCGATTCGTGCGTCGTCTTTTGGAGTAAACAACCAAATGAGTGCCGATTCGTGCGTTCTGCTAGGCAGCGTAAAAAGTACCTAAACTTTTGGTTCGATTCGTGCCTCGAGTATGTATTAATATCTTGAACAAGTAAAACCATCGATATAGATATATAAAACAGAAGTGGCAAACGCTTAAAATTTTTAAATCACATTTACTACCTATCTGGTTAGTCCTTATAGGTTCCATACGATTAGGGCGACCCATGCATTAACCCATTGTATGAGAAATGTGATATAATATACTTTGAGAAGGTTCCGTCTCATTTTGATAGCAAACGGTTTGTATCGTTATGAATGCGACAATCGAATAAGTTTCATTTGCAATAGAAGGAAGTTAATAATATGTAGATATAAATTTAAAATAAAAAAGGCTTCATGTTATTAAACTGATTGAAAATTTAAACAAAGTACGTAACAATATACATAATGTAACGATGAAATGTAACTCTTGTATTTCTAGTCTTCTGATGAAATTATATCGATGATGCTGAAAGACAATTTAGAATTCTCCTTCTTGTGTTCTTTTAATCCATGTGTTCTGTTTAATTTTTAAATCTTTTAAATCTTACTGTGTGAAGTGTCACCAAATCAAATCAACATATTCCCCGAACAAAACAACGTTCCAAAGTGTATCATGAATAGAACCTACAACTGCAATATAAATACACTTATCAGAGTACAAAATACAAGTTATCTTGTCCTCATAATCCTACACAATCTGGGCTTGTCGGCGAGATAATGGAAGAATGAAGGCACTGGAAGGGACAAAGCAAATATGAATTGAAATAGTTTCCTTATTTTGTTTGCGTGTTGTGAAGCATGTAGTGCCCTGGTAGTGGACCCTTTGTACAGTAAGTTAGAATATTATTTAGCAAACGCACGTTCAATAATGATGCCATCTATGGCACTCATTAGGGGAGGCCTATGTCCAGCAGTGGACTATTATAGGCTGGTGATGATGATGATGAAACGCACGTTCTAAATAATATAATAGAATTTTCAGATTTTATTAGAGTAGGAGCTAGTAAGTCCGTGAAACTCCATCGATCGAAGAATAGTTAACCAACCTCTGGTTTTTTTGCAATCTGTAGTTAGCTCATGTTTTAATTGAAAAAATACTAGTTCTAATTTGTTTCTATTTATTAATTGCAATTTTTATGTGTGCTTAATAAAACATATTTTTATAAGTAATAAAAATTAAATTTGGTTGAAAGGTTTAATTATAAGTCCTCAGATAACTCTTTTAAAGTAGACAGCTTTAACATTTGTTTCCAAACCAGAGAATTGGTGATCGTAGTGTAGGTATTAATAAAGAATAATAAATAAATAATAATAAATCATTTCCAACTGGTATTGATATGGATCAGTTGCTACCCGTATTTTGTTCGCAACAGTCTGCAGTTAGCTCAATTATTTCAATTGTAAATACAATTTTTTATTTAGTTATATAGTTATAATTTTCTTTGTTAATAAAGGCGTTTTGCCGTTTTTAGGTTTTATTAATAAAATAACAATTATGTATTTAAAATTATGTATTACGCCTCGATCGCCACAACAAAAGTTTCAGTATTCAAGGGTCCAAATAACATTTATCGCGCGATCCTATTTGAAAACAGTTACCTTAATTTCTAAATCTGAAAAAGGCTTAAAAATCAGGGTTTTACAGACTGTTGACTGCTTGTTTATATCTTTGAATGTAACCTATAACTGCAAAGTAAATGGCCCGTTTAGAAACAGATATTCAAACTCTACACGCTCCAATATGGTTCTACAACCCACGTTATGTGAAAAACATGTTTGGGACCTGTGAATAGGTAAACAACAACTCGGCTTTACGATTGACCAGCATCATTGTTGTCGTTTCATTTAGTCATAAAATGCTAACAGAACATTTTCCAAGATTACGCATAACATACAGGTATAGGTAAACTTTCAGATTATTTCTTAAAGTCCACTTAAAGTTATGAAAGGCGAAGAGAACACTCATTCGTCTATTAACTTACGGCCCGCACGGGCACGTTATTGTATGTAATTGGATAAGTCATCCTGTATTTTCTTTTTTTTTTATTCGGCGAGGAAATTCGTTTACGCATAAACTGGTCCAAGTGGACCAAAATATAGTGGGTCTCGATGCCCTGAGAAGGACATAATACCGACTAAAACCTATCCGGTGACTCTCTCTTGCCATTTTTTGCCAAACCACGGGAACAAAACCTTCCGCGGCCCGAACGGTGTCCCCTCTTCCTCATATAAAGATGACCAGCGAACCCACCATTCCACATACTCACCGAACCCATTCGACTCTCAAATGAAGTATTACCAAATATTATTGATCTCATTAAAAGTACCTATACATAAAAATGTGCTTGATGAAAAACATTTTACAAGATAAAAATTTAAATACATCATTAAGTTTGAAAAAAAGGTGACCGATATGAATACTAGATTGTGCGGTTTTAAATAATGATAATGCTGGCAGTATGAGGTTTTCTGAGATATTTAAAAAAACGCCCATATTAGGTATTAGAAAAAATAAATTCTTTAAATTTTACTGTCATCAAACTAAACATAGGTAAAGCTCCTTTATAAAAACAACAAAATCAAATTAGACGTAAACTACTCTACAACACACAACTACTTCGCACTCAATCGACTATGATCGCATATGATACAAAAAACATCGCATAACATGGTTTGAAGTACCATCTACTTTGTATGTTTTTTCCTCTTGGCGCTTACAGTAAAGTTAAGCTGCGATACGATACGACAGCCGAACACACGCAATAATTTCCTTACAATAGGAACCTCTTACTTGCAAGTGTAACAGAATGACTGATTGAAAATGATTGTATATTATTCTTTTTATTTTTCTATTAATTTAATATATAATTTTCTTTAAAATTGTATTAGTTATTTATGGTAAATTTTAATTCAATGCATGGCCTATTAGGCATGTAATTTCAAATCAAAATCACATTCACATTGCGTTTTAAAGTTACAATGTTTTCTGCCCTATTGTGCTTATTGGGCAGAATACATTGTGACATTACATTACATATAAAAACTTTAACTAAAATACATGTATTTTACGCAATAAATTATTTGATTTGATTTTGTTACTCCCGTTTAAATAACAATATGGTTTGAAGTGAACGTTTAGTATTCGTCAAAGATGTAACTAAAATATAAAGATGTAAACTTTGTGTACTTCTGTAATGCAAATACAGTCATTGTCGATTCAGCGCGTCTCTTGTGATGTCATTATTAGATTCTCAAAGTAAATTCGGTCGTGCAATATGATAAGTTCAGTCACGTTATGCGACCGGTTTAGAGAATTCCTAAACTGAACCTGTATTTCACTGTTTTCTGTTCACTGTTTCTTAATTTTCTTATTGATAAACTGATAAACAAACAACATTACCCTTTCTTTCTAAAAGGTGAAACTGTTTGTTTGTCAGTCTTCCAAGTTGTTTCTTTCTAATTTGTTTACAGTTTATTTATATGTGCAATCTCCTGAATTATTGGAATATTACGGATTAGACTTACTTTTTATTAGCTACATTAGATCCCCGATTTGTAAGATATTGATTATATTATAAATTATTATATTCTATGGATTCTTAACAATATCTATTTAAGTAATTTTATGTATAACAAGACATCTAGTACCTACCCACAACACAAATTCTGCTTATCTCGGGGCTAGATGATACTACGTGGATTGTCCAGCATTATTTATTTGTTTACTTAAAAACTAGTATAATATTCAATAGAATATGTTATTTACTTGATCTAGTGAGCAAGACTTGGGAGAACTAAGTCTCTTATAAAAAAATATTAGGTTTTCAAAAGAAAAACTTCAAAATTTATCAAGGTCTCAATCACATTCTTCTAAATCAGATAGATCACCTGATTCGCTCCATCTAATAAACAACCTTTTAATTATAGCCTTAGGGTGTATTATTAATTCATACACCTTGAACTTTGCTAGATCTGATATAAGAGTGAGCTAATAGGTATCCATTTCATTTGTCAGTCAATTTGTTTAAAACATGGGTTCCGCGTTTTTTGATGATATTTGTAAGCATAAAGGTTACCCAAAATACATTAGGCAAAAATAAATTTTAAAATGTTAAATTGAAGTGTTCTAATTTTGCTTGACATAAGATGTATAGAGATATAGTAGAGACATTTTGAAAGAGAACGAAAGAAAAATAAATAATTTTAACTCTTATTTACAAAATAGGTACTATTATGTAAATAAAAAAACTGTACATAAGCCTTACGTAAATGGAAAGTTAGGGTATCAATGGGTCCACGAATTTACCACCAAAACATGTTCACGCATAATAAATAAAATCATCTCGTTTTATTTTTGTATTTTTGATGGAGAAAGTTTCGTTAAGAGCCAGCAGGTCTATTTTGATTCTATTACACGTTTTGGCCAATTGTTGCTCTCTAAAATTACGAAATAGATCACCAATTCGCAAAAAAAAATTAAAGAAAAACACGATTAGGATTAGATTTTGGGGAACTAGAATAGGGCCTCTGAGTCTGGTTGACAATAGTCTCTAGAATTAATGGTAACGTCTTTTTTTGTATGAGATTTACTGTATTTATTTATTTTTTTCTTTTTTCCTTTCCGCACAAAAGCGCTGTATGTAATCCCATAGAAAAGGGAACGTCTTGATAATATCGTCAACTGGCCCTGGCAAAGCGTTTTTCTTTTTAATTTTGTTATAGTGCGTAACCCACACAAACCGGGTAATTACTAAAAAAAAATACAATACTCGTATCTAAAAAAAAAAGTATATAGGTGACTTGATCCCGCGACCTTTTCTTAGAGCGGGAACCAACTGCGCCACGAAATCAAGTACCCAAGTGCTAAAGTGCGAAGTCCCAAAGATTTCCGACCAGTCGGTCCTTTTTTATTTACCTACTGTTTTTTGTTCTATACAAAAAAAAAAACAGCAACGTTTCTGGAACATGATCGATTGTGTGGGAGTAAAACAAGTATTTATTCAATCTTTAATCTAATGATCTTCGAATTACAAGTCGCAAAAACATAATTAACTAATTCAAACGTCTGATTAGGCTGTCTGTTTCGAATTATTGATCTATTATCGTGCTATTGACCCGATGAAGATCTTCATATAGACTAAAGGAAGTCTTGCTAGCAAGTAAGAAGTATTTCGTCGAATACTTGTAAAATTTGCATTACGTCGTGTGCAGATTCAAATTTGCATCACATTACGTCATTTGCACATTCAAATTCTTAGTAATTTTTTTTAATCTATATTGCATATATAGTTCTTAAAATTCTATTAAGTTTATATATATAGATTATTTCTTTATTGCACCAGTAATACATTAAAATAGATATCTCTAATATAATCTAGAATTTACGTTAGATATTATATGACTTTGTTAAAAAATAATAACAGAAGGAAATTAGAACTTGTAAGTAGTAACTCAATCGTTACATTCAATAGTAAAAATTTTAACTATTCAGTTAATAGCAGACTGTTGCGAATGATTTAGTTAGATCACCGTTGTTTTTGATCTTCCTATACTTTACTAATAAGATTAACTACAGTTAAATGTAACTAACTCTGTGTGTTTCAGAACGCCTTTTGCTCTACAAACGAATGAACCCTGAGGTCACTTTTTTACATTTCTTGGAAAACATACCAAAAAAGTAATGGAAATGTCCTAGGTCACCTTATACCCTGTCTAGACAGATGGTTTTTAATTCGGCTCCTCATTCAAGGATAACGTGCTCAGTGCATTGAAGTGGAAAAATAAGTATACTTGATCTTCATTTTGGGAGATCACTTTTTATAGTCATGTTGGTTCTGTCTGAGTACTTTAAATTTACTATATAAAGTGAGAAAGAGAGGGTACCTACTAGGACGTAGTAAAGTATCCAATCCAGACTTTAACATTTGCAAAGATAGCAGCAGAATAAGATTTATTATTATAATTTTGTCTCTTTTTAGTAACAAGAGGTAAAACTTACAACAGCAAAGGGTAGGCTGACCTTGGGGTACGTATGCCATTAATAGTACCTACCCCTAACTTACTTCGTACCCCTTTATAATATTTAGTTCTTCTAACTAGCTTTTGCCCTCCATTTAGTCCGCGTAGCAGTCGATAATCGTTGGAATAGTATTTTTCATTGGTTTTTAACGTTATCATTTATATAATAAAACATAATAATAATAAAAAAAATATAACAAAATAGGATTTGGTTATATCGCGTGTCCCTATACTATATCGCGTGAACATGACACCTGAATAAAAAGTATCATATATCCTTCCTCCGGGTCTAGAAAACGTCTGTGCCAAATTTCATCCAAATCAGTTCAGTAGTTTAGGCGTGAAAGACGGACAGACATACAGAGTTACTTTTGCATTTATAATTTTTCAGTCAAGCAAGATTTAACATTGCAATAAACTCATAGCGCCATCTATCGTTACAGAAGTGAACTAGCATAATAGCATTGATGGAGAACTGACTGACGACGTTACAAAAGTAAAAGGAACATAATCGAGTTACGTCGTTCACTTTATAGCCGAGTGGTGGCGCGAGTGTGCTAGCGCTTATATCACAGCTAAACTCGTAATAGTGTCGATTCTTGACGGATTTTTTAATTAATAAAGAAAACTTTTCCGTATTTTCGGGCAAAAATCACGATAGCATTTGGTACTGAAGATGGTAAGGAATGAAAATTTGCATTTATGTAGTTCTAAAAGTACCTGATCGAACAAGAAAATTGGGGTTATTCCCGCTCGTCCCCACGCTTCGTCCCCAGAGGGGACCAATGGGAAGTTTACTTCCCTGCGTGTAAAGAAGAGGGAAAAGCTAATTTAATAAAAGTAACTAATAAACAAAGATTTTTTGTTATTATGGTTAAAAAAACGTTTAACTTAACGTTTTTAATTAAGCTAGTCTAATCATGTAATAAAGGTTGATAAACAATATTTTTAATTATTCTAGACTTGACTGTACTTGTCGTTTGAAACACACTTGTACACATTAAATGAGTCTAATAAACAAAGACAAAGACTACATGGTTCTTGGTTAAAAAAAGTCACCTACAAAAAAATCTTAACCATAAAAAGAAAAGAGTTACATACCTTCTTTCCCGCTTTTTCCTCTTCGTAGTACTGGTCCCCTTTATGGTTCTGTACAAGGTCATCATGTTGTTGTTTTTCACTTAATTTTCACTTCACTTATTAACACTTTACCTACGTAATCTAGGTGGTCAAGATTAATAACACTTACTACACTATCATTATTTTATGCGACTTATTAACACACTCTCTGTTTCACTGCTTTGGTTTTTTTACCTGAAAGAAGAAAAGTAAATTGATAAGGTCAATCTAATATATTAGGTAAATTAATTCTTATATATTTAAGTACCTTGATCTTACCTCACATAACTCGTGGGTTGTACAAAACCGGCCAATAATTTGATCACTCCTTTTAAAAAAGAAGTGATCACATTATTGGTTTTATTATTTACTTAACTTAATCTAGTCTGAATTTTATCATACGTAATTACCGATTTTTATACTCAGAAAAAACACTGAATAAGAATGGTACTGAGCTAAGAATAATCTTATTACTCTAAGGGTACTGAGTACCAAAAAGTAAGATCTTTGTTATAGTGCCTAAGCCGCACTCTAGGTAATCTCTAAGATATTAACAAGTATTTCAAAAATAAATTATATAATTAGGTACCAAGGGACATTTCTCTTAGTCTTAGTCTATAGTCTTAGTCTATCTTATCTAAGCGGTCGAACCAATAAGCTCTGAAATCTAGCAATTAATTCTTAGACCGGTCACCAAACCAGGCACGCATAAAATTAAGATAGACTGCGTTGGAAATATCTCACAAGCTTGCGCAAGCCAGGCCCGCCAATATTTAGCGATTTAGCGGCAAATCTGGTGTTGCAATACAACCGCCAACCAACCACACTGCGAATTGCCCCTGCATGACGTGAAAAACTATGTGAAACCTATTTTAATCAAACAAACACGAATTTTTAATTTAAGACTTCTAGTCATTTATGCTGTTAGCTTTTATTTCCTAATTATTTTGTTTGACGACCTCTGTGGCGCGGTTGGCGAAGGTCCGCCTGCGACGCAGGAGGTTACGATTCCCGCCTCGGGACAAATATTTATGCAATCTGCAGATTGCACAAATAGTTGTTCAGGGTGTTCTGTCGGTTTCTATATATAATAAAAAATATCTATGTATGCAATAATATATTGTAATAAGTATATCAGTCATCTAGTACCTATAACACAATTTCTGCTTAGCTTGGCTAGATAATAATGTGTGGATTGTCCAGCATTATTTATTTATTTATTTTGGTACTTTGAATCATTGGTAATACTATATTACTCCAGTATTTTCACAAAAATAAACTGAATAACATCTAAAACTAACATCAATAATTTTATAGCCGCATCAATCAATGATGCAGCTAAAAAAAAATTATATAACACCAGTATCCAGTAGGTTGAAATTGTACAAATCGCTAATACAAATCTCATAGACTCGCTCCACTGTTACTCCACTATGAGATGTTGCAAATCTTCTAAGACGACATGTTTCACAATAATTGAGCGAGTTTATTTTCATGTGTATAGAAAAATATTTATATAGAAAAACATACAATGCCAACAGACTATTGGTAAATAGGCTGTTTACATAAAACGTATTTAATATTCAGCATCACTTTTCTGTGTGAAATGTTTCCTTAATTATTTGAATATTTATCATAAACTAGCTGTCTGCCCTGGCTTCGTACGGGTATTTAACAAAAATTAAATTTTTTATGCGGATTCCTAATGTTTCTGAAAATATTCTATAGCCTCTGTTCACTATGGAAAATTTAGGATTCGAATTATGAAAGAATTTTTCAAATCGGTCCAGTAGTTTCGGAGCCTTTTTCATTCAAAGAAACAACGAGCCAATCAAATCTTTCCTCTTTATGACATTAGTATTCTCATATTTCGGTAACAGGCGTGAATAATGACAAGTCCTCAGTGTGCACTTTTGACTTGTCAACTTATTCACGCCTGGTACCGATTTAAAAAACCACATATATTTCTTCAAATGAGCTTCAAATAACCAATCTCGTCAATCAAACCAAACCACCTGATTGCTGTATCGCATTCCAAGGCATTGACCGTGAATAAACAAATCAAACTTTATGCTAATCGGCTGGTTAGTGGGTCGATTGAACCGGTCCCTGTCAATCACACACAGTGTGTATGTTAAATTTGTTGATAGGTGAGGGCGTGAGGTAGAACTTTAAAGTTCTCACCTATACTCAGCCAATTGAAAAATACCTCAGAAAAATACCTTGGGTCCTACAAGATTTTCTTTCCCAACAAAGACTATTCATTAATACAATTTGAAAATGACTACATATTGTGAATAACAGAAGCTGATAACTTTACTGAAAACAACTGAATAAGATTTCTGTGATCGTCGAAAGTGCAAACGCCTTACATAATTTTACTTCACGCGCACAGCCATACATTTTCAAATGCGAGTTTGAAAACAGATGACAGGTAAGAAATTATTTGTGAAGGTTAGAACTTATTATGACCCAGTAGAGTCTCGCTGCAGAGCAAAGTACTCTTTTCACTTTCTTTTTCAAAGTATGCTGTACAAGAGTGTAGACTATAATAATAATGACATAATCTTTTCATTATCATCCCCTACCACCAATTCTCATACCAGCCAGGTGGGATGACGACCTGCGAAAGACTGCAGGCAGATGCTGGATGCGATAAGCTGAAGACGCTATGGCGCTCATTAGGGGAAGCATATGTCTAACATGGGCTGATCATGATGATAAGTTCTTGTACCTTTCACTCACTAAACTTATAATTTATGTTTTTATGATTCTAGATATTGATTATTACGCTTAGAGTTATTAGGAGCAATTGAGTTACAAATTGGCGAGGTGTGAAACTGTGGTTTAAGACTTCCTGAGTTGGAGCCTACCAAGTAGGTCGGAGAAACTGTCTAGGGCTTATAAACGTGACGTAACTGCCTAATTGACTTGAAACATTCTGTAAAGTTGATATTAATAATTGAGCCACTGCGGATAGGACCTACAAATTGAATTGTAGATACGTAACAGCGGCTTCAATGTGGCGGTGAAGAAAATACGTCGTTTATGCTGTGATAAAAACAATTTTAAACGATAATCAACTTAGATTAAATTATTGAACGAATATGAGAAAATGAATGTTTTAAATAATATTTATTTTTTCAAACAATGCTTTTAAATGTCAGATTTTACAAACTGAAATTTAATACAAATCGTAACGACATTTTTAGTTTAAGGTAAGTAATTATGTAGTTATGACTAAAATACAAGTACTTGGCAAGAATGAAATCGCGATATATCGTGGGTATCTTGAAACATGCATTTTAGGATATCAAAATAAGCTTATCGCTAAAGAAAATTTTAAACTATTAATATTATCAAATAGGAAAAAACGCTATTTAATTTTATCTCCACTCCAATAATCTTCATTTGTACTAACCACAATCTAGAAATACAAATGGCCAATCATTTTACCTTATCAAGTTATAGGGTTGGTCGTAACCAACCCTTGTTAATTCACAATCATGAGCAAAAACAAGTGTTGCCTATTTACATAAATGTGGAACTAAAACCTAGTTGTTTACGTGCTGTCTATCACGGCGACCGATCAATCAGGTCCCACATATTGGGTAACCATGACAACGATTCTAATTGGTCGACAGACAATTTTCTACATTAATTACAGCGATAATAAGTGGAAAATGTGCTAACCAGCGGAGCGGGGTGTTGTAAACACGAATATCCGAATTCCGATGGAAAGAAGTAATTTTTAAGGTTATTGCTGAATTTAAGTTAAATTAACTGAAAAGAGATCCGACGATATCTTACTAAACAAGAATTGAATATATACAAAGCATAAGCAAAGAATGTATGTAAAATTACATTCTTTACTTTTTTGCGGAACACAACCGCTTCGATAATAGAAAAAAACTCAAACCATCTGTAAAAAATATAAAAAGCTGCACTTAAGAGTTATCTTTTTACACAATATCTTTTCTAGAAATAATTCGAAGAGCTAAGAAACTAATGAATCCATAGAGACGCATAGTAATAAAGTAACATTATAATCTGCAAATTATGCAAAAATAGAGCCGAATCAAGCTCTATTTTTGCATAATTTAAGCACTGTATTTAATATACACCACACCCAGACGACCGCTTTTAACCTCTCCACTCTTGCTAAATTAAAAAATAAAGTAAGCCAATTAAATGCAGACGTAACCGATGCACCGATGACACCAAAATACTTTTCTTTGCATCAGATTATGCAAAATCTCAATAGTTATTTGCGTAAGAGTGAGTAACAGTTTTCGCAAGCGGTAGCCGTAGTCGAGGTACAACAATACAAGAGCATGAGTCACATTCAGGATTTGTCTTTGTATTCAGGTCCTTAGAGTAATAATATCATCCTTTCCTGGAAGTCATTTATTTATATTATTGTATATTTATTTATTATATTGTATTTTAGTATATTTATTATATTATATTTTATTATATTATATTTTATTATATTATATTTTAGTATATTTATTTATTTATTTATTTGTTCCTTCATGAAATGTACAGATAATAATGAAAAATTATGAAGAGATCAGAGTTCCCATAGCTACTTAGAAAAATGTTACAATTCTTATTTTGGAATAAGTTTTATTAAGAAATAAATAAATAAAAAAGACTATTATATACAATTGAATCAATTGAGCAAATTTATTAACAAAGAAAATAACAATAACCAAATAAGAACTAGTATTTACAATTTCAACAATTGAGCTAACTGCAGACTACCCAAAAAACTACATGTAGCTTAACTGATCCATATCCATACCAGTTGGAAGTGTACCCAATATGCTGGCTGCATTGCCTCGGTGTATGGCAATGCTGATGCGCTGCACCAGATACTGACCAACTCTCGGATTTTTAGATTGAGCAAAAAGTAGTATTTTAATGTTTTCTTGTATTTTATTGCAATTCTCTCGAGATTGTTTATCAAAAACATGTTTGATCGATCATTTAACACGTTCTCAGTCAAGAGAACCGAATATTTATTATTATTTATTTATGTCTAAGTTAAGGATTACACCTTCACACCTTACTTCACAAATTACCTACTAGTACGATTACAAGCACAATAACAAGCAAATTCTACTATGTATGTAACCCATAGTTTATGAGTTTACTATTGCACAGAAACAGGTTACAATATTAAACCTAGTCCAGTAATACATTGCTAAGTAGTAACTAATTCCAGTTTCCAAGACAATGGTACTTAAAAGGGGTAGAATGAAACATGGGCAAAGTAATTTTTTTTTTTTTTATTTGTAGACCTCCGTTTGACCACGATCTCACCTGATGGAAAGTGAAGATGTGGCCGATGGTGGATCACGCAGGTCTAGAAGACACCTATTCACTCTACTTTTCCAAAAGAAGAGACCCAGGTTGTAGTTAGTTGGAAAAAACAGAAGCAGGCAACAAGTTCCATTCAAATTGGTTTAATAAGATATGGACTACTCATTTTTTTAAACATAGTAACAGGTTTCGATTTCATAAAATTTTTGTATAATCTGTCACAATCAATCAAATCGTTTGTTGTCGGACACACGTTGTTTGAATTTGAAGAATTACATGAGTTTAAACAGCATTGTATCAGTATTTATTTATTCACAATATTATTATTGAATAAATAAAAAATATTCAACAAATAAAACCTTTATGTATTTACAAATAAAATTACAATTAAAAAACATAACCAAATTAGACTACTAGTAAAGGGTGATTTTTTAAGAGCTTGAGAACTTTTAAAAAAAAAAAACGCATAAAATTTGCAAAATCTCATCGGTTCTTTATTTGAAACGTTAGATTGGTCCATGACATTTACTTTTTGAAGATAATTTCATTTAAATGTTGACCGCGGCTGCGTCTTAGGTGGTCCATTCGGAAAGTCCAATTTTTGGCAACTTTTTCGAGCATTTCGGCCGGAATATCCCGAATTTCTTCGGAAATGTTGTCTTCCAAAGCTGGAATAGTTGCTGGCTTATTTCTGTAGACTTTAGACTTGACGTAGCCCCACAAAAAATAGTCCATTCAACCAGAAATGAGCCTCATCGCTGAACAAAATTTGTCGATAAAAAAGCGGATTTTCTGCCAACTTTTCTAGGGCCCATTCACTGAAAATTCGACGTTGTGGCAGATCGTTCGGCTTCAGTTCTTGCAGGAGCTGTATTTTATACGGTTTTACACCAAGATCTTTGCGTAAAATCTTCCATGTGGTCGAATAACACAAACCCAATTGCTGCGAACGGCGACGAATCGACATTTCACGGTCTTCAGCAACACTCTCAGAAACAGACGCAATATTCTCTTCTGTACGCACTGTACGCATTCGTGTGGTTGGTTTAATGTCCAATAAAGTAAACTGAGTGCGAAACTTGGTCACAATCGCATTAATTGTTTGCTCACTTGGTCGATTATGTAGACCATAAATCGGGCGTAAAGCGTGAAACACATTTCGAACCGAACACTGATTTTGGTAATAAAATTCAATGATTTGCAAGCGTTGCTCGTTAGTAAGTCTATTCATGATGAAATGTCAAAGCATACTGAGCATCTTTCTCTTTGACACCATGTCTGAAATCCCGCGTGATCTGTCAAATACTAATGCATGAAAATCCTAACCTCAAAAAAATCACCCTTTATTTACAATTAAAACAATTGAGCTAACTGTTGCACAATCTACTTGTAGCTCAACTGATCCATATCAATGCCAGCCAGTAATATTGTTAAAAAAAAACAAATAAAAAGAAATAAAAAAATTAAATAAAAATAAAAACCCTTTAAATTATAAAACTGTTTTTATAACTAACTTTCAATTTGAACCTTTCATGTTATATTGATTCAGATAATTTCTCATAGGGATAACTCATTACGTCTCTAACTGTGAAACTTGTTAACTTTACACATAATTACGATTATTTGAAAGGTGTGGCCTGTAACACCTACATATGGTACCTCACTTACTTTGCCTATTGAGGTACCTACTGTTCTTACGAATTAGCACTCGAAAATTGTTAAGCACTTAAATTAACAGCTTAGCTGTAACTATTTATTTATTAATGGACTTATGAGAAAATTTACAACACATGAAATTTTAACATAGCAAAATGGTCTTTGGTCTAGTGGTTTGCCAACAAAAGGGTACCACAGCGTAATTAAATAATGGCTAGGTAAAAAAGGAATCAAAAGAGAAAAATATGTTTTTTTTTGTAGGTATACCAATATTTCGAATCAAATCAAGGCATACAATTCATTTAAATAATACATAACACTTATGAAAAATAAAACTCAATATTTTACTTCATCTAAAATAAATTTTAAAGCATCTTAGATTTCTTAAAGCCATACAAGCTTATGTAGTCGAGCTAAAGGTATATTTCTATTTATTAATGTAAGTTTATGATTTTTATCTGAAATAAATTAATAAAAACAAACAAAAATAAAAATTATTTTATTTACCTCGCTAAAACTCATAAAGTCTAGGTCCGTATTTTCTGCGAACTATCAACATAGCATAATGATTTCATCATACACCTAACGGTATAAAAGGACGTGCGTGTACGCACCTTTCCATCTTCATTCAAAGAGAATAGAAATGTCGACGTACCTACTAATAAATTAGTACCCTCCTGTTATGCCTACTAATAATAATATGGTACTTATAATATGCATTAATACGGAACAATCTCATACAAAACTTGAGTCACTTTACCCCTATAGGACGTATATTCTGGCAAAAAGAGGGGTTGCACGTATAGACTTAGTCAAAATTTTGGAAGGCATCGTAAAAAAAACTCATTTTGCGATTTGCATTGGCAAATCGCTCACAATTCGCATTCACTTCTCACTAGCTTCGCTTCGAAATCGTTTGCAAATCGCCACTAGTGTGATAATGCCCTTAGATTTTTGTTCTGTTTTGAGAGCTTTCGTCGATTGTGTTCTAAATTCAAGAAAAAATATTAAAATTATAGTTCAAAGTTAAATGGTGCTTAACACTTTTGACAGCTATGTTATATTTTTCCATCGGCTATGTCCATAATCACTGCTTCAATAAGCTAACATAACAAAACTCTACGATGAAGTGATTTGCCATTATCAACGTTATGAGATCCTAATCAGTATCCTATGCTATTGGAATAAACTCGCACGCAATGTACAAGCAACTCTAGAGAAATTCATGCACGTATCATAAACCCCCAAAGGCCATTTTTGTGTGTCATATTTAACATGCAAGATGCGTTAGCGTATCCTGAATCCATGATTGGAATATTATCCAATCGACCATTTTATCTTGACCTGTAATTCTGATAAATCTGCTTTTGATATAGCTTCTGTTGTGCTGGTTAGGTATCGTTGCATCAGTGTTGGAGGAAGCGAAGGTTGCTTCGGAAGGATAATCACCTTATTGAGTAAGACATAAGTAACATTAAGTATTCATATATAAAAAAAAAAAAATAAAAAAAAATCGTTTCTACCGTTTAGGTATACGCAAAAATCTAAAAAAATGTTTAATTGCACATTTTCGATACAAAAGACTTCAACGCGCACCGAGCGAATGAGTAGTTGTTTTCGTGTGAAAATGTGGAGTCTATGTTTACTCTGCAAAATGGTAACTAAAATTTCTATGCCCAGGGTTTTTACTTACATAAGTACGTCTAACAGCCGGTTCACACATGTCTCCGTTTTACTGTTCTTTTTTATCGTGTACGTATTTTGTTCGTCGATATATACAGAATATATATACAGAATATATATATATATATATATATTTCTGTATACAGAATCCTGTGCCATGTGTGAAGTCGCTCATACAACCACATACGCCATCGACGAAAAAAATACGTACACGATAAAACGGAACAGTAAAACGGAGACATGTGTGGACCGGCGGTAAGGGTGGATATCTCTGCGTTTATGAAATACGACATGAACTATATATTATGAATATTAGTACGTATTTAATCACTATTTTAACGTTTTACGTTATACAAGGCAAGTCATTATTTACACATTTTTATCAAAAACATAAAATAAAATTTGAAATCTTATTCAATGTCATCTAAATTTTTTGTAGAAGGGATTGCTATAAATTCGATCATAAATCATAAATTAATTGATACTATAGAATACATATCGATGTATAATTATTTAATTTATTTAGATTCCAGGCCTAAATTCATTTTGGGATTTTTCTAGAAAGCTAAATTCATTAGTAACAACCCGGTATCACAAAGTTGGCAGGGTTACAACCCCGTGCCCCGGTATGTACGTTAAGCTGTTGGTCCTGCGCCTATCCACTCCCCGACACTGTCGGTCTGCCGCCTCGTTGAATTATGAGAGTAAGAGAATAGAGACTACGTATGTTTGCACAGACACTTGTGCACTTTTTTTTTGAACACAACAAAAGACATTACATAAGAAAAGTACAATGGGCGGCCTTATCGCTTAGAAGCGATCTCTTCCAGGCAATCTATGGATGGAAAGAATTATTTTCATTTAAGACAGGAAGGGGGTGTACCAACAGGAAACTAAAACATGCTATTACTCTGGATACGGGATAAAACTCGTATTCTAGACAATACCTTTCATCACCCACCATATTCTATACGGCAATAGCAGTAATGTGTGCTTATGGCAAATAAATCGACGGTCGACAATAAGATGATTATTGCGCCACTGCGGTACCGTTCGCAACCGCGTACCAATTACTACTAGTTTGTTACTATTGAACATAACGAGGTAAGTTATTGGAATTAAAAAGTGGGTTAGCACGAGCTAGAAGAATGTATGACATAAAACGCAAGAAACATGCGTACATTTTTGCATGAGAAAACGCTTGGCACGTGGAAAGTGTTATTATTATCGTGATAGCCGTGCTTTCTGTTGTTAACATCTTTTTAAATTTCATTGCCTTTATGTGTACTTGCTGCTAGTTTCGGCTAGTTAGTTTCGATTTAATTATTAATTAAATTCTAATAATTAATAATTACTGAAATCCTAGGAAGACTTTTCCCAGCAGAGGTCCAAGAAAGTTATGTTGTCGTAAGAACCATGGCCCTCTACTCCTCTACTTTCTCTAATTTCGTATATCATTTTATTATTTATTTATAGCATTGATGTCCATTACAAGGTGTTACATTTTAATTGGAAGAATCTACATGAAACCTGTAAGGGCGTTGCAACATTTGAAAATTTGATACATTAATTCCTCATATTATTAATACTTAATTTTTAAGTTGAGATCGGTATAATATAAACAATTAATAACCTTATCATAATTAATATGCCAAAATAAACAAAAAAATATTGCTGTTGGTTTAGTCTCGCTAAAACATAAAAACGGCTCTACCATTTTTTTTTATATGCGGTGATTAAAACAATTGTAGTGCAAAGTACACGTGATTATTATTATTATACTATTTAAGAATAAAAACTACTATTTTTTTTCTATCCGTACATTGAGCAGTTTTGGTAAAGTCGTCTCCACTTTCGATCATTTGTTGTGCAACACCGCATCTGTGGAGTCGCATTCCTTGCGTTTTCGATTTCATTTCTTAACGGACTATAGAACTGGCTCTAATATGGCTCTAATAATGAAACTTTTTCACAAAGAAAATTACTAGCAAATAATAGAATCAAATGTTTACTATATTGAATATTTACAAACAATCTATAAGCAGCTTAACTGATCCATATCAGTACCACTCGAAAGGGGTTACTTGCGTTATTAGGTACTAGGTAATTGCTTATAAATATAATATTAGTAGATAATAAATCAGATTGATTGACAGCTAGAAGTTTGTTAGCGGAATAGTTTCGCAAAATTTATAAAAACCTCGCCTAGATATCTCTAAGTGTAACTGAACTGGTAAACTGTCGTATTTTAAATAATCGTCATTACATTACTCATTTTATTCTTTTAACAACTCTCCTTGGTTTATGGTTGGAATTACGCCATGTGTATTTTCAGCGTAAAAATAATATTAGCGAACCGTCTCGCCTTCGCACGGTGGGTGGTGCATTTAAAAAAAAAAAGGAAGCGAAAAGAAAAAACTTTACACCTCCCTCTTGCATCACTCTATCCATTTAAAAACTGTATCAAAATCATTTGCGAAGTTGTAAAGATCTAAGCATACATAGGGACAGATAGGCAGCAGGAGCAACTATGTTTTAAACTATATAGTGATAGAGCACAAAGCAGATAGAAACTTCTGCGAGGCGATTAAAAAGTCGCTTCTGTTTGTCGAAACCTTGTAAATGGCTGGTCTTTGCTGACTTTGGCGTGCCTTCAGCAAATATTAGCTTCTACCGAGATTGCGAGTTTGGTTTAGAAATATCTAATGAGGTGGCGAGGTAAGGCATGACAGTACATTTTGGCAAACTACAGATTTTTCTACAACACTATTTGCTGATAGCGAAATCAGCAACAATTTTTTTATTAAAGTTAGCGGCATGTTTATTTTTCAACTCATATAATATGTATTATCTTACCGACATTAAAAAGTTTTACAAAATGCGAAGGTTTTAATTTCGTTTTGTTTTAAACCTTGAACTTTTTAAAGCTTTGTCCCTTTGTCAAAGGACTACTATAACTACTAAAAGTTACTACTGTGTAGTCAAATGCCACTTACTTAACTACACATAAACAAAGCTCAGAACTTAGTAAAGACATAAGATGATGTCTCAAGATGTAAAAAATGATCGCAACCTTCACATCTATAGGTGAGCTGTTCAAAACAATAAGGTACAGTTGGTACCACATGGTATAGAACATAATGACTACCTATAGGTACCATCTCGTACACCTCAGTAGCAGCTTGGTTTGTAGGAGGTTTTATTGATAAACATAAGAAAAAACTGGTAAATAATTAAACAAAAATGTTAGAGAAACAGGCTATGTTTTACCCCGAAAATAATTGGGCTATTTGGGGAGTTTGGTAATTTTCTATTGTGTGTCTGTTTGTGGCTTCGTAGCTTAAGGTTATAGCTCATAAGTGCCACCACTCGAACTGCATCGAACTGCCTCGCCTCATGCGGACGCCGATCAACCACTGAACCTCATTTTTTGTTAAAGTTCTCAGTACTCTGTCAAAATAAGGCAAGCATGTCAGCAGTGAGATATCACCGAGTTAGACGAATACCAAACGGCCCTAAATGAGCTATGATCTTATAGAAATTACGAAGGCATGCACATAATGACCTAATTAAAAGGATAAGCTTATATTCATTATTTTTAGTGATAATATTCCTAACTATGTGTATAAAGTTGACGACAACTTGACGACCACTGTGGCGCGGTGGGCGAAGGTCCGCCTGCGACGCAGGAGGTTGCGGGTTCGATTCCCGCCTCGGGACAAATATTTGTACGATCTGCAGATGTTTGTTCAGAGGTTCTGGTCGTTTTCTATGTATAATAAAAAATATCTATCTATTTAATAATATTGTATTACGTATATCAGTCATCTAGTACCCATAACACAAGCTCTGCTTAGCTTGGGGCTAGATGATGCTGTGTGATTGTAAAAAAAAAAAAAAGTAAAGTCGGTAAAGTCGTTCAATTGTTATGATGGATAAAAGTATTAGAGAGAAGTGGACTATTACAAAGAATAATAAGAAGTTTAGTTCGTATGATTTTATTTATTTAACACAAAGTAATCCTATGAGCTAACTTATATAAGTTTAGGTACCATCTACTCGTACAATAATCGTAAAACCATTGCACCACCGTCTGTCGAAAGTTTACAACTGTTATTAATAAGATTCCATCGCTCGTTTTAATAATATCGCTCGCTAGGTGATCTTATTGCACTAGATTTGGTTAGGTGTGCAATTTTATTGATGTTAATTTAGTTTTGGTATTGCTTTTGTATTTAAGACAGAGTTCGGTAAGAATTCGTTACTTGTTACCATTGCTGTCAATATCATAATTGACAGCAATCATTCTAATGTACTAGGCATACGTCTGGTATATTATATTAATTTAAGATTCAAGAAATATTTGAAGCATTTAACTAAATTGAAAACATTTCTGGTTAATTATTCATACTTTTGAGTTATTATCTACGAGGATAGCTTGCAAATTATAGAAATAAGGGCCTATAGACAAAATAAGACATTTTGGATATATAAAACAACTGCCGCGGTTCCTAACACGAAGGTCTGTAAGTAAAATAATCTTAATGATTTTAAGCGGTTTCCCTTCAGAGCCCATTGATTTTTGTCCCAGTATATAACCGTACTAATATTAAACCGGTTGTATTTAAAATACTCAATAAATATAATTTTGGTAAAAATTCATAGCATCAGCGTTTGAAACCATAACAGGAAGATCACCGCATGATTTGAATAATCTGAATTCTTTCTGTTTATTAGAAAACTAAACGATTTTCTTCTTACATTTACTACTACTACATGTAGTAAAATAACGATGATGTTATTGACGTATAATTTCTTCCTGTACCTATGATAGCTAATACGTAAGATGGTAATGTATAGAAAGTGGAGGTAGGCCTATACATTATGCTTGCTGATTAATGCAGTGTGTGGTATACGATCTTCACTTCTGTTTGTTTGCTCAAATAACTTTAGTACCTAAAACTGACCATATAGTCGAAAGGAAAAAACACATGCGTGCGATCTATTCATATTATTTTCTTTCAAGCCTTCCGCAAGGCAGTTTTCTTTCCCCGTCTTCTTTCTTCTATATCTATATTAATATTAGAAAGATTTGATTGTTTATTTGTTTGAATTGAACAGGCTCCGAAACAACTGGGCCGATTTAAATATTGTACTTATCAGCTTTAGAATTTTTCTTTATTCCTTGTGAATATCGGCTTTAGAGTATATTCAAAAAGTAAGGGATCGGTATGAAAACTTCATTAATGTTACCCTACGTGCATAAAAAATTATAATTTTTGTTAAAACATGACCCATACGAGGCAGATCGCAAGTGTTCAAACGAAGATAAGAATATGTAACGAAGATAAGATTCCATACAGTCTCATCTTAAACTAAAAGTTATTCAATTTTAATATATTGAAATAGGTATCTGTAAAAATATACACTCGTCTCGTCTTCCGTGTTCCATACTTCGTAAATTAGCAAATTATTTATGTATTTAGTATTTTTTCTGAACCCAATCACGGTCGGACAAACGTGCACAAACTACAAATATATTACGTAAGGATGACTGACTCATCAACCAATCGAGGTATATTGTAATATGCAAATAATTATGCAAAACCAATATCATCAAAAACTTACAACAAAAGATCTGACAAAGTTTCATGTAAAAATCATAATAAAATCTGCATAATGGACTTGCCGTGACAAAAGGAGGATTTATTGAAGGTCGGAGTCTATCAAAAACTTATTTATACGAGGTTCCTGAATAATAAAATAGTTTTAGCTTTAGGAACATAGGTAATTTAAAACAACAATATATTTGAATCAATGCAGCAGAATGCAGCCAGCGTCTTGGGGACGCTTTCGACTGGTATATGGATCATTTGAGCTATTTGTAGATTGTTTGCAGTCTTCAATTATAAAAACTAGTTTTAATTTGGTTTGGTTAGTTAATTGAAATTTTTTCTATTAACGAAGTTTTAGAATCATGATTTGTTTGATGAATCAAGTTTAATATTTCAAAATAGAGTAGACTACAATTAAAACTTAATTTTAAGCGGCAATTATCAAATATTCCTTGTTAGGTAACTATGTACTACCGAGAAAATTCTACCCCCTTACATGCTTAGGTTTTAGGGGTGCCAATAGAATCGACAGCTTATTACTTAATTTAAACTTACTCATTACTTTTATGTATTAACTACCTTAAATTTCCAAACGATGGAATGTGTACCACAAAATAAACGAAGGAATCAGTTATAAAAAAAAGATATAGATGTCTATTATGATTGTTTATTATTTTTATAGCAAAATAGAATACTATAAAATTTTAGTTCTCAATTTAATATCCAGTCTTCTTTAGATATATGTCATTGCACTCAAATCCAAACCCTAACCATCGAAATATATCAATCGATAAATTGATAAAATTAACTTCGCCAGCCTCAAAAGGGCCAGGACCCTTTTTAGTGCATGATGTCATTGGCTAAAACATCTACCTGCTTTTGAAAAACGGATCTTCGGTAAAATAAAAGAATTTATGTTTTTTTTGAATTTGTCTACGTAGATTTAAACTGCTTTAACACAGTCCGAATTCAAACTCCTGAAAAGTATTTCAGCGAAGCTGAATCCAAAAAAATATAAACTTCTACATGTTAACTGAAACTAAACTGAATAATTGAAAAAATCTACAAGTAGCTCAACTGATCCGTATCAATATCAATATTTTGTTTGCAACAGTCTGCAGTTAGCTCAATTGTTTCAATTATAAATATCCACTTATTCTAATTTGGTTATTAAATTATAATTACTTTATTAGAATTTTTTTTCTGGAAAAACTTACCGAATAAATAAATCCGTTATTCTTAACCCCAACCAATGATATCACAAAATCACTTCACAATAAATTATCGCACTAAAATTCACTTTTTCGATTGAATTTCCCGCGTCGATCGGGTCGTTTGTTTTAAACTTAGTGTCTAAGGAAATAAAGTCGATATTCCCGCGTTGGTAGGTGACAGCGTATGACGCGTGGTCGCGGCGCGAGTGGTGCCGCTATTTTGCGCGTGCGCAGGTGTTGTACACCCACTACGCGCCAAAAGTTGAGATAGTTAAGGTAAAACAAAGTTTTCTTTTTTCGGGTTTTCCAAATTTTTTTGAATTAAAGTTTTTAAAACTCTAATGTCACAGGTATTAAGGTATGTAGAGACCTGACTCATGTTCAGAATATCAGGGCATTTCCACCGTCGGTACATTTTTAGACGGAGAAGTAATTTCGGTTTCGGTTTGAGGATAGAAGATAGATAGAAAATACTTTATCATGCAAAAAAAAGATAAGAATACAAACAGACATGCTTACAGTAGAAGTATAAAAGACGGCCTTAACGCTATATACATATATACCAAGCAACCCTGGGATAGACTGGACATGAAAGAACACCTTTGCCGCTGGTACTTGAATACAAAAGAAATACACTATGTATGTATGTATGTCCCATAAATCAGTTATGTCTCATGTTTAATTCCAGGCTACCCCGAACTACCTGTATGCAAAGTTTCAGTTGAACCGGTTCAGTATTTGATGTGAAAAAGTAAAAATCTTTCACGTTTATAATAATAAACATATAAATAATGCTGGATAATTCACACAGCATCAGCTATTAGTGGGGTATATTCATCAAAAGGAAAGGGGTGCCACGCTGCTAGATATGTTTATAATTATATAATAAATATTACATTATATTATTATTATAATTTAAAAAGTCTTAATTTCGTCGAGTAACACAGACGCCTATTTAAATAATTAAATACCCAGACAGAAGTTAGCATAAATAATCTTTTCTTTAGCAAATTATGCGCGTTGCGGTCATCAAACACAGGCTAAATAACTCTGCGGTTATTTAGCGAACTTTCACTGTTTTGCTAACCACTTTACTTCAAATGCTTTCCCATTGTAAATGATCTTGTACGTGATGGAAAAACTAATTAAAATTGGATGGAAAACTAATGACCACTTATATAATTTATCGTTATATATACATAATGTATTGTTTGTACACATAATAATAAAAAGGTATATTTAAACCTAGGAGGGCCTTTGGGGCAATTGGGAAAAAAATATGAGAGTTTTAATCATCTAATTATGTTAGTTTTTATTCATAAAGAAATCAGGACTTGTAAAGTTCTTCAAAATCAAGTTGGAAAAAAAATGGCTCTGTACTTCCATACTATTTTAATTATGATTTAGAATTATTATATTTATTTATAACCGTATCACAGATGGGAAAAGTCTTCCGCCAAATCCTTCCCTTGATAAACATATATTTTATTTTATCATCACTAACGGCCAAACTAATAATCAAACCGAGCTTATACATATTTTAGCACACAAATCCATAAACGCCGTATTCAAACCAACGACCTTCAGGTTGAAAGACGAGGTACCTCCCACTATGCCACCACACAAACTCATCTCTAATGTTGAAAGTTGGATAAACCTTGAATTGTCCGCCCGAGGTAACACAACACCCACTAATTATTATTTTAATAGAGATATGAACGTCTATAACAAGCAAGTTATGATTACAATGACTAATTTTTACTTTCTTTTATTACTGACAAAATGAAATATAAAATACTTGTGAGCAAGTATTTCGTTTATAGGTAAGTAAATTTTACATTATTATATTTATGAGAAGCATTCTGTTTGGATAACATTTGTAAGACATAAAAAGTAGGTTAATGTATATGTGGATGTGCAAAGACCAGGTATGGTTTTTTATAGATTCTTGTGGGTGTATCCGTCAAATAATGACTGATTTAGATGCTGTATTAATTTACAAGGGCAAAAAGACTTTGTCAACAAATAAAATTACAATGATCTAACTAAATAAAAAACTAGTATTTACAATTGAAACAATTGAGCTAACTGCAGACTGTTGTGAACAAACTACAGGTATCTCAACTGGTCCATATCAATACCAGTTGGAAGTGATGTGGATGAAGGATGCTATTGTATAGAAAATGATTTCGAGAAGTTTGCAAAATGTTGTCCTGAAGGATGAGTTTTTCAGCAAAACTTTAAAAATACACTATAATTATCTACCTACTTATTAAGGAAAGTAAAAAATCTTTATTGAGGAACTGAAAACTAGGTAAAGTGCCAAAATAGGAAGCCATGCGACCTCCAAAAATATATATACAAAATACCGTGTCGCAGATCTCAACGCCGACCTCTGGGATATAAGTTAGTAGAGTTCCAATCTGCAGTAGGTTTTTAGGTTTTACAGAATTACAGAACAATCAAATTATTCTCTACATCAAATAATTCTGCCTAGGGTTAGGTACGTTACGAAACTTGTCCAATCTTCCACTACGCTGTATGTGTCTAATCATACAATGCCCGATGAACCAAGGTGCTAATCACGGAATCGAACCGCCACTTTCATCGCCAGTGACCGTTGCCAGCGATTAGCCGCGCTTTCGATGTAAGTAGATAATTGATAACACGTCAATAGGTATACCTACTTAATTAACATGAGTTCCGCAAAAAGTATGAAATTAGAGTGCTCGGTGCATTCGTTAGGTAGTAGGAAATCCTAATATTTTTTGAACGTGTTATACCTAGTTACGCGAGTAAAATTCAGTATGTTCCCTATAGCTCAACTTGATAATTTTAGACGAAATAAAGACATAATAGAAATTGCGATCAAATTAGAAATGAACCTGTCAAAATGACACCTTACAGTATGTACAGGTGTCATTTGTGAACGTTTTACTGAAATAAAAAACGAACGATATTTATTGTTATTATATGTAAAATTTATTGTTATTGCACGTTATAATAAAAGTGCAATAGTGCATGCATATTTTCTTTCATGCATATTATAAGAAAACACCAAACACGTTATTGGAACTTACTTACAATATGTATGTACAGAAATACACATTTTAATTTCATTTGATGTTGTATGGATTTACCAGCATTTATTATTATAAACATTTCTAAATATTATTATTATTCTCCTTCGATAATAGTGAGACAAGTGTGCGTTTCTTAAGGCGCATACAGCACCTAAACTAGCGCCACCACCTACTTTATGTTATTATTCTGTTTAACAAAGGAATTTTCAAAAATCCATCGTCCAGCTTGTGATACCTATCATAAGCTTTTTTTTAATGCCTCTGTAATAGTTTTATTCTATTTAGTTTAGGAAGAGATACGAAGTTGCCCTTGGTGGCCACCAAAATCTATTTTCAGAATAATAACATAAAGTAGGTGGTGGCGCTAGTTTAGGTGCTGTATGCGCCTTAAACCAACAGCTAATTTGCTATTACTGTTTTCAAGTTAATTTTTAACAGGCAATAGAATAGAAGAGTTTTAGAAGGGTGTACTGGTAGTCTTGTACAGCAAAGCAAAGCAATTTCGTCAAATTCGAGTATTATACGCTTTACGGTCTGTTAGGTATACCTAAGAGATCCAATCACATTTAATGTTTCCACAAACATACGTATCTCTAACAATAACTAAATGTATGGTACAGTCAGAAACAAAAATGCTTTGAAACCATTATAATAAGTGCGTTGTAGTAATTTACATGTTCGCTTTAAAATGGCTAATTTAACGACCGAAAGTGAGAAGAGCGCGAAGGTTTGTTCTCGGCCCTGGATTATCATTTCACTTTTTTACATTATCATCATCAGCCTGCCATGGCACAGCGGACAAGTCTCTTTTATTTATTTATTTTATATGAATTTGCGAGTCCGGTGCGACTCAAGTCTGGTACTCAAGGTCTGGTTACCCCGACGATGTCATTTGACCATTTGGAAATCTGCCTCAAGGACGTCGTTGTCCCTTGCAAGCAATATTAATTTTAGATTTAACTTCACAGGAAATAATAACCAAAAAAAATTAATGCCTCTGACGTACGAAGCCACATTCTGAACTACAATAACTATAAAAATATAACACATAACACTTGCCGCAATAAGTGGCTGAATGAATAAATTTAAGTAGGCCTGACTACCGCAAAAACTGGCCAGCCTTCTCAATATTGCTAAATATCTGTACCTACGTCTATCAACTAGGTTATGTTACAAAAAGCGAAATAGTATCAGAAAAAAGTCTTAGTTCAACTCCAATAGAGACAACTACAATTCCAATAGAGATAAGGGCTATAATTGAATGTTTTTAATTAATTAAATTTGATTCCCCATATGCCGTGCCGGAATTGGGTAGGTTCTAACGGTAGCAAGCCTTCTAAGGAGAGTTACCGTTTGCTTGTTGATATAAAATTGTGCGCAGGCGCGGCGTGACCGGGATTTTTTATATTAGCATATAGACAAATAAAATTATCTACCTAGCTTTATAAGTTTTAGCATTTTTTTTATCGCGGACAAGAGATTTAGTAGGCTTATCAATCACTCTAAGAAATATGCACTGAGCGACCCTCTATAACCACAATAGCCACAAATCTCAAATGCAAGAATTCAGGAAATACAGTTCAGCAAATTAAACATAGTCCAATGAGCCTTGCTTATTTTATGGACAAGAACTGTTCCTATCAATTACTATCTAACTAATCTAATCGCTTCTGAATGCGAAAATTACATCTTTTATCAAAAATCATTACCGGTTCTACCGTTCACCAATATCCAGAGCAAGCGTGTGTCTGATACATTATTTATAATATAGATGCAGTCAATCAAATACATATTTAACAAGATGTCACCACCAATTAGAGATTTTTGAAACGATCGTGTGAAAAACGTTACATGACTTAGTATGATCTGCATTTTAGAACTCTATAGTTATCGACACGGGTGGGTACACCGGATGTGTGGCAGAATTTGATAACCATGGGAATGTAGAAATTAGAAACAGGCGCGTTAGCGTTCATTTACGCGTTTTTAATACCACCAAGGTGGCAAAGAAGCATACGGCCCGTCATATAGGAATTGGTTACCGCAGCCTATCGACGCCCACAAAATCGGGGATTTTACCCGTGTTGCCGACCCTTAAATGTAATAGACGACCCCTTGTGAAATTAAACACTATGTTGTAGTCATGAGGGAAAACCTCGACAGGGAGATCATTCTACATCCTGACTGTTCTCGGGAGGAAGTTCCTCATAAACCTTACACCGTACCTTGGCTCCTAGTGGAAGGACTTGCAGAGGCTGGTAGCGCCCAGAGAGATCGAAACGATCGCCCGCTTTGATCGGGCCCAAGAGGGCACGACGCTGCTTTTTCTCGAAAACCTTAAAGTGCTTTAGTTATTGACCATAGAAGTAATGAAAATGATAACTCCATCGCTGATAGTTCTCAACTGGTTTATTGATTAGATTAAGGTTAATATGATGGGGTTTGATATGGAACAACAACGCTCACATATTGCACGTAGGACTTTAGGGGCACTAGATTGGTTTGACCTTAGACCTTGTACATTGGTTTTTGGTTAGGACAACGTCAGTTATATTAGCTAGCCTATAAAAACCAACCCCGATTTGGGTTGATTGGAGATTTAAAGTAATCGGTGGGTTCTATTAGCGAGGTAGATTGAAATATTATTATTAAAAATATACTTACTAACAAAGACTACTTGGATTTTGATCTGACTTGCGACTAACTAATGAACGGATACACCAAATAATGAGTCGATGAATCTTAGAGCAATAATACTGGTCAACATAAATCTCCTAGACCCAATTACAAATTCTTTGCTAAATCGGATGAGTCCGTCCTTGCCAAAGTTGGCATTCGGTCAGAGACCAGATTAGGAGCTAGGCTTGGCATTAGGTATTGAATGACAACATCTAGGTTAGGTCACGAAGACGGTCAAATGGCATTTAGAATTACTTAACTGTTGAACTCTGTGGCGCAGCGACCACTGCATGATGCACAACAGGTTGTGGGTTCGATGCCAGCCACTTGTTTTAATTTATGAAACTTTTAAGAAGAAATCCGGAAGCAATACATTTTTCCGATTTTACGAAAATTACCAATTTTTAGCAATATTCGGTGTCGAAGGTTTCTGAGTACCCATTAATAAAATCCTCATAACTCCAGCTCCGATTACCATGGGACTTACGACGCTGTGCGAAATATGCCTATTAATAAAGCAATGAAAAATATGCAAATGTTCAGTAACAACTATACCTGCTAAACATATCTCGACTGATGAGATTAACTTCCATGAAATTGTTCAATTATCTACACATTACCGCTAAACGCCATGCGTGATAGTTGATCCGATGATAGTTAGTGAAAGTGGCGACTCACTTCTTAGATTGTCCGTTTAAGAGTGTTTCATTTGCGGTTCTATCCGTATCTAGGTAGACTCCGGCCAAAATTAATACAAGTGTGAACATTGCGTCCATAGGTTTTACCTTACCAATCACTTTCTTGCTGTTGATTGTTAGACGGAGAGCCCAAAACTGGTTGATCTTAGACCTTTTAACCCGCTTTATGTTGATTTGTACATATAAACCGCGATTCACTGGCGATACTAGGTCACTACTCGGAGGATTACATTTCAATTTCTGAACATCAGGAAAATCAAAACCAAAATAAACTACCTACATGATAAACACCGGATATATAAATAATAAATAAACAATGCTGGACAATCCAGATCAGATCGTACAAAAATTTAACCCGGGACTGAAATGGAAAACACAACCTCATGCAACGCAGGCGGACCTTCGCCCACCGCGCCAAAGACGTCGTCTTATACCTTTAACCTATTTAAATAATTACGACTGTGTTAGTAGGGTAGACTGGGTACGGTTGTGCCAATTTTCATTTGATCGCCCATAATTTTGTTATTATTCAAATTAGCTGAAAGCAAGAAGGGTTATACGGTGAAATAGATATTTGTCTACGTATACATACTGCAATTTTGTCCATAAGTGCAATGTTTAACCTATAGGAATCATTTATAAAAAAAAGAAAAAATGTCACAATCGTCCCCACCCCAAGGACAGTTGTGACAGTGCCTGGGGTCAAAAGTGACGGGTTAAACTTTATTTTAATGAACCAATAACCTAAACTTCTAATCAACTCCTTAACATTTGAAGTAAACATTTATGTAAGAATAAACATCCAGCAATTACTTTCAGCACAATCAACAAAATCTTTTAAAGTTCAAATTTTCTTAAAATTTATGTCGGTAAGATTTTTCTTTATTTGCTAACCATAAATGTTTTTTTAATTTTCGTCATATTCTTGTTTTCACTGCTTTATAAGCATTTTAAAATTGTTGCAGGTCATACTGAGCTTTATCCGTCTTCCTTACACGTTGGCGGGGCATCTAAATACAAAATAAAATAGTTTACTTATGTCACAACTGTACCCAAAAAATATGGCACAACCGTACCCAAAGCATACATTGACAAAAACAGAATTGCCATGACTGTACCGAATAACCTAGCCTCAAAGTAATTGCTGCTATTTAACCACTAATGATTAAACTTTTACAAGAAAAAACACTTATGACTCTATCTATACACATAAAACAACAATCATGTAAAGAAATCGATAAAAAAAACTTACTTTTCATCGAAAAATACCAATGTGGTACTCTACAGACCGATATGTCGCGCGCCGGATGACGCAATACTGTGGCACAGGTTCGGACAGGCACACCGCTCCTTTCTCCCTTTGCACCCGACCCCATATTCTTTATAGTTTAGACAATAAGGCGACTGTCACGACCGTACCCTGGCACAACCGTACCCAGTCTACCCTACCTATTTCATTAAAAGTGTGTTAAGTATTTCATTACGACTGTGTTAAGTATTTTATTCAAAGTTGTTTGACTCTGTGTAAAACTCTATAATAAAATACCAGATGACATAAAATTATTGAACAATTATTTATTTAAAATTAATTTATGTAGGTGGCTGAAGGACAGAATTTTTTATGATATAGATGATTTTTTAAAGCTATAACTTAAGTACCTAATAAGTAGTTATTATAATTATTGCATGCTAACATAATAGTGAGACATGAGTGCATTATTTATACTGAACACCTTTATACCATGTTTGACGCAATAAATATCTATGAATTAGAATTTGAAAATAAACCCGCGAACAAAGCGAGCAAGCGAGAAGATACCTCTATCAACTGTCCAACACCTACAAACACGTATTGTTTGTCTACAAACGCGTTAACTAGTTATCCAAGGTGCAAAAAGAAAAGTGTGGACGTAATGTAGCGACGACGGGTGGAGATGGATGAGAGGCGACGCGGAAATGTTAATCAGCTACTTGGAGTGAATAGATTAAGACGCACCTTCTGCAGTTGGATTGATGTTTTCTATAGGTATCTATACCATACTAATATCATAAAGATGAAAGATTCAAAAGATATAGAACGCTATATCTTTTGAAAACACAAGCACAAATAAATAATGCCGGACAATCCACACATCATCATCTAGCCCCAAGCTAAGCAGAGCTTGTGTTATGGGTACTAGATGACTGATATACATAATACAATATTATTACATACATAGATATTTTTTATTATACAAGAAAACGACCAGAACACCCTGAACAAATATCTGCAGATCGTACAAATATTTGTCCCGAGGCGGGAATCAAACTCGCAACCTCCTGCGTCGCAGGCGGACCTTCGCCCACCGTGCCACAGAGCTCGTCAAACATGACAGATACGTGTTGTATGTAGAAAGGTAGGTACAATATTATTTTTGTCCGAATCTTCATTTCTTCGTCTTCGACAGAATTGTGAAAGCTATCGTACGTTTCAGTTAGTTTCACACTCAGTTTCACTTCGGGTTTATGAAAAAGTGAGGCGCCTTTCGTGTGGTATTACTATTAAATGTAAAAAATTGATTTACGAACCTAAGAGAATAGTCAATAATTATTATTATGTGTTTATAAATCAAAATAAATGCTCTTCTACGTATTATTAGTAAAAGCTTTCTTTAACTACACACTATAACTTCACCTATTAAAACCTAAGTAAGTTTAAATGGCCAAATTGTTATTATTCAACATCAAGGTCGAATATTGATGAACAAATTAAGAGAAGTCGCAGGCGATTAAGAGATTGTAGTTCTTATATTGGTTAAGGTTAGAAGTTCGCCATGCATGTGGACTAAATGTCGATGGCATGATGTTAGAGCCATAGGCATGTGTCACATTATTTATTTATTTCTTTATTAACTTTAGTGACTAACACGACTTACTCGTAAAAAACCAATTACATTAGTTACAATTTATTATAAGGTCCAAAATAAATATTAGGCAGTACTGATCTATAACTACTTAGAAGGGATCACATTTCATAAAACAGCTGGGCACGAATATTTTTTTACGAAGTGAGATAAACGCCTTAGGCCTTTTGGCCCTCTCGAAATGGGTACCTGGCTTTGGCCCCAAAGTAGGTATACCTCCCAAAGACGGAGATCATAGAAATTACAAACACATAACAATAAAACAATACCTAATGCTAAAATATACAAATAAATAATAATAAATATACTCATCAAAGAACCAGAACTTATCAAAGTGCATCTCATGTGTCAATAACGCTGACTGTACAAAAATGTAAAACCATAAAGCTGAAAAGTGTGGGATCCCTAGTATGTACGCGAAGTAGTATTTATTTATTTATTGTAGGTGAGTAGTAGTAGCAGTAGGTGAATACAAGACACCAACACGGCATAGGATGCTAAACGTATTCAAATTAACAACGATAAACAACCTCCTGTTAGCAACTACCCTGCAATTTATCTAATTGTACCCAGATTAGATAAATTAAGGCCCTAGAGCCTACACTTTTGAATTTGTTAGAAATCTGCACCTAGATAGCTTTTTATTTGTGATAGCCTTTTCAATTTGTTTTATTATTATTGACACATTTATATCAGATAGTAACATAATACTTTTTTGTATACCAGCATGCAGGGTCTTATTGTCTAGTTTAGAATAGAGATAAATAGAGTCACCGAATGCGTAAATTAATTTGAAAACCAATCTATGTAAAGGAATGGTCATGGAAAGCTTCAATAATGTACCTACGCAATGTATGACAATGTAATGCCCTAATTTTAGAAGCTACCCTAAAGAAATATATCTGTACAACGGGAGCTGGTAAGATAATTTAGTTTCGATTCGATGTGGTTTCGATTCGACCTAGGAATTTATAAAATAAAGAGTTAAATAATTCGAAATCCATTGTGTTGGGGATGCCAACACTTTGAATTTAAAGGATATATGGATTTAATATAAACTACTAGAGTACAGTGAAGTGAGTACTTATGAATTCCTCTGTATGTATCGAATAGATCCGAAGTGGTCACGGCGCAAGAATCTGCCTCCAGCTCAGTTAGTGACTGTCGTAAGATCAGACTAAATGATATAACAGAAAGGAAGTAAAGATATTACTTATTTTTTCAATTATGTTACAATAAGAATTTTAATTAAGAATAGTTTACACAAGAAAGTTTAAATAAGAATATTACTTTTAAAAATCAGGATCGGATAAAAAAAACTTTAATTTACAATTTAATTCGATATCCTACCAGTTAAATGGGGCAAACTTAATAGAAAACGATGTGTGACGACCCAAACGAAGCCTGACCTTAGACATGACCGACCAGAGACGATGACGAAGCGGGATGAGGTAAAGCAAATGCATTTTTTGTGGCTGGCTAGTGATTATAAGTTTTTATGATTGTTAAAAGAATACACTAAGTTTCGGAACCGCGGAAATATAATAAAATGTACATCCCAATATATAACGTACTAGTAGTTTGATTGATTTATGCCATATTCGTCCCTAGTTTTCGGCCCACATTCTTTAATGATTGTATGAAGAATGGAAGGGAAAAAATGCCAATCAACTGAACACGTCAACAAATATCAACTTCACTAACGATGATAATATTTCGTCTGTATGCAATTGATGAAAAATAGTCGTGAAATTTTATATCAATGCTCCTGCGGCCAAACAATATGAACAAGATTTGAGAATAATTTTACGGCAAAGGACAATCAATATTCAATATTGTGATTGCTTGATTGCACATGATAGATTTTTCCTGATTTTGCCACATCATTATTTACACATGAAATCTAATTAGTTTTTCGGCAAGTTTGTCATAAAGGCGATATAATTTTATATAAATGGTTCAACGATCGCTGTAAATTTATTTTCTATGCTAGACAATTCACCATCACCGAACGTCACCGAACTGTAAATTTATTTTCTATGCTAGACAATTTCACCATCATCATCATCTTTAAAAGTCCACTCCTGGATATAGGGCTCCCCTAATGAGCGCCATAGATGGCATTATTTATCATTTGGGGGTTACTGTTATTGCTAGACAATTGGTTTCCCTAAATAACTGAAGCTCCTCGTGATTAATTATAATCTGGTGTTATTGATGAGTCAAAGCGCCCACCCACGCAGTCATTATACGAAGCTAGAAGTTTGGGTCAAGGTGTCGTGACGCTGCTTTTCTTTGAGTGTTTAGCTAACACATTAGGTACCTGCCTAACCTAAGCTTATAATAAGATATACATATTTCAAATAGTTTGAGTAATTTTGACGAATAATATACATTTAGTAACGTACAAAAAGAAAAAAATATAGAATTTCTATTTTATTTTCTATTGAGTATCTACTATTTCAACATTTTTGTTTATTTCCCAACGTAGTATTATTTTGAAGTTTCTGAAGTTGCTTTTGAAGTTTCTGTTATGATTATTACCATATTTTGTTATGGTTTTTCTGCAAACATGTAATCTTATTCTATTTTCACTTTCACCTTAACCTCGAATAGATAGCAAGGTTTTCACACTTTCAAGGCCAAATATTATGTAATCATCTTATTGTATTTTCAAAGCACTACATGTAGTGGCGCTACCCACGCGCGTCTAACAAGGCGAGCTAACTGCCTGCTAAGCACTAGCACCACGTTATGCTAATGCATCACCACCCACCTAAAGAAATGCACACAAAATGTGTTTTAGGATTCTTCTGTTAACATTAAACATATGCCTAGAGCATAGGTAAGTTTTACTAAAATAGGATAGTAAAAAATTATGCTGCCGAAGAAATTGTAGTAAATTGAGTAGGTACTTTGTACTATGACAGCAATCAAAATTTGATAAAAAAGAATAATTAGTACCGAATGCTATTTTCTCCACATACCTCCCTGACCATTTTTAGCTACAAAATAAAAATAACGTAGTTTGACGAATTCATTATTATGAGCTCATGAGCGTATTGAAGCGATACGGGCGTGACGTGAGTCGCACTCACCCTGATGAAGGGGACTTCATCAGGGTGAGACTTCTATTACCTAGTTTTATGTAGTGTAAGGATGCAAGGTAAACTATTAGCTTACTAGCTCATAATGATTATAAGCAGGTTAAATACGAACCTATTTTGTGTAGGACGAACACCTAGGTTTCATCCCTTAACGATCCCTCGAGCTAGTAGTTAGTAGCTAATAGTTTACCTTGCATCCTTACGCTACATATAACTAGGTAATACCAAACATAGAGAATTCGGTTGCTAAATTAAACCTCTTCATTGATAACATCGAACAAATCAATGAATAAATCTAATAAACCAACAAACTTTTATAATACGTAATGAGTATTACGCGTCCATGACTTTTCCGGTCAAATACACAAATAGTACCTACATTACATAATCGAATCCTTCTACATTTTTATTGCTAACAGAATATTATGAGATTCGCAATAAAATAGTCACAATAAAAATTTTAGGTTTCAAACTTACTAAGATGATATAAATCAATACAAATGTCGTTTACAATTTATATGACAATGATATCATCATTTTATTAAAACCACTTCAAATCTTATAGATAATAATCGCTAAATAATTCCGGCATAATGTTTTTGATAGACTCACGTTCATTAATCATTAATTTATATTTACGAGTATAACCCTCGACGAAATTAGGCTTGTCGTAGGTAAGTCAAGATTTTCAGATTTCCGTATTTTTTTTTTACAAAATAAGCACTTAATGATAGCATTTCACCACCCCAACTCTTCCCGTGCGTGTCGTAAGAGGCGACTAAGGGAAACACAGCGGGGGGCGGGCAGCAGCGCCTTCTGCAGAACAACTACACCGAACTGCGATCCCCAACCCGCATGCCCAGCGTGGGGATTATGGGCAACAACCCCCAAATGATGAATAATGCCACATATGGCGCTCATTAGGGGAGGCCTATGTCCAGCAGTGGACTATATAGGCTGATGTTGTTGAAGCACTTAATGAAGTTAAATTTTATACAATGATCCAGTGCATATGATTATAATTATGATTAAATGAGAGTAATAACTTATTATTGATTTTCAATGGAGTTCATCGTCAACCTACGAGTATGTTAGTCCACTGCTGGATATACCTCCCGAATGAGCGCCATAGCGCCCTGTCTTCAGCTTGTCGCATCCAGCATCTGACAGCAGTCTTTTGCAGATCGGCATCAAACCAGGAGGGCGTCCTACACTACGTTTACCGAGACGCGGTCTCCACTGTTATAGCTCGTAAATTGTTTTTGGTGTTCTTGCCAATGTTTTCAATTAATCGGTGCATCCGTTCCAAATGGCGCTCTTTACAGGAGCTGCCTATGTCCAGCTGTGGACTAATAATAGGCTGATGACGATGATGCATTCCAAAATAACCAAGCACCTAACCCGTTAGGGTTTTTGAATCATTGTAAAAGTAGAATGTCTACTAACATACAACCTTAACCTAAGTATGTCACTTTTCTATTAAAATATCTTTACTTTCAAAAAATTCTCAAGTGAAAGTGTTTCGTAACTTTTCTTCGCGTATAAATAACAAATCACCAGTTCCAGGTCAAAGGTTCTGCCAAAGGTCAGTACTGGCCTCTTGCCTCTGGCTATTTAACATCCTAGTAGACAGTGAGTCATCAATACGTTTTTATGTTGGAAACTGTCATTGAAGTTGATTGCTATCGGTCATTTGATATTTTAGGCAATAACTACAATGTCAATGGGCCCATAAAGGGTAAGGTAGGTTTTGTGACTCGTTCAAACCAAATTTTAATAATGAGGATACTACATATAAATATTGTATTGTATTTGAACGATCTTGCCCATATAAAACTTTTGGAACTATCCGGGTTACTTTAGAAGTCTAGCAGATCAGGAAGTCAGCTAGGTACTAAGTAGGTATTTGCATTAGTATCAGATAGATCTATAAAAAAAAACTACAAAATATCTTGGTGAGATACATATGTAAATATATAATAGTGTCATGATTTCAAAATTGTCAACACAAAGTGAGTTGAGAAAATGAAAAAATCCAGGGATGGGAGGTAACAATATTTATTTAGGATACTTATAATTATTACTTATCACATAATAACAATGGAATATTAACTAGTATAATAGGTTTTAAATACATACACAAATATATATCTAGGCAAACAATTTACTGAATAAATTAATTAATGAATAAATGAACACTTTATTAACATGTACAAGAAAAAAACAGTTATATATGTATAATCTTATATCTTACTTTTAAAAAAAGGACCAATGGCGGCCTTCTTGTTTAGAGCAAATTCCTGGCAACCTTATTATAGGAAAGTATAGATATAAGAAAATTAAGAGTTCGCAGTACAACAGAATTTACTATGCTCTTAAAACAATTAATGTATAAGATAACTAAATCCATCTAAATTATGTAAAACTTAAATAACAAATAAAAAATTTACAAATTATTAGGTAAGTATCACAACGTTTCTAAAAGACGGAATATATTTTTAAGAATACACTTATGCACGCGGCTTTGGACCGGTAACAGAAAATAAAATAATATGAAAAAGAATAGCACAGATAGTTAATTAAGAGAAAGGATTGGAGTCCCCAAATATCAACTGAGGAAACAGCTTATAGGTGCAGAAAGCGTATTAAAAGCAAATCAGAGTTTTCAAAAACGGTTTGTTTCCTTTTATTGAAATTGCCAAGGTAAATACAGGAGATACCTTCATCTCATCATGTTTCAGCTGATGACGTTGTTGTGGGTGTCGTGATCATGAATATGCCAATTTGTCTATCTGGTTTAATACAATTGAATTTATAAAATGGCTAATGTAAAGAATTAAGCCGCGAACATAAGCTTAGGGTAGTCGTTTCAAACGGTGAGTCTACTCCGTAACGTGTCCGTAACGATCGGTTATCTCTGCTAAACTTATTTTTTTGTCAAAAGCCGATATTAATACTGTCTCAGAATATTTTATTTAAATGTCACAAAGCCTTCCAAAACGCGGCCTTTGCTGATTTCCCGTTTTTCCAATTCCATCAAAAAAATTACGTCCGATAGTGAGAAACTTTAAACAAAATCAAAGTGCCTATTTCCTTTTGATCTTATAGGACTCTTGGAGATTAGTGCGATATAAGTTTGAAACGGACTACCTTTTGTATGTATTGAATGCCTACTTACTAATCAAAATGCTTAATAAAAGACTGTGGAATATAAGCTAAACTTGCAGCAACAGCGCTACCCCCGCCAAGGTCCACTTGGCCGGCTTGTCCTTGGTCTTCAAGTTGAAGGTCCACACGTACGTGGGACCGCGTGTGCGAGTCTTGTATACTGGACACTCGTACATATTGCGGAGGTCTTGCTTGTCTTGAGTTATCGCCTGGACGAAAGGTAATAGCAAGTCTTAGTGGTTGCTATGTGGAATGTAGGAGCTTCCGACAGTGTCCGAGAGGAAAATAACCTGAAGTTGATCCAGTCATGGCTGATATCGTCAGGTAGCTGGTATGGTATTAACTGGTATGGTTCCTCTAACAAAATGTGAAATAAATCCTCAAAACAGAAGAATTTTAGTGAACAAACAAAACTTAGATGTTTTGTTAACTGAATTCTTAAGAAATCCAATATTTCAATATTTCAAAATACTTTAGATAGTGACATAAACACTATCTAAAGTATTTTGAAATATTAGATTTCAATGACCTTCATGGTCGTGGAATAACACAACTATATTTATAAGTTCAGATTTCATGGTTTTCCTGTCATTTAGTTTTTCAAGTTTGTTAGAGAGCTTATATTAGTAAAATTAACCCTAACGCTCGATGCAATAAAATTACAGCGTGGAATTCTTATCAGATTTTAGTCGGTTCGGTTCCTGGGCGTCCTGGTTCGAAAATCTATGCTAATTTCTTTGGTCGGACCCAAATTTTGAGTCAGTTCCAACTATATTGACACAATATTTTTAGGAAAGGCCTCATTATAAAATAATGAATAACACAACAACAAAGAAATCTTCAAATCCGATGAAAAAGAGGGCACGACAATCTCACCCTAACATTGATAACAGGCATAGGCGGGAACAGATCCTTAAGGCGCGAGTCCATTATAATCCCGGCTTGAACGTCCCAGCGAGCGCCCTCCATCAGGAGCCCGTGGACGTACGCACCGTCTTTCGGAGCCGCCCTGGAATCAAGGATGCTGTCGGACGGAGCCTTGTTAGACGGTTGTGTAAGCGTGCGCTGAGGTGGGTGTGCAGCTTTAAGCTGAGCTGACGATGTGTTAAATTCTACTTATAGATTGGTAGAGCAATGGAAATAATGTTTGGAGAAAAAATAACCAATATTAATATTGAGTCTAGATGAGACGTAAAAGACTGGGATATGTGATAATGAATCCAACTCCTCATACCTATGAGACAATAAATTCGATTTTTAGACGAAAGACATTAATAATTTCCAGAAGATATTTGACACATAGTCAGCACAAGATGATAATTAACAGCCGAAGCTAAGCAATGGACGGTCGTCAGTTTGATCCATATTGAAGCCAGGACTTATCTTTGCCATTCTGCTAGCCAACCGTAAGAACATCCAAGGCGGTTACAGAATCCAAGTTAACTATGTCTATGGATTGAAGCATCGCATAATAAGCCAGTCTGTAGTCAGCGTTATGCCTGGAAATACGCCTAGAAGAGCTGAAATGTCAGTTCGCAATACTTTCAACATTTCTAAGGAAACATGCTGCATTTCATGCAATTTTGATTTGAAGCCAATTATGCAGCGTATGAAGTTATTTATGGATTTTTTCATAATGTTTAGAATCGAAAGCACTCACAAAACGATTACACCTACATTTTCAATTAAAAGCCTATTCTAGGTTAGTCTAGTAAACAGTACCGATTTTCACCTTCCTACATAAAGTATATTTCAAGCAACAACTCACCAAAATACCTGCTATAGAAATTATTACAACATAATCTACCTACAGGTCTGAAAGGAAGCGCAATTTCGGAAAGCCATAACCAAATTAGTATGCCTACCTTATATGCCTACATTAAGGCTAGGTATTCCTGCAGCTGTAGGCATTTTGTCCTGTCTAAAGTTGCGCGCGAAATACTTATGTAGCGCAGATGCAGCGCCAACGACATAGTATAGAAATAAGCAGTAGCATAATATTATTTCACTTTAGAAACGCTGTTGCTATGATCAAACTTTGTTTATAGTTTTCAGTTAGAGTTTCGTAAATAAATGAAGTTGTTACAACTTCATCTCTATTTATGTTTCTTAATATAGATAATGAATTAATAATAAAGTAATTGATCCCAAGATAACCAACCAAACCAAGAACGCTGAAAAACGTCCGGACCAGACCAACAAAAGGCATAGTTAATTTCCGAACTTCGTTTTTTAAGTACCTACAAAATTTGAAATAAATACTCAAATAAAGAAGACAAAGAAGCAAATAGAGAACATTCGCTTCTATGATTTAAAATTTTGTTTGAAATAAATACAAAGAATAAAGGGTATCAAATAAAACAATTATAATAAAATATTATTATTTTCTCAAAATTCTCCAATATTCAATTCTAGCGTGCTTGTACCCGGTTAGTGGCTCAGGAGATGATAAGGCTATGGACTCCACATAATTAACTTTTCCATTTGTGGTAAGGCTAGGAAGTCTATAATTTACATTTTCATCTTGAAATCACAACGATATTCGGATCGATGGGTTCGAACCTACAATTCTTTTTTCGACCTTTTTCAACGTATTTTACTTAGTATGAAACTTAGGCGATTTTCAAAACCTGTTTTGAATTGTCGAATTCCATACCTTTGATTTGAATTGCTCTCAATGAAAAAGTCTCATTGTATGAAAATTTGTTTTATGACCATATTTCAAAAAGTTTAGTTTTTACAGACTTCTCTATATTTTTTCTGTAAATTATAAATCTATATCTACAAACGCATAGTACATTTTACATCGATCACTCTGCAATCTTCGGAGATAGGGGGTTGGTGGGGGAATGGTTAATTTTTTGACCATTTATTACATTTCACATCGATCGCTCTGCAATCTTTGGAGATAAGGGGGGGAATGGTCATTTATTCGACCTTTTTCTAAATATTTCAAAAAGTATAAAATTCATCAAAATTTCAAAATCTGTTTTGGAATGTGCAAATTGAAACCTTTCATTTGATACCCCATTCGACTCTTCAATGATCATTCTTGATTCAATTTCAAAATTTGTACCTACTGAAAATCTTTATTTTGATTTTTCATTTATTTTCATAATTCGCCGCCCCCACCGAATAATATGGTAACCGACTATTACTATAGAAGTGTTTTTATTTGAAATAATTGTTTCTGAGGTGCGATTACACCTTGTGAATTTTTTTCAGGCAAATCCTACGAGTAGTTCTTGAGATAGGCTTTTTGTAATGGGTTTTAATTTTTTATTAAACGAAAAATAAAAACAACTCTTTGATCCGAACAACATCGCAACAGGTTAATACTCACTCCTCGATATCTCGCTTTTTATTGTAAGATGTGATTGCGGTTTTATTCGGGAAAAAAAGATAAAACTTATTTTACGTAAAGTAGAAAACCCTCTTATTCATGTTTTAATTGCAGTTTTTTACTATATAATATTTAAAAAAATCTGAAAACAAGCAGCGGAGCCATAATAGAAAAAGAATATAGGTATAGCGCACGGTTTAATTATTGAATTTTTCATCTGGGTCCCTAACTATGGTCATCACGGAAAATTTTGCATTTTAATGATAAAAAAAAATTCAAATCGGTCCAGTAGTTTCGGAACAATTCAAACAAACAAACAATCAAATCTTTCCTCTTTATAATATTAGTATAGATAAAAGAAACCTATTAACATGTAATAAAATTATAGATTAAAAACTAGAGGTTAGCAGCTCGGGGGGAGTGCCTTGCCTTAGGCGGCCTTATCGCATTGGAGTTTTTACTTTTCATAACCTTAAACGTCTTTGATTTGATGGTAATCGATATCCATGTGTAAAATCTGCGATAGTAAACTTTCAGTTATCTTGGATTTGAAAATGGACATCTTTTTCGTAATCTACGTGTTTGATTTAGTCGAAAACGATACCCATATAAGTGGGTAGGTAAGTAGGTCACACAGCACAGCTCGCTTCGCTCGCCGTGCTGTTCCTCTTTGTCGCATTGCAGCTCGCTTCGCTCGCCGCAGTGCTTCACCCGCTTGCTGGGAGCGGGGGGTCGTGGGGGTCACAGCACGTCTCGCTTCGCTCGCCGTGCTATTCTCCTTAGTCGCATTGCAGCTGGCTTCGCTCGCCACAATGCTCCACCCGAAAAAAAAGGTCAAAATTTGGCCAATTTTCGGTTTTTTATAAAATCTTTTTTTATAAAAAACCGAAAATTGGCCTGGGGGGGTCATAGGGTTCAAATTTTTTTTGGCGTTCAAAATGATTTCTTCTCCTCTACATGATTGTGAAAAAATTTTTCTTCTAGGTCGATCCGTTTGGGACATACAAAAAGGGGGGGTGAAAATGTGGGTGGAGCGGGGGTGATTTTTTTTATTTTTCAACTCTAGAAGAAACCCTCTATACGACTCCGCAATCCAAATTTTTCTATAACGACTATTTCCGGTAGCAACTTCAAAAGGGGGGTCTGGGGGCAAAGGGAGGGGAGAATTTTTACCTGCCTTTGAACTATTTGACCCCCTCTATACAACCCCACAAAAAATAACATTCAGTATGGCTCTGTTTGGGAGCCCCCCTAAAGGGGGGGGGGGAGAAGGGGGCAAATTTGGAAAAGTCGGAATTTTCCTTAGGTCCCCCCGATGCCCTCTATACGATTCCGTAAAAAAAACCATACCTATGATGGTGGAGGGGGCTCCACCATCAAGGAGAACAATTATGTCAATGCTTTATAGATATATAAAATGTTAATGTAGTTAACTAAATATTATTGGCTTCAATAAATCATTCCAGTAAGTAGATAATATATTTTTAAACTAGAACAATAACCTTTATTAATTTTCTGCCTTACATACCGATGATTTTATACTATGGCACTACGACCGTCACATATCATGTCAAAGGTTGAAGTAAAATTGAATCTAACGCCATTGTGTCAGAGACTAAAATTGCATAACAAATGAAACATTTACGTACTTCATAAATTAGCGGAAAAATTGACATAGGTCCGTCGTCTGTAAGCGCCAGAGCGCGACTGATCGTGTCTGCCAAGCCACCACGCTTGTGAATTTTGTAGTTATTTCAAAATAGTGATTTTGAAAATCATTTTATCAGGACAAACTCTGCGAATTTGTCTAGAAATAATTACTGTCTTTAATTGAGTACAAAAAAAAACTTAAAATATCACATAGTTTAGTCATAATATTGAAAAAACATTTCAAAAAGGGGTAACTTCGAGATTTTTTTTTCCCGAGCGAAGTTTATAAAATCTTGTATCTGAATGCGAATTTGACTAGACTAAATCCTTAACTATTACATATCTTTTTTACAGAATTTTTAATCAGTATTCCTACATCTCAGATGGTTTTGAAAACCACAAAAGTGCGGCCTCTGTTGGGATACCTGGCCTTAAGGACTCTAGAAATTTGGTGAAAGATAAAAATGCCTGTTAGGTATAAACTTGAGTTATATTGCCTAGGCAGCTTGAAAAGCTGGTTATGGATAGTACTTACATACTGATGAAAGTCAGACGCTCAGTTCAAGCAAGAATAAAAGAACATCAAGATGCTATAGTAGTACCAATTTGCTTACAAATAAATAATGCTGGACAAATAAATGTTTTGTCCTTAATTAATTGTATAAGAAACTATTTGTTGAAAGAACGATTTTAATTTCCTTTCAGACCATCATCATCATCCATCGAACGAAGTATTTGATAACATTTTAATAGTTTGGTTACTATCAAAGGTTTCTGTTTCTTTCGCTGGTTTCCTGTAATATAAAGGTCATAAACCATGAAGTAAAGCGTAGAAACCCCTGACGAGCCACTGTGGAAGCGATCAAAATAATTAACTTTCACCAGATCCTTCAATAGAATTTCTTCCAAGCAACTTATACATGATATTACTTTTATTCGATTGCAAATCAGCGCTGCACAATACCTTTCCCTTGTTAAAAGTAATTTATGTTTATTACTCTGACACCCCCGAGAATATCTTGTACGAAAGTATAAATTCTCATAATAAAGTGTAAGAAATTGTCAAACAATAAATTTTTATAGAAATATAATATATATAAATATCCCAAGTGCTGTGCTGACCACTACACATAAATCTTTAATTTCCTAGAGACTACCCCGAGTGCGAGGGCTTACGCACTATACTAACAAAAATATCTTAAATACGTTTTTATTATTATATTATGTGAGTACAGCAGACGCTCGGATGATAAGATATACTCCTTATCATCCGAGCGTCTGCTGTACTCACATAATAGAGTAGACAAGAATCAGGGGGTTCCTGAAAAACACCTGCTCCGACCAATATCACTTTTAGACATAGAGCAACGCGGTCCTCCGGCGGACCGGAGGGGAGTGGCCATAGCGTTATTTGTCGATTCAACATTGTCAGGCAATTTTGGCGGGGGGGGGGGGGGGGGGGAATCTGCGCTGCGCACTCATTTTCATACGAAATTAAAAATACTCTAACAAATTCACCCACACATTGATACATTCTGTCACAGAATGAACTAGTTTTATAGTACGTGCAGGTCCGCGTGGACTTGTACTTTTGACAGAGGGGAAAGCTGCGTATGGCTACTCCCCTCCGGTCCGCCGGCCGGGGGCCCGCGTTGCTCTATGCTTTTAGAAGTTTAAATACTTACGTGAACTCCTCCTTCATTTTTTTCGTGACGTCACATTGCAGACACATCTTATCCAATGGCAGCTCGTACCTACGAGCCGTACTCTGCATTATGGCCGTCAGTAGACTTTGCGGGTTGAAAAAACCAGCCAACCACACGGACGATGGTAGCTGGGAACATACCAGCGGGATATAAACGATTTGTTCAGAAAATGCTGAGTCAGCGTCTACAGAGGTAGACAACCACATTCTGAGAACAAACCATTAGGTGGGTTTTAAAGATTGATCCAGAAAATGCTAAGCTAGCGTCTAAAATGGAATAAAGAAAACCAGTATATTAAGTATGTGTGTGCTTTTTTGTGCTAGCCGAGTCTTTTAATAAAGTAAATTAGAAAAATTTGCCTCAAGTGACAAAAACTCACTACATACATTCGTTACATCTGTTATAATGTTATGTGATTTTGTTATGTTGACTATAACATTTTTTTAAATTATTTATTGAACAAATTGTTCTTTAATAGAAATGTCATAAGGATTAAAATTATACTTTCTGAAATGCTGGAAACTTTAGATTAAAAAGGAATGACAATTACCTATTGTAGGTACTTATTTGGAAAAAACCTTAACTGGCATAAAAATGTTGCCAGGTATGGCATCAAAATGCACGATTTTAGCTAAATTAGTGGATTTCTACTCAAGATACTCAGGCGGTGATTAACAGAAAAGTTATATATGATTCATACCACAAAGTCGGTGGCCCAGGTTTCCAATTCCCTCAGTCTTAGGAGTAAGTCCACATACCACGCCGCCAGACCGAGCAGCGAGGGGTAAGCTCTGCTTCCCCATATCGCTGGCACCTAACGGCAAATCAATAACACCTTATTTCTTGTCAGAACATAGTATAAAACAAAGACACTTCCCGCTCTGTGTTTGTCCCTATGTATGCTTAGATCTTAAGAACTACGCAACGGATTTTGATGCGGTTTTTTTTATTGATAGATTGATTCAAGAGGAAGGTTATTGTATCAGCATTGCACCTGTGCAAAGTTGGAACAGGTCGCTAGTTTTATAATATTTTTTGTATGAAATAAGTGATTATTTTGTATGCCTAAAGAAATAAAGATATTAAAATCTGATTATTTTTAGAGTCATAAGAACACATTTATAACTTTGTTCGATACAAATAAGGATACAAATAAACTGACGAACATTTTGAAAACTGGTGCAATATCTAGAGAGAACATACCTGGTCTAGAAATAGTGCGTTTTCCAATTCCTCCATCACTGATGTGATTGTCAATTCGCCCTGAAAAAAATAATGCATTACGGAAACCTGGTTCGAAAAACTTAAAAGATAAAAAAATACAGCATACAAGTATATGCCTGGGACGCATTCTTACATCAAAGGCAGATTCACTTTGGTACGCTGACCCACATGTATAATACGTAAATATACAGAGAGTGGGATGTTGGTCCTTAAAGCAGGTGATTTTGGTGTCTATTTGGCTGATTCCAAAATCATCTAAACGAATTTTAAAGCAGTATTAACTTTGCTATCACTGTCTTATCGATCGAAATAAAAATTCATACCTAGCATTTTGTGAAATTAATTTAGTTTTTCTGAATTGACACCACGTTTTTACTCAAATATTTCTCGGTATTTAAAAAGTGACAGCTAATTTTCCTTTCAATTAATAAATTAATTTATTTCTTTTTAAGGAAAGCCTCTATGCTAATAATAATATTATACAGAGGAAAGATTTGGAAACTACTGGACAGATTTGAAAAAATTCTTTCACCATTAGAATCCCAACGTTTCTGTGATGAACTATAAAAGTAAGGGTTACGTATGAACAATTAAATTTTTGTTAAATACCCGTGCAAGCTGGGGCGGACCGCTAGTCTTATACAAATACAAAGAAGGTCACAATTACCAACAAAAAACTAACAAACGGCCTTCACAGCTAATGACAGCTAAATGACAGCATAACAAATTAATAACTCACCTTGAGTCCCAAGTCGAGTTCCCTCAAGGACCGCTTCATCTCTCCCGTGAGATAGTTCATCCGCTCGCACTCCTGGAAGGCGACGATCACGTACGGAGTCCTCTCTTCCACCTTACCCATTATCTCGACCATGTTGAACTCTTCGGGGAGCTTCTCCATTATCTCGTCTAGCATTTGTTTTACCTGCCAAGTGAGGGTAAAGTTGTGGAACACTGCCCGGCCACAGAAGAGGCCAGAAGGAAAACGGGATTGAGGAGTCTTATAGAGTCATCAAACCCGTCGAAACCTTTAGAAAAGCTGAAACGAAGCTGTCAATCGCCAAAAGACCTGCTCCGGTGGTTCAAGGAACTGGGCTGATTAGGGCCTAGTTAGTCAGGAGGATAATGCACAATACAATTCTATGCGAGATGTCAGTCCAGATCTCGGTTCCCCCACTTAGAATTAGAGGGTAAAGTTTGAATAAGTACTTAGATATTTATTTATATTTCTACAGCAATTATTGTCACATGGACTGTGACCTTTAAAATTATCCGTTTAAAATTATCGGCGTGATTAGGAATCTGATGTCTGCTTCAGAAGAAGTATGCTCTTGTGGAGGAGGGGACATTGTTGAGGACTTTTATGGACTAAGTAAAATGGATCTAGTTGTGAAGCTGGTACCACAGTAACCTAAACATTTACGTTGTGTACGTACGAGATGTGTCACAATACACGTTATGAAAGAGCTCTGTATCCCTTAATTTTTTTTTATTGGATAAGACTCATTAAGGGTGGCCTAAGTCCAGCAGTGGACTAACATAGGCTGATGATGATGATGATGAAAAAGACTTAACAATCCCACTTTTATAATTGAAAACGTTCAAATATGAAAGTGCTTAACTTTTAGACCTTAGTTCTACGACTCTTGTCTCTTACACACGTCACAAAATAGAAACATCATAAGTTAAACTGTCAAATAAAATACTAACTTTGATGACTTAAATCTGTTTCAAAAAGGTCGCATCACTAAACTCATCAGATTAATAAACACTAATAAACTGGGGTATTACTTTGTCTTCTCTAGTGACCGTGGTGGCGCCAGACGCCTGGGCGTCTCTCGGCTGCATCTCGAATATGGTCCGAAAGAGGTTCTCGGACGTTGTCGTCAGGAATCCAATCTCTGCGTTGGGGTGCAGCCCGTATAGATAGGGCGATTCGACCGGCATCGCATCTTCTATGTACTGGTGGTAGCCGACATAGTCTGTGTTGGGAGGGGCGGGGAAGCCAGGGGCTAGTTGGAGCTCGCCGTCTACCTGGGATCACATCATACAACGGTTACAGTCCGAGAATATAGTAAAGTATAATACCGCGGTTTTGTTGGTTTTTCGTTGGTATTTAAAGTTAAATGTCTACGAAGATCTTTGAGAGACCAAAACATTGATAACACATCCATTGTATTTGATGATAAAAATATGCTACGACAAGATACCAGATTATGAGATTCAATGAATTTGTAATCTACTATAAATTTTTCTCTTCTCATCCCTTTGTACAAAATTTTACTTAGCTAAATGGTTATTTTGTAAACCTAAAGAAATAAAATTACTGTAAATCTGAATCTGTTATCTACCTAACTATGATCCGTGGCCACGTTTACTTACAGCACAAAGAATGATGATATTAAAGTTTCATACAAAAAATAAAGGATTTACAAAATCCTTTGAACCTAATAAACGTGCATTTGCATGACCCCATCTACGTCTAAAACTCTTATTTCATGTGTGAAATAACTTCTAACTCACCAAATCTGGCTGCATAAGCTCTTCTAAATAAGCGTTGCAGAGCCTCCTGTCCCAATCATCAGTGATGTGTCCTCCGTACATGATCTCTCCGAACAGATATCGAAGGTCCTCCCATGGGACGCGAGAGTTGGCTTCGAGGTAGTTGAATAGTACGAACACGCTGATTGTTAGATCACCTGGAGGTATCAGTCAGAAAGGTTATTAGGTTCAAGGGATCACTTTGAAAGGACGCACGATTATTAGGTTTAAAATTTGAACATAATAGTCGTGCATCTATTAATGATCTCTTTTAGGTCTTACACTTATAATATGAGTAAAATTAAAACTTATAGCAGCTATGATTCTCTATCTTAACAAATCTTCAAAGTTACCTACGTAACTTTACGAACTGTACCTGCGTACCTAATAATCGTGCGTCCTTTTTCTAACTCAATTATGTCTTAGACTCTTAGGTCATCTATGTTAAATTACGTCTCCTAGCAGCTATGCTTCTCTAACTTACCAGACAGATATATAACATCTCAAATAATACAAAATTTTACTATAAGTATTCACGGGTATTTATCCACGTTCGTTTCCGGGATTATTTATAATAATGTGTTCAGATCCCGTAAGTTAAAATAATATACTTTGGATGGCAGATGTATGTAAGTCTTCGAACAGAAATTTCAGTTACCTACGGTATAAATTTTGCATAAATGTATCTTGACCGATAAACATTAAGCTTTTTATCCCAGAAAAAAACGTGCAAAGCTACGGACAGCTAGTAAACAATATACAAATAATGTTATGATAGGTAACGTTCGTTAGGTTCACATGAAAATCTGAGCGTAACCATAATCAAAAACAGCTAGTCTTAGGTCTAGGTCTTTCAGGTTATTTACAACCACTAGCGTTTCAGATTTACAACGCAGATTTATTTGTAAAAGGATTCTTCCAGGGTAATTGCCCACCATCTATTAGATCTTAATCAGATTTGCTATGAAGTTCTGTATAATTTTTTTTTAGTTCCTGGACTTACCTACATTGAACGGGTAGATTTTGTTCCACCCTTGCGGGCCAAACTTGCGCCTCTCTGCCACCACCGCGTGGAAATAGCAGAGTGCGAACAGTATTGCTTTAAATTCGGCTTCTTTACCACACATTTCCAGAGTCTCTTGATTGAAGTTGTCCAGTGCTTTGTGTATGTTTGCCTGAAAGATGAAAATGACGATGGAGATGCTGTGAAAATGCATGTTTTTTATTCTTATATAAGAATGGTATTATTAGGTGTTGCGGTTGACTCTAGACTCATTCGAATTCACAGAAAATGTTGAATATAGTGTAGAGTGTAGGGAATCATGATGAGACAAGCGCAGGACTAAAGGGAGTGGCAAAAAGTTTGAAGGCCTTTACCCAGTATACACGAAATCCTCAAACAATACAATTACGTCTGTGGAGCTTGTGAAGATGTCAGGAAGTTTTGTCCTTCTGAGTAGAACTGGTTATTGATACAAGAAAAACAAACAATATTTTTATTTATTTATTTATTTATAAAGGAAAACCAGCAGCACAAACAAAAAAATTAAGACTTAGAAACTAGAAACAGTAGGCTATTAATAGGTTTTCACGGGTAAGAAGAATATTAGTAACATAGAAAGTGTGAACAAGCTAAGGAAACAGATAACCTACATAATACAATCAACTTCATACAAACATAGAAGCAATTATTAATGAAATATAGATATCTAAAATATAACTTACAAGCAACAGAAATATTGATCGATAACAGTATATGTACATGGATTACAGGATAATAAATTACTCGCATGCCAAGATTAACTTATGCTCAACATCCTCGCCGGATGGTGAGAAGAAGTCAGAGCTCAACCGCCGTCTCACGGAGTTTACGCTGGAACAGAAGAGGTCCAGATCTATTGTTTTAGAAAGTTTATTAAATTGATCGCCAACTCGCCACAAAAATGAATTCTGACGATTATTTGTTCTAACCAATGGCGTGTGAATGATTTCGTTGAATCTAACCCTTTTTGGAACGTTAATTGTTATTTTAGAAAGAAGCTCGGGGCAATTTATATGGTTGTTTGTGATCTTGAGAAGAAATAGCAGGTCGGCAATTTCACGTCTTTTACTAAGTGGAAGAACGTGGAATCCACGACAGATAGCCATGTAATTAGACGAGCTGTACGGAACCTTTAGACGAAAGCATAGATATTTAATAAATTTGATTTGTATCCGCTCGATTCTGCCCACGTAGATATTGTATCGTGGATTCCAGATTTGAGAAGCGTATTCAAGTATACTGCGTACGTATGTGCAGAATAAGATTTTGAAAGTTTTGCATCTATTAAAATTGGCTGAACTTCTCATTAAAAATCCCAATGCTTTTGACGCTTTTCTAATAATAGAGTCGATATGAGAGTCGAAAAGGAGTTTTGAATCATGCAGTACACCTAGGTCTCTAATAACATTACATTCGTGCAGAATCTGGTTTTTTAGACGGTAAACTGATTGAATTTTGGATTTTTTACGAGTGAAGGTAACAATTGAACACTTGGATGGGTTTAAATCTAGTTTATTTTCGTCACAATACACATCAAGCCGATGCAAATCAGCCTGCAAGTCGCTTGCATCCAGAGGTGAGTCAATAATTTTAAATATTTTCATGTCATCAGCAAAGGAAAGTAGGTGACTGTTAATAAAACAAGTAGATATATCATTAACAAATATAAGAAAAAGCAGGGGACCAAGAAGGGATCCTTGGGGCACGCCACTTGGAATAGGAACCCAGCTAGATATGTAATTATTGACAACGACAGCCTGAGACCTATTGCAGATGTACGACGAAAACCATCGGAGCAGATTCCCTCTTATACCCATCATAAGTAATTTAGACAAAAGAATTTTATGATCGATCCTATCAAAGGCCTTGCTGTAATCGGTGTAAATTACGTCAATCTGATGGCCATTATCCATTGATTCAGATAAAAACTCATTGAAGATGATGAGGTTAGATACAGTCGACCGCCCTATGAGAAAACCGTGCTGGAAGGGGGAAAAAGATTGATGAAGTGCAGAGTATATCTGATTGTATACAACTCTTTCAAAGATTTTAGCAATTATACAGAGCTTAGAGATGGGCCTATAGTTACTTACCTCTGATTTAGGGCCTTTTTTATGAATTGGTGATACAAAAGCAGATTTCCAAAGTTTAGGCACGGTGCTAGAAGATATAGATTTAATAAATAGAAGTGAAATAGGAATATAAATTGATTGAGCACAATATGAACAAAATCTGGTGCCGCCGGCGATGGGTTGGTAAGCCATTGTCGGATGGTTTGTGAAGTCTTTCGTAGACGCAATCTAGAAGGGCGTTATGTGTTCTGATATTGTAATACTGATACATTTACCTGCATGCCGGTGGGAGGTTCGTTAGTGATCTTGATGCTGGACTCCAAGATCCCCTGCGGTATGATGTGTGCGTCGGCGGTGGCGGCCGGCTCCGCTGACATGAACAAGCGGAAATCCTCGTGGCAGCCGTTTGCGAAGCTTTCCATCTTCTTTTCGAGGTTGGGCAGCCATTTCTTTACTAGATGAATGTTCTGGATGGGAATGATATGTAACATCATAATGATGGGCCTAGATAATTCTTCTACGTACTAAGATTACCGTGCGGGCATTTCATAATTTCAAAGGTATTTATTTAGGAACAATTACATGGTTGTAATAATTATTGGAATTCGATGACGCCCGCAATAGATTTGAGTAATACTGTGTCACAGATATTATCGCCCTCTTCACAGATAGGTTAGGACATAACACACAAACACAAGTGGACCCTGTATTCCTTTACATTCATCATAATCCAAGCCTCGTTAGGACCTTTTGGTCCGTCAAAATTATTGTTAGTTTTACGTTCGCACCTATGGTTTGCACTTTAACCACGGAAATTTAATAATAGCTAAACCAATAAAGGAGAACGTAATGAGAATTGAAAAAAGTGTTAAGCAACATGAAGATCACAAGACATCTCTACAAAGTCAGTAATTCGACAGTATTTATTACCTGTAGGACCACCCAATGCCCCTTGACCAACGCCTCGTCCATAGCTTGCTCGGCCACCACCTCCTGTCCCTGTCCCAGAGACACGTTGTGGAAGTTACCGTTGTCAGCGGTAAAATTCATCACCTTACAAATAAAAGAACATCATTTTTACTTTAATTTAAACATCAAATCACTGTTTTTATTTTGAATTTCCCATTCATACGCAATATCAAAATTATTGGTAATTTGAGCATATTTTCACCAAGCACTCTATTATTTGTATTAGAATAGTATTGATCTATATTTTTAAAAACAACACTTTAATTTCACTTTGCTCAAAGTAGAGACGGATCCGATAATTTAAGGTATTTAAAAACACATTTTTAGCAATAACAGCCTATTAAATTAAGAGATTATTGACAAAAACTTTAAAAAGCTGTCTGTTATTCAAGCCTCTGGTGTGCCTCTGGTATTATAGTAAGATTTATATTCTATAACACATACCTTGCCTAACGCCTCGACATCTTTCAGCGGGTTGACCCCGGGCGATAGGATAAAGAATATAGGCGTAGTTGGACTAGTTTCTTCAAAAGATTTACTGAACTCAACTGTACGGTTTTCCACGTATTTTCCGCCCATCTTTTCTTCAATATACGCTCTGAAAAATAAAGATGATCAACGAAATGCAAGTTCCAAAAAGTCATTGTGCTGTTAGTCTAGATTTTCAGTGGCACAGCGGAATTTTCCTTTGCAAATATTCGAGATTCACAATACATTAGTGGTGTAACCATAGATTTTAGTTATTATAGTGTGTAAGGCCTCGCACTCGGGGTAATCTCTAGGAAATTAAAAAAAATACCCTAAAAACGATCAAGTCTTGCCGAAATCGAAAATTTTCGGGATATAATTTAGTAACTGACAATGTCACATATAAAGTAAGATAAATACATAAGTAGCTCGATACAGTTATTTTTAAAGATTTCTGAAAGATTTTACGGACAGTGGTATGGGTTTGGTACGAGAATGTTCTAAGAGTGCTACTTACGCAACTGCGTATGTCATTCGGTCAGGTCGTAATGCTCTCATCATGCATAAACGCTGAAGAGGCGTTTTGTTTTTCCATTCCTAGAACAAAGATCAATAGGTTATCACTAATATATCATGTAAAACTGCCTGAACAAAAACTAACAGGACTTTCAAGTAGGTACTTGATTTAGATTTATATTTTCTATAAAAGTTTTAATAATGTATGACGTCAATGTGGCGATGGGCGAAGGTCCGCTTGCAACGCAAGAGGTTGCGGGGCCGATTCTTGTCTCAAAACAAATGTTTGCACCATCTGCAGATATAATATATTCCGCATTTTCTGGTAATTTTCTAGGTCAAATAAAAATAATATCTGACTATGCAATGTATTGTTTATGTTTATCAGTTATCATCATTACTCATAACACAAGGTCTGCTTAGCTTGGAGCTAGACGACGCTGTGTGGATTGTACGGCATTATTTATTTAAACTGATATTTCCATATTCTTTTTTATTTATATTTCTTGAAATTTGGAATAAAAAAATCACTTACTGCATTTCTTCAATGACGAGAGTATGCTAACTAACTGGAAAGGATGAGTTTAGGAGGCTAGCTATATACAGATTCCTGAACGCATCCCTTCTGGCCAGAGAGCTTTGTGAACAGTCTAGTAACACCTCGAAGATGGCTGTATGTATAGTGTATGAGAAATGGATGATTAGAATTCTGAAAAAGCAAAGCATGTGCGCCTTTTAAAACTCAGAATACCCTTTATAAAATAATTAATAAGCTAATACAAAATAACTACAATAAGAATGCGTATGAAGCGAAAACCATCGGGTCATAGACTATTGGCCGTTCAAGTTATCGTTGGATTGAAAGCCAATCTCCGCGAACTCAAAGATTCTATTATATAATTCTAGCAAGAGACAGCTCCTAATCGAAATGGCTGGGAAAATTGTCGTAGGCCAAAATTCACTTTATACCGCTAAGTTAAGTTTATTTGTAACTAAGAAATAAAAAAAATCAGTTCCATACTTAATTAAAAAATATTATATAATGATATTAACAATATTGAATTACATAGTACAATATTAATAAACAAGTAGTTTGTAGCTAAAACTGAAGCTACAAAACGGTCACAACTCAGCTTATGCAGGTTTCAAAATAAACCTGTGCTGGTTTACCGCTGTCCCAACAGCGGTACGAGGCCTTTTTGGTAATCCAATCTTAGTCGTTGATTCTTGGCAGAGTCGTGGTTGAGATGGGGTCATGATGAACAGCTGTTGTGCTACGCGCTTCTATGAGATGCTTTGTGGGAGTCTAATAAATGAGGTAAAGAACAAATAGATGATATATAAAAAAATAAAAAGAGCTTTAATCCATATGACATAAACAATTTCAAAGTCCTTCTTGTTACAATTAATTACGATTCTAATTGTAAACATAGATAAATATTAAAAACGTGCACAGTAGTACTCGTATTATAGAATAGAAAAACTTAATTTAAATTAGATGTCTTGTTTGAAATGAAATGAGAAAATTTTATTTGAAACACAATCAACAAAAATAGTAAAGACAAACATGACTAACCAAAACACAAAGCATTAACTACTAGTTTTTTTTTTTTTTATTTCGTGTCATTATAGTTTTTGATGTCAGTTTCTTAATGATATGGACTGCTTTCAGTGGTGCCTCCTCCAAGGATGATAAATTCTAAATCAAAAGAACTTACTTGTGGGAACTTTTCTCGTTCGGGACAGTCCGCTTCGACAATTTTCTTCCAGCGTTTAGGGGATGTTTCAATGTCCCTATCAAGGTTCCTAAATTCATCCTTTCCGGCCAGAGAGCAGATGCCTCCCCAAGACTGGTTGGAGAGGAAGTCCACCGGACTGGTGACGTGGGGTTTAATTGGGAACCGAAGGAAGAAATCCAGCTCAGCTGGGTTGATCTCCTCGCTCATTAGGAGCACCTGGAAACAGTTATCATAGCAAATTCACTGACCATGACTAAGTTTCCAAAAGCGTTTTAAGAGTTTGCAATAACGCCGCTACGGGATGGATTTAGAGCGGGATGACAGATGTGGTTTTCTTGTGAGTGAGAAGCTACATAGCCATAGACGTAGGTATACCATATTTTCAGCTAATTACAAATTATATAAATAATAAGTAGTTCCAATACATTCGTTTTAGTTCCTCGTCAATGCAAAATTTTAACAAATTATCAATATAAGGGTAGATAAATTGATAAAAAAAAAATTAATAACTTTTATTTATTGTGTGTATAAAACGAGTTTCCAGATTTCCAGAATATTTGTCATTGTTCGGTGTGAAAATTACGTCGCTACAATAGCAAAATATTTTGTAAACAAGGGGAATAATTAATTCTGACGCGCACTGTACTGTACCAGCAGTACGAATGATGATACATGAAGACCGTTTTATACGTAAGGTATCTAATTCTAATTCTAAGTGGGGAAACTAAGATCTGCACTGACATCTCGCGTAGGAGTGTTTAGTGTACGTAAGGTATATAAAAAAACTGTTGTTCGTCAAATACCTGGAAAGTCATCTGCGAGGCGAATATGAGCTTGTCACACTCGAAGAGCCCCCGCGACGTGTATTGGAACACGGAGTAGCTGATGCAGTCGATGAGATTCCTGATGCGCTGGCTGACTTCCTCCGCGGGCTCAGCCTTTGATATAGCCATTTGAAACACTACGCTGAATGCCTGCAACCAATAATTGTCTTCATTGTGAATGTTAGCGGGTTAACTATGAACGGTTAGCGGGTTAACCATGAACCGTTAGCGGGTTAACTATGAACTTTTATAGGGGAAACTACGAACTGTTAGAAGAACACCAACAACGTCAAACGAAATTTCATTTTCTTTGTTATTATTTATTTTATTTGGTGTACCTGTACACCAAATAAAATAAATGATACATGTAATTTTTATTATAAATACATACATGTAATTTTTACATGCATTTAAAATAAATACATGTAATTTTTAGCATCTGACACACATCTGAGTTGGACGAAGATTTCTGAGAGGGTACCTGCTTTTACGAAGACAGGTTTATCCTCTGATTGTACCAGGGAGATTTTAGGAATTGAAGACAAGAAAATTGCGAAAGTTATTTTTTTTTGTTTTAATAATGTCTTCAACTCAATTGCGACTTCAAGGCGACGACCACTGTGGCGCGGTGGGCGAAGGTCCGCCTGCGACGCAGGAGGTTGCGGGTTCGATTCCCGCCTCGGGACAAATATTTGTACGATCCGCAGATATTTGTTCAGGGGTTGTGGTTGTTTTCTATGTATAATAAAAAACATCGACATATCTATTTAATAATATTGTATTATGTATATCAGTCATCTAGTACCCATAACACAAGCTCTGCTTAGCTTGGGGCTAGATGATGCTGTGTGAATTGTCCAGCATTATTTATTTATTTATTTATTATTATTATTTAAGGGCAAACCTAGGGTGCGCTCTCTGTAGCTCTGATAAACTTCTTTATGAAAGGTTAGAGTTACATAAGTAGGTATATATTGATTAAAACCTTTCCTAAAGAACTTTTCGAATGTGATCGCATGCGAATGATTAAGGAGAGAAAAACCAAATGCAACAGCTAAATCTGGCGCATTTGGTTTGCGTGTGTGGCTTTAATACGATTATGATTTCCCTTTATATAAAACTAAAATGATCTCATTACCTTCAAAGAAAATTGATATATCGGATTGATAGTATTCAAGTCGTTCAGTATGAAGTATAAAAGCGACGCACGCGCAGCGGCCGGTCGGTAGAACTCGCGCGCTTGGTCGATCTCGAATGATGTAACTTTCGCTTCTGCCACCTATAAGGGGATGAAAAGACTTAGAAGGTTAGAAGTAGACATGGTTATTGTTACGCCCAACCAAAGTCAACCAAATGAGTATTTCTAGACTCACTATGTTTTGATGATTGGGTCTATTTAACACATCAGCTCCGTAAAGTGGAAACCTATATAGATCTATATCTACAAACGCCTTTGAAAACATTCAAACAACAAATCTGAAAAAATATAAACCATTTTATATTTATTTAAGGCGGTATATAACTATATAATTGCGGGTTATATCGGCAGCAGCTTGGCGATATGAAATATATATTTTTAAGATTCATGATACCGGTATCTACAAACGTTTCTGTACAAACCTTTCTCTCAATATCAGCAGCAGTTTTCTTAGTCGTCTCTAAATTCTCGACCAACGCGGTATCCCCCAAAATGTTGTCGCCGGCGGAAGACAATCTAGATAGCAGATCGTCTTCTAAAGATTTCAGTTGTATCTTGAATTGATTCTGTTGTGTTGTCAACTCAGCTTTTAGCTCTTCTAGATCGGGTCTTTCTGCTTTTACCACCTGGGGAATGTGAAGTTGATTTTTTAGGTCTTAAAAAATCTAGGGATATTTTTTGGAGAAAGTCTATTCTTGCATTATGTAGATAGATTATATGCCCTTTACTTCTTTTACTTTACGCATAATAAAGTATTTTCTGTTCTATTCTACGCACTTATTTCGCGTCAAAATTGAATTCTGTGCTTGGACGTGATGTTAGATTGTAGTCTACGCGTATAAAAACTGTGTGTTCAGTTCTATAGTCTTGAATCCGGGCAACAGGAGCTACCAAACCAAAATGAGTTCATGTTCAATAACACACACATGTGCTTGTGTTTGGTTGTACTGAAAACACCAATTTGTTACGGGACCCATTAACGTAGTCAGTCACTCTTGCAAGTGCAGACGAGGGAGTTGCAAGACTGTATGCCAGTTTAGTGGAAGTTACGAATGTCTCACTTAACTTAACTTCACTTTTAGTTTTATTTTGTCTTAGTCATAAGTTTCGAGAATAAAGAATTATTATCTTATCTTATCTCACTTCATCATAAAGATTATCACGTTAGTGTCAAATCTGCAGTGTGCCCGTTCCTATTTAAACGGTAGTAGTGGCGAAACATGAAGGCGAAACATGATCTATGTCGACCTCTGTGGCGAGGTTGCGGCTTCGACTCCCGCCTCGGGACAAATATTTGTACGATCTGCTGAATTTTTTTCAGGGAGTTCTGGTCTTTTTCTATATTATAATAAAAATATCTATATTCTAACATTGTATTATGTATATCAGTCGAACCCATAACACAAGCTCTGCTTAGCTTGGGGCTAGATGATTCTGTGTGGATTGTCCGGATTATTTATTTATTATTTTACATAATTTCTGCTCATATCTTGTAAATATACTCTAGTTGCAATTTTTTCTTATAACTGATAGACCTCCGTTTGACCACGATCTCGTCTGATGGAAAGTGAAAATATGGCCGACGGTGGATCACGGGGGTCTAGAAGATATTCACTCTAGTTTTGAAAATTGTTATTTTGATTCACCCTGTAAATGCTTGTTACCTCTGCCAAGAGCTGGTCTTCCAAGCCGTCCCTAGTGACGGTGAAGTTGACGAGCGTGGTTTGTGCCTGTAGCTCCGGCTGGTAGTGCGGGTTCGCTAGCTTGGTGTGGAGAATGAGACGGAAGTTCGGACTGTATTCCACTTCTTTGTCGCCTATCTTAATTGCCCTGTAAAAAGATTGCTTAGACTTGAAGCTTTTAGATGTTATTTTCTAGGGAATAATCCTCCAAAATCTGCTCTTAATATCATTGAAATGGACATGAAATGTCAGATCAGAAAAGTCATCAGTAAACATCAATTATTTTATATCTCTACAAGATTTTTGTAAGATAATTAGTTAGAAAAATCTTTATTGCTTACTTCACAAAACGATAAAAAAAACTAAATTACAAGAAATGTGACGATTGGCGGTCTTATCGCTCAAGATGAAGATGAAGAACTCTACCAGACAACGTGGATGGTATTAATTGCATACTAAATTGGAACTACTCCACGAATTAAGCATATTATGACAGTGACAATAAACAAAAATAACTTAAGCAAAATCGTTCTGTAGCCTCATGATGCAAAAAACAAATACACGAACGGTTTGAAATCCTGTTGTTTTTGTATTGAAAATGGTGAAGGGTTTATTTATTACAGCTTATTATACATAAAACAATATATACCTACGCTACTAACAGGCGGACACAACAAATGTCTGGTCACCATCATTTAGAAAATGAGATATATCCTAAGATGGAGCTTGCTGTGATGATTTTAATACTCCGAAATCGTACCCCACCTGGAAATCATGACCTTATTAACTTACCTCCCTTTCTTGATCAAATTCCTGCCCAAAAGGGGATCCAACACAGGGTCAACAGTTTCTCCAATGTTCTCCAATAGGACGGTATCTCCTTTGTTGATAGCCTTCTCTATTGTGTCGAGGTAACCTTTTTGTCCGAGTCGTATCACCTTTAGCTTTTCGCCGTATTTTTGTTTGATCCATTTCACACCTTGTAACTGAAAAAAAGCAATGCAGTGAAAGGTTGACGTTAAGGCCCTGTATAAAGACAATATTTAGGTATTAGTAGTATTATTTAGTAGTTCGTAGCGCTTGACAAATAAAGTTGAAAATGGTGATGCGTTTGATTTAGTTGAATCTCTTGTTCGACAATGTCAACAGTATTTATCGGTTTTAATTTATTTCAAAAGTAAATACACCAGTAAATTAAAATCTTTATACATATTTCTCTAGATGATAAAATTACCTTTCTTACAGTAACAAAATTATAAAATGTTATCACTCCAAATATTGAGCATTTCGAGACGAAAAAATATTTTCGTGTTCTTTCTTGCGATATTTTTTTCAAGTTTCTAGATGGTTTTTATGAAATATTATTTTATTTTATTATATAAGTCTTTTTTCCATACACTTGACTATAAACTGTATTTTTTTGGGCTTGTAATATGTCGCAGTAAGCCTAACTGTGCGACGAAAAAGTGGTCGTTTTACGATGTCTGTCGTATGGCAGCGCCTTAAGAAAAATTATTGTATTCCTGTAAGAATATTAAGTTTTTTCAAGAAATAAATAACTAAAATAAATAAATTTACGCGACATGTGAGGTCTACAAGGATCTGAAAGAAGTCTCTACGTTCATATCATGTAATCACAAAAGTATTATTATCTTTAGAAGAAAGAAAAAATCCTTCCTCCTGTTTGGTAGGTAAAATTTTGAGTAACTTAAAAATGCTTCGCACGGGTATAAAACTAAAATTAAATTTTTTTTATGCGGATCCCTAACTTTTTTGAAACTAGTCTATAGCCTATGTTCACCAGCGAAAATTTAGGATTCTAAATTTTCCCTGGTTCTCAGGTTTCTCAAGCATCGGAGACATAACAAAAAAAATTTAAATATACAGCGCACGGTTTAATTATTGAAATTTTCATGCATCGCTAACTTTTTTTCGCTGAAATGTTTTATAATTGGTCCATTAGTTTTAGATCCTAATAAATTCAGAAAAACAATAAAATCTTTCCTCTTTATAATATTGGTAAAGACAGACCTCCGTTTGGCCACGATATCACCTGGTGAAAGGTTAAGATGCGGCCGAAGGCGTATTGATGAAGGAAGGTCTAGTCTAAAATGATTAAAATTACCTGAGGGTCAATCATTAGGGGCCAACGAACGGAATTGGACAGGATAGTAGCGTTCTCAGTGCTCATTCTATCTGAGGGCAGCCCTTCGTTCTGCCACATCGCGATCTGGGTGTCGTCGGTCAACATCGTCAGGGGGTCTAGGCCTTCGGTTATTGGTATCGGCGGCTGGAACCAGATCACAGGCAAATTATTCACTTATTCCACCTTCCGGCGAGGTGGTATGACGATGATTTGTTAGTTTCTCTTAAAATCTATTTTAAAATACAGGAAAAGCACGATACATTAAAAATAAATATACCTACATAATAATAATAACAAATATACATGCAATTCGGAAAGGAATTAATATGATGTCAAACTATAACTACAACACATAACATGACATTTTCTAATAGATTAGGACCTGAAACTTTATTACTTGCAAGTCATACGGACCTGGAATGAGCTGTAGGTTTCTGATGGGATTCATCATCATCATCAGCATATAATAGTCCACTGCTGGACCTCTAGGCCTAGGTTCAGGGTTCTAGGGTTATTGCCCATAATCCCCACGCTGGGCATGCGGGTTGGGGATCGCAGTACGGTGGTTGTTCTGTAGAGGGCGCTGCTGCCCACCCCCCGGTGTGTTTCCCTTAGTCGCCTCTTACGACACCCACGGGAAGAGTTGGGGTGGTGAAATTCTGTGCCGTCACCACACGGCAATCGGCTGATGGGACTATATTGTAATAAAAGATACCTCTAGAGTCTTCAAGAAGACTAGCCAGTTCTTGTGCAGTAGATCCAGCCGGTACTGCTTGGTGAAGCAGCCTACGTACGATATGAACGCGCACACTAGGAGTATGTCGCCTGGCAGAGTCGTGCTTTGGATCATGAAGCTGGAACAGGCATTATATCACATTTGTAGTTATGAACTGGCAAAATAAATAAATGATTCCAGATAATCCACGCAGCACCATCTAGCCTGAGCTAAGCAGAGCTTGTGTTATGGGCACTAGATGACTGATATACTTAGTACAATATTATTACATAGATAGATATTTTGCAGCGAAGATTTTTGTGGCATAAAACTTGTCATAATCAGAGAAAAGAGGCGTATAATCTAGTATAATCATATCAGCACTTTTCATTGACGAGCTCAGTGCAAGCAAAAAACACGACCTCAGTGGGGCGGTCCGCCTGCGATGCAGGAGTTTGATCCCGCACATGGACAAAAAAAGTTTGTACGATCTATAGCTATTTTATTCGAGTGTTCTGGTCGTGATAAATATCTATTTATTAAATATACTGTATAAATTATATCAGCCATCTAATAGCTTTTATTAGACTCTGCTCTGCTCAGCTATTTATTTAGGCTTAACAAATCTTACGATTGGACATAGGACCAAAGCTTTAAAATGTTCTTACATAGACATTTGACGTGGCATTACCGCGTTAGATACCATTATCCAATGTAAATTTGAAAAGTTCGAAAAACTTTTAAAATTTCAACTACATTTTAACAATTTCCGCATTGTAACCCTCTGTCACTGTCCACTCGACTTTTCCAGACCAAGTCTTCGTCTAAAGTTTCGTGCTAGATATCAAAAATCAAAGTGCTTTATTTCCTTTAGACCTTACAGGACTCTTGGACACGTCACAAAACACAAATGACATAAAAGTAATACTGGGCAATAAAGTGATCACTTTGATTAAATGTTCACCTTAATCTTTTAAAGGTAAAGAAGCGAACAAGAAACCTTTACCTTGTTAGATTGTTAGTTTTGGAGTTGGAGCAAAACTCGTCGCAAACTTTTTTATCATCTAGATAATCTGATATTTTGTAGTAAGCCTTTTTGCTAACATTTTTGGAAATCCGATAGACCTTCCAGGACTCTTGGCCATATCACAAAAATACAAATAACGTAAAAAACAACATGATAACTGGCACTCACTTGGAAACGGCTTCAGCCCATCGCACGTTCTCGCTGGCCAGTCCGTTGACCAGCCGGTTCGCCAGTTGGATAGTCCTATTTGTGGCGTCAGCCTCCATCTGACATTTCATCTTCTCTGACGTGGCCTTCTCGAAGTCCGCTGTAAGTGTTGCCAGCCGTTCCTCCAAAGACTAGAAGAGAACAATTCCATATTAACAAAATATTTTTTAAGCTTACGCAATCTGAAGACTTTATTATTAGTAGCTACCATTTTAACGGGTACTGAAACAATTGAGCTAACTGCAGACTGTTGCAAATAAACTAGTTGAGCTATCTGAGCTCAACAGTGATCAGTTACTGATCCATATCAAAACAAGTTGGAAGTGTTAATTTCAGTTATAATTAATTGAATTTCTTATGGTTTTTTTATATCAAAACCTTTCTTAGATTCTTTTGGGTTCCTAGTATCATAATTGATGTCTGTCCTGTATTTCGTTCGTCCAAACTTACTAAGCAGGTTCAACTTACGATAACTTTAGCTTTGATAGACTTCAGAGTCTCGGTTGCAGCCATTAGCTCAGCGTTCGCGGCGGCCAAAGCTTTACGCTTTGGCTCAACATCGCAAAATACTTCGTAGAATTTGATAATATTTATCACCCACGCGCAGAGACCTGCCGCTGCTCCTGATTTGGACCTCACGAATTCTGTTAATAGAGTAGAAATTGCAACGTCATATAAATATTTTTAATAATAAATTGTAGCGATGTACCTTACCTTAAACAAGTGTATAGGTTTTCACAAAATTTTACATGCTGTTGGCATTTGTTATTAGATTCTATATAATAGTTTAGCTGTATAAGAGTCTATTATAATATAAAAAAAATTCAACATGGCGTCTGCATCTTTAGTAAATTCTTTTGTTTTTAATCAAAATCAAAGTGCTTTATTTCCTTTAGACCTTACAGACTCTTGGACTAATAAAACAAAAAAAACAACCCACTAACTGGTGGTTAGTGAAATACTTGGTAAAATAACTTGCCTGGTTCAAATTCGGGGTCCTTCAGATAAGGCTGAATAGCCTTAATAACATCAGGATGAATGTTTTCTTTATCGTAGTTTATTAGTTGTTCCAAAAAGACGTCTACTTTTGCCATCACCATCTGTGGAAAAAAAATTGTATTTTTAAATCTATGATTAGATCTTACTGCAACAATTTAAATGAGTGCGCTTAATACTGAAACCGCGATCTCCCAATTATAAAGTCGCCCGAAAGGCCCGAAGTACAAGTCCAAAATATTACAAGAAAGATCTGAAATAGTACAAGTACAAATCTAAAATAGTACAGAAAATGTGTAAAATAGTACAAGACACGTGTATAAAATAGTACAAAAAGGGTCCAAAATAGTACAAGAAAACTCTAGAATAATAAAAAATTAAAGTCCTTAGGAATAAAAATCCTTATAAAAGCCGATGAAAATGGATTCAGCCGTTCTTATTGTATGCTGTTTTAAATTCAAACTCACAGTGGATTTTGTTTTTTTTTTCTATTTATATGTAGTACTATTGGAAAATAATGTTTATGCTTGGTTTTTCGTATAAGTGCATGAAGTTTAAGCTCACCTTGGCAGCTTTCCAGCTCCGATCCTTGGGTATTTTACCCCCCGGAGCCATGAGTACCATAACGGCCGCAGTCACGTTGGTCACCGCGCCCGGCGGGGAACCGAAAGATTTTAGTTCAGTGAGGTTGGCCTGCAAAAAACATTCTGTAACTACTTAGTGCGAGAAATAAAACTGATTCGTCATTTGGTTAAGTTTCACACAAATACTGACATCGATCACCTTTATCGGTTGAAGTTGATATTTAATTATAGTACGTAATCTGTTCATTATATTTACCTACAACCTCTGCGCAAAGTCCACCTTCCCGGCTAAATCCTATACGCGCCAAAGAGAATAAAACCACTACGTTCTACGCCAGAAATTTTTATTATGCCGTGTGTTACGGACAGTCTTTGAGCGGACAATATTAGATATTTGAAAATGTAATGTCAAGAAACTTATTTTGGCTCATGTTGGACATAAACCAAGGAGGCTACGAGGTATAATACCTCTTTTGAGAAGTAAATTTATTCCGTGAAAGTAGATTTATTCCGAAGGTTGAAATTCGATAGGTTAAATTGGGTTAAATATTACCTACAATTAGCTAGGATGGTGTCAATTTACTTTTTTATGTATAAAATTATTTTTTACGTGGTAATGTAGTTCAGTTCAATAGGTGTCATATTTTTGCAATTAAATCGTTTTCCTATAATTTTCATATACTTAATAATAACGAATTTTTTTTTTACTTAAATTACTCGCAATATTTGCTTATAGCACTATACCACCATTGTTCCATTCGCGCAAACCCAGCGTGAGGATTATGGGCAATAACTCCCAAATAGACCTATATCCAGCAGTGGACTATTATAGGCTGGTGATGGTGATACCTTGTTTAAAGTGTTCAAAGCTTCTTGTGCGGCGATCAAGGCAGGCTCCGCCTTAATCAGGTCTTCCTCGCAGTCCTTCTGCTTCTTGGAGACCTCCTCGGCTATCACTGCTACATTCTCCTCTTCTTCGTCAGCTGGAGGCAGAAAGAAAGGTGGTCAGAATTGCATGAAAACAACGATGTAGAACAATAAAATTAAAGAGAGTATTTCTTGCAAAAGTAAAGTTTTATCGTTTATGTTTCTATTGAGTGTATGCCCGCTTTACAAAAATGCAACCTAAGGGCCTTTCCTTAGGTTACATTTTATATAATAATATATATAAAATGTAACACTAATATATTTAATAGTCGAGACCAGAATTAGCCTGGAATTTTTGTCGATAACTTCACTCTATTATTCTACTAAATTAGTAGGAATTCATACACAAAAATGATGCACAATTTCTGGAACTTTTTGTAAATGTTGGTATCTTTCCTAAAATATTCATAGGAACCTACGAATCATAGTTCATAACGAATTTAATGAGATAAAGATTTCAAGACATATTAAACCCAATGATTTTAAAATAAGGTTTAGATTGGAACCAGACCCAAACCAGGCCTCGGAATACTTGACGTTATAAAAGTTTTTCTGGCGCGCTCCAGGCTATCAATCACTGAGTTAAAATCAACAACATCAACATCAACATCACCAGCCTATAATAGTCCACTGCTGGACATAGGCCTCCCCTAATGAGCGCCGTAGATGGCATCATTATTTGGGGGTTATTGCCCATAATCCCCACGCTGGGCATGCGGGTTGGGGATCGCAGTTCGGTGTAGTTGTTCTGCAGAAGGCGCTGCTGCCCGCCCCCCCCGCTGTGTTTCCCTTAGTCGCCTCTTACGACACCCACGGGAAGAGTTGGGGTGGTGAAATTCTTTGCCGGCACCACACGGCACGAGGCACGGCATGAGTTAAAATAAAATCTATTAATCTTCAGCCTTACCAAGTTGTTTCTCATGCTGCACTTTAGCAGTCTCAACGCCGACCATCTCTATGAGTTTATCAGCCGCTTCGTTCTTTATCGCCAACTCAACTTCTTGAACCGCCAATGTTTTCTTCAGGTCCGCCACCTGGTCTGCGGTGCAGCGTAGCTTTTCCAAGCCGTTTTCCAACCTTGAGGGATACACTGAATATTACTAACGCCTCAACGCCTAATTACTCAACGCCTAATATTAAATAGCAAGTATAACTGTGTGCCGTGTGGTGCCGGCATAGAATTTCACCACCCCAACTCTTCCCGTGGGTGTCGTAAGAGGCGACTAAGGGAAACACACCGGGGGGCGGGCAGCAGCGCCTTCTGCAGAACAACTACACCGAACTGCGATCCCCAACCCGCATGCCCAGCGTGGGGATTATGGGCAATAACCCCCACATAATGATGCCATCTATGGCGCTCATTAGGGGAGGCCTATGTCCAGCAGTGGACTATTATAGGCTGGTGATGATGTTGAAGTATAACTACTAGTTACTTAGGAGATTAGGGAGTCTTAATTTTTCATTACGTTTTTTTTTAAGTCTTTTCAAGCGTTTAAATGTTTTATAATTTCATGTTAATATCTAAGTAACTAAGGTAAGTTAAAGATAAAGAAAAAAGGACAGACAAAAGAAGACCATAAAGAGTTTCAAAACCGATCTCGAAACCCTAAAAATCGAAATCGTCTGTACATAATCTGTTTTTGCCACTCACTGATGTGTAGGCTTCCTTAAATTTGTGGTTTGTTGTAAATATTAATGATGCTTTAGAAACGTTCGAACATTGTTAAAAATTTCTTGACACCTTCACCGTCATTGTAAATTAAATGTAATTTCTATTTTACTATAAAAACTATCTTAGTTTGACGAATTCATTATGATCGTAAGAGGGTTAACTACGGACCTATTTTGTGTTGGAAATGTAATTTCTCTTATAATAAGGTTATAATCGTATCAGGCCTACTAAGGAAACAATATAATTACCTTACAATCTTAGCCTGCAACTCCTCAATCTTCGCGTTAACCAGTTTCGCGTATAGAGTGATTTGCTCCAGGTAGCTCTTCGGGGTTGTGTAGTTGTACCGTCTCTCGTTGGCTAAGTAGGACTTGGATATCGTGTTCACGGATGTGTGAACGTATGCCATGAATCTTGAGATTGAATCTCGTAGTTGTACCTGCAAAATATGGTAAATAAAAATAAAACTGAAAATCAGACGGTCTTCAGACGAGTACTAACTGATTTCTGCTAAAGATTTCTGTAGGTAACTCATCGCTCATTGCTGTGTAGATGAACCAGTTCAAATTTTTAACGGAAAAAACTTAGACCCATTCGTCGGGCGTCGATTTGGTCTAATATCCGCAATCATTGTCGTCAACATGGACGGACAAAAATATTCTTTGTCCATCGTGATCAATTGTGATTTAAACATACCACAACACCGTACCCAAAGGTATGATAAATATATTAGGAATTCAATAATCATATTTAAAAAATGTAATGTATTCAAAACTCACAGGTAATGTCGGTAGCTCTTCCAGAAAGTTCATAGCGACCGAAACGAGCGCCTCTTGGGGCCACTCGTGGAACCAGTTAATCGAGGTACAGTTGATTAGAGCGGGGAATTTGCGAGACCTAACTCGCAAGGTAGACCCCACAGGTGAGAAACAGAGCACTACTTTTAATTGCTTCCGTACTCGGTCTATGAAGAACTTCCAGCAGACTTCTCTGGTGTCGGGTAAGCCTGCACCTTTTACCTGGAGGAGAAGGGGGAAAACAATGTGGGGGTGCTCAAGGTATTGCGAAAATGTAAAATCCCGACAAGATAGCCAACACACATAGAAAACAGTTGCAAGTAACATAAACACTTTTATTTTCATTCCGTTTACCTCATTCCTGACTCCGGCCAGGATATTTTCTATCTCATCATCAGGGAACAGATCAGCTACCTCTCCTGAGGCGAGGAGGTCATTAATCAGAACCAGGAATTGTTCGTTGGCAACCTGGGCGTCGGTCATCAGGAATACTATGCCAACGTTCTTCAAACCGGTTTTTATGTAGAGCCCATTGAGCTCGTTCTGTAAAGTGTGATTTATGATATTTATTGAAACACTATTTATGTCTGTATTTTCAGTAGAAAATAAAAAAATCTTCGAAAACAGTGGATAACGTCGAGACAGGACTTATTAAAGAGCTGGATTATATATAAAACAAATACCTTTAATGAAATTGTGACATAAAGGATTAAATTAAATTTTACATTACTTAATCTTATATATCTATATGGACATGTGCCTGAAACTAGTTCAAACTAGTTTTCAGGCTGGCAATAACCAAAATAATAAACTCCAATAAAGGAACTATTGGATTTTGTTTCATAAGTTATAATATATAAGCTACGTATACTTTAAAATTACTTATGCTAACTACGTTTAATTAAAATGCTAAAAGAAATGCCAAGTTAAAACGTAGATGAAGTTACCTTCAAGTCTGAAACGCCATATCCTTTCTTCAGCTGTATTTGCAGGACTTCCAAACTAGATATGAAAGCCGCCAGTCTCGATAGCGACTGTTTGCCTGAACCGCCCACGCCGACCAGCATGGCGCTACCTCTCGGGCTTTCCAGGATTCGGTTTATTCTAGAAGATATTTTGGAGCACTTTAGGTAGCTCTTTTTCTACTCATCAATCATCAACAGCCTATGATAGTCCACTGCTGGACATAGACCTCCCCTAATGAGCGCCATAGAAGGCATTATTCATCATTTGGGGGTTATTACCCATAATCCCCAGGCTGGGCATGCGGGTTGGGGATCGCAGTTCGGTGGAGTTGTTCTGCAGAGGGTGCTGCTGCCCGCCCCCGGTGTTTTCCCTAAGTCGCCTCTTACGACACCCACGGGAAGAGTTGGGGTGGTGAAATTCTATGCCGGCACCACACGGCCGGTTTTCTACTAAATGTTGGTATATATTCAAAGTGGTACAGACCACACAAACATTTAAATTAAAATTACTTAGAACAAGCATATTTTCTAAGACTTCTATCCCCTTTGACGCATAAATACTTTAGAATACTTTATTATATTACACAAAAAATTAAAAAATTACAAACAGAGATGCTTAAATTAGAGGAAGTATAAAAGGCGGTGTAATTTAGTATCTATGTACTGAAGATTTCTGCAAGATGCGGTCAAGAAATTATAGATATGTTTGGAAAATCACATGAAAACACGTCTGAACTACATTTTACTGTACCTGCAAATGTGCATCATGGCATCCTCAAAAAGCACCAGATTCATAGCAGCAATGAGGTCATTGTAGCTGGCCATAGCTTCTGTCAGCAGCTTGTTCAGCTGCTCCCAGTTTTCAATCGGCATGTACTTGGGTTCGCCGATGCCACCGGCAAAGTGGCAATAGATATTCGGCTTCTCAAATACTATGCCTTCGTCTATGTCCTGGATTATAATATTAAGTTAATGGATTAATTTAATATTATGTCCTAGGAGATGGAAGAAGGCGTGTATTTACATTGGTTCAGTGAAAACATTTTGTATCTTTAACCCTGAAGCATACGAAGTAGTTTATTATGTAGTGGAAATCACTTGACAGTTAAAAGATGTTTAGGTACGTAGGTAGGTTAAGTAAGTATTAAATATGCATAAGATTAAAACAGTCCTGGAAGATTAAAGGACTCATCGACAATTACGTTCAACTATCAATTGGTTCACAACCCAAACACAAGGACTCACTTCAAAGGTCTTCTTGCATATGTCGACTTGCATTTTCAGGAACGCGTCAATGTCCTTCTCTTCGTTAAGCTTGTCGCCATACACTCGATGTGTCTCGTGAAGCCAAAGACGAAGTATATCAGATGTTGTCTCTAAGCATTCGTTTGTGCTGAACAAAAGTCCCTGAAAAAACCTCTAGAAATTGAGCAAAGGAACAAAGTTTCCTATGGATGAGGTTCACTTACGAAATAGATAGATAAAAAAACATGTTATTTAATTTACAAATATTAATTTAATTCAAAGTCGTATACTCTTTATAGGCAATGAATATAAACAAACCTGGAATACATTAGAAAGGTCCCTCAAGTTGAAGATATAATGAAATTTGATTGCCGTTGGTAAGAAAATTTGCAGAATTTTATTCTGCAAAGTTACCGTTGCCATTACAATATTTGCTGAAACAAAATAACAAAAAACGTCAGCTTAAATTCCCTTTAATAATTTTCTCAATAACACATTATTTAATAGATCTTACTTGACATTTTGGCAATCAATGGATTAATCCTCAGCTCAGGGTTGGTCAAATGTTGATACAATATGTTATTGTAAATACTGTTAAGAGCTTCATTATTTGGGAAACTAATCGCAAACACGCAGAAATGTCTCTGCAATCTTGGATTTATTGTAAAACTCCCCGATGTAGGGTTCATGCAAGAGACATACTGAGTATTGTGGATGTCTTTGAGCGATAGCTTCGTGCGGTCATACCAATGACCGTAGTCCATATGTTGTCTGATAATCGTATGGGGTTGTACGGTTCCGTAAGCATCTACTTCTGGCATATTCATGTCATCTATGAAATAGATAAGTGTTTTGCTCCCTGGAGGACCATAGTTCCGACCGGCCTTCTTCTCTAAGGGCTTCTCTAGAATTTTCTGTAGCATCTCAGAAGTGGTGTAAAAGTTGAACGGCACAGACTGTATTGCGTATTGCTCCGGTAAACTGCAAAAGTAGAAAAGGGTAAAATACTAGATAACTGAGACGCAAAACTTAAAAATATAGTTCCCTCGTGGTCTTTGGCAGATTCAATAAGTTAAGGTTGTTAAGGATGAAACTTACGATTGTAGTTTCTCATTGACTAACACAGTCTTGCCGCACCCTGCTCCACCGACGAGCATCACAGGAGTCTTCTTCTTCATAAGCAGGTCAAGGAAGAACCTGATTCTAATTGTTTCTGCTGTTGGCACTAACACTGCCTGATAGGGAGATAGTAAGATCAGAGATCGAAGCTTGATATGTCGAAAAATTTTCAAGTTCAAACACATTAAGTAGGTATAAAATTGTTGGAAGAACATCGTACCTGTAAAGGAATATCGGTGTCCAACTCGAATTTGGGAATTTTTTCAGTCCAGGGAGTGAACTGCTTAGTCTCGGAATCAATATAATAATCGAAGACAGTACCGCCGGGTGGAAACTTGATGGTCTTGAATTCGTTCGTCCACCATTTAGTGAATTCTGATAAAAAAATAACACAACATTGAAACTAGCAAGACAGGTAGATCTGCCTAAACTATAATGGATATATAATATTCCATAGTGGTTTGAAAACTTACCGACTCTGTAATCGATACTAGTATCCTGAAACATAGCAGAGCCAAAGGCCCAGACACAGGCGAACACGAAGAATATATCGTGCCAGTCTTTAGGACACTCCGCCGGCGTATTTTCCGGCACAAACAACACGTCTAGTAGATGGCACAACATCTGAACATGCGCCATTTCTGCGATCGGCGTTATCTTCTTGAAACGGTTGCGCACTGTCTCTAGGCATGCAGGTATGTACTTGTCGAAAAGAATGACCAGATTTGATTTTTCCGCTGGGATTTTTCTTGTCTCGACCCAGCTTGTCACATATCTAAAAGAAACATTTCGGTATTACAACGGTCAGCGCAAGTTTAGAATGTTTAAGTAAAGAAATTGTTTTATGTAGTGATTAAGTTTTTGTCGGCACTATTTATTATTTATCGCGTAATTAACACCTATTTTAAAAATAGGTAATAATTATGTGTTCAGGTCGCGTATGTTAAAAAAAACTTTTTTGTTTGGTCACTCATTTTGGACTTACGGGTTCCATCCTAAATCTTGAGGGTTGATGTATAAGATACCAGCTCTCGACACGGTAGCTGGCGTAGCAGTTCTCAAATTAGAGATCTCAAACATTAATCTCATTGACGGAGTAAGCGCAATTCTCTCATTACTGGCCAATGTGAGAATCTTATTGTCGTCCATAACGGTATTGAGCGATTCGATCCACATTGGATCGATATCACCATCCAGAACGATCCACTTGGGGTTGTCACCAACAAGATTCGCTTGATCTCTCATTATTACCGAGAACAAACCATCCTTCCATTCACGGGTTGCTGGGTTGATTATCCCGAACAACTCATCATTGGTAACGGCCTTCGGATTCAAATCCGTAAACAACGGTTTCTTCTTTAAATTCTGGTAAGTCTTGAACAGAGTCTTCCACACTTGGGTCTTCCCCGTACCAGCATTACCAACGATAAATACAGAATGACGAACTTCCAGCAACTCCTCCAGCTGTACCACTTTCAGTATGAAGTTATCCTCAGGTTGCAGCAATAAGTCCATGGCTGCTTGTTTGACAGTTCTTTCGAACTCCAAATCTCGTTTTCTTGGCACCTCTAGAGCAGGGAACAGGTCTCCTATTAGGCCCATAAAGACGGGCATGTCGTCTGTTATTATTTTAGGGATGTTGAAATCACGTAGTGTTCTCATCAGTACTTCTTCTTCGGGCCTCCCTGGATCTCCTCTCTACATCACAACAAATTAGTTAGTAATTGTGGATAATTTCCCTGCAGTAAACATATCTTTGTAATAATTACCTTTAAAGAACCGGCAACCACAAGTACGGATTTTATTGCCCTCAGCCCCCAGTCATAGTGATCTTGTTTCGAAAGCAGTTCTTTACACAAAGTATACAATGTAATGAACTTTCGAGCTAAAATCTTGGCCTCTTGGAAACCCTCAGCTACCAACATGATTTCGCAAATAAGTTCAAAGTCTGGAACCACCATAGCGCAAGGTCTGAAGAGCGCTTTTAGATTTTCTGGCAGTTCAGTTCTACCAGCGTAGCCTGGGTTCATTGTAATGAAGATACCAACACTTGGTACCAGGGATATTATTTCACCCATAAAGTTGAACTTTTCTTTCTTATCCCTAGAATAAGAAATAAAAAAGTAAACAAACTGTCACCTCAATACTGTAACACGTTTTGTATGTATTGTATTATCACCTGATAGCATCCTGTACCGACTTGACTTGCACAGCGACTACGGATAACACCTCAACGGATATCCGATTGAACTCGTCAAAACAACCCCAAGCTCCAGTTTGTGCCAATCCTTTGTAGATGTTACCGCAAGACTGTTAAAAATCAAAACGGTTAGTTTTTTATACAAACTACTTTTTTAAAGTCTACTTTTTTAAACTTCCGCCCTATCTTATTCAGATACCTACTATAATCACAGATTACTCGTAACTTTTGAGTACTACCAATACAGCTGATAATGATGCAATGAAGTGAAGAGGGTATAAGAGCTAATATCAAAGTAGGTGCCCAAATCTAAACACGTACCTAGTCGATGTTTTGGAGAAAGATACCTTACCTGATAATCCATTTGTTCTGAGCAATTGAATACGTATACCATAATACCCAAAGCTCTTCCCAAATCTTTAGTCGTTTCCGTCTTGCCTGTACCAGCAGGTCCGGCGGGACCTCCTCCCATTATTAAATGTAGAGACTAGAATAAAAAATTATATTGTTTCGAAAAATATCAAGTTGCAATTATAAGTTATTTTCTTGGTAGGTGCCTACCTGAGTCAATGTAATATAGCATCGATCAGTTAGTGGTGTAATAACCAACCTAGGAGTATTTCCTAAGTATTCGTAACTGTATATGAATTGGGCATCGCAGATATTAGCAAAGCAATGTCCTTCGTTATCATCCCACCTGAAATTGAATAAATTTCAGGCGACGCGACGCGGGAAAACAGATAATTATGACATAATTTTAAAAATAAAAGAAATAACTTGATATCCATGAATGGAAGTGGTGATTGATAGATGAAAAGTGAAGGTGATTAACCTGAAATTATAAAGTGCAGAAGCGCGTTTACAAGGACTTGTTTAAACCTGTGTCTGAGTTGAGATTGCCACTGAAAAGCAGAGCCCGCTTCAACCTTCGCTTGTATCATCTTGCCGACAACATCTCGCGAATGCACGTCGATCGTACAAATCGTCATGATCTTCTGACGATCTTCTTTACTCAGTTCTCCTATGAGAAGAGAAATCAGAGTACTAAGTTGAGACAACTGCTTTTTGTAGTAATCCTTCAACGCGTTATCGTAACCCTCTTCTAACCGCGCGAATGCCATGTTCACTTCGGTGGTCCACCAAATTTGAGAACCGCATAGGGAAACTTGGGCCATGAAATCAAAAAGCCACTGCTCTCTCGGCTTCTCCTCGTAAGACACTATCGCTTCACCAAAGTAATGACGAATGGTAGATCTCATAATGTCTTGCAAGCGATTTAGCCAAATCTCAACCTAAAAGCCAACAATACATAAAGTACCTATTCACAATTTTTGCTAAAGCTTAACTTTCAGACGACCGGGTTTACTTACTGGGCCAGTGCAGTCGCATGAACCGTGAAATGGAACATACTCTCCATCTTTAGCTATCATTCCAGACGAGACTTTATCACTTGGATTGTTACTTTCAATAAACCTTAGTTTTGCTATAGAATCAAATAGTTTTGTTAAATGCCTGTAAATTTATAACACAAGGATTAATCACAATAGCTGTTGAATGAAATTGCAAGTTGGTTTTTTGGAGCTGTTGGAGCATTTTGCAAAAACTTTACCTGATAACCAAGTCAGCTTGATTGCCGTTGGATAGAATGTCTAACAAGTCTGCAGAAGACACAAAGTAGAATCGTGGAAATGCTAATCTTTTTGTTTCCAGATATTCAGCTAGTGCCTTCTCACAAATGATCAAATCCTTTTGTAAGTTGTCTAGCTGATCCACTAAGCCTTCCTTGTTAGTACTTTTCACGACATTAGGTGTTTTAGCCAAGTCCTGGGATAAGATCTGTAATTATTTTAATTGTTTGTTACGTCTTCAGTTCTCTTGCTAACTTGTATTCTTCTTATTATATAGCTACTTACTTTAAATTCAGCGTCGATTTTATCAAATCTGGCCGAGTCTTCAGGCAGTTGTTTTCGTATATCTTCGGAGCTCATGAATATACTCTCTAAATGAGTCCAGGTCCTCTGAACTTCAAACCAAAATGTAATCACTTGATCTGCTATGGATAGTTTTTGTTGCCACCCTGATACTTCTTCTAAGAAGTGAGCAATGAATTTAGATGTGATCAAGTTTTGGAGTTGTACCTGTGAATTTTATGCTAATTATTTTTAATTCCATAGGTTTTTGGTGTAATTGTAGAATTTAACAGATATCTAATTTACCTGGTTTTCTTCAAGAGTTTCTATAAGTTCTTCACTAGCCCTCAGAAGTACGCATTTAGTTCTTGCGTGAACTTCCTGTTCAAATTCCATTCCGCTCCAAGTAGTATGCAAATCTTTCAGTACCTTTTCCATTGACATCTCTTTTACTGCTTTGTCCACTATGTTCTTGACTTCTTCTTCACATTCGTGTAAGTTAAGAGCTAGCAAGTCTGCTAGAGTTGTATTCTTATCCATAACAATCCTCACCTATATTACATTAAACGTTATTTAAATTTCAGTATTAGTTATAACTATTGTTTACTAACCTGTTTACCCATTTTAGTTATTTATTGTTTTCTTTATTAGAACATGTTTAATTTACTAATTTACACTTTTTATAGGAGTGAACGCTAGCGCTCGAAGCAAGCGGACGTGTGCATACGCGAGAGACTCGTAAACGATAAATAATACTCCGTACCGATCTAATATTTACACTGTGTGTCATAAACGAAATACAAGAATAAACAAAATATTAGAGTGAAGTGACTACGACTACTAAGAAGTGTTCATTTCTACAACATTACTTCTAAACACTGAGCTCGTAAGTTCAAAATGAATCCTGTACGAACGCCACCATCAAGCTGCCTGACTGTTAGTGCGAGCGGCAGCGGCGGGGGATCCACATCAAATCTCTCCAACTACGATGAAGAAGAACTACGAGCAACCAAATACCAGCGAAAAAGAAAGGAACGGGGGGCAGAATATGATTTTAAAAAGGAGATGGCTGAACTCCGGACTTTTATTACAGGTCTAATTAAAGAGACCTCTGAATCTCAAAATGCAAGTATCAACGCAGTACACAAAGACATCCAGGAAATAAAAGATGAAGTCAAAACCATTAAGCTCACAACAGAAAATCTCACGGCCGAATATAAAAAGTTAAACGAAGCTGTGGAAACTATGACTGTTGAACATAAATCTACTCTCGCAAAAATTGCAGTTATTGAACAGGATATAGATACCCTAAAGTCTGATGTATTGAAAAACCTACAACATGAAATACCAACTGTAGCACAAAACGACATAATACAGGAAGTACAAGAAAGGTTTCAACGAGAAAAGAATGTCATCATGGTCGGGCTTAATGAAAGTAAAGATCTCAACTACACATCTAGAATGAAGGACGACCTAGAAAAAGTTTGGAAAATTCTCTGCAATGTACAGCCAGATTGTCCAAAACCACGTAAAACCCAAAGATTGGGCAAATATAATGTGGAGAAATCACGGCCAATTAAAATAATGTTCGAAGCTCCTGACACTACTAAAATTCTTCTGTCAAACAAACAGAAATTACCGGAACAGTACAAGATTTTTGGAGACCAAACACAGATGCAACAAAACCACCTTAAAAACCTTGTGGCAGAACTCAAACGCCGAGAAGATGAAGGGGAAATAGACTTAATCATAAAATATGTAAAAGGGATTCCTAAAATCATTCGGAAAGAGACAAAAAACTAAAAGACCCAGACTGTCGATGCTCTACAAACGATTCAAACCACATAACACATTATACAGCAAAAACATACCAAGATATACCATCAGATTTATCTTCGCTAAAAATTTTCTATACAAATGCAAGAAGCATCCGCACTAAGGGTAAGTTAGATGAAATAAAATGTATATTAAAAGGAATCAAATCCACAGTACATATTATAGTAATAACTGAAACCTGGCTGAGATCAGACCAAGATGCACAATTGCACAGTCTCCCAAATTACGAACATGCTTACAATATTAGAAAAAACCGGCGTGGTGGAGGAGTTTCTATCTATGTACACAAAAGCTTGAACTTCGAGATAACTGAAAACACTTATAAAGATGGAAACCACTACTTGTGGGTTAATATACCGAAATTTGCACTTAATATTGGCGGCATATACAGACCTGGAAATTTCAGTGACTTTATGGACAAATTCCATAACCATTTGGAAACAAGAAAGCGATCACTGATACTGGGTGACATTAATCTGGACCTTTTATCTAATGATGCAGATTGTAAACGCTATCTAGATCTAATAAAAGAAACAGGATTCGAAATACTCAATAAAATAGACAAAAAATATACTACTAGACAAACAGCAACTACAGGAACTATCATAGATCATGTAACTACCGATCTTACTGAAAACAACTTTAAATTAGGACTACTTGATTCGGCACTATCTGATCATAAACAAATCTTTCTACAAATTTCAAAGTTCAAGACACAGATCAAACAAGTTAAGAAATACGAAGCCCTAGACTACGACAAACTATACAAAGGAATAAAAGAAGCAACCTACGAAAATAACGACAATAAATATGAATATTTACAAAACTTCATACTAACACATATAAATGAAAACAAAATACAGAAAACGAAAATACTGAACCGACCAAGGGATGAATGGATAAACAAAGAAGTAATCGACATGATAGACAAAAGAAACGAACTATGGGAAAAAATCAAGAAAGATAAACAAAACGAAAATCTGAGAAAAGGATTCCTGATAGAAAGAAACAAAGTAAGGAGAAAGATAAGAACAGACAAGAACAGCTACTACTATAATGAATTTATGAAATATAAAGAAGATCCAAAGAAGATGTGGGACCTCATAAATACTTTAGCAACAAATAAAATCAAAAACAACCAGCTTCCACCTAAAATAATATCAAATTGTCAAACCATAACAGAAGGCACTAAAATCTGCGAAGTCTTCAATGACTTCTTTTCCTCGATTGGCAGTGTCTTAGCAAATAAAATTCCTACACAATATCACAACCAACCCGGTAACACACTAATGTACAACGATAACCACACACACACTACAACACTAAACAAACTTAAACCCTGTACAATAAATGAAGTCAATAAAATCATTGATAATCTCAAAGGAAACAGTAGCTCAGGATCAGATGGAATCACGACCAAAGCCTTAAAATGTATTAAATTTAAAATAGTAGAGCCTTTAGCTCAATGTATAAACAAGTATTTGGAAAAAGGTGAGTTCCCAGATGACCTAAAATTAGCAAAAGTCACACCAATCTACAAGTCTGGCTCTAAGTCCGACCCTACAAACTACAGACCTATTTCCGTACTGCCGGTGATATCAAAAATCTTTGAGAAAATAATATACTTACGGTTAAACGAATACCTAACTGAAAAAAAATTCCTGATAGACCAGCAATACGGATTTAGGCAACAGTCGAATACATTATCAGCAACTATAGACCTTGTCACGAAAATAAAAACAAGCATCGATGAAAAGAAGATATGCTTGGGTGTTTTTATCGACTTAAAAAAAGCGTTTGACACTGTCAGTCACAGAAAACTACTGCAAAAAATAAACAACTTGGGCATTACTGGACCTGCTTACGATCTTCTCTCCTCATACTTGACAAATCGCCGTCAAATAGTTAAGATAGGAAACTATGCAAGTACCCCGCGGAAAATCACATGTGGAATACCACAAGGGTCAATACTAGGGCCATTATTATTTCTTATATATGTAAATAATATAATACAAATTGGTCTCTCTGGAAATGTCACTCTTTATGCCGATGATACGTGTATTTTTTACTTCGACGAATCTATTCACAAAATTATTGATAGAGCTCAAAATGATCTAAACCTGCTTACTGAATGGTTCTCTTACAATCTCCTTACTGTTAATGTACCTAAAACCTCTTATATGATCTTTACAGCTATAAATAAAGAGGTTCCTTTGCACATTCCTCTAAGGATAAATAGCGACTATGTACGTCACTCTAATACAGAAAAATATCTGGGCCTGCTTTTAGACGAAAAACTTTCATGGAAGCCGCACATTGAGCATGTACGATCGAAATTAGTGTCACTTTCTGGAGCCCTTTGTAAAATGGGCAACTGTGTGCCTTCAAGGGTAAAACATACAATCTACAACTCGCTTGTCAGACCACATCTAGAATATCTAATTGAGTTATGGGGATCTGCAGCGAAATCTAATCTAATTACATTGCAAACAGCACAAAATAAAGTGATTAAACGCTTATACAATTTCAAATATTTAACACAAACTGAATTAATCTATAAAAGAACCGAACTGTTAGATGTTGCAGAGAGTTTTAGGTACAACACGTGCATTTTGATAAAAAAAATCTTAAATAACACTATCCAAACAGATATACAACTTTCAGTCAGAAAATATAAATATAACTTAAGATGTAAAAACAAGCTCTATGTGCGACCATCGCGGACCAAAAGGTATGGCTATAGGAACATTCTGAGTCAGAGTGTTATCATGTATAACGGACTACCCAGCGAAATAAAAGAATGTACAAGTATAAATGCTTTCAAAAAGAAACTAAAACAATATATTCTAACACAAAGATAAGAAAAAAAAAATAACATAATATTTATCATAATTATTTATTTTCAGTGCCTGCCTAATATTATATTATTTGTGTAGGTACCTAACTTAAGTATTTATTAATTCTAAAGTAATAAAATAGCATTAAACAAAAATAAAATTAATTTTACATAAACTATAATACACTTTATACAATATACCACAAATGCAGCTGTCTCCCGGACTATAACACGCACACAAACACAGAAACTAATACAACTTTTCACTACTTATTACTACTTACTCAACTGCTTACACACACTCCGCGCCGGTAAAACAATACAGTGTACCGAGTCACAACAACAGCTTACACAAACGCGTCAATGTAAATTATGCCTACCCTCTGCTATGGTTGTAGAAATGCTTTTTCGAATTTCAGCTTTTTAGAATTTCTTTTGAACCATTGCATTGTTATCATGTTAGCTTAATAAGCTTAGTCGCTAGCTACATAGAAACTAGAAATAAGTAATCTTAAGAAATCTCATTATAAGTGAACTGTATAAGTTTTTAATGAGAATAAATTCTTTAAACCGATATTATAAGGTGCAAAAATATTAAAATCTGAGTAAATTACTAGATATACTCGTATATACTAAATAACTTATTGAAATACATTACTGTCAATACTATAAAACTGTAATCTATATGGATGGACTACACTACAATAACATTTCGATTTACATATTCACATCCTGTGAATGATAATGTGAGATAGGTCAAATATATAAGTATCAAAACTACGAAAAGTTCAAAAAAAAATATTTAGCATAATAGTGGAAAAATATGAATTGGTAGTCAATAAATATAAAGCTAAGGATTTTTTTCAGGGATTTGAACCAAAAGATTTAGAAAACGATATAAAAATTAAAACATGCCACAACAAGAACAAAATCAAACGTCCACAGAGGTGAAACTATTACTTAGCTATTATGTACATAGTATGTTTGTACATTATATATAAACACATCATCATACTCACTGTGAGTTCACGTGGTAATGCTGCTAAGCTCTGTGGACCATAAACATATTTACATTCGCATACCACATTTACAAACAATCAAACAAATCATTTTGTATGTACATTCCCCATTCATGCGAATATGATTTGCAAGCAATGCATGCTAACACCATACATGCAAAATACATAGTACAATATCCAAACCCATAGATCCAATCCGTTTGTGCTAACACAACATCAATTTATATGTACAATTTTATATACAATTTTATATTCATTTTTATACACTGGTTAAAATTAAATGTTGTCTATGTCACCTTAGTTGTACTCATAAGCTGGTCCCAATGCCTTTCCCTTATAGCTGGGTTTTGCAGTTCACCAACTGCTCTTAGAGATGTCAACATGTTTTTCACTGTAGATTCCAAAGTTATATATGTGTCCCAACTGTAATTAGATTATATTCTTGTTGGTACTATCTAGATAACCATGCGTCTAATAATCATAAACATAATATGTAATATTTTATAAGTGTCTTATGTACCTTCTCATTTCTTTGTCCAAAAGTCTGATTTCTTTAGCGAACTTTTTGCATTCAATGTCCATGTTTTCAACGTCTATTTTTCTCCATGGTGTCGTTTTCCAATCTTCAATGCTTGTCCTCACAATGTAGACGTAATCCCAAAGTTGCTGATTCATAAAATAATGAGTCAAAATCTACTCTACCTCTATCATTTGAATTATTATTAACGACAAATTTACCTTCAGCATCCTCAATTCTTTCCTACATTGCTTCAAAAGTTTGAACTCTGGGACATTTACTTCGAATAGTGAACCAGATTCGTGTATACCCCGCATTTGTTCCTCCAAATACAGCATTTCATAATCGACTCGTGACATCACTACATAAGGGTCTTCGCATTCATATTTGAAGAACTACAAATAATTAGTGCATACATTATATGTTTTCTCTCCGAAATATAACAATAATATTTAATAATTGTTCGTACTTACTTCATATCTTTTAAAAACATCCCTGTAGTAGGTGATGTGCGCGTCGAAAGTTGCGATTTTTTTGCGTATACCAGCAACCTCGGCGGCTTGCAAAGGCGCTACCTGTTGTTTTACAGTTAGCGCTAATTTCTTTGTCGTCTGCCATTGTTCCGGTAATTCCTGAAATAAATACATTGAAAAATGCTGGACCATCTACACAGCATCATCAGGACCCAAGCTAAACAGCTTATTAAATAAGTACCTAAATAAAAATATTGATTAGTATTATGTACATATTATATATAGGTACAAATTATATTATATATATTATTAAAAATTATATATATCTTTGAAAACCATCCTACCTGCAGGAGGACGTTCACTTCTTCGGGAATGTCCATATCGTAAAACTTAAGCAATTCGATTGTTTCAGTCAGGGGTTGGAACATATCGTCGGTGGTCAATGCTCGTTCTTTCACATGCATGAGATATCCCATGATTGCTACTAATGCTTCGTAATCACCCTCAGGTACTGGCTGAAGCAGACCTGAGAAACAATAAGTATTGCCAATTCAGCACAGATTTATCTCGATTTCTTTTTTCATGCAGCAGCTATAACCGCTTTGATTGGAGCTGAGCTGCCTCTGGATTGTTTGCAACAATCTGCTGTGAGCTCAACTATTGAATTATAAACACAAGGTCTATTGTTCCCTTTTGTTTGTAATTTTTTTTGTTGATAAAGTTAATAGCAATCACATAAATAAAAAGAGACAACTAACCTTCATCAGCTTCCCTAAGAAAGTTGGCCAAATCATTGAGTGACGAAGTAACATTATTGACAAGGTGCTCTTTATACATATTTCCCCATTTTCGAACAAGGTTGAGTAGAGCTTGACGGAATGGTCTTACATCAACCTGCAATCATAACAGCTTTTATAAGCAAGCCGTTCATATGAATGGCTTTTCATGATTACGTCACGATAAATCTGACCTGAAACCAATAGTTAAATATTTTGTGGGAATCCATATCTTCGATATCCATAAATAAGTTTTCAAACTGGTCAATCTGCTCCCTGAAGCCTTCCATTTTAGGTGCACAGGGAGTTGGCGGTATAACATCTTTGTCTTCTGAGCCAATCTTATCCACTTCATCGGGCGTTAAAATTCTGCCATAAGTCAAAAAGATGTCCATTATTGCATCTCGTTCTTCGAGCCACAAATAAGAGTAGTTTTCAAACGTTTTACAGAAGTCGTTCGCGTCTTCAATGACCTAGAAAAGGATAAGTACAGTATTATGAATACTATTATTTTGAACTTCTTCGGGATAAAAATAATATAATGTATAATCCGTTTATGTATACAACCTTTTCGATCCCAGCAATAATTTCACTTTTCATTTCAATAACATCATCACTGTTTATCACATATTCTTCGTAAGTTTGACCTTTTCTTAAATCAATTCTGTCTACCAATGTAGACATTTTTATGATATCATCAATGATACCTTTGATCAAAGCAGTGAAACCTTTTTCATCGTTTGGATCTAGAGTAGGAGCAAATACCATATCAGGATCTAAAAGTTCTAATTGAGCTTCGAATAATGGCCCCAGTTTATTTTTTGGATTCATGTGTTCAGATACATATCCCAAGCTAGAACAGAAACAAATGTTATATAAACTGAGTCAGCAAACTGTTATAATTAGGAAGGTATTTCAAAATTAACAAACCTGCAAGCAATAGATTTGAATATAGACTCTTCCAGAAGTGTGTCTATGAAAGCTACATAATTGACCCATATCTCACTATTTTGATTATCTTGCATATTAAAGAGCTTCATGTTTTCATTTAGAAGCTCCTTGATACGATGAGTTGTAGCGATGATATCATTATATCGTTTAGTCTTCTTTTCTTGGCGATCTTCTAAATTCAGCAATGTATCTTTTTTTCCTTCTCTTCTCTCGAATAGCGGTTGACCTGACCAGTCTACCATAACTGCCTTGATCTCTACCAAGTTCTCCTGGATCTTGGACATTCTTTCAAACAAGTTACCAACCAATGTATGTAAGTCTTGTAAGTAGCTCCATAAGTCTACAAAAATCAGAATTCTTGCCAGTTTTAGAGTGCAAGAGATCATTCGTAAACATTTTAGGATATTACCTAATTTAATACGTACCATTTGAATTCCAGTTAAGCTGATGTTGAGCCTTATCTATTCTTTGATCAATAGCTTTAATTTCGTCTTCCACTAGATCAAATTCTACTTTTTGGCTGTTCTTCCTGATTTGATTGTACCAATCAATTGTAATACCCAGATTGATTCGATACTGTCTATATATCTCCTGCTTTTCAAATAGTTCTAAACTCTCTTTTGGTAACAGATGGGATACCTCTGGGTTGTTTCGTAAATGATGGACTTCCTTCAAAAGGTCTAAAAGCTAATAGAAAAAGATTAGTGAGGTATAGTTTCATGTATTTGTTTTAAATACATGTACGAAAATATTTACCACCGGACTGAAATTGAGAACCAAATCTGACCCTTGGCGTGCAAGAATCATATTATTAGCTTTCTCCTTAATGATTTTAGGGACTAGCAACGTCCAGTCATCAAAATACTTTTTCTTGAATTCATTGATTTTGGCGATCAGTTCATCGTACCTATCAAATATTTTTTTCGCCTCTTCGCTTTCCTTTATCCTGTAGGCATACAACGATTTACCTCAAAAGTTTGATATTTTACTGTACTGTCCTACTGTGAACCTATTGTATGTATTTATTGCGCTCCATTTAAGTGACCAACATGAATTTAGTGCTCTAAATCAATGAAAGCAAAGTGTGTGCTTCAATGAAATATAATATAATTGCTCACACATACATATCTTCATGCTGGTCAACAGAGATGATGTTCGTAAGCAAATAGCCAGCTTTTGCAATTTGCCCCACCCAGTCATCATACGGGTGCGGCAAACTGCGAAAGCAGGCTACAAGCTTCTAAGTCTTCGAAGAACTTTCTTACGCATATTTTGACTTCTTTTCGTCGAATTGCTTCGTCCAGTATCTTCGTAAATCTCGATCGATTTTAAAATACGAAAGCAAACGACTGAAATGACTGTGAGATTTCCACTAAACGATATTAATGATTTAGCTATAATATTCAAAGCCAGAAAATAAGGTTTCAAGTCATTTTCCCCAAATTGATCCAACTTACGGATGCGGTATATTGCGAAAACTAGCTATAGGCTTAGAGATTCTGGATGCTAGTGTAGTCATGTACAACAATCCCCCAGCAATAGGAGGGAAGAACGCATCTACTTCCATCACACCGTATTTATAAAACCTTGTACTTTGCTCTGTGAAAAGGTCCTGTAAAGGAAAGAAAGGGTCGTAATCTTTCTTTCAACAAAATAACGACAACGAAATAACCACACGAACAACAGTTGGCCAATACTCACTTCACAGTTTACTATTTCTTTCTCAAGTTCAACGATAATTTCACAGTATTTAGCAGTAAATTCATTTCGTATGAGCGGTCTATCTAAAACTGATCCTACGATATCGATCAACTGAAATAGGAAAACAGTATAAAGTTATGATTTATACATAGTAAGAAAGTAAATTCTTTATTTGTCATTTATATAACACACATACAATTTGTTTATATATTGTTTACATATGAATAGAAGCAAGAAATTTATAAATATATTACCTTGAAGATAGATTCTAAAGTCGAGCAATTATCAAACGATTCTACTAAAACCGTTGATAGTTTCAAGTCCAAGTCTACGATGTTATCTTGGAAATCTTTAAAATCTTTATTAAAAGTCTCATCATCGGGGTCAAGTACATCATAAGACTTTGATGCGAAACCGTGGAAATAGGCTTCAAACTCCGCTGATATTTCTCGAATTTGTCCACCGAGAACCCGACCTTTCAAGCCGCCGATTTCAATTTTCTCCAATTTTTGGAATTCAAGGACAGTCTTAAAAAACCACTGGATTGTGTTTAGTCTATCCAGAAACCGGTTAAGCCTTTCGAATACCGAATCTGGGTGGAAAGTCCATGGTACGACTCTTTGACCTTCAAAATACTTGGGCAACCTGTCTTTAAAATCGTCAAATGTGCACCGGAACTTCTTGAGAATATTTATAGTAATTTGGATGCGTTGAGTTGCTTCATCGATGTCGCTATGAAACAGTGTAGACGGATCTAGACATTTCTTCGCCTACAAAACAGTAAGATCAAACAGATATCAAACATGGCTCGAACAGTTTCAGCACTCTATGTCTAAATTTGAAAGTTACCTGATAGATGAGTGAATTGCTTATTTGCTTCAACAGCACCATCAACTTCGAAGAGTTGCAATAATATTTCGAATCTCTCCATATCATGCAGATTACGTGGAACAACGGTCGGAACAGAGGTTGACACTCTGTGAAATCGGTGTCATCTAAGGCTTGGAAGTGCTTTTCTAACGTCCGCAGGTATAAGTCGATTTCACGCGCTTCTGCTAAAGCTGCAATGCCATTATTTTTTGTCAAATCACTGTTGCGATTAAGTACAGATCATTACGTACGAGACAATCCCCTTACTTTTTTACGTTTGGCCCCTATCATTGTATGACTGAGGTCCTTTCTACTTAACCACTGAATACATCAAGAACATTTTCAGCACTGACCTGAAACGATGTTCTTGAACAGTCGACTGAAACACGGGTAGTATGCGGACGTGGTCTTCTCTAAAATAACAGCCATACATCGTACCCTCTCGGTACGTAGCTGATCATAGATGTAGTTTAGATTGCTGAGCCGCGACTTCCAAAATGCTAATTCTGAAAAATTCCTCGGGTTATGTTTAATTCGCAAAAGAACTATTCAAGCAGTCTTAGATCATAAATGATTCTGTATAAATAATAATCGACCAGATTGAGAACACAGAGGTACCTATCTATAAAAAGAAAAGAAAGCCAAGCTAGTCCGAGACGAAAACTTTGTAGTTCAACCAACGAACTCTTTATGTCGCATGCATAATGAGTACACGAAAACGAATCCGTAACTTCGATTTAGTTTTTACGTGTACCGGCTCATTGTTGCGTGACTTACAGCAAGTATCTAGTTTCCTGTCTGCCTTTTGGAAATAAATGAATAAAACGTTTTTATCCATAACATATAAATGCTTTATGCATAAAACCATCGTCTTCCCGTACCTACTGGAAAGACTTAAAACTATGTGCTACAAAAAATCACAGTAGATAAAATATAACTCTTACCCACAGACGGCAGCGGGTTCTGACCATTATCAAACGCCTGAGCAGGGTCCTCCATCATCACATCGTTGATTTGCTGCGCCCACTTTATGACAACACCTTCAATAGCACTCTTCAAATAGAGATCAACCTCTGCCCCTTTCTGCAACTCCTTCTCCGCGTCATGTACCAACTCTACCCCCACAGGCATGGGTAGAACCGTCTGACCGTTGACCTTGCCTTTCACCTAAACGAGAATTATTAACTAGATTCTTCCCTTGTAAGCGCTCTTAAAGTTATACATCACTCAGGTAGACGCGAGAAGAATTTTCAGTAGCGGACTAGTTAATTAACACAAAAATATGTGATAATCTAAATCCCCTCATAAGTAATATTAGTAGGTTTTACCTAGAGCTATGAAAAGTCTTCATCATATCAGTGAATAATTTTACGCCGTGGAAATAAATAATTGACAAAAAAAATTCCAACATCGATGACGTCACTTGTACCCAAATTATTGAAAGTCATAATCAGCCTGCCTCAAAGTATAAGTATATACGTAATAATATTCCCTTACACAATTTTTCGGGCACAAATAAATCCAAAATTTCTTTATTTAGTGCGTAGGCCTTCGCACTCGAGGTAATCTCTAGGAAATTAAATATTTTTCCAAAATTCCCGCCGAAATCGAAATTATACACCACATTTTTGGGATAAATATTTAATTTCCTGCAAATTAATCTATTAAGCAATAGATACTCACCTCATACACAGTACTTTTGAGATTATGTATTTGTTTGAGGATATCCTGCGAGACAACGAGCGGCCAACCCTCATGGTTCGACGGGTTGGAGAGCAGCGGGACGAACACCTCATCTACTAACGAGGCTAGCTCGTCTATTAGTCGGGGGGCTAGGTCACCTGATGGAAAAAGGTTTCGGAGGGTTAGGGTTTAGGAGATTGCAGATTGGATTCCCGCCCCAGGACAAATGATTGTACGATTTGCAAATATTTGTTCAAGGTATTCTGCTTTTTATGTATATAAACTTAGTATAATTTATTCGGTTTATCATCTACCCATAACACAAGCTCTGCTTAGCTTGTTAAAAAAGTTATACTTGAACACTGTGCTTGAACAATTACATAATTTTTTTACAAGAGATATTATCAGACATAATTCCTTATCGAGCATTAATTAAGATAGATTTAATCTGCATCAACATTTGCGACGTCGATGTCGGACTTTACGCTAGTTGTACAAAGGTGTAGAAAGCGGGAAAGAGCTGTTATATTATTGTTTACATAAAGCCCTACATAAGACAATTCATAAATTTAATTTCGTTATATATAAGTAGCCACAACGCACCATTTTTAAAAAAATGTATAGAACAAAATGAACCCAAACTACTCACCAAATATGACCATCTCCGCACAGTTCTCCTTCGGAATCACATCGGGGCATTTTTTGACGAAGTAAACCGCCTTGTTCTTGAGATAGCACGGGAAGGATATAACGGGCACGAGTTGATTGGCATGGGTGAGTACCACGACGAGAAGGATCGGGTACTGCTTGTCCACGAAGTCCAGTAGCGTACGTTTGTAGTCGTCCGTACCAAGTACTCGCATCCATTTTTCTGGGGGACGAGTTGATATACTTTAACTCACCACATTTATGTCTGAACTGTCTGTTTTCCGTTCCTATTAATGTTCCATTCAATGATGGATAATTTGCTGGTCTTCAGTAGTCAGTGTTATTTAAGTAGTTTTTGGTTTAGTTTTTAGTAACGGTTTGATTTCCAAATAAAATCATGTTTCGGAGCTATTTGAAATTGAAACCAATGAGAATGGAAAACTTTTAATTTGGCCCAACTCTACCTGAGTGGGTTTTGTTTGAGTTGAAACAATGATTTGTGAAAATTGAATCTTATCTACCAATAAAAAGGATTACCTAATAAATATTGAGGTCACCTACCTGGTTTCAGCTTCAACGTCTTCACCACATATGAACCAATAAAATCGAATCTGGGGTCTTGGTTGGATGTTGATGGACCTGGTGGGTCCATTTTGACAATCTTCTAGCATAGTCAGCCTTGAATCCCACGGCTGGGAAGAAGGCTTTGTGTCTAAGTCATGGTTCTCGAAGACTTGTTAGCGCGGCCATGGTTGGAGCTGGTTTGACTGTTGGAAGAGCTGACAAATGGCAAGTCACGCAGGTTCGAATCGCATGCCGTTATGGGCCGGTGTCTCCTTTGTAACGACCATCGGCATTGCTATATGGAAATAGATTATGAGTACGGTTGGCAAAACAAGCAGACTCTAAAAGCTTCTCAATTTCTTACTTGAATTATTTTACTCTGTCGTACCACCATCATGAATGTTTCTTTCTAGTGTTCTTTGTCTACATTATTCTTTCGTTGTTGCAACTTTCAAGCTGTAAGTACGAAGAGAAGTCATAACGCAGAAACTCTGAACGCAATGTAGAGAAAACTCGTTGGATATAACTTATTTCACACACCAGTAGGTAGTCGAACGAATTTATCCCACTAAATGAACCAAAGTCGATAGATCCAAGAAAATAGCCAATTAGCGAATCTCGCTCCTCTGTCCTGCCAACGGTACACCACCGCAAGTGAGCGAGCGAGTGCCAGGAACCAGCGTCGCCGCCCCGAGCCATGATGACACTCGCGACGTCGTGGAAATAAGGTCAATTGTCGCTGCCTTTTGTTTTGTGGTACAAGTTTTGAGCGAGAGCGAGGGTCCAGCCTAAACGGTGCGACCTGCAATATCACGCCGCTACAAGACGACCTATGTGTTGGTTCCACAGCTGATTATGTGCGTGGTAGCCTTAACTTAGATTATTACCGACGCGTTTAGCGTTCTTCGGTCGGAGACTTGTAACGCAGCGACAACTTGCCCTTCTGGGTTCTATTGGGGTGTTTGACCCATTTTCACACTGATGTTTGACTGTTGCTGTTTATGATGACCCATTTTCCGCTTAGCACCAGGGCTCTGGCGGGAAAGTATGTCACTTCTACAGTTGCAAACACTGTCAGAGCCTTCGTGTTGATGATATAGCAGCTTTTTAAAAAAATCTGTAGTAGGTACGTTCAGGAGGACCAGGTTCAGACTATTCAATTTTCATTTGATCCATATTTCATGTATGGTGAAAATCTTCATTCAAATAAGTTTTTCCTAGACAACTAGTAAAACTTTCGTCGACTTGAGACTCGATTGCTATCCTTAAAACTTTTATTCTTTGTTCAGTAAGGTCAAAAATAAGTTCTGCGTTATTCATGTAGATATCAACATGCATGTGACGTCACAACACACTAATAACCACAAAATTAATAATTCATAAACAACGTTACGTTCATCACTTGTTTATGTTAGCACAATATTATAACTTTTATAGAAATCGCCGACTTACATAACAGCTGATCGCCTGGCAAACTACGATTCGGTTTTATAATCTTCATGCTCAATGCGATCTTATTTGCATTGTTTTACGAACTTCGATCATTACTTAGTTGTTAAGTAATCAGTTTTGATAACGACTTGATTTACCGTTTGCGTTTTTTATGTTCCTGATTTGTTATCGGGTTGTAACAGGACAACTTACCCATTTATTTTTATATTTACTTTGACTACTTTCATGCCCCTATTCTATACTTTCCTATTCTAATTATTTGTCGTATAGGTACACTATTTCCTATGTTCGGCTAATATATAACTATAATAGAACAAAAACTACTGAATATTTTACAATACATTTATTTATTGATAATGACAGCGATGGTTGACTCAAATTTGCTACTTGGCAAAAATATTTCCACTAGAAGTGATCTATTTTAATAAATTTAAATATTAAAATCTCTTCATTCTATTATGCTTTAGTGTACAGTGAAATATCTACGCTACCAAGTAGCTGCCTATCACATAAAAATAATTAAAAATAACTTTCGATTTGTGATCCACTATAATTTATACAATTTATCTGGCAAATAAACCTAAAACTACGCTAAAATGAAACATGCGTCATGATCAAACAAAAAATATATATTAACGTCGTAAAAGCTCGTATTTGTTGAATTGACAGCAATAAATACAAAACGTGTTCTACAATAAAAGTAGTAAAATTATAATTTAAAACAATTATTTCATTTACCTATAAACTATTTGTTTAAAACAAAAGCACAGCACATGGTCAGCTTAATCTATAAATTAAATAAGGACCTACGAGACGCTGCATTGATTAGGTCACCATCAGCCTAACTCTAGGAGCCCTAGTGCACACCGTCACTTCGAACCGGGTGAGGGGTATTCTGAAGACCAATTTCCAAAGACGATATCAATTGATAAGTCAATGTCAATTATGACAGGTTTTCTTCATCTGTTGGTTAGCAGAAGAGAAGATTACTACGAGTATTATGTAAGTAAGAATATTCGATTACAGATTTCCTAAAGTTTTGTCGAAAATTTACAGCGCCATCTAGTCAGCAGAAGAGAACGTTTAAGATACAAATGAAGAAAACCTGTCATTCCCGTGATGTAACTTCAATCGACGCGGACTGCTGGCCATTGGTCATTCGGACTCAATTTTGGGAGACGATAAATTTATCGATTATTGTTTAGAATTATTATTTATCGTTTTCTAAGCCACCAGTCCCGTGTTCCTACCCACTACTGGACAAAAGCACATCGAGAGTTCCAAAGATACATCCTACAATATTTTGAATATACTCTATCATTGCTTAGTTATCGCCGACTACACATTGAGCGTTCCTAGTCAGGGCTATTATTTAAATTGGTCTATTACCTTTATGATAAAAACAGTAAAATGCAAAATTAATGCAAGTTAAAACTTAACTTTTAAATCTGACACTACTTAATATTTGAACTAGATAAATGTAGAAAAAATGGAATGTTTAAGTACGACAGTCTAATAAGCATTCGTTAATTGTAAAAGTGACACATATGATGTCAGTCAACGCTTAAAATTACAAAGGTTGTGGTCCCACTGCGAGAGATTCTTGAAGCTAAATGCGTAATTCATTTGTTTACATGAATGAATGAAATGGTTCATGTATGACGTAAAATCCTTGTAGTAGCTTTTCTGCATACTTACATACCTAACGGATACAAACTTGAACTTTCTAACTACGATAGAGCTTACTACAAGGCTCTACGATGTTTTCCATCTTGATAATGTTAGCACACTTTTAAATCCCGGATAATAATCCTTGCAACAAATACGCTCGCAATGAAACCGCACCTTACTAGAATGGGCGTTAAATTCTCGAGTGCATACTTCGAAACCGCTGATAACCTTTATATACTTTAGTGATACATATTTATACATAATGTATTTTATGAAGGCAAGTGACGGGCTAATGCTTTATTTACTTACACTAGTAAACAACGAGGCGAATTACATTATGTACTTCAGTGTACTTAAGAATGATTAATTCTAAAAGGATGGAATATACATTAGGTGAGCTATGATCCGCTCCTACACAGCGGAGCTTTTGGACATTCCCTAGCTGGCATTTTACTTGATCTTCTTGGCTAGATTCGAGTTACACTTCAATACAAAATCAACCATGAACTGGTCAAAATAAAGTAGATTTTGTGTTCGATGGGCAACTTTGATCGGCCATAAAGATAATTCAAATGCCAGATTCTAAACCTCTGTTACACGCGCTCTACGCAGCTACAATACTCTGATATTCAAATTAGGCTCACAAATGAATCTAAAATAGTTTCCATTACATTATAAAGGGACAAATTGATATATTTTTTTCACTACAGATATTATTTTCTTTTTGCTTTATTGTTCGAACGTGGATGGAGACAGATTAAGGACAAATTTTGGCATTTTTACATAACCTTCAGTATACCTACAAAACCTAACCGATATGGAAGTATGGTGCAAGTGACAAGCGCATGACCGAACTAACGTGACGTAGGAAAGAGATTAATCAAAAACTTTTACATTGCTTCTTCTCAGTACATTCGCTTATGACTTGCACCAAACAACAAAACGTCAGTGAGAGGGCGCCTGAAATCTTCCGTCGAATCGAAAGTACTAAGTACAAGTCTTATAAAGGACGAAGATGTAATTTTGGACGATTTTTCATTTAACTACTGGAGTCAAGGGGCAAAAGCAGACGAAATAAAAACATATAAGTTTATTTTAAGTCCTATAATCGCGTGGCAAGATATTATCACAATAGAATGTAGCGTGAGGAACACAAAATGCACGTGAGCAGTTCTTTAAGTATCTTTCAAAAGTCGAAGGTCATGAGTATAAAAGCTTAAGTATAAAGGTGATCACAGAACTTATATTCAGAGTGAATATGAAACTGTGATTTGACAAAATAGCGAGTAGATGAGCTAAAAAATACATAAATAATCATAATTTAAGAATAAAATATAATACGACAAACTATACAGTAAAAAATTACAAATAATCCATCAATTTTATCATTGATCACATAAATTCCATTGGTACTAAAAGTATTTAAAATAAAATAATACACATAAATCCACATATTTACATAGAAGTCGATTAATAAAATTAAATCACATAAATTGTATTTACAAATACCATAATTAAGTAATTAAAGAATTATTAAAAATAGTTACTCCTACCAAGTGTCAAATGTTCGAAATTCTTGGAAATCTAAGACCAGCCTGTTCATTTTATTGCACTTCGGCAATAGAAGCCAAGTTGTCTCGTTTCCAACCTAACAATAAATATAAACACCCATTTACGAGGACTTCGAACGGCTAACATGTTGTCTCTTTCACACGTGTCAAAGTAGAAGAGTACAAAACCAATTCAGCGACTCCGTTTCGAAATCTTCGGAAACAGGAAAGAAAATGCGAAAAGATATTGCTTTACCCAGAGGTAATAAAATAACCTAATACAAGCACCAAACACGTGACGCTGCAACGAAACCAAGGCTATCTGTGGACGTGTAGATTTCCATTGGGTCCGCGTTTACAGGGGTGTGGAGGGGAGGTTCAAACGAACTTCGCAGGGTAAGTTCGCACGCTCTATTTGCTTCTGGTTTTTGTGCCGATTGCGTTTATGCTGTCGCCGCGACTCCGCGATCTGTGTAGGTTGTGAAGGCCTTCTCCTGTTGGAATAAAACAATACTTATGGTGCGTTCACATCTCTTTCATCAGTGTATATAAAAATAATACTCGCTTATAAAAACAACTTGACCGATTTCATTTGTTTTATTTTTTTTTACCTAGGGGTGGTGGAATTAGACATGGAAAATACAAAATGATATAAGCAGTTGGAAAAAAAAATTGTGCCACAAGGGTAAATTAAGTTTGCATAAAATTTTAAAATATATTTCATGTGAATGCACCAAAAAACGAATTATCTATCTACATGTTACTCAACAAACTACGGTCTAATCTAAACGGTGCTAGTAATTTTCAACTCTAATGTCAAGTACTAAGTTCGCAGCTAAAGTAAGATCAAAAATAATCTACATAGGCGTACTCAAAGAAGGCAGCTAATACGTATACTCAATCAACTAAGTTTTTTATTCTTTGAAATATAATCAGACGATCAGCACCTTCGCGCATTTATTTTCACGTTTACTGCGTGAAAACTTAAAAAATACTCATTAAATGCAATCGTTGGATTATCTTTCAGAAGATATTACCACCATCAGAATCAACAAAATCAACTAATGGTGTTTGCAACTGTCTTAGCTCTATTGTTTCAATTGTTTATACCAGCTCTAATTTAGTTAGATCATTGCAATTATCTTTGATAATAAAGGCTTTTTTTGCATACGAAAAAAACTTGTTAGTTTCGCAAATAAAATAAATAAATAATTTGGTTATCTATACTTATATTATAAACAGGAAAGATTTGATTGTTTGTTTGATTTGAATAGGCTTCGAAACTACTGAACCGATTTGAAAAATTCTTTCACCATTAGATTCCTTAATTTGCTGAACATAGGCTATAACATATAAAAAAAAAATTAAGGTTCCACATGAAAAATATTTTTATGTTAAATACTCGTGCAAAGCCGGACGGACCACTTGTTTATTTATAATGCTAGATGATGCTGTGTGGTTTGTCCAGTATTATTTATTTATTTATAATTTTCTTTGTTAATGGTCTTTGGGTTTTACCCCGTAAATATATTATTTCAGTATCATAGCTCACCCTTGCTCGTAGCTCGCTTCATCTCGGTCTCGCGGAAGGCGCGCACGGAGCGCCCCCTGCGATCCTGGACCAGTTTGTCCGGTCGCACGAATATGCCGTGTCGCGGCTTGCACTCGAAGTACCGTGTGCCCGCGACTGAGCCGTCGTTTTTGCCTACAACAAAACATCGGTCAATCTACCAAAAATATGTTAACTTTAGATTTTTACTTAAAAAAAAATTATAATGATATATTGACTTAGGCTCCGGCGATAGATCAATTTCCCATACAAATGATTTGTAATTTGTATTTATCTAGGTTCCTGTCACAGGTTTATTGGAAAATACTTGACATTCTACACAAATAAAAAGAAAACGTGTTTTCTTTGAAAAAATCCGATTAGGTCCATTTCAGTAAAGTATTTTGAAAAATATTTGTGGTAAGAAACTAGAAAAAAAAACTAGAAAATTTTTAATAACAATAATAGCAGATTGGGCGAATGCATCCGTGTCGCCAGAGCCTTAAGCGAAGAGTTTACAAGGTTTCCTAGAATTTTATAACCTTCACGTGTTTTGTTTTTCGACAGAAGCTTTAGTCATCAACTATCCACCAAGTATCGATATCGCGGTCATCTATTGACCTGCTGATACATGCATTAAGCTAACAGGAACACAGAACCGAAATGGTATTCCTTTACGTTTAATAGCACACCGGTCGAGATACCAGGAGCACAGAACCGTAATGGACTTCTCTTACTGTAGGCGAAGACACTTCGGTCGCTGATAAGTAAATATTTTTGAACTAATTATGTACGGCTAGGGAGGGTACAGAAAGACCGAGTTCTCGTGCAAAAATTTAATTAAAATAAATGTAATTACCAATTAACTTATACTATTTGACTCCATCGGTGTTAGATTGGAAGCGAGTCGGTGAATTACAAATAACCATGGGAATAAAAGATACCGTGACACTCATTATAACTAAAACTCGGATCAGCACACATTGTCTCTTTCCTGTTACCGCGCCCGGGTGGTTCAATCGTTACGAAAACTGTATGAATTCTTGGTAAACGGTAACAGCGATAACTAAGTGTCTGTCTTGATGTTGCAATAGTATAACAAACTTACGCGATCTGAACGCATAATTATTAGTACTCGTCGGGAAAAATAAGTAATTAAACGCGATAAATACCCGTTAAATTAGTACTAATAATGATAAGTAGTTACCAGTGGGTGCATCAAGTTCAACGCCCACCCACAGGCCGCTAGCGAAATGCGTGGGTCCGATGTAGGCGACGACGCCCGTGCTACTACTGAGCCGCAGTTGGACGCTCTCGCCGACTGTCATCCACGCGGGCGCTTCGCAGGAATCGTCTGGAATAACATTGGATATTTAGAACTCTTATATGTAAGAGATAGCGCTGGAGCGACGATGTCTAAAACATTTGTACTGGCTTTTTTATTATTTAAATATATTATTTTGTTTAAAATAATATATTTATATTTTATAATTATATTATATTAATAAATATTTTGTTTTGTTTAACAGTCTGTAGTTAGCTCTATTGTTTCAAATTTAAATAGTAGCTTTAATTTAGTTAGATTGTTGTAATTTTCTTTATATAGTAAGTATAATTTTTATGGTCTGAGTCTGAATAAACAAACTTTTATATATTTACGACACACCAGGGGGTGGGCAGCAGCGCCCTCTGCAGAACAACTCCACCGAACTGCGATCCCCAACCCGCATGCCCAGCGTCGGGATTATGGACAATAACCCCCAAATGATAATGTCATCTATGCTGCTCATTAGGGGAGGCCTATGTCCAGCGGTGGACTATTATAGGTTGATGTTGTTGATGTTATATATATTTATTTGTATAAATACCATCATGGATCCG